>CM053787.1:200948876-201663876 GCA_028749045.1 Cupressus sempervirens
TGAAAATACACACTCAAAAGCATCAAAATTAAACCATCTTCTCATTAATATTGATATTTAGAACTTTGAAGATTAAGAAATATTCATATTATATTTATATTAATGGAAAATCCAATATTAACATACAAGCATCCAATATTTACAAATATTAATAAAAATTTCAATATTAACAATTAATCTAGATGTGCAAATTAGTGAAAGATTACCAATGGCAACTAATTATGTTCCTTGAAGCTACAATTGAAGAACATAAAATTGTTTTCCCCCACAACAGCTCTCTTGTAAAAGTACCACACCAAAATGTAGGCTTTTTCTATTTAATGAGGTTCGGAAACTTACTATAATAAATTGTCCTTCTCATACTGATTTGTGGATTCACACTAGAATGTTGGAGATTTGTTTTCAAATTATCCTAGCTCAAGGCACTCCCAATTCACCTCCTTAGTTGTACTACTATGTAGATCAACCCAGCACGGCCCATTCAAAGCCAAATTTAATCAAGATAATTGGATGCATCTTTTAGGATAAATCTCAAGATCTAAAGAGTATTTTGTTGTGCATTGAAGAGGCCATATGAGAATTGGAAAGTAATTTGGCATCTCAAACAAACCCATCTAAAGTTCCCTTTTATTTTGGTAAGATCCCCATTCGATGGCATTGGCCCTTGATTAAACTTTAGGCATGTAAATGAACCTTGTTGGGTAGATCTAGATAGTAGTACAATTTTGAAGGTGAATTCATTTTCACAACTTGATATCAAGTTATGCAAGCTTGACCATGTAGAAAAATTCATGGTTGTTAAGTGTGTTTGAGCTATAGTAGAAAAAGAATGAGTGACCAACAAAGAAGACCTAGCCTTCAACTCTATAGGCATCACTACACTACAATGAGTGACAAGTGGACCATTCATATTCATCAAAGATGGGTTCTAATTAACCATTTCTCATCAAATATGGGCTAATAAAGAATGACTCAATGCCTCTACCCTATTAGCATCACCTTGAGTATCAAGTGGACTAATCATGATCACAAGGGAATTTTTGAACTACTACTAATGAAAAAAACATCATTATAGAGTTACAGAAAATTATGCATATGAATCCCAAAAATAAAATATAGAACAAGAGCCTATAGTAAAAACTAAGAATTAATAAAATAGATAGTGGCATTGCACATCAATGCCACATGCCCTTGGTGTACAACTCCTTTATCAATAATTGATGCCAAAATCATTAGTTGATATTTCCAAATTCTTGCCCCATATCAAGCAAAGTGTATGCTCAAATGTTTTTTAATACTTCCAAAGATGAGCTATTGGACAATCATGGTGTTTACTAAAATATTTGGCTCACAATATAGAAGATCCAAAGATTGTGATGAATCTTCTTCATTGAATCCAAAGGAAATCAAATGATCATGTGTGTTGTTACCAAGAAGTGGCAATAACTAGACTTTTTAAAGATGTCAATTACTGTTAGGACTATTTTGCAAGTGGTGTCAAATCAGTCATCTACAGCAAATTATGCCTTCAAGCACATCTACACCAAACAAAACTTAACAACCCCATTTTTTAAGATACCAATTGCTATTGGAACTAATTCTCAAGCGGTGCCAAAGCATTCATCTGCAGCAAATTATGCCTTCATACACATCTGCACCAAAAAAAACTTACCAACCCTATTTATAGTCACTGAGGTAATTCAAAGCCAAGCATTTATTCCAGCAAGCTATAGTACATGCCAAAACCATATGCTCAAGCATGTCAAGGTTAGATATAGATCATTTACACATAGACATGATTGAAAAACTTCAACAATTCATCCTCCACATTTTCTTGATAAGTAACATATGTAAGATAAATTATAATGTACTCCCTTTAGTTTGTGTAACACTCTAGTACTCCATAATGTGGATTAGCAAGGTCTATACAATAGCATCATTCATAATTTTCTTATTTATAATAACATCATTCAAAATTGTCTTCAGCACAAATTCATTTTAACTTCTACAACAACCATATTGAAAGCTCATAAAGCAAGGAAAATGTATTTAGAGTTGATTACAATCATAGAGAACTATCATAAGGCATTTGATAAAGCAACCATATTTAAAGGTGACTGAAATAGTATAATCAACCAATAAAAATTTGTTGTTAATGTATCTAATCAAAAAAAATTTAACAATAAAAAAAATATGTTGTGTTCTATCTAGACTCTAGAGTCCTCCATACTTAAATAGTATGTATATGACTCTCTTAGAGTCACTCATTCTCAAAAAAAAAAATTCTCTTGCAGTTTCAACCAAAAATGTATCATATGCCCTTACCATTGTATCTTCACTAAGCCCAGGAATGGCTCTAAGCGTATCATACATTATCTCTACAACTAAATCATAATCCTCTTGATTCACTTTGATAATGTAAGACTTTTACATGTCCTTATGGATCTTATTCAAGGCTTCAAAAATGGTATCCATCCAACTAACCATGCTTGCCTTATTCTTCTTTCCCTTTCTTCATGAGGGTGGATAAATTATGTGTAGATGGTATTTGCAGATGATTGGTTAGACTGGACAAAGTCATCATCCATATTATCATTAACATCAGTTTCTATATTAAAATCCACATCATCATTAAGATCGACGACCTCATCCATATTCTTTAATTTCATGAGGTGTGGAAACTATAATGCCTTCTGCAATGTCATTTCCCACAATAAAGGCTAACTCATTGTAGTAATGGAATGGCTGGCTTTTGTAGACTTTTGCATTTTTTAATTCCTCCCTCTACATGTTGGAAAAATGAATGAAATGGTTTTTTTTTTTGAATTCTAGATTTACAAGATAAAACTAGACTTAAATCAAATGAATTTCAAATAGCATTTTACCTTCAACGGTTCATTCCAAACATTGTCTTCAGCATCCATGCATTGAGTAGTTTCATTCTAAGAAAATCTGCTTGTGTTTCTCAAATCTTTCATGATTTGAAATCCCATCTTCCAAGTTTTGATTTTATTTTTTAAATTATCCTTGCTTAAATTGAGCTTCAATTCTTCATTGAAGTGTCGCTCAATGGCAGCCCAAGCTTCTTTTTTGAATCCACCTTCACCTTTTCTACCTTGTTGGACTTGCTCATGGACCAAGTCAAGGAACTTGTGTTCCATTTATGTTGACCATACAACCCTATTCAAAGAAGGAACATTGTTGGTTTGCACCTCTCCAACCATGCTATTGAAGAAAATCAAAAATCCATCAAGAGTAGAAATATGATAAGTTGCAGAATTCATTAGATTATAAATAAGAACAAATAAGAGAAAAGAAAAAAGAAACATCACAATAAACATGACAAGTAAATAAAAAGAACAATAAAACTAATGATACAAAATATTAGATAAAATTCAAGGATAATGATTATAGTCAAAATTCAAGGATACTAATCTAAATGATAGCAATGGTGTGGATAAACTTTGTGGAGTTTTGGTAGATGCATATGAATTGAAAAATTACACTGTTCCACACACATCAACATTGTTCTTTTCCTTTTTCCTCTATCTCCAGGTTGTGTGCTCAAGTTGCATCATAGAACTAGGACTTATAATTTGGAAATCTCCCTACAGCTTGCTTCAAACTATTCATGTAGTAAACAAAAGTTGTATCTTTTGTGCTATGGAAATGACATTGGAGCATACAAACCTTTCCAACTAGCTATTCTATAACATTGTCTATTTCAAATTTTGTTTTTTAACTATTTCAGATTCTATCTATTTTAGAGACTTCTTGTTGTAAGACAGCAAAGAAAAGTAAAAAGACATATAATAAGTTGGCAATGGTACACTATTAATAAAGACATCAAAAAGATGGGCCTAAAAGATCTTAAAATCCAAGAAACCACCCTAATAATCAAATGGGTTGATAAAGCTACACTTTAGGAGTGTCCCAGTGAAGTGTTGTATCTTGGAAAGGACTTCACCTACTATAAGGAAATTTTGATGGAAAGATATGTCGAGTAAAGTCAATATGGTGGAATCTCAAACATGGGGATAAGCCAATACCACTATTATAGGCCTATTCGACAAGAAAGTGGACCAGATAAGGTATCAAATAGCTTTTACAAATATTGTCTAGGATGGAAATTTTACCTCTTGTGATCTTATTGAAAAAACCAACACAATGATGATAAAGTAGGCTTGTAGGCTTGAGATTTTATGTAAATGCAAGGAAGAGAGAATCTCTTAAGGATAGAAAGTTGGAGCTTCACAAATTGTGTGAATGTAAGGAAGAGATAACCTCTTGATTCAAATGCCACCATGCTTCCATACACAAAATCCAAATACAATAAAATCCCCACAAATAACTTGCCTTGCCCAATGAAGTCCACTTCCTCAAATAGCCCTCCTGAGGAGTCAACCATGGAGAGCCAATATCAAGTCAAGTATTTAAGTACTCCATTATTAGTTAATCCAAATCTAAATAAAATGTGGAATGTTAGAATACTTTAGAATAAGTGTTTGGGGGGGGGTGGAGTTGAATCAATTATTCAAGGTCCATATGTATAAATAAAACTTTTCACAACTTAGTGAACCCACTTGTAAGTTACTGTAAAATCAACTTGCAGAAATGTAAAGCATGAAATACAACACATTCATTAGCACACTTGACACAATGATTTACATGAAAATATAATTTGGAAAAAACCACCAATAACATGCTACTCCTTTTCACTCTTCTAAAGTGATGCCCTATGAAAGGCCAACCTCATTAAAGGTTACAATACACATTGTTAAATGTGAACTAGTAAAAGGATTTCAATCATCCTAGTAAAACTGAGCCTTATTAGAGGACTTTAGGCCACTCACTTGGGATGCCACCTAGTTAAAGGATTTTCAAATGACTGTTAGGTCAACCTTAATCCAAAGGATTTAACCTAGACTGATACAATTGTTAGAGAGTAATAGTAGAGCTTTGATCTGATATCACTTACAACTTCTCTTGCAAATTACAGATCTTTATTTAGTCCTCAATTATGCTTGGCCTTCATACTTTGCAGCTCTGACAACCTATTCACCCTTCAAACATTCATCTCCTTAAGCCCTCTTTCTTAACATGCCATTTCAAACTCTTCTCTTGGGTCACTTGATGAAATAAAGCCCTTAATTCCTTCTCCTTCTTAGGTTCTTGCACATGACAATAAACACTTTTGCTTCATGACCAGATATTCCTAAAAATAGTAAATTAGGATATTTTTCCGCTCATTTTCCATCATCCAAATTAGGTTTTTGGATGGATTAGGTAGGATACAATGTATCTACCCCATATCTTGTCTTTTCTAGAAACTTCTCCTAAAATCCATTAGAATTCACCAAAAAAATGGTTTACATCAAATTTTGTGCCACCAACTCATCAACCTTATCTTCCTCCTAGTTCACAAGTTTCAAGAAAACAAAATTGTCAGCTTAGATTTGACAAATCTTTGATCTTTTAACATAATGCAGCAACTTGACATTATCAATCTTCTAATGCTCGACACATACTGCGTTACTCGACATCAACTATAAAATCACTCGACATCAACTAAAGTTTACTGATGCTCAGCATCAATTAAACTTTACTCAGCATCAATTGTTTTGCTTGGCACCCACTAGAATTTTATTTTACTCAGCTCCAACTTACTAAATGTAACCCCCCCCCCAAGAGATCCAAAGAATTAACCTAAAGTTTTACTAAGTTTGGTAGCATTTTTTTTTAAACATGAAAGTAAACCATTCATAACATAGTAGCAAAAGCAATAATATCATTCAACTAAAAGTAATACATAAACGTACATAACAGGTCACATTCTTTAAGGATCCCTTAACGTTGAATCACATCTAAATTAACTATTAATGATTCCATCTAATACTACATCCACATAAAATAATAATGAAAAGTCTAATGTTCTTTAACCAATATACTTTGTTCCAAATGTCCCTTAATCAATTACATTACATAAAACTCAATCATTCACTATACATGTCACAGGGTATGAAAGACATGAAAGAATATACATATGTGAAAATTAAGTACATCATCCTAATCTAATCCATGATGTAAGTGCAGTAAGTAAATGAAACCACATGTCATACAGGATGCATCATCATAGAAGATATAAACATCCATCATAAAAGATATCCATATATCAAAAACATAACTAACTAAGTGCACGGTTCCTCCCAACTATAAATAGCATCATTAGATCATCATGGGCCCTAGCCATCCCTCTGTGTGTAACATTCCAAATCATCGAAGAGATCATCAGTATTATCATAGTAGGAATGTCACTCCTAAAACATACTACATCATATGCAGAAAGAAATCTAACCATGAAAAATAAAGCATAACAAAAGTAAATAACATCATCTATCATATGCTAATCATCAATATAAGGATATGTGTCCACCATCACAATCCATGAACATAATGAAGATAGATGCCAACAAAGAATGCATCAACCATGGTGTCTTAGATGGATCTCAAATGGTAAGAGTGAAAAAGCACTACCACCTGACCGCGTGGAACCTAAATGGCCCACTCCCATCGTGCTAAGGAGATAATCTCAAGTCCCAAATAGGCTATCAAATCACATAGCACAAATACTCTCTAAGTCTAGGAATCCTATAAGTATACTAACTCAAAGGGTTCCAATCACAAATCGACATCTAATCCCAAAGGCACACAAAGACATGTAGGAAACCTACTATGCAAGTAGGAAAGTGTCATCGCACGGATCACGCTAGAGTTACCCTGGTAGTCTCTCAATAGACCTCGGCCCCCTAGTGATCCCTATGCAAACACTAGTATCCTCTCATACAGATGAGGCATACTACAGAATGCAAGGTCGCAACCAAGCGCTCTCTCTAATCCCATCCTAGTTTGTACTAGCACTCGAGGCATGGGTGAGAACAAACAATTATCTTATTAGGTTCATTTAAGTCAGTATTAGGTGTAATGTTTTCACTTATTAAACAATTTACAATGAGTTACTCTGGCAGCCACTTAGGGCCCCAGCCCCCATTGCAAGCCACTTCTCGACACTACAAGTAGATAACCTACCCTAGGCTCATGGAATCACAATCACAAAATCATCATGGTCCTATACAAATGACTGGAAAAATACCAAAAGATAATCCACAATAAGAACATCAAATCCCTATGAGCAACTAAAAAATATCCATTGATAATCATGACCACAACAGTTCTCTATTGGCAACTGAAGGTATCAATGATAATCACAATATCCATCGGTTCTTAACAAGCAACCATAAGGAATCCCAAAATAAATAATACTAATCAAAGACTCCAAAATGGTTGAGTCAAAACATGTCAAACATGATATCATCAAGATCAGATAAACACTTCATTCCTATCAAAGTGATTGGAAAGTAATCCAAATACAACTAATCGATAACTCATAAATGGTTACATAAATCACAGCGTACAGAAGAAGACTGAGAACCATATCAATCAGCATGCCATCACATAACCATGGTTGGGTTTATAAAGATCAAAATCAAAAGACATCATCATGACATCACAATCATAACCCTCGAGCCTCTGGTAGAGGTCCTATAACTAGTTAACCAACTAGTCAACCCAAACCCAAAACAAGAAGCATAGAGAAAACACAAAATGCAAGCACATGTTTTGGTTTGCTAAAATTACATAGTTGAATTAAGTGTGGAGGTCTCAGTTTTCATTTTCAAATTTAGAGATCGAGTGGAGAAATTTGTACATTTTTACCTAACCCATGTATATGTTTGAAGGATGGAAGTTTTCTCCCCATAGCTCTTAGACTCAATTTTCTAATTGTCTAATGATATATTGTATATATAAAAATGTTATTTGAAAAAGACCCCCATCGTGTTCCAATATGACACATTGTGAATTTTACCAATTTCCCCTTATTATCATTTTTATCTTTCACAAGTAAATTCAATTAAAAAATTAAATTAAATTTATATTAAAAGGCTAAAATATTATAAGATGATTAATTTTATCAAAAGAAAACTAATAATAAAATTTCATTTATAATAAATATAATAATTATTAATTATTAATATTATATATATAATGTTTTAAATTTATTAATATTTAATAATATTAATAATAATAATAGATATACTAAAATTCGGTTTCATATCATATCATAAATAGTTTTTTTTTAAAAACAAAATTTAAATAATCGACGTCGTTGAAAGTGGGCCACCGATCTGATTTGACTGGCATGCGACCATGGTACAAATACCCTGTTTCGAGTACACTGCATACGCAGGTACCCTGCGACATGCGATCGCAGACTTACATAATCAGTGGGGGTACGGGGGGTGTAACCCGCCCCTCCATAGTTTATAAAAAAAAAATTATATAAATTTTTTTTAAAAATGCTTTCCCATATGCGATTCGGATTTCTCCACTATGATTTTTAATAAGCAGCATTTTAATAAATATACACATATATATATATGTATATATACATATATATGTATATATATGTATATGTATATATATGCATATGTATATGTATATATATACATTGTATATATATGTATATATATACATATGTATATATATGTATATATATACATATGTATATATATGTATATATATACATATGTATATATATATATGTATATATATACATATACATATGCATATATATACATATACATATGCATATATATACATATACATATATATATACATATATATACATAAATATATGTATATATGTATATACATAAATATATGTATGTATATGTATATATATATATATGTATATGTATATAGATATATATGTATATTTATATAGATATATGTATATGTACATATATACATATATGTACATATATGTACATATATACATATATATCTATATGTATATATACATATATATGTATATATGTATATGTATATATATATATATATACATATACATATATATATATGTATACATATATATACATATATATACATATATACATATATATACATATATACATATATATACATATATATACATATATATACATATATACATATATATATATATATATGCAAATTGCTAATAAGCACTACAACGGATTTTTATTTTTATTTTTTTTAAATTTTTTTGTTTAATAATATAATAAATAAACATGTGTGTGTGTGTAAGTGTAAATATATATGTATATTTTTTTTAAAGAAAACATATAATTTTTTTTTAAAGGGCTTTCCAATTCTATGAGTTAAGAATTTTCCTTTAATAATTGTTCTCTAAATTTACCTACTATTCCTTCTAATAGGTTTGTCCATAAGCATCTAAAACCCTAGTCCACTAGATTCCCCATATCTACGCATGTGGGATTTTCTCATATAGGAATTTAACTACCTATGACAAGAATGCATACAACCAAGATATTCAACACATGAAATCCTCAGAAAGCATTCAGAAGACACGAAGAAGGCAGGAAGTGCAAGAAGCAAAATATCATATGCAAAAATTACGAGTGTCTACCTAGACATTGATGCTAAATCACTTCTCCTCAAAATTTTGCAAAGCAAGCTCCTTCCTTCTCCAACATTCCCAGGTCCTCCAAACACGCTCTTTAAGCTTCTAGGAGTACCTGAATATAAAGAACTCTCAAGAAGCACCTAGAATGTCTTTAGAAACAACCAGAAGATGAGATAAGCATTGAAAACTAAGCACACATCTTTTCCAACCTTCTAGATGAGTCACAAGGTTGTAGACACCATATGCTTAATTTGTGTGCTAACTCCTGTGTTGTAGACATACATGCAATCAAGAGGTGCACTTACTTCTGGATAGACTTATAAATTTTATTTTAATTCTTTTATTACTATTATTATTATTTATTTATTATTTATTATTATTATTATTATTATTAATTTTAATTTCTTTTATTTAATTGTTTAACTCAATTAATTTCCATTTAATTAATTAAAATCAAAATATCAAAATATCATAACATTATATTAATTTTTCAAAAATAATTAAATTATTAATTAAATCTTTCAATATTAGACTTAATTAATAAAAAATTCACCATAGACCTCCAAAATAAAATATGAAAACCCATCATAGAACAATCTACACAAAATTATTCTAAAGGGTTAAAATCACAAATTATGTCATCTAACACATTCGGTAGGTAAAACATCTCAAATACTTGTCCTACATCTCTAGGACAAATGGTTTAAGGGTTTAAGATTTGGACTTGAGAATTTATCTCCCCTCTCTTACCATTGAGATAGTGCGATAGGGTACGCTCATCCTGGCAATTTAGGGAAGTCGATACCCAATACCTGCAATCTGCATAAAATCCATGCATGTACATACTATATACATATATGCTAAGCTAAATAGACAATTGTAGGAAGTGGTGCATCGTGTAGATCCTGACTAGTAGGTGACTACAACTCCCTTCCCTAACCACATTAGAAATGCCATACAATAAGAGAAAAAACACGCACACCATATACATGCAAGTATGGGGTAAGTATCCATAAGAAAAAACATGTGATAATAAACCATCTAACTAATCACCATCAATAACTGAAAATAATGTAATAATCATCATGCATACATGAAATGTAAAGTCTAAATAATCACATCATATATCAACTGAATCTATAACACAATATCTGATAGTCTCAAAACAATGCTACTAACCATCAACATAAAACTAGTCTAATAGAGCTCGACCATGATAGCAACAATGTATCTAGAAAAATGTGAACAAGGGCAGGCACTACATCCACCCCCCCTAGGATTAGGCTTACTCCTGGAAGCCTACGAATAAGTAGGGATATAAATCTTGTAATCTAGTTGCATCCTCCCATGTAGCTGAAGAGTCATCAGTAGGGTCCCATTGGACCCTTACCTGCTCTATGGTTCGACCTCTGAGGGTCAACTCCTGCTGCTCCAGAATACAAACCGAAACCAAAGCCAATTGCCCATCCTCTACCTACAATGCATTCCAATCAATAACATGTGCTACATCAGAGATATACTACCTAAGTAATGGAAAACATCATGAATGTGAGCTAGGCTAGGCGATAAAGCAAGGCAATAAGCAACTGGACCAATCCTCTCAAGAATCTCGAATGGTCCCACAAATTGAGGTGCTAGCTTTGAACCCTTTCCATATCAAATCGGACTCTTCCATGGATGCACTCTCAAGAATACCTTGTCTCCCATAGAAAATTGCTTATCTGTCCTATGTGCATCAGCATACTTTTTTGCCTATCCTGTGTCATAGCCAAGTGCTCACAGATATGCACTCCCTGTTGCTCCATATCACAAAGCATCTTAGGATCCAATAAGATGTGATCCTCAAGACTATCCCAACTCAAAGGTGTATGACAAGGATTTCCATATAAATCCTGGAATGGTGCCATGCAAATAGAACTATGATACCCGTTGTTGTAAGAAAACTCCACTAGGTAGAGATAGTCCTCCCAATGTGTCTGCCTATCCATCACATACATCCTTAACATATCTTTCAGAACCTGATTCACCCTCTCTATCTAACCATCTATCTCTAGGTGATATACCAAACTAAAATTCAATTTCCCTCCAAGCTCATGCTGCAACGATGTCCAGAATGTGGATGTGAATACAAGATCCCTATTTGAAATGATCTTTTGGTGAATACCATGTAGTCTCACAATTTCACGCATGAAGACATTAGCTACAGAATTTGTCGTATAGGAAGACCTGATTGGTGAAAAATGTGACACCTTAGTCAATCGATAAATGATGACCATGATAGCATCATGACGACGAGCAGTCATAGGTAAACCTACTATGAAGTCCATAGAGATGATGTCCCACTTCCATGAAGGAATGAGATTTGGCTGCAAGAGTCCTGCCGCATGCTGGTGTTTTTCCTTGAATCTCTGACACTTAAGACACCTAGCCACATAATCAACAATTCCAAACTTCATCCTGGACCAATAGAATAAACGGTGCAAATCAACATGCATCTTCTTGACACCCGGATGTGCCAAGTAAGGTGCACTATGGGCCTCTGCTAGAATCAAGGTGTGAAGCTCATCCTAATGCGGCACATAAATCCTTCCTGAAAGCCTCAAAATATCATCTAACTCGAGGACATAGCTTGAAAACTTACCCTCCAAAGGTCTTCTTGAATCTATTTCTCTGCACACCTCCTGGTACCAAAAATTTGTAGGAAGTGCCTGAAGAATCTGACTCCTCAAATCAACACTAAGAGTCATAGATGATATCACATGTCTCCTGTGACTCAAAGAATTTTCCACCACATTCTCCTTTCCTTGAATGTACTTTACCTCAAAATCATACTCACATAGAAATTCAATCCATCGCCTTTGGTGAGCATTCAAATTAGGCTGAGTGAAAATGTACTAAAGACTGTGATGATCACTATGTAGCTCAAATCTGTGCCCCAACAAGAAATGTCTCCACCTTTCCAAAGCATGAACTACTGCTACTAACTCAAGATCATGTGTAGGATAATTTAGCTCATGATCCTTGAGCTTGCGTGATTCATACACAATCACCCATCCATTTTGCATCAAAATCACTCCAATCCCTTCAAGGGAAGCATCTGTACATACCATGAAATCACCTTCTGGATCAGGTACTACTAAGATCTATGCACTAGTCAAAAGCTCCTTGAGCTTCCAAAATGCTTCCTCACATTTCTCTATTCATATAAACTTCTTTCCTTTCCTCTAAAGGGAAGTGATAGGATGCGCTATTCTAGAGAAGTTTTGGACAAATCTACGATAATAACCAGCTAGACCCATGAAACTACAAAACTCTGACACATTAGTCAGTGTAGGCCAATCTACTATCGCATGTATCTTTGCAGGGTCTACAAAAATACCATCACCTGAAATGACATGCCCTAAATACTAAATCTCTGATTTGAAGAATTCACACTTAGCTACATTGGCATAAAGTTGATTGTCTCTCAAGCACTGTAAAACCAATCGCAGGTGTTCCTCATGCTCCTTTTGAGACTTAGAATATATCAATATGTCATCAAGGAACACAAGTACAAACCTATCAAGATAAGATCTAAACACCCCATTCATCAAGCTCATGAAAATTGATGGATCATTAGTCAGCCCAAAAGGTACCGTTGTGAACTCATAATGCCCATAACGAGTTCAAAAGGTGGTCTTGTGAATGTTGATTTCCTTAATGCGAAGCTGATGGCACCTTGACTTAAGGTCAATCTTGGAGAATACTGTAGCTCCCTTGATCTAATCAAATAAGTCATTGATCCTTGGTAGAGGATACCTATTCTTTATTGTCACCTTATTCAACTATCTGTAATCAATACAAAGGTGCAAAGAACCATCTTTCTTTTTCACAAAGAGCAATGGATCTCCCCATGGTGACACACTAGGTTGAATGCTCCCTTTGGCCAAAAGTTCCTCTAGCTAAAGACACAACTCACCCACAACTCACCCAATTCCTAAGTAGTCATATGATAAGGAGCTTTAGAGATACGATCCGCTCCCAAAATGAGGTCAATGCTGAAATCGATGTCCCATTTTGGGGGCATGCCTGGAATCTCACTTGCAAAAACATCTACGTACTCCTATAAAGTCGGGTGATCTAGAATCTTTCCCCTAAGATCTTCCTCATCAAGCTCATTTATCGTGACAGCAAATATCTGACATCCCTTACAAAAACTCCACTTCAATTACATAGTAGAAATCATTCATAGAGATATAAGCCTTGATATCCCAACAATCTTCACATCATTCCTCTAGTCATCCTGGCACATAATAATCTTCTTCCTGCAGTCTATACTGGCCCTATGAGAGCCAAGCCAATCCATTCCTAAAACCACATCATAGGAGCCAAGAGGTATAACCCAAAGGTCAACTACAGTATCAAATCCTCCTAAGCTAAGCCCACACTTATGAACTATAGAATCTATGGAGACCTTAATACCAGAGGCTAGTTCCACTTGCAAACCATGATATTGCTTCATAGCATCCAGCTTACACCTAGCAACTATAGATGGAGAAATAAAAGAATCTGTAGCACCTAAATCAAATAACACTGAAAGAGGTGTACCTCGAATAGCTCCTATGGCTTCAACCACTATTCCCTGATGATCTACCTGACGGTGATCTACCGCTGCAAACACTCTATGAGTTCTACCTACATCTCCAACTGTAGGCTTGGATGTTGTTGGCCTAGGTCTTGAATACTAAGGTGCTCACTGTGGACAGTGAGCTACAAAATGTCCAACTTGCCCACATGTAAAACATCTTGTACTTCTTCCAGATCCTCTCCCCATAGGTGGTGCATTTGACTACTGACAATTATCCTTGCTAACAAAAGATTGACTGCTTTGAGTGGGCTGAGGGGGCTGATTTCTTTTATTGCGCTGAGCATTGCGGTTGTTCTTGGAGTTAGAACCTCTGCCACCGCCTTGAACCTAAGGGTGTGATCCCTTCTACTATTGTGTCTGCTAAGACTGCTGTTGATACTATTTTCCCTTAAGAAAAGGAGGCTTCCTATTTCCACTTGCATTGTGGTTTCCCTTAGATCTTGATGCTAAAGGAGCTCCCACAAAACCTCCCTGACCAAGGTTGACACTTTTTTCTACAAGGATGGCTCATCATACTACATCCTTGAGGGTTTTAGGCTCAAATACCTTGACACCCCCAAATATACGGTTATTCAATCCTCTAATAAAGTGTTGTGTCAACTGAGCTGAGTTATCACTGAACCCTAAAAAGGACATGAGCTCATAGAATTTGTGATCATACTCCGTTACAGTCATAGAATACTACCTGAGGTTATGGAACTCATCTGCCCTTTGTTGCTTCCATTCCTCTGGTAGGAATCGCTCGCGAAAACTCTCTAAGAATAGCTCCCAAGTGACATTGTTCATATCTATGCCCAACTTCTTTTCCTTAATTGTCCACCAAGTGGCCCCAAAATTCTCTAGATTAGTAATGACAAATCTTTCCTTAACATTATTGTCAAAGTTCTGCATAGCAAAAATCCTATCAAGGGCAATAAGCCACTATTCGGCCACATATCTAGAACCTTGCCCATTAAAGGGCTTGACCGTGGATCTCGAAAGGTCCTTCATCTACATAGATACAATGGATCTCTATCAATCCTTCTGAGGGCTCCTAGACTTGGATCTATGCTCATGTTCTAACTGATGTGCTTTATGTTGATCATGAATAAGAGGTAGGCAATCAAGAATGGTCTGCATCATCTGTCTCAAGTTAACCTCCTCAAACTTAGCTTGGTCCCCTCTAAGGCTCTCTTCCTTTTGCTCACTAACATGCTCTCCCTTTCTCTCTTCATGAGCAGGCCTTCCAAGTATAGACTCATGGACATTGATAGCTCTACCACATCCATACCACAACCTCTAATAGAAGACCTTATCCCAGATACCATTCTACAACAATATCCAAGATACAAAATACTATCATAACATAATGCATGCTATTGTATAGCATAAAAGGCACATGTTTAAAAAATAGACTAAGTTCAACTCCAGTTTTGCCTATGTTTAAGTTTAAGTAGAATTTTCAGTTTTGAAAGCTAAGTGTTGTATATGCAAGTAACAATTTAAGTTTTGCTTTAGTTCGCCTAGTTTCAAGTTTGAAAGAGATACACATAATAGTTCAAAGTCCTAGTTTTGTTCCAAAATATCTAGAGCTCCCAATGTAGAAACTCGAGCTCTGATACTTTCTGTTCAGCTTGCACTGACTTTGCTCAACACCTACTATCCACTTCGTAAAGCTTGGCAAACAAAATTTGTTTAACTTTTTCTTCTAGACTTTTTAAGTGTAGCCAGCATTTTGTAACCTTAAGTAGATCATCAATACATCATGTCATCACTATCTTAACTGATCTTTGTACTTTATTGCATAATCATAACTCAACCTTCCTCTAAGTGTTATTGTTACCTCTTATTGATCAAATCCTCTTCATCAATTAACTAAGTGATAGTACTTGAATCTTATAAGTAGTTGTCTTACCAGCACATAGCAGGTTTGACAATAGTGACAAAACAATAATTGAAACACATAATCTTCCTCAAAAATCTCCCTCTTAACAATCTCTCTTATCAATGATCTTTCCAATCATATCTCAACAATCTCCCTCTTTGGCATTGATGGCAAACCAAACTGATCAACCAAGTAAATCAAATGATGAACATCTTGTTCAATCAAAAACCAATTTGACCAAGTTAAAATAGTAAGGCAATACTAAAAATATAAAACTTGTATTGAATTTTCTCCCTCTATCAGCAACTTCCATCTTTTGATTAGGTTACAAAACTCTTTCTTATAACTCCCTCTGATTTTTTTTAATATCTCCCTCTTACTAGGTAGATTAAGATTTCTCCCTCTTTATTTCATCATTCACATGTCCTCTTCTAATTAGCAACATCAACAATTATCTGATCTCCCTCTAAGATTGGTCTTGTTCAGCTTCTTTGACAAAAATCTCTTACATTAATAAGGAATATCTCCCTCTATGATTACACTTTCTTTCTTTGATGTGCATTCTCTCTTTCTAATCAAAAAATTTCTTCTTCTAATAATGATCAGTTTTAATGTGGTTTCTCCCTCTTTATTTTGGCAACTCTTGATCAATAAATCTCTCCCTCTTTGACAACAATGCCAAAGACATATACCAAAAAAATTGTCATCTTAAAATATGTAGATATAAGCTTTTGCAGTTTCTTTTTTTTTTTTGTTTCTCCCTCTTTCACCTTGCTTGTGACTAAATTGAAATTTTAGCTTTATGATTACTTTAGGCATCTCCTAAAGTAAGATTTTTTCATCAATGTGTATTATATGAACATCAGCTTGTTTGATGCAGGGCACACCTTCTATTACTTAAATAACCTTTGATAGGGGCATCACCCCTAGTTTACCTCTTAGATACTCATAAGCATCCTTAGGTAATGGTTTTGTGAAGATATCAACAATTTTCTCCTTTGAGTTAACATATTCCATCTTCACTTCTTTGTCTTGAACTAACTCTCTCAAGTGATGATACTTGATTGCAATGTGTTTTGTCCTTGTGTGCATCACTGGATTCCTTTGATATATTGACAACACTTGTATTATCACAATAAAGTATCATTGGTTCTGTGATCTCTTCCTTCATCCCTTTGAGTAGTTGTATGATTCATATAATGTTTGTGCAGTTTATAGTAGTAGCAACATATTTTGCTTCAGCAGTAGATTGTGAAGTACAACTCTGTTTCTTGCGTGTCCATATAACTAGTCTCTTGCCTAAGAAAAATGCTCCTCCACTAGTACTCTTTCTATCATCAATGTTTCATGCCCAATCAGCATTATTGTAGGCCCTCAATTAAATATTTGCATTCTTCTTGTAGTATAGACCAAACTCTTTTGTTCCTTTTAGATATCTCATTATTCTCTTCATAGCCATTAAGTGATTATCCTTGGGATTATGAAAGAATCTTGCAACTATCCCTACAGATAATGCAATATCAGGTCTTCTATGTACTACATATTAATGTTTGATTCACCTTAGCTAAATCATCATTCTTTCACAACTTGTGTCTTGTCACCATAGGTGTGCTTACTAGTTTGGAATCCTCTAATCCAAAAGTCTTCAATATCTCTTTGACATATTTTGACTGAGTGATATATATATATCATACTTCATCTAGTATACTTGCAATCCCATCAAAATTTGATTTCCCCAAACATAGACATTTCAAATTCTTGCTTCATCTGATTTGAAAAATCCTTACATAAAGCATCTTGTCCTCCAAATATGATATCACCAACAAATATTTCAAATAGAAAAATACATTTTCCTTTTTCTATCTTTATGTACAGATTGTTGTTATCATCAGCCCTTTCAAATCCAATATTCACAAGATAAGTATGAAGTCTCTCATACCTTGCTCTTGGTGCTTGCTTCAATCCATATAGGGCTTTGTGCAGTCTACATACCATGTTATTATTGTTATCATCAAAAAATCTTTCTAGTTGTTCTATGTAAACTTCCTCTTCTAGTATGCCATTCAAAAATATAGATTTAACATCCATCTGATAAACTTTGAAACCTTTGTATGTAGCATAAGCAAGTAGAGTTCTTACTCCTTCCATTCTAGCAACAAGAGAAAATATCTCCCCATAGTCAATTCCTTCTTCTTGTGCATGTCCCTTGTAAACTAATCTTGCTTTGTTTCTTGTGACTTCACCATTTTCATCTAGCTTCTTTTTGAATACCCATTTGGTGCCAATCACATTTTTGTCTTCTAGTTTAAGAACCAGGCTCCATGTTTTATTCTTCTCTATCTATTCAATCTCTTCTTCCATGGCTTTGTACTGGTCTACATCTTCTAATGTATCTTTCATTGTTTTAGGTTCCTTCATTCTTATCAAACATGATTCACTTCTCAATCTATTTCTTTTCATTTTCCTAGCATTTTCATCTCCAATGATTTGATCAACAGGATGATGTCTTTTGACATATTTAGACAATCTTGGCTCATCTCTTGTTTCTACATTCTGTCTTTCAACTTTAGAATCATTGTGGACATCTTTGTTAGGTATCTCAGCATCTCTTTCATGTATACTAATCTTACATTCAAAAAGTGCATCTTCTTCATTCTGTAACTCAACATCTGAATGTAGCTCAGTTCCAAAATGCAACTCGACATTTATAGGATATGACTCGGCAGTTACTGATACTTGTTGTTGATTTGTAACTTGATTTGCAACATCTTCTTTAGTAGGCATAACTTCATAAAAGTATAAAAATGATTTGTATTCTTCTGATTCTTTCATAAGTTCAGCCTCATGTACCTCTATAAATTCATCAAAATTCGCATTTGCACTTTCCACAATTTTTTTAGTGTTAGTATTTAAACACTTATAAACTTTACTTCTTATGGAGTATCTAAGGAATATACCTTCTTTTCTTTTTGTATCAAGTTTTCCATTTTTAACATCTTTAAGAATGTAACATTTACTTCCAAATACCTTAAAGTATTTTACATTGGGTGGATATCCATACCATAGTTCAAAAGGTGTTGAATGAGTACATTTCTTGAATTGCACATGGTTCAAGGTATATATAGCAGTACTTACAACTTCTCTCTAATATTTCAAAAAAACATTTTTCTCCATCATAAGTGTTCTAGCACAGTCCATTATAGACCCATTTCTCCTTTCAGCAATCCCATTTTTTGGAGGGGTCCTAGAGGTAGATGTTTGTCTTTTGATTCCTCTATCATTACAAAACATCTTAAACTCTTTTGATGTGAATTCTCCTCCTCTATCTGATCTCAAGCATTTTAGACTTTTACCTATTTCTTTCTCAACTCTTGCCAAGTACGACTTAAACATTTGAAAAGCATCAAATTTATATTTCAAAAACATAGTTGTCATCATCCTAGAATAATCATCAACAAATAGCATTATGTACTTATCTCCTTTGTAGCTTTGCACTTCAATTGATCCACACAAGTCAGTATGAACAATCTCTAGTATTTCTTTAGAGGTATAAGCTTTACTCTTAAAGCTTGACTTTAACATTTTGCCTAGCTAACATTGTTTGCACACTACATTATTAGGTTTCTTCAACTTGGGAAAACCTCTAACATTCTTCATGTTATTGATACTAACCAAGTTATCAAAATTAAAATGATATAATCTCTTGTGCCAAAGCCATACATCATCAAACTTAGCAACAAAACAAGTAGCATCCTCTATATCAAGATAGAATAGATTACTTCTAGTTTGATCACCTTTTCCAATCAGTTTCCTATTTGTGTCATATATATTGGTAGTCTTGTTTCCAAATTCAACCTTGCATCCCAAATTATTTAATTGTTACGCACTCAACAAGTTATAATTTAGTCCTTCAATGTAGTAAGCATTGTCACATGAAATCTTGTATGTCAGTTTGATAGAACATTTTCCTTTTATCAAGCATGGTGCATCATTACCAAATCTTACACTATTTCCATCATAACAATTCAAGGTAATGAACTTACTTTTGTCTTTAGTCATGTGATTTGAGCATCCACTATCAATGGTTCATCTATCATTTTTGTTCACACAAGTCACAAGTGCAGTTGCCTCATCTTCACCAAATTTTTCCTTCATTGCAACATACACCACTTCATCATCATGTTCATCAGAATCATCCCTGGTTTCTCCTTTAGCAATGTAGCATGACTTCTTTCCTTTTTCTCTGTAATCTTTGTTGTCATCTTCTCTTTTGTTTTTGTACTTGTTGCCATCTCTATAGTTCTTCTTCTATGTACATCTTGTAGCAATATGACTAGCCTCATTTCAATTGAAACAAATGATCGGTAACTTACCTTTGAACTTGTCTTTGCCTTTGTCAATTTTTATTGCCAGTAGTGCTTCCAATTTTTCAACATCTTCCTCATCTGTATCACTGTTACTAGATACATATTTTATCTTTCTCTTCTTTTTCTACTTCACCTCATCAGAGTCTTTCAATAACAACTTAGCTTTGAATGCAAATTCAAGGCTCTCGGGTTTGTAATTATAAAAGTTAGATAGCTCAAAAGTAGTGAGTTTACCTACCAAACCTTCAAGGGTTAGATCATTTCCTAGAAGACATCTCAACTCTTGAATTGTAGAAACTTTAATAGCATAAATAGGCAATAATGTTCTCAAGACTTTACTTAACACAATATCATCATCTATATGACTAGTAGCTCCTCTTATTGCACTAACAACTTCTTGTATCCTAGCAACATATTGAGAAATATTTTCACCTTCTTCCATTCTCATATCATCAAACTTACCTCTGAGCCTCTCAGATTTGGCTCTTTGAACATTTTTGTCTCCTCCATAGATGGTGTGTAGGGTATCCCACATTTTTTTGCAGTTTCACAACCTTTAATATCATCAAATTTGGCATAGCTTAGGGTTGAGGTAATCTCCAACATTGCCTAATTGTGTTTTTTCTTCTTCTTCATATATGTAGTTGTTAGGGCTCCAACTAGATCAACATGTTCCACTATAGGTAGATTGTGCATGATCTCCAAGTCGTCCAAGGTGTAGCTTCATCAAACTTTTCCATCTAGGAAAGTTATCTCTATTGAGCTTGGGTACCTCTTTTTTAGGCATCTCGATCTTTGTGCTTATACTACCTTAAAACTAGTCATCTTAAGTAGATGGCTCTGATACCAATTGTTAGAATACTTTAGAATAATTGGGGGGTGAATCAATTATTCAAGGTCTAGATGTATAAATAAAACTTTTCACAAGTTAGTGAACCCATAAAAAATTTATACCCATGCATGCATCCATTAGGTAATTACTAAAACTTGTAAGTTACTGTAAAATCAACTTGCAGAAATGTAAAGCATGAAATACAACACATTCATTAGCACACTTGACACAATGATTTATGTGGAAACCCAATTTGGAAAAAACCACCAGTAACATGCTACTCCTTTTCACTCTTTTGAAGTGATGCCCTGTGAAAGGTCAACCATGTTAAAGGTTACAATACACACTGTTAAATGTGACCCAGTAAAGGGATTTCAATCACCTTGTTAAAAGTGAGCCTTGTTAGAGGACTTTAGGCCATTCACTTGGAATATCACCCAGTGGAAGGATTTTCAAATGACTGTTAGGTCAACCTTAATCTAAAGGATTTACCCTAGACTGATACAATTTTTAGAGAGTAACAGTAGAGCTTTGATCTAATACAACTTACAACATCTCTTACAAATTACAGATCTCTATTCAGTCCTCAATTATGATTGGCCTTCATACTTTGTAGCTCTAATAGCTTGTTCACCCTTCAAGCATTCATCTCCTTAATCCTTCTTGCTTAACATGTCATTGCAGACTCTTCTCTTGGGTCACTTGATGAAGCAAAACCCTTAATTCTTTCTCCTTCTTAGGTTCTTGCACATGACAATAACCACTTTTGCCTCATGACCAAATATTCCTATAAATAGTAAATTAAGATATTTTTCCACTCATTTTCCATGATCCAAATTAAGGTTTTGGATAGATTAGGTAGGATACAATGTATCTACCCCATATCTTTTCTTTTCTAGAAATTTCTCCTAGAATCCATTAGAATTCACCTAAAAAAGGTCTACGTCAAATTTTGTGCCACTAGCTCATCAACCTTATCTTCCTCCTAGTTCACAAGTTTAAAAAAAACAAACTTGTCAACTTAGATTTGGTGAATCTTCTATCTTTTAACATAATGTAGTAGCTTGGCATTATCAATCTTTTGATGCTCAACACATATTGTGTTGTTCAGCATCAATTGTAAAATCACTCGGTATCAACTAAAGTTTATTGATGCTCGACATCAATTAAACTTTACTCGGCATCAACTATTTTTCTTGGCATCCACTAGAATTTTCTTTCACTCAGCTCCAACTGACATTCTACTCAACTTGCACTAACTTTACTTGGCACCTACTATCCACTCGGTCAAGCTTGGAAGACAAACTTTGTTTAACTTTTTCTTCTAAACTTTCTAAATGTAGCCAGCATTTTGTAACCTTAAGTAGATCAACAATCCATCATGTCAACATTGTCTTAACTAATCCTTGCAATTCATTACATAATCATAACTCAACCTTTCCTCTAGGTGCTATTGTTACCTCTTATTGATCAAATCCTCTTCATCAATCAATTAAGTGATAGTACTTATAAGCAGTTGTCTTACCAGCAGATAGTAGGTTTGACATCAGTGAGAAAACAATGATTGAAACACATAGTTTTCTTCAAAAATCTCCCTCCTAAGAATCTCTCTTATCAATGATCTTTTCAATCATATCTCAACATGGAATTGGATCAAAAGATGAGAAACACAAGAAGTTGGGCAAATGGAAGACCAATTACATCTCACTGGTGGGAAGGTTCCAAGTTTGTACTACCAAGCTTCCATACACAAAAGCCAAATACATCTACAAAATCTTCATAGACAACCATGACACTCTTAAACTATGTACCAAATAGAATCTAAACATGGAAACCACATATGGGAATAAACTCTTCTTACAACTATGGCATACACCTATTGAACCAAGAAAACATCTTTTTCTTGCAGCATCTTCTCATTTGTAAACTACAATGATATTTATGGCCTTTATTTGCACTATAACTTCAATTCAACACATAATTTGAATGGAAAACTCATGAGCCACTAAAGCAGATGTATTTGCACTATAATTTCAATATGCCACATATTTCAAATGAAAACTCATGAGCCATAGAAATAGTCAAGGATGTTTTTTAGTTTATACTAATTGTGTAAATAATGTGGACTATTTGGAAATTAAAGAATGAAAACATATTTAACGGTAGAGCTAGAAATCTTACCAAGTTTCTTAAAAAACACATAGGTTACTATTTTAATTTTGTGCACCTCTTACTATTATAAACCATGTAGACCTCTTGAATGAAGGGACTAAGAAGGTTAATAGAGGGAGTTGCTTAGATCACTAAGTAGAGGTAGAAACAAAAAAATCCCTTTCATGAAGCCTTGGCCAAACTCAAGAATGGCTTAAAGGAAATGTTAGAAGGCACAGGACAATCCCATTGTAATTCGAGTCCTGAATTGTACTACAACGACCTAGAGCAATCATTTTAGCAAACCCATACATCAATTTGTTAAGAATGATGAGATTATGGGCAGGATTGAAGGAAGCAGTGGACAGATTGAAGAAACTAGTGGCTAGATTTCTTGGTTAAAGAGGTCTCAAAAAGAAAGAACAATAAAGTAAGGACCTACCACATTGTCTTTCTTTATGTATAAATTAAACATCAATTAGACTGTAGAAAATAAAATCTAAATCAACTATTGTATTGTCTAGTGCATTTCTTAGTGGAAAAGATGTATTCATAATTGTAGAGATAGAATTAAAAAAATTCAATAACCTCCAACCATGCCAGTATACATTCATTGAATCTCTACATACTTTGTCTAAATGTCCAATAATTGCATTAAAGTCAATAATAGAAGCAAGAATAAGTGAGCTGAAGCATTGCATGTTGTAGGAAGTGTAGGAATATTTACCTTCTAGAAACTGATGATTGAGACATAATGGATGGTTAGAGATTGTGGGGTGTGGTTGATACTATATACCATATATCATATTGAATCGACCTGCTACACATATTAAAAGTCAAAAATTAGGGAAGTAGAAGTCTATGTTGCTCTACACATCACATGACATTATTATGAACATTATTTTGCATATAACAAGTCATATTTTGCAAGGACAAAAAATTAGTTACGAATATTGAAGAAGCATATTTACTATTTTAATCTCTTTTAATCATATACCTTTACATAAGTAATTTATTCATATACTAGATCATTATTTATTCAGAAAACATAAATGTACACCATATTCTTAAATTCAAATCATTCATTCATCTATAAACTTCCCAAATATTTCAAGCTATTCAAATACACTCCAACTGTCAAGCTAGTCATAAATATGCCTCAATTTATATTATACAACAAAATGTATAATATGCCTCGCTACAAATAATCTCAAGATCTGTAGTCTTCCCACATCCTCTATTCTATTTCATCTTGAAACTTTCCCCAATCATCTCTATCCCGCTGAGTCATCCCATATGTCTCAAATATTGGTACATTTACCCCCTCATGCTCATCAACCTCTTCAATTTCAACTTTCAATGGGATGTTCTCTTCTATCGTAATGAAGTTGTGCACGATGCAACATGCTAATAC
Organism: Cupressus sempervirens; assembly: GCA_028749045.1. Taxonomy (NCBI): domain Eukaryota; kingdom Viridiplantae; phylum Streptophyta; class Pinopsida; order Cupressales; family Cupressaceae; genus Cupressus; species Cupressus sempervirens. The sequence continues at coordinate 200,973,655 of CM053787.1, forward strand.
AACCTTTTTTTTGTGTCATGATTGCATAAGATGTTGCATGCCTCAAGATAGGAAAATGTTGCTTCAAAATGCCAAATGTAGGTTCTATTGTATTCCAAAGTGAGGAACGTCGGTGGTTAAATAACTTTTGTGGATTTTTTATTGGATTTTCTCTAGAGAACTCCTTTAGGTGGTAGTGTGTACACCTATAAGGGGCAATAAATCCTGGTACATTTGGATATCCCGCTTCAACACATAAAAAGAAAAAAAAAAATCCTACACAAATATAGATATAAAGTATATTGTTATAACCTTGAAAATTTATTGTAAACTTCACTATATACAAAATGATTCTACATACTAGGGGGAACTACCACTGGATCTTATCTTGAGAGACAAAAACCAAGAATATGGCTATCTGCAACTAACCCTTCCCAACTAGGAAGAGTATATTGGAACTTATTATCAAAGGAACATACACCCATAACATTTTGTAACAAATTGCCTTTCCTATCGTGGTATTTAGCTTGTATGTCCACATCAATAGTAACAGGTATATGAGTTCCATAAATTTCTCCAATACAATCCTACGAAACTAGAATTGATAATTAAATTTTCACTAGTACAATTTAAGGTCAACAAATCAAATATATGCAAGTAGGAGAGTTACCTTAAAGTAGGGATCAAAACAGTCCTTCCCAACAATTTCAGGAGGAGTGGTTGGAATAATAGGTATCAAGTATTCAACGTGTAGTGCTAATATAGCTCTCAATACCTTGTGGAAGTGTCAACTTATTATCTCTCCTGAGTGACTAAAGTTATGGGCAATCTTACGATTCCTCAAATTGTGGCCAAGTGCATGGAGGAAAATCACTAGTTGTTCTTCTAACGATATATTTATCATATCTTTAATGCTTCCATTTCTCCTTATAATTTGTGCTAGATAAAAGAAGGCTCTCCTACTCATGTGAATTTGATCATGACAATCTATCTCATTTAAATAGATACTATTCTTACAAAATGGAATTTCATCTCTTATGCGCTTACACCTCTTTCATCTAGCTTCTTGTGCAGATGCTACAATGGATATTGCATGGGCAACAAGAGAAGCTACAATAGCAAGAATGATTCTATTCTTCCTAGCAATGAGTCCATAAATCCTTGGATCATTAGCAAGATCCATCTGAATGACCTAAATGCATATTAGAAACAAAGATTTCAAAATGTATTGAGTCCAAAGCATTTGAATTTTCAGAAGTAGCATTTCAACAATAATATGTTGGTCCTAGCTATTAATTTAATATGTTTTTTTTACACCATGCAGTTATTTATATAGTCTAATAAGGTATTAAAAGTCTAATAAGCCAATCATAGATACTTATGTCATGTTTAACTTAGATGATGTATTCATATTTAACAAGAGTGTGATGGACATTTGGTGGATTAGAGAAAGAATTTATAAATTTTGAGTAGTAATAACCAACTAGTGAATTGGAAGAAATGTATGTTTTGCACCACAATCAGTTGCCTATTCAAACATGTGGCTTAAGATGGAGAAGTGGAAAATAAATACTTTCTTATAGCTACCACAACACTACAAGTACAACAAAGCCTATTCATACAAGAAGAAGAATAGGGGTTGGAATAGTAGGTCGGATGCTAATTGGAATCCATAGGTTATGGCAGCCTTGCATATGGGAAAGCTCAAGGTCATAAACTTGGAGGCTTAGTATTAGGATCCATGAAATTGAATATGCTAAAACATCTTTCAACAAACATCTTTACTAATCCTATTGATGCTTTCAAGAAATATCTTTACCTCAAATACAAAATTTCATATTGATTTTTTTTTCCTAATTAAAGTCATAGAGAGTGTTGAATAACTACAAAGGAGGGCTAAAAATTACATAATTCATTGAAACATTGCAAAAGTCACCTCAATTTTTATTGAAACCATGTACAACTAATCTTAGATCTGATTGATATTTTCTACTATTTTCATGTAGTATTCCCATCTTACATTTCTTCATGTATGACTTCAAAAATGCAAGTTTGATTACCATGTGTCATTTATTACTCTATAGCCCCTTTTTTAGTGGATTACGATATATAAGTTTGTAAAGTTGTAGGACATTGGTTTGATTACCATGTGTCATTTATGACTTTGAAAATGTAGGTTTCATATGCAAGTGATTGGCATGAAGTTGGATGTTGTGTGCTACAATAGTGTCATCAATGCATGGTACAAATTTAGGATTTGTGGAAGGTATAACTCTGGAGAATCTCCTCATGTTGTAGTGGTGTGCCTACTTTATAATTTTTGAAAGTTTTGTTTAGGGCAAAGGAAAAAATTTATAATATTTTTTGTCACTACTGTAAATAGTTGACAAGAAAAAGTACAACTACTTTTCTTATATAACATTGTTTCCTGTACGCAAATCTATCAATATTTTTCTCTCATTAACACATACTAGAATATCTATTTATTGGTTGGATCAGGCATAATAAAACTCAAAAAATTTTGTAAATTACATGTTGTAATACCACGTGCAAATAGCTCCAATCAATATATTATTATTTTCATAGTGAAACTAGTCCTTTGTTCTCTTGCTTTTTGATCTGGACTAGGACCAAAAGAACAATAATTTGTGTAAAAATACAATATTAACACTTCTCTTTTCAAACATAGCAGTTGAAATCATAGACTAATTAAACATAGAATTGGGAAAAACATCAAGTTCCTATTTTAAAAATAGAGCATTTTCCTGTCAAGAGAGCACAAAAAGTTAGAGACATAGAAATCAATGAACCTAAATAATCATATATTCTATGTTAAGCACTATATTAACAATATTTGTATCAAAAATGAAAGATAAATTGAAATCCAACAATCAAACCTAAACTTTAAAAAGGTTCCATTAAAAATGGACTATTAGAATTCATCTCCTACTAACTTTGCAAGATAAGTAGAATTGAGGGATGAAGAGAGAAATTGTAGCACAAACATTAGATTTTTTTGTTTATTTTTTATTTTTTAATAATCAAGTATTGAGATTTTTTTGTATCAAGAGGCAATAAAATATGGTTGTCCCAATCAAATTTAGAAAATAGGTTGAACTAAGATTTTTAAAAAACACCATAAAATTATTAATATAAAAATAAGATAAAACAACACCATAAAATTCTTACTATAGAAGATCCAGAGTGGAAATGTGCAAGAATGTGTTTTGCACAAATTTGAAATCATGTCAAATGTATAACATTGCCATTTAATTTTTGTAATTGATTGTCCCACATTTGGCCATTTAAGGTCTTGTAGGCCCAAAAATAATTCATAATTTTTTGTGTTCACTATGTTTATGTACAAGCTTTTTGTTACATGCAAAAAGTAAATTAGAAATAGAGATGGCAGTAATAGAGTAAAAAGTATACATGTATACAACCACAGAGCTCTGTGCTTGAACTAACTATTTATGGATAAAGTATAGTAAATCAACTAAATTACTCAACAATAGCATCCATGGAGCAACAGTATTTTCCTTGCTATTTCCTCATTTTGTTGAGGGGTCATCTTATAGGCTGCTTTGTTAGGTAGGGTAGCTCCTAGGATAAGGTCTATCCTATGACTTATGGCTCTTTGAGGGGGTAAGGTTGAAGGTTGACCATCACTTACAATGCCTTGGTAAGTCTGCAACATACCTTGAATCTCCTTTGGTAATTCAGTCTTCTTAGTCACCTTGTCTTCATCTCCTTCTCTTGGTTTCAACATCAATGCATACCCTATTCCTTCACCTTCTTCCATGGTTTGTAGGAACTCTTTTTCACCTACCATAAGAACATTTGGACCTGTTGTCTTTACTTCAGCATCCTCCAACAATGACTGAATTTTGAAGGTAGTATTATCCTTCTTGAAAGAATAGGAATTCTTTCCTCCATCATGTATGGCTTGACGGTCAAATTGCCAAGGTCTACCTAGGAGAAAATGACATGCATCCATAGGCAACACATCACATAAAACTTTGTCTTTGTACCTTCCAATGGAGAACTCCACCCATGCTTGTTCATTTACTAACACATGTTGACCCTTATTGAGCCAAGTAACCTTGTAAGGATTGGTATGGGATATCCTTTTCAATTTGAGCTTGCTGACTGCTTCTTCTGACACTATATTATCAGTAGAGCCTGAATCAATAATGACCCTACATACTTTTCCCATTATCTTGCATTTGATTCTAAACAAATATCTTCTTTGGCTTGGCTCCTCCTTCACCGATTCCTTGATTAGAGTTCTCCTCATCATGAGGTTCTCCCCTTCCTCTGAATTTAATGGAATCTCAGAATGTTTATCTGCTGCATTAGTGTCTTCATGAACAAGGTTAGCTCTCTTATCACCTCCTTGTGATGAGACACCTTTCTTAGGGCATCTATAGGCAAGGTGCCCCATTTGATTGCAATGGTAGCACTTCATATTGGCAAAATAATTGCCTCTTCCTCTTTGTGAAGAACCACCACTTCTTCCTCTAAAGTTAGAGTTAGAATTCCTTCCTCTACCACCTCTACTTGAGCTTCCTTCTTGCTACTCACTGAATTTTACCTCACCTTGAGCTCTAGAATAAGAACTTCTTCCACCATAGCCACCTCTTTGACCTTTTGTATCTTTTCCTTTGCCTTTACCTTTGGAGCTATCTTGCTTTCTCTTGCTCTTCTCCTCTATCTTCAAGGCCATTTGATAGCATTGCCTAATGGATTTGAAGTTCACTAGGCTCATCTCTTCTTGAATAGACCATTTGAGACCATTCAAATACCTTGCTAGCTTGATGCTCTCATCTTCAACTACCTTGGACCTCAAACACAATTTTTGAAACTCTTTGGTATATGCTTGGACATCCAAATCTTTTTGCTTAAGATTTTGTCTCCTTCTATGCATTTGGACTTCATAGTCATCAGGAAGATATGTTTGCTTGACTTTGGATACCATACCCTTCCATGTCACAATAGGACCTTTACCATCCTTTTCCCTCTCAGTTTGCACAAACTTCCACCAAGTAAGAGCTGAACCTCTTAGTCTAGACTTGGCCACCATTACCTTTTGTGCTTCAGAGATACCATCACATTCAAAATGGTTCTCAATGTTGTCTATCCAATCCACAACTAAATCTGGATCCATTTGTCCACTAAAAAGTGGAACACCTTCTAAAGCCTTGCCACTCAATGCCTTCAATGCTTTCAAGAATGGCTCTTCAGGAAGAACAGGATCAGGAGCTGGTGCTTCTTCCTCCAACTCTAATTCCTTTTCCTTTGCTTCAGCTTCTTCTTTAAGTTCAATCTTCTCTTTGACCCTATCAGCTTTGTCTTGGACTTCACCCAAGAGCTGCTCCATTTGAGCTATTCTTTGTCTTAACAATTTTTTATACTCTTCTCGTTCCTCAACCTTCTTTTCTAGTTCAGCATTAGTCACCATGGCTCGGGCTGGTGTATTCTCTCCTACTGATTTAGAATATTGATGCATTGACCACAAGCTTGATCAACCAAGCTCTGATACCAATATGGTGTAAGATAAACTCGAAGGCTTGTTTTCACACCCTCCAAGAGACTTCGCTTGCCTCCTAGTATCCTATTTCTCTATAGGATCTTCCAATAGGCTTAGATCACTAACTAAGACCTATTCAAACTCTTCTATAAGAGTCAATCTCTGAAAACTTCACCTTGAATGATCAACACCCTAGTTTTGATTCACTTCTCCACACTCACTTAGAAGGCTCTAAGTGCCAAATCTCTATAAACATGCTTCAACATTGTAGGGGTCTTCTCCATCATGTAAAAAAAAATCATAATATTTCCCATTTGAACCATTTTGGAAGGATCTTGAATCATCTTCCAATCAGCTTCATCGATTCATCATGTAGAGACCTTAAAATAGGTTTATTTCCTTGTAGCCTTCACTAGTCCATTTTTCCCCTTTTTAGTAAAATTTTTCCAAAAAACTAAAAAAACTAAAACTTGATTTGGATACCATTTTTGAATTTTTAAAACTTTCATTAAGGGTTCTGGGTCTGAAAGTGATCGTACAGGGGGTTCCTATAAACAAGGATAAGATGCCTAATAGGCCTAATTTCTAGGACTGAACTGTGGTTTTGATAGCAAACTTGCTCAAAGAAAATCCTAAATGACTGGTATGACTCCTATATGCATAGAATGGATAGATATGATTTTTATCTTCATGAAAAATTCCTGGAGCAGTACGGATACGTACAACCATACGATGTTTCTTCACTCTTTTCACCTCTAAACCTCTAACCGGGTTGCACAAACTCGCCTAGGGCCTAGCATAATATATAGTTCTTAATGCTTTCATGACTCCTAACTCCTAAAAATATATAAAATAATGACTCCGCTTCCATTTCCATCTATCATGAATGATTATCCATGGTTAGATTTCATGGAGGAGCCATGACTCTCTAAACTACTCAAAACAAGCTGAAAATAGACTACCTAAACTAAAACGCCCAAAACCAGTACTTAGATGAACTCAAAATGACCTGCTATTCAGATGAAAAATTTCATAAACAACCTATAGAACACTAATCAAGAATTATATTTAGTTTTTCAGTCCATTAAATATGACTGTCAACACAATGTTTCTTCACTCTTTTCACCTCTAAACCTCTAACCGGGTTGCACAAACTCGCCTAGGGCCTAGCATAATATATAGTTCTTAATTCTTTCACGACTCCTAAATCCTAAAAATATATACAAAAATGACTCCTCTTCCATTTCCATATATCATGAATGATTATCCATGGTTAGATTTCATGGAGGAGCCATGACTCTCTAAACTACTCAAAACAAGCTGAAAATAGACTACCTGAACTAAAACGCCCAAAACCAGTACTTAGATGAACTCAAAATGACCTGCTATTCAGATGAAAAAGTTCATAAAAAACCTATAGAACACTAATAAAGAATTATATTTAGTCATTCAGTCCATTAAATATGACTGTCAACACAAACACCAGTAAAAATCTGTTAAAAAATGCTTGCAGAGCTCTCTAAACTTTCTCTAAACTATTACAATGCCTCCATAATACTTTGTGTTCGAGTATTAGGTATCATTAGATGCCATTTCCTTCATTTTTGGGCCTATTGGCCACAGAATAACCATCCTATAACTTAGGGAATCCAAAGATACCTGAATGACATGCACTCTTTTGCAATAATTGCAAAATTGAAGACAACTTCTTCTCAACACTTGGCAACTTTGTCATGTGCCTCAATCCTATATTCTAGGACTCATAACCACCTATGTTTCATGGATCCAAGGCCATTTATGACCTTATGGCATCTTTACAACAACCATTATGTGTTTAGAACACATTTAAGACTCCAACTTAAGGTAAGCTCCTAACACTAGGAAATTTAAAAAAACAACAAACAAAGGTTAATTAGTGACCTTAGTCCTAGTGTCTAATTCACCTAACCAACATTGAAAATTACCTTCTAAGGTCTTCAAAAAAACAAATCTATCCTCTTGACTTGGCTAGAGTCAAGTACAAACCAAAAACTTATAAACAATAGAGGCTAGCCTAGGTGCTCCTGCACCACTTGATGATATAAAATCTTCTTTGTTTTTGTTGAAAAAATATTGATCAGCCACTCATATAAATTTTTAAAGAGAAAGGTCTAATGGATTTATAAAGGATTTTTAAAAATGTGAATAGATATAATTTTTATTGAAATTATAGCCTATGGAGGAATTTTATGAAAATAAAACTTGAAAGTTATAATAACTTTTTCAAAATTAATAATCTAATTCAAGAAACACTTTGTATTTTTGTGGCTTGAGTTCCTAAAAGAGATCAAATCAAATTTTTCTCATATCCCTCATCAATGTTAAGGAAAATATAATTTTCAACAATGAATTCAGCATTTGAACTCAAAGTACCATCTAAAGTTACTTTAGAATATATTCTCTTACTATCATTGACATTCTTAGTCACAAAATTCACTTACAGCCACAATGACTTCAATAATTACCAGAATATCTCTAAAGATATTAGCCAAGTCATTGTCATGTACCACTATATATTTTCTACAATTTCTCCCAATTTTGTGTGTATTTCGTAATTATAACACTTAGAATGCACAACATGGATAATTTTGATTTGAACTTTGTTGCACAATTCACCCCTTCTAAATCTCAAGACAAAACTCTAATACCATTATATTTTCAATAATAAGTCAAATGAACAATTGATTAATAGATGCAAAAAACACACAACAATAGACAAAGCAATATAATTGAAGAACAATAATAGTGGTTTTCATTACCAAGTGAAAGTAATTAGGTTTGGTCTTTTTTTATTGAGATCAAAGATTATTATAGTTGAAATAAAAATTTGAAGAACTTGTACATAGATTATTAAGAATATGAATTATAGGATTTTTCTTTTAGTTGTCAAATGTACAATTTATTATAATACCTCGATGATAAAAATAGATTTTTATAGAATATGCAAAATGGCTTATTTTAAATCATATATTTGGACAAAAAGTACATGTTTATTAGTAACATAATTTGACCTAAATTAAGTTTCTAAGTCCCCTATAGAATAGTGATACACTGGTGAAGGTTGGTTAATGATTTTTTATAACATATAATTTTTTATTCACCCTAATTTTTGTCCTTTAAAATTCCACATGTATGGAAAACACAATTTGAGCTAAAATAATCAAGAAAAATATTTTTCTTCACAAATATGATGATTTCTAGATTGGTCAAACATTTCTTTAAAAAATAAAATTAAAGTTTATTAAAAAGATAATATATCTCATTTCAATTTTGTGAGTCCCTATATTTAAAAATACTCATTACATAGAAAAATGTGTCTGGTAGTTTTATTTTTATATTCATATTAGATATAATGTAAACTAAATACAAATATGGAACTATTTTAAATCATATCATGGTTAACTTCTTATGTTTAAGATAAAAACCTACTTCATCAAAGTTGTCATATATAATGATAAAAGGTATGAGAAAGTAAAATAATATGGATATGAGTTGGAGTAAGCCATCTAATAGACTGCACACAAAAAATGTATAAAAAGTGAGCACAAAATGTATAATGTGATCACATAGATCACTGCCTATGAAATTCTCCCTTCGAATCTATATCATCTTTTTTCTTCTACTCATGTTGTCCATCCATCTACTCCTACCATCCATCTAAGTATTCTTCCCTATCTTGAAAACTATGTATGAGGATGAACCACTTTATCAACTATAGGAATAGGGAGTACATATGCCCCTGGGGGAATAATAGCAAGTAGAACCACAAGCTCAAGTGTCATTACAGCAACATCAATTATCTACCTATGTCATTCAAGATCTACCATTAAGTTTTGAAGCACTATCTCAAAAGGGGATATTTCAATTATGGTCCGCCTCCATGTAGGGCCATAGAATATTTCTCATCTATCAACCCTGACCATACTCATCTGTAGAAAGCCTTCAAACTTCTTTCTTTCTAGCCTCGTCATGGTAATATTTTCTAAGTAAATGTCATAGAATATGAATCTCCTCGAAGATTTGGTAAGGATTCTAGCCCTACCACTAAAAATATTGTCATTCTTAAATTTCCATATAATCCAAAGTATTTCAAAAAACATGCAAGACAAATATATTAAAGTTTTCTAAGGCCCAAGACATTGCCAAAAAATTATTTTAGGGATGGTGATGTTAATGTTGGATGTTTTCACCCCCATGCAGTCGGACATTGATAACCGATCTGAGAGATCTTTTACGAGATTGATTCTTTGTAGACAAGATCTTTTACGAGATCCATCATTAGATGGATCCTTGATCAATGACTCTCACTATGTCATTATGAAAAGTTGCAAGTCCTTTAGCCAAAGCGACATAATGAAAATGTGTCGCATGTCCCACTCAGTGTTGGAGGGTTTTAAATGATGGTTTATGGATGATGATTTTCTATGGTTGGGATTTAACCTTGAAGGAATCATGGCCACCCATCAATTCCAACCGAAGATTAAAAGATCATCATCTGATCTATTAGACAACAAAGCACATCAACAGCTTGCGGGTTGTTGTGAGATGGTCATCTTGTTTCCTAAGGGTCTAAGATGTTTCCAGGTGTCACATTTTTGGTGTTTCTTCAAGTTGTAGAGTCTCTGGGAGGCTTTAAAAAGCCTAGAATGACACAATAACCATTGGATCTGACACATCTTGGAGATCTCCTCATTGCATCTCAATTGTCTGCTAAATAGAGAGGATTTGTATTGACAATTGTGTTTTAATCTTTCATCGTTGGAGATCCCTGCCACATCTAGGTCATCCATTTTGAATGGAATATCTCCATTATCAGTCAAAGTTCATTTTTGGTGAAAATTGATTCCCCCTCCCCCTATGTTCAACCCTGTATTTTGTGGGCATTTTGGCTTCTTGCAACCATGACGTGTAAATAGGGCATGTTCTTCAATGCTCAACTATTTCTTGGGGCTTGTTTCCATAGTGTCAATAAACTCCATGCCTCTTTAATGCATTAAATGATCAAATTTTGGTGATTTGATCTATTGTGGCTAGGTGGACTTATTTTGGTCTCATCCTGTCACTTTCAACATGCAATTGCACTTGACGATCAAATTTCTTCTTATTCTCAGTTATTGCACCTCTACAACTTGACTCCACCCTGGTTAGGGTTTGAACTCCATAGTTAAATCACAATTATGCCTAAACTCTATAAAAGGTAGTTCTAAATATATTTTTTGGGTTCCTCTTTGTCTATATTTTGTAGCAACATTATGCTCTGCAACTTTTTCCTTTCACTAATGAAATAGCTCTATTCTTACCTCTTCTTGCCATTCATTATTTGTGCATGTATCTTGACTTGTTTTGAATGTTTCCCTTCTATTCTATTAGATTTACATGTTTTGTTTAATCTATTGGCAATTTTTGCATAGTGAAAATTATCTTTCCTTTCAACATTTCATCAGTTTTGAACCTACATGTCATTTTGAGAAATAGATTAGAGTCAATATTTGTGTATCTAGGTATTTCAATGATTTTTTATATAGTTGTGGGAATAGTTATAACCCTACTTCATCTTGGTGCATCACACCCTTTCACTTTCAGCATTTTAATTTCAGCTCTTCTTCTCCTTTTTCCTCTCAGGTGGTAGTTTAGGTGCACCCTAATAGTGAGGAAGTTGGCCTTCTCTAGAGATTCAGCCTCAAAGAACATGCCCCACACTTGGAGGTTGTTTTCATTTTGCACAAGGTTGCTTGAGGGTCATACCTCAAGCAAGGGTGCAGACTTTTGTATCAACAATTTTTGGCACTCCCTGTAGGACACAAATTCAACTTCATAAGTCGGTTCATTAGCCAGTTTGAAGATCCATCCATTGGGAAATTGGGTGTTTTTCTTAGTTCCATCAGCCTTTGGAGGCACTCATTCAACACCACATGGAAACTCTATGCATCTACTAGTTTCAACAGACCAATTACTAGTATGTTTTTTATTTTCTATGTTTCCTTAGGATTTCTATGAAGGTGCTTGTTTAAATACTTTTTCATGGATCCCCTTCATAGAGATACCTCCCGTTTTCCCCCATATCATGAAGAAGTTATTCCTCATCCCTCTCACCCTCTATCTCAGTCACAATCTAGTTATGACCAATGTGATGACCTAGATCACTGGAAGGCTGATTTTACTCCAACCTATAATGTCATCTATGGCCATGAATATGTGAAGATTTACCCCTCCAAGTTCATCACAATCCTAGAGTTCCATGAGCAGCAAGAGAGGAAGAGAAAATCAAGCCCATATGTAAATTCCTCCTTAGGTCAGATCTCCCCTACAATATCAAATGATCAGTGTGGTCAATTTCCAATCAAACCTTATAATGATCTTAAGGCCAAGTTAGAAGAGCTCTGCAATCATATAGATGGTTTGTCCATTGGCTTTTCTAACTTGGGGAGGATTTTTTATGAAATTTGTAATCCTTGTGATTTTTCAAGTAGTGGGAACATTTACTCTGTTATGCTCCTCATGAGATCTTGGATTGATGTAATGTGTAGCGACAAGGATATGTGGATATCTAACCCTTATGTGTGTCAAGTGGCATCTGAGACAGACAATGTTTTCAAAGAGGCTCAAGAAGCTCTCCTTCATTTGCAGGAGGAAGAATTCAAATAAAAGAGATATGAGGAGGAAGAAAGGCTTAAGCTTGCCAAAATGCAAGAAGTTGAAGGACAAGAGCCTCGAAGGAGGAATTTTTCTATCTTCAGACAAAGAATTCCTCCTCAAATTTCTATTTCAAGTTTCCCTGACCCTCAACCTACAGTTTAGATACCCCCACACACTAATGATGTTGAGCCCCAAAATGGATATTGTCCCTTCTTTCTTGTTAATGAATAAGTGGATATATCTTTGCCCACATCAAAGACACCACAAGCAAAGCTGCCAATTGTAGAGAAAGTGTTGTAGCAAGGGGTAAAGGAGGAAAAGAACAATAAGGTTTTTCTTGTTCTTGAGGAACAAAATTTATCTTTTGATCTTATGGTGGAACCTAAGGGCCTGCTACAAAAAGAAGAAGAATTAGACCATGTGTTGCAATAGGAGGTCTCCTATGATATGATGGAGATAGAAACATTGCCTAGGCTGCCCAAGTACATGAGGTATAGGTTGTTTCTCACAAGCTAGCTCATACTCCAAAGGGGGAAGTATTGTTGTAGCTACTAGAAGCACAACGAAGGCAATTTGAGATAGAGCTTGCAACACATTTGGAAGCCCAACAACAAGAGCATGAGGCAATTATTGCAAGGGAGTTGGCTACACAAAAGGAAAGGTGTAGGAAAGAGCTACGAGTGAAGATGATAAGAATGTTGTATTATATAAAAGATACATCAAAGGAGGCACATCCATATTTTTCTTCCACATCACAAGAGCCTGCACAAGTGTAGAAGATGCATCCTATTGTTTGCAAGGATTCACATGGGCTATAGGAGGAACATATGTTGTATCAGCAACATGAAGAAACACACAATGACCCAATCATAACATCAAAGCCAACTCTTGTTGGCCATAAGGATATGGAGGTTGCAGAGCACAAAAAAGCCAAGGTTGATTGCCTAGGCCCAGTACCATCAAGAGGATTCCCCATTAGACATCTAGCTTTGCAACAATGCATGTTGCCCCGAGTCATGCTTACTCTTGAGCATGAAGGAGATTCTCACAAGGAGGAGCAAGAAAGGCTTGCTCAAGAAGATGGCGTCCCAGTGTCAAAAAGCTTCATTTTTTTCAACATTGTAAGGAAGGTGTTTCAAAGTGTAGCAATATGCTTGTCATACTTGATGATCTGTCTAGCTACGCATGTGCAAGGGAGAAAAATCATCTTGTAAGGAAGGGAAGCTACTTCAATAAGCCAATGAATGGCTTTGTTTGATTTTTTTAATTGTAAATACTTGTACATAGTACAGTAGGTGTTTTTAGTTTCTAAGAAGTGCACAAGCACAGCTATTCCCACCTAGATATAGAAAAGTTTGTATTTTCACTTGTTTTAGAGGAAGAATTTTGTGAGGTTGTAGGTGGGACTATGCCTTATTCTCTTTGGTGACTCCATGTCCAATGGATTTCTTAAGGTCACTGATCCTATACTTAGCAGGAAAGCATCTCCTTTGAGTCATCAAGAATATTAGCTATTTTTGCCCTCATTTAGCCTGGCATTGATAATCGATATGAGAGATCTTTTGCAGGCGGGATTATTTGTAGATGAGATCCAGCAGCTCTCATGTTTCTTGCGAGATTTTCTACCATCATTAGATGGATCCTTGATCAACAACTCTCAATATGTTGTTATGAGAAGTTTCAAGTCCTTTAGCCAAAGTGACATAAGGACAATGTGCCATGTGTCCCACTCAGTGTTGGAGGGTTTTAAATGATGGTTTACACATGAATATTTTCTACGGTCAGGATTTAACCTTAAACAATTTGTGGTTTCCCATCAACTCCAACTGAAGATCAAAATATCATTGTCTGATCTATTAGACAACAATGCACATCAATAACTTACAAGTTGTTGTGAGATGGTCTTCTCATTTTGCAAGGGTGTGAGATGCTACCAAGTGCCACATTTATGGTGTTTCTTCATGTTGTGAAGTCTTTGTGGGGCTCTTAAGCCTAGAATGGAAAATAGTCATTAGATCTAACAGATCTTGGAGATCTCCTCACTACATCTCAGTTTTCCACTAAATAAAGAGGATTTGTATCGACAGTTGTGTTGTAATCTATCATCGGGGGAGATTCCTACCGCATCTAGGTCGTTCATTTCAAATGGAAGATCTTCTTCAATGGCCAACATTCATTTTAGGGGGAAATCAATTCCCCACCCCCAACCCCACCCCCCCGTGGTCAACCTTGCATTTTGTTGGCGGTTTGGCTTCTTGCGGCCATAACATGTGAATAGGGCATGTTCTTCAATGCCTAGCTACTTCTTGCGTCATGTTTCCACAACATTAATGCACTCCATGCCTCTTTAATGCATGAAATGTTCAAATTTTAGTGATTTGATCTCTTGTGGCCGGGTGGACTTATTTTGGTCTCATCCTGTCACTTCGAGTGTGTAATTTCATTTCACAATTAGATTTCTTTTGATTCTCAATTATTGCTCCTCTACAACTTGACTCCACCCTAGTTAGGGTTTGAACTTCATAGTTAAATCACAATTATACCTAAACTCTATAAAAGGTAGTTGTAAATGTATTTTCTAGGTTCCTCTTTGTCTTTATTTGCAACAACATTATGCTCTGCAACTTTTTCCTTTCATTAATGAAATAGCTATATTCTTACCTCTTCTTGCCATTCATTATGTGTGCATGTATATTGCTTTGTTTTGAATGTTTCCCTTCTATTCTATTAGATTTACATGTTTTGTTTAATCTGTTGGTAATTGTTGCATAGTGAAAATTATCTTTCCTTTCAACATTTCATCAATTTCGAACCTACATGTCATTTTGAGATATAGATTAGAGTCAATATTTGTGTATCTGGGTATTTCGATGATGTTTTGTGCAATTGTGGTAAAGTTGTAACCCTACTTCTATCTTGGTGCATCACCCCCCTTTCTCTTTCAACATTTTAATTTCAGCTCGCCTTCTCCCTTTTCCTCTCAAATGGTAGTTTAGTTGTACCCTGATAGTGAAGAAGTTAGCCTTCTCTGGAGATTTAGCTTCAGAGTGTAATTCCCACACTTGGAGTTTTTTTCCATGTTAGGTTCATACTTCAAGAAAGGATGTATGATTTTGTGTCATCAATTAACATTAATAGAGAACCCAAAAAGACTTCATATTTATTTTGCAAATAGATAGTCAAAGAGAAGATGCCGCAAAGTTTCAAGAGCTCTACAAATTGGACAAGAATTAAAATCACCATTAAGTTGTTTAACAGGGATCTTTTCAAGAATCACGCTCTTCAAAAAACATGTATGCTTGGGCTCTACCGTCATGTTCCATATATTATCAAGTATTTAACTCGACAAGGAAGAGTCAAAAGTATGAACTATCATGAGTTAGAGTGAAAAAAGATATCCTCATTATCAAATAAAGAAGAGTATAGTATTTTGGCTTTGGTATTATGTAGGCAAGAGTCATCAACCCATTGGAAGGAGATGAATTTATCTTTCATGATAACACACATTTTAGGAAGGGAGAGAGGATTGAATCTTCCCAAGTATAGAATGTATACATAGATTATTGATATGGTGCCAGAAAATATAATAAAAGATTTTATTTTTATTTGTTAAATATACAATTTCTTATACTACCTAGATACTAAAAATTAAATATATATAGTTTTACAAAATGACTTATTTATTTTGGCAAAAAATATGCATGTATAGTGGCAACATAATTTGACCTAAAGGAAGAAGTTTTCTAATATCTTTTGTTAAATGATGTTACAATGGTGAGGTTTGGTTAAGAATATTTTTTGTATTTTTTTAACAAATAATTTTTTTATTCACCCTAACTTATGTTCCTTAAAACTCCACATGCATAGAAAACATAATTTTACCTAAAACAATTATCAAAAAAATATGTTTCTTCATGTATATGATGATTTCTAGAATTGGCCAAACATTTCTTTAAAAACTAAAATTAAAATTATTGAAAAAGATGATATATTTCATTTCAAATTTTTCAATCCCTTTATTTAAAAATAATCATTACATATAAAAATATGCATAATAGTTTAAAAAGTAACATAATTTTAAAAATTTACTAATCAACCCATTGCCAATTCGAGCAGGCTTCATCTTTGCTAAGCTTGTTTGGAATTGCTATTGACTACCTCCCTCCCTTCTAGTTCTCGCTCGATGATCTCTCTCAACTCCTCCCCTCATGGCAAGAGTTGAACATGCATGTCAAACTTGACAATTATAGATAGTATATCACCACGACTTGGTGTAACCCTGCTCATGGGTTATGCTTGAAGATGTCATTTTACACCGAACACTTTATGGTCATCAGTGACAATACTAGTATTGTGCCTCCTAGCTACTTGTCTCAATCTTGGTGTCATGCCTTACGCATCTCTCTAAACTCCTTCAAAGTTGGCTCCCACTGGGTTTAGATTCAGACAAATTGTCACATGGATGGAGAATATTGGACTTATCACTTGTGTACCTTGGGTACACCCGAGATGGAGATCCATTTCATTTTCACTGTCCTGCCTACTATGAGATTTGTGGGAAATTCTATTGCTTATTTAGAGATTTTTTCTCCCTCAAAACATTCTTCATCTACACAAACCAGAGATGCCTTGCATTATACCATAGAGAGACCATGTAGCTTTGTGACCACGCCTTACAGCTCTTATTCCCTCAGAGAGTGACCCCAGTTCAACTTATTGCTGCTTTTCTCTCTCCCTCGTCTCCTACACATGGGACAAAGCTACCATTTAGTGTCATCACCAGTGCTAGTCACTCTATATTTGTGAGACCTCATAGTAGTTACACTTGTCAACGACACCCTCTCAGCATTTCTCGCTGACAGTTTAGGGAACCTTCTCGCCTTGGTCTGTACCCTTCAGTGCTTGGATTCTTCTTATCAAGGAAGGACCCTTACTCGTTTCCTTGTTCTTGTGCTCATTTTTCTCCTTGATTTTTCTTGTAATTTTTTTTTTCTTGTTTTCTTTCTTTCCTTGGCATCATTTGGTTTGTGTGCTACTAGCAATCTTTTATTTTGTACATTTTTTAGTCCCATAGACCGTTGCAGTCTCTTGTTGGATATTAATAAATTTATCTTATCTTATCTAAGGGTGGATGATAACACAACATCCATGGTCTTTTCCACCTTTGCACGTATTTTGGTTGATATTATCTCCACACCTCTTCATAGAGGTGTAGGTTTTGTGGTGGGGGATAGATGTTGACTCAATCAACGGATTATGAGGGCCTCCCATTTTGATATCGTTGATGCTTCTGTACAACTCACATGACAACTAACTATTCTCTTTTTTGAGATAAAGGCATTTCTACTTGGTGGAATGGTGCCAATTATGAAAATTTTACTTTACATTCATCTGATTATTCCACATATTGTTGATGACTCCTCCTAAGATGATGCTCCTACTATAGCTCTAGATGATACCCATGCTAAAAATTTGGCCTCTACAACCCCTATGTGTCCTTGTACTACTAATATAGACCTATTTGGTTATCTAAATCCTTCTTTTGTGATTTCTCTTGCTCTACTCCAATCTTCAGTTGACAATGTGCAACCGAGCTACTAACTTTTCTATTTGTGTGTTGTTTTTGGCCTATATTTGTAATAGATAGCACCTCTATTTTTTAATCTGTTTTGATATCTTTGTGTTGTGGTTGTGGAAGGGTCAAAACCATCATTATGTTATTGAATTTAATCAAAAGCATATTTGAAAATTAGAAATGGTCATCTATAATGTCTTTTAATTCAATCCAAAAAATCTGAAAAAGGTCATCAACTATATTATTAAAGTTCATTGTTATTTTGTTATTTTCATGGAATTATGGTTGCAAGTTCAAGAATGAGGATTGAGTTTCAAATCCTAAAACAAAAACTAAATCATGGGTTTAAAACTTCAAATTTTATGAAATACATATACATTAAAACATATACACATGTTCTAAGAGGGAACAAGTATAAATATAGAAGTGGGTGCCTTTTTTATTTTTAGAAACCTGAATCAAACACCCATTCCATAAATGTAGGTTTTTAGGTTTAGAGACTTGATATTAAAATTTGTCATTTTACTTCTCATGCTACTCTCTTACATCTCAAAAATAGATCATAGAGTGTCATCCAAAATGTTGATGTTAAAAAATACCCACATGATAAAACTTAGAAACTATAGCATTATTCTTATGGATTGTGGAAATATAATAACTTTGATAGATACCCTTTTTTAATAAATAAATACATTCTCTTGTTTATTTTTCCTCCCTGTAACATTTTCCTAAAGTGGATGCACTTACTTTCTTTACCATATAATAAATAAATATTCATGTTAAAATCATGATAACCATTCATGTGGAAGATTTAAACAGATGTAAACTTTGTACAATGAATCCAACCCTCTTTAATAGAATCGCAAACTTCAATCATTAGTAATATTCAATTTGTCCACATATTGACCTTTTTAAGCTCTCATTTTTATCAAGTTACAGTCTTTAACTTTGCTAGTTTCAACCAATGAACTTCTACCTAATTGTTTAATTGTCATCTTCTAACTCTTGAAATTTGACATTCTAACTTCTAGTTCAAGCATTTCTAAAGAATCTAGGAAAGTTATTAGAGAAAGCAAGTAGATATTTTGACAGAAAATATTTTTTGCAATGCCCAAGACATGCCAATTTTTTAATGCCCCATAAAATTCATTCAGTAAATATTAGTTGGTTCATAAGACATTCTTCTTCTTTGATAATCAATTATGTTTCACTTGTCTATGTAATCAAACTTTAATGCACAAAACCCTTTGCACTAAGTCCTCATCTTTTTGTGTGTGAGCTCTAGAATTGATAGTATTTTTCATGAAGTCTAAATGGAAGGGAAACGTCTATTTACAAAGTCAAAACTCATTTTAGAATTGAAATCAATCTAACACAAATAGAAATTTTCAAAATTTTATTGCCCAAAATGACACACCATGTGCATGGACTAGACCAATTTTCAAAATTTATTTATTCAAAAACACAATACAATATGCACAAACTAAAGCATGTTTTAAAATAGAAGACAATAGGGAAAGAATGTCCACAAAATAAATATTTGGTTGAGGTAAATTTCAACAAAACCTAGGATTCACCTACATCAAAAGTGAATGAAGATTAAAAGTGAAACATATGGGCTATATTGTATGTTATGAGGAAATGAGTATATCTTAATTATATCAACGCAAAGGTAGATGGTTAAGTGTAGCCAAACTTCTTGAAATTGAAAAATGTATTCTTCGCCAATCAATCCAATGTCAAGTTAAGTAACACCAAACCATGTTAGAAACAAGAATGAAACAATTCCCTATTAAAAAACACTTTGAAATAGGAGATAGTGTATTTTTTGCAATTACAAACATACCCACAAACTCCTTAATGCAATTTATTGAAAATTGCACCCCCCTAATGTAGTAGAGTAGAGGAAACAAATTGGCAAGCTCATGTATTATGGCCCCTATAAGGTTTTAAAAAGAATAAATAATGTGGCACACAAATTTTAATTGCCTCGATATGTAAGAATACATATAATGAATGTTTCATGTATTGTGCTATAGAAAGATGATTTACAACAATAGTCAAAATCAATGGCCAAATCTATCTAAAACCTATAGCTCATATTGAAATCTAAGATATATTTTTATTTAAAAAATCAAGATAGTGATTAGGCTTATCATGGACTACCTTGTCCAATTAATGAATCTACCAAAAAATATGTACATAGAATGTTAACTATTTCCCACAAAAATATTGATAGTCAATGTAGATAACACTGTTAGTTTCAAGAGGTTAGTTATGTTGCATGTTTAATCTC
The DNA here is from genome assembly GCA_028749045.1 of Cupressus sempervirens. Taxonomy (NCBI): domain Eukaryota; kingdom Viridiplantae; phylum Streptophyta; class Pinopsida; order Cupressales; family Cupressaceae; genus Cupressus; species Cupressus sempervirens. The sequence goes on from CM053787.1 coordinate 200,993,710, forward strand.
TCAAAATTTCAAGTTGTCAATTGGCCAAATTTTGATACAAATTTCTCTTAAGTTAGTCATCAAATACTTTGTATATCTAATTAGTTTAAGACAAGTTGGTCTAACTGAAAAATATCTAATTATGTTGAATAGGGGTTTCTATTTAGTATCACAATCATGTTTTTTTAAGGTTGTGAAAATATCTCCTCAAGGTAAATCAATTCTTTTCTTGTTTCTAAAGTATTCATGGAATGCACTATATTGATATGAATGGTATTGTTGATATGTTTTCATTTGATACAAGAATTCATTATAACTCTAGATATTTGTGATTCTTTTTAAATAGCATAATCAACAAATCCCAAACATGAAATCAAAATACAAAAGGTCATAATCTTCACATTAATTTTCCAATACAAAACTAAGCCATCTACCACTAACAAAAATGTAAGAGGCATAAAATATAATCAAGATAGATCATTTTTATGGCAATAAGTGACACTGGTCATCCCTTCACTTAAGAAAGAGAACTAAAGGTCTCCAATAAATGAAACTTATATTTAATAAGTTCCTTCCATATATAATTAAACACTACCAATTAATAGAATGTGATTGTCCTAAATTTTATGCAACTGCTCCTTGTGATTGTATCCAAGTTTTTATTTTTTTTAAATCGTCAATTTTTTGGCAACTATGGAGAGTGTACAAATCTAGGTTTGATGACAAGGGTGTTTAAGTGTACCCAAAAACTTTCAACCTTTTCAAACATGACAAACAGCTTAGTCAAGAAACTTAGACCCACTTGCTTATTCATGATCATCATAGCTCGACAAAATAGTGTATAAATGTCAACCCTATGAAACATTAAAAACTCAATTTTCTGTTAATACTTAAAGTCAAGAAAGATAGACTCACTTGCATATATTCATGATCATCATAGCTTCACAAAATAGTGCATAATTGCCCCTGATTTAGGGAACTTGTGTTAGAAAAAAATTGTAATGAATAAATCATTATGTTCATTAATAGATTTGCAAAGAAAGTTTGACCCATGATTCATATGTCAAGATTTTGTATGATGAAATGAACAAATTGAAAATCTCTATATTATTTTTTAACACACCGTAGCATAATGGAAATAGAAATGGCACCCTCACTTATCCCTAAAAGCATAACATATGGTTTGTTTTTCACCTTTCAAATTGTTGCATCCATTATCTACTATGTGCATAGTTATAAATTGGCATTGTTCTCCCTCTAGGCATGAACTCCAAACTTGGTGTCCTTGTGTTGTCATATGTTCCTATTCACACCTCTACTTCAACCATTCAAGATGCTAATCAGTCAATGGCTTTCAGGAAAATCATGAGATTTATTTTACCTAAATGTGTATATTGTATAATATATTAAGTAGGGAAAAATATTACAATCAGAATTCATTAAGAAACTCCAAAATGCAAATTAGGAAATGAATATGCAGGTAAGAAAAGCGTTAGTTTTGAAAAGTTAGAAAAAGTTAGAAGAAAAAAATTATTTTCGTAGCTAGATAGCCACTACCCTTAAGGACAAGACACCTAAGAAGCTAAATAGGTCAGAGCTTGATAAGGAAAAATAAAAACATAAGCATCACGTGGAAATTCATATCCCAAAAACTCCAACCATTCACCAAGTACACATAAAAAGAGGAAAAGCCATGAAATAAGAAGTGCATTTCAAATAGGAAAATCTACAAAACATGCCACATTGGTAAGAGGATCATCTCACGCCTCTGAACCCTAGGAGGTAGGCTCACTTAGATCTAAAAGGAAACATTTTTTTGGCCAACACGTCTTGCACATCATTTTCCTCCCTAAAGTAGTAAAAAAATTGATATGATTCAAAGGAGAAGAGTCCCTATACTGTTGGAATATTCAAATATGGAAAGAGTACTTATGAGAGTGGGGGGGGGTGGGGAGGGGTGGTGAATCATAAGTATCCCACTTTAGCCAATAAAACTTTTAATTGAAAGTAAATTGCATGCATGTAAATACATCAAGTAAACATGAAACTAAACACATGCATCAACAACTCATAACACTGGAATTTGGTAACCCAGAAACCCTCCAGGAATAAGAAGGTAAAACTGCGGTGGGGATGATACCCACAAAAATTACTACAGAAATATTGTTCAACCACTTTTGATGGTCTACCCTATTAAAGGCTTTACACTGTGTCAATAGTGACCTGGTCACTTAACATGAAGTGTCACCCTGTTAAAGGATTTAGTCACCTAATTAAGGATTTACAAAATAGCTGTTAAGCTAACCTATCACCATAGTATTTTCATTCTAATACAATTTCTAGAGAGTATTAGGTATCATGAACCTGATAAATTACAATCCTTGATTGCTGAATGCAGGCAACTTTTCGCTTTCACTGATCTTGATCCTTTGTGATCTGATAACCTTCGCTTCTGAAAATAGATTTCCCTGTGCACCCTTGTATATCCACTCATATATTTACAAATTAAATTTTGTCTTCCTTATAAAGACATTTGAGGATTTAGGGTTAGGTATGGATCTACGATCCATATTCAATCTCCATTTTTCGCTCATTAGTTGCATTTATTCTATTGGTTGCATGTCTTCATCATTTTTCTTATTGGCTGCATGAAGATTGCATAGGAAAAATAAAAGATTCGATCTCATCATTAAATCCTTCGAAATTTACCTTATGTCGGCTGTAAAAACGGTTTGCATCATAGTTTGTGCAATTACAAACTCTTATGCTGATATACTGAGTTACTCGGCTCCTGAAGTATTGTTGATACTCGACACATGTTGTTTCCTAGATAGCTTGGCACCTGTTAACACTCGGCACTTGTGTTACTCGACACTTACACTTCACTCGGTATCTGATCTTCACTCGGTATTTGATCTTCACTCGGTATCTAAAAACTACTCGGCACATGAAGATCACTCGGCACCTGTTGTGCAGCTCGGCATGCATGGTGTACTTGGCTTCCAATGTGGAATGTGATTAAGTGTGTTGGAACTCAATGTCAAAAACCATTATGAGGTTAACAATCTCCCCCTTTGACATGAGTGATAAAAACACTTAACTGACCTTATAAGTACATTTACTAATCTGATTGGTATGTACAGACTTTAAAGAAAACTTGATCAAATTTTGTAACTTACAATCTTACAATATATACCTCAAAAATTTTGTAACTCCCCCTGAGTTGATTGTGCCTTATCTATATATCAAGCTCCTCCTTTGTATCTTTTCTCATTTTATAATTTTATAACTCCCCCATTAATTTATCTCATAATATCTGTATCTCCCCCTATTATGTTGTTTTCTCCCCCTTTTTGACACTTATGTCAAAGAATGTTTAAGGGTTAAGACCATATTTAGCCAAAAATGTGTTGTTTACCTCCATAATCATCTTGAGAGTTGCATCCTAATTGTTCAAAGCAATTTCCAGTGACTTATGCTGGATGGCAGTCTCGGCAGCAAGATGAATAAGTCCATCTAATGTAGAAAGATTTGGGTCTTTCCTGAGAACGGTTTCAGCATATACTTGCTCTTTATGGAGTATCTCTAAATGTGGGGTAATGGAGGACTGGAGCTGTATTAATTTGGCCTTGATATTAGGCTCATCTATTGTTAATACAGCTATTTCTTTGTGAGTGTGAAGCGACTGAGCAAAATGCTTCTCACTTTGAGCTGGATCATTTGGTAATTGCATGCTTGAAATGTTTAAATTTCTTTCCAAGCTCAATATCTACTGGATTGATAGAATTTATGGGCAATGACTCTAACAGCAAACTCAACTAGAGGATCCTTTATGGTGTGAATTGTCATTCCTCTTTTGTTCTACTGGGCACCAGTATTCTTTTCAATAACTTCCTTTGATTCACTTCTCAGGGTTTTGTACCGATCTAGGGTTGGGTACCCTGTTACTCTATGTGTAATTTATTTGGTCAATTTGATGGGAATATCTTCTAACCACAAATTTCCACCATGAATTTTGCTTAGTACAAGTCTAACCCATTCTGTTTTGAATACGGTGGGAAAACTTAAAACTTGAGTCAAACCCTTTCTTTCTACGATTTTGAATTCTTCTTTCAAGACTCCATCTACACACAATTTATCATATGCTTGTCTAATTTCCATGTCTCCTAGAGCACCTATCTTACAATTGTAACATTTTCTTACGTCTTGAACCATTACAAATTTTGGGGGAATATGGGAGAGAGCTCCGGCTGGGTCATTTTTGTAGGCAACTTCGGGAATAGGACAAAAATCAAGTTGCTTCACCTCATTTGAGACTAACTGCACTTCAAAAGACTCTTTTTCTTCGATTTTCTTCGAACTTGATGCCATTTATGCAAACTAGGGTTTTCACAGCAAAAGGATATGAAACTACGTAGCTCGACACAAATGAAAATACCTCAAGATTGATGAAAAATGTGTTGAATGTGGTTGCAATCTACTTGAAACATTGGATTCTTGCTATGAAGTCGCTCAACTCTCTTTCTTCTCCTTTGCTTCTTGATCGCGATGAGTAAAAATTGATTGAAATCACGATAATATACCCTAATTCCATTGCATTAAATGCTCAATTGCCAACTCGGCTTTTGAAGAAATTTTAACCTAAGTTGGCTTCCACTATTTCCATTTTACTCAGCTTCTATTGGAGTTATCCAACTCAGCATCAGTTATTAGCTCGGTCGCTATTAGGAGCTCGGCATCTGTTTTAACTCGGTATCCAAAGACAACTCGACAACAATATTTAGTTTTTGTCTTGACATCTTGTTTCATGTAGATTTATACTTTGCTTAGCTTCTATGTCTTGGGACTGATGTGTGATATAGCTTTGTATATCAGTCTTGTGTACTTCTCATGCTTAGTTTGATGAAGTGTGATCACTTGACCCATCGGGTGAAGTGATCCCTCCACTTGATGTGTTGCACTCATCTTTCTTTTTCCAAGTCTTATTCATTTGCCCCCTTATCTTTTTGACATCAATCTTTTTTTTTTCCTTTGTTTTCTTCAATCTTGGGTGCCTTTGATTTTGTAGGACAATTTTTGCTGATATGACCAATTTTCAAACAACTGAAACATGTAGTTTGATTCAACCATCTTTTATAGTTCCCTTTGAAATGTGTTCTTATGTAGTTCTATGATATATGTCCATATTCTTGGCAATAGTGACAATTGTACCTAGTGTTGTAATCCCAATGATAATGACTTTCATTCTCTTATATTTTTGCTGGTTGATTTGTTGTCCACATAGGTTTTGATCTGCATTCAAATGCCCTATGTCCATACATTTTGCAATTGTAACAATGTCCATCAAATCTCTGAGTCCTTGTGACATTGGATCTACAATTTTGTGTCATATGTCCTTGCATGTTGCACTTGTGACAAAAACTTTTGGGTATGTTTCATTGATTGAATCTTCTACTCTTGCACACATTAGTTGTATGTCCCTTCTTATTACAGTAATGACAAGTGGGTTTTGCATTCTTACCTTTATCACTTCTTTGTTCAGCACGTTTTGATGATTCCCCAACTTTAGTGCTATTGTATCCTAGTCCTGATGTATCATGGGAAGATTTTGGAGATTTCAGCAACTGTTCAAAATAATTGATGGCTTCACTTGATTTATTGAGATTCTCTGCTACCTCTTTTTCTATATTCAATTCATTCTACATCTTCAAAGTAGAGATCTCAATATCTTTTACATTAAGTTCATGATGAAGGTTCATCATTTGGGCAAGTATATCCATCTACATGTTTGAGATCCTTGTTAGTTCAGTACATTTTTCTTCAAGTCTGTTTGCAAGATTTCTTTTGTCATTTTCCATCATGACCTTATCATCAACTGCTCTTTTCTTTTGTTCAGTAATTTCACATATCATTATGGCCTGTGATTCGTGTTCCATTTTGAGAGATCTTATCTCCTCTGCTTGAACTTTATTTTTCTCCATCAGTTCTACAATTGTTGCATCAAACTCTTTTGTATCTCCATTGAAAAATATGTTGGTTGTATCAATCTCCTTGTAGTGTATATCATTTTCAGCTATGGCTACATCCTTCCTTTTTTTTAATGAGTTTCTCAACTTGTTTTTGAATTCCTCTAAGCTATGCAAAGCAAGTTGCACATCTATTACCTGATTTTCAATGATCCCAAGTTTGAAAGCTTCCATCTTTAGATATTTTCCTCCAAGCTGTTAGGCTTTTCCTTGTGAGAACCTGGATTTGCTTTGATACCAATTGTTGGAATATTCAAATATGGAAAGAGTACTTATGGGGGGCGGGGGGGGAATCATAAGTATCCCACTTTAGCCAATAAAACTTTTAATTGAAAGTAAATTGCATGCATGTAAATACATCAAGTAAACATGAAACTAAACACATGCATCAACAACTCATAACACTGGAATTTGGTAACCTAAAAACCCTCTAGGAATAAGAAGGTAAAACTGGGGTGGGGATGATACCCACAAAAATTACTGCAGCAATATTGTTCAACCACTTCTGATGGTCTACCCTGTTAAAGGCTTTACACTGTGTCAATAGTGACCCGGTTAGAGGATTTCAAACACTTAACATGAAGTGTCACCCTGTTAAAGGATTCAGTCACCTAATTAAGGATTTAAAAAATAGCTATTAAGCTAACCTATCACCATAAGATTTTCATTCTAATAAAATTGCTAGAGAGTATTAGGTATCATGAACCTGATAGATTACAATCCTTGATTGCTAAATGCAGACACCTTTTCGCTTTCACTGATCTTGATCCTTTGTGATATGATAACCCTTGCTTCTGAAAATAGATTTCCCTATGCACCCTTGTGTATCCACTCATATATTTACAAATTAAATTTTGTCTTCCTTATAAAGACATTTGAGGATTTAGGGTTAGGTATGGATCTACGATCCATATTCAATCTCCATTTTCCGCTCATTATTTGCATTTATTCTATTGGTTGCATGCCTTCATCATTTTTCTTATTGGATGCATGAAGATTGCATAGGAAAAATAAAAGATTCGATCTCATCATTAAATCCTTCAAAATTTACCTTATGTCGGCTATAAAAATTGTTTGCATCATAGTTTGTGCAATTACAAACTCTTATGTTGATATACTGAGTTACTCGGCTCCTAAAGTATTGCTGATACTCGGCACATGTTGTTTCTTGGATAGCTCGGCACCTGTTAACACTCGACACTTGTGTTACTCGGCACTTACACTTCACTCGGTATCTGATCTTCACTCGGTATCTAAAAACTACTCAGCACCTGTTGTGCAGCTCGGCATGCATGGTGTACTCGGCTTCCAATGTGGAATGTGATTAAGTGTGTTGGCACTCAAGTGTCAAAAACCATTATGAGGTTAACATATACCTCGTTAAGGATGTAACAAATTTTCAAAGTAGAGGTCTCAAAATTTTTGAGAGCAGTAATAATATGTTGGGAATCACCCTAAATAACTAAATTTGAAACTTTTTAAGTAACTACAAGCTTCACAAACTCTAGGAGATACCTAGCCTCAGCAACATTATATGTGTTCTCTATAGCCTATAATGATGTAGCTGCCAATATGGTGGTATCTGTGTTTCTAAGGATAGTACCATGACCAAAGATATCTGGATTGTCTTTGTAGGCACCATCAAAGCTCAGTTTGATGATATTGAAAGGTGAGGGCTTCCATCTAATCTCCTTTCTATTTATTTTCTTGTATTTTACTGAAGAAGAATTGCTTTGAAAGGTACCTTTAATGTTCCTATATAGATAAAATGATGGGATCTAAGGAATTGAAATATGAGTAAGAACTCTTAGTCTTTAAACAATATGAATTCACTACTTCAAAAAATTGAAGTTTCAAATTTTTGAATAACCACCTCCTCTTAGTCTTTAAACAATATGAATTCACTACTTCAAAAATTTTATGTTTCAATATTTTGAATAACCACCTCAATGCACCAACCCTCATTTCAAAACTTTCTCCTATTTATCTCCCACCAAATATTTGAGACTAGAATTGATGGGTCTATAACCCAAATAGAACCCAAAAAATGAATCCTGGGACATGCATGCTCATGCATCACACACCACACCAAGACCACCTCCAAGGGGGGGAAACAAATGAAGTTTCCCTTAAAGCCACTCCTAATAGGAAGTGGAAGAGGAGCAATGAATCAAAATATGTTTACTTGTTTCACCATGATTTCCACATAGATTACATACAAATTTAGTAGTTATACTAAGGAGAACTAGAATATCACTACTCAAAATCCTTCTAGAAAGAGCCAACCACAAAAATGATCCCACCTGAACAGTAGGACTTCTAGATCCCACAAAGTTCAAATCTTTTAGAACATGGAAGAAGATGATTTCTTTCAATAACTTGGTATCCATGTTTAACTGTGTAACTCCATGAGGAATAACTAGGGCTGTATGAGTTGATCTTGGGAGATGAATAACTCTCTACTTAAGAATCTAAGTCTAGTTTACCTATTCTTTCTCACCTTCAATTTGTTGACGATTCTACTATTGTGGGTCTTGCTAGGATCAAGGAAGCTAAGCCTTTCGACATACTCTGGATATTTATTTGGCAGCTTCGAGCCAAAAAGTTAATGAGAAGAAATCTTCCATTTACTTTTTTAACACTCTTGATCCTATTCAACAAAGGACTGTTGATATCCTGTGGTTTCAGATTGGGTCGCTTCCTTTCACTTATCTTGGCATCCCTATTGTCGTTTCTAGGCAACCATGTCTCTTCTGGAAAAAATTTATTACCAAGCTTCAAGATAAGGTAAATCATTAGACTCATATATGGCTTTCTACTACTGCTACTCTTCTTCAATCTATTATCCAAGCTCTTCCTACGTATCGAAGCATGGCTCAAGCTATTCATGTTTACTTTCTCAAGGAGTTTGATGCTCTTTCTTGACAATTCCTTTGGAGTGGTAATTTGCATAGTACTAAATGGAGTTTGATTAGCTGGGAGACTATTTGTAGGCCTAAAAAGGAAGGTTGTCTCGGTCTTCAATCAGCTCTCTTGAGTAGTCAAGCGTTGGGTGCTAATCTTTATTAGTGATGGTCTCTAGACAAAATCAACTTTTGGCTCGTATTATCACCCATAAATTTTTTTGTGGTGCTTATCATTGCTCTATTTCTGCACTTCCTTTTGCAGGTCGTGGATCGATGGTCTAGAATATCTGAAGATTGGTGTTGTGTTAGTCAAGAGAGGTATGTTCTAGATATGTAAGTGAGGTTCTCAGGCTTTGTTTTGGTCTGATGCTTGGGATGGATTCCCATCTATTTTATACATGTGCTCTCATCTTCAAACTCTTTGTGATTCTTTTCATGTTGTTGGATGGGATAAAGTGGCTCCATCCATCTATATTATACATGTGCCCTCATCTTCAAACTCTTTGTGATTCTTTTCATGTTGTTGGATGGGATAAAGTGGCTCATTAAAAAACTCCTTATCAATTGGGATCTGTTGTTGGTTACTGATGGAAGCACTCTTCTAATTGGCCTCTTGGAGGCATAGATGTGGATCATTGGGAGTTTTCTCATATTTTGGCCTCTAGGGAGTGTTTCTCTTTGCCAGGTCCAGATGTTTTGGCTTGGGGAGGTACCTTGTCTGGTAAACATCATGTCTCTGTTGGGTATCAGGAGATAACTAGACAATTATTTGGGGATGTTGAGGTCCCTTGGTGGAAGCAAGTTTAGAATAAAGTTTCTTGGTCCAATTACAATTTTTTCATGTGGCTAGTGGCTCACAATCGTTATCTTACGTGGGATAATCTTTGTAAACGTGGATTTCAAGGCCCCTCTTATTGTGTTTTGTATGGTAATGGGGAGGAATCTGTCTCCCATCTGATCTCCATTGCTCCCTTTCTACTCAACTATGGCACCTTCAGCGAAGTGCTTGGGGTTTCTCTTGTAGGCATGCTTCCTCTTTGCCTAAATTTTAGGTCCGCTTGGGTGGTACTCCCTCCAAGTCTTCTCCTCTCAGTGCTGGTTGGATTGTTGCCCAATCATTCATTCTCTGGAATATCAAGCTGGAGAGGAATCATTGAATCTTCTAAGATGTTCGGCTTGGTGTTATGCATCTTTGGTGGAAGATCTCACATTCTCTTCAAGAAACTATTCAAGTAAAGTGTGCGCTTGATGGGGGAATGGATCTAGTTGATCTTGCTATATGCAATTGCCTCAATTTTCATCTTCAGGACAGGGTTGCAACTCAAAGGTATTAAAGAGTGACCAAACAACCTTAGCAATAGAAGAAAGGTCAAGTCAATTGGGATGGGCATTGGACTCTTCCTTCCCATCGAGTTCTGAAAATTAACACTGATGGTTCTTCCCAGGGGAATCTAGGTCCTGCTGATATTAGGGGAGTGGCTCGTTGCAGTTCTAGTGACATTAAATTCTTTTTCTTAGTGCATAAGGGTGATTACACTAAGAATCTCATGGAGGCTCAAGCCATTTTATATGTTGTGGTACAGTGTTGTTTGCAGGGATGGCGCAAGATTATCTGTGAGTCTGACTCCCAAGTGGTGGTGAACTTGCTTTCCTCACAAGAGCTTGAGGATGTTAGTTGGAAATTGACCACTATTGTTAATTAGACTCTTCTCTTTTGTACCTCTCTTGAGTCTGTTAGGTTTACTTACATTCCTCATGAATGGAATAGAGTTGTTGATTGTTTAGCCAAATGGTCTTCCGGTCATGCTCTGGTCTGGAATATTATTGATAAGGGGCAACTTCTCTTTGAGATAGTGCAAGAATTTGATGAACTTGTTGCTCAAGATAGAGCTCCTTGTTGAGCTCTCCTTGTTGTAATCCTTTCTATCTTAATAAATTTTTACGCCTCTTTTTTCAACCAAAAAACAAAAGTCTAGTTTTTTATCCTCCAAAACGAGGTTGCTGAGAGATATTTTCATGATGTTTGTAGGTAATCATTGGTGTTTATGATATTCAAATATTATTTTAACTTTAAATCCCATAAAACACAACAAAATCTCCTTGGTTTTCTCCATTGAATCAATCAAACTAAGAGGAGGGATTTTCTTCCAGAAATCATCCCAGAAATTAGCTTTTCACCATGATATAAAATCTATGTAAGAAATGGATGAAACACCTCCCTGCATTTTATCATAATAAATTTCCATGTGGGAACCAAGATGGGCCTTAGATATGGAGAAAATTCTCTTGATAATGGTGTCATCTAGATACTAACTCTTTAGGATGTCAACCCACTTTAAATGAGGATTAGAGAGAAGAAGAAAAAAACCATACTAGCTTCACAGCCAACACCAAGTTTCTACATTCTAAAAATAGCTATGTGCTTTTCCAAGAGGCAATTCTACTTGGAATATATTTGAGGATGGGATCCCAAAAAGATCCTTTATTTCAACCTGAGAAATAGTATAATACCAAGATAAGTATTGGGGATAGGCTCCATATTAAACCCAAAGACTTTGAGATGTCTATTTAATTAGAGAAGAAAAATTTGTGAAGAAAATTTAGACTTAACACCATTGTATCTCTAACCTGAACTAATGCAATAGTTGTCTAAAGTTTTATTGATGGCACAAGCTTCTCTCAAGATGGATTACCCAAACAATAAAGTATCATTAGCAAATATGGTGTGTGTTACACTAATATCTGAATTTGATATTATAATCCTTCTTCATAAAATTTTAATTGTGGATTGCAACTATGGGCTGACTTAAAGCATTTTCCGCGATTATAAAAACATATGGAGGCATTGGGTCTCTTTGCCTAAAACCCTAACATAAATTTTTTAAAAACACATTTTATACCATTGATGATAACTAGGAATTTACACCTATGGGAGAAGCCAAATTTTAACATTGCTTAGCAAAGGAAAGTCATGTCCACTCTATCATATGCCTTGAGCATATCAAGTTTAATGAGCATTGTCTACATTTTATGAAACTTGATTGTATGAATAGTCTTTGATCTACAAAGGCCCACTTCGTCATCTCCTTTCCAACCACAAACCATTTTCTCCTACGAAATGATTTTGGCAATTACAAGCAATATTCTTCTAGCTATTGCCTTTTAGCAACTTTTGTACATTAAGTTGCAAAGAGAGACGGGTGTCAAGTGAACAAATCAAAGAGGCTCATTTGTTTTGGGAATGAGAAGAAGTACAATGTTGTTGGCATGTTCCAACATAACCCCACTCTTCATGGACCCTTTTAATGTTGCCCAAACCTCTGAGGTAATGAAATCCTAGCATTTTTGAAAGAATAACAGAGAAAAAACATCTATTGTATGGGCCTTATCTATTCCCATTCGGAGGACCATAGAGAAAATTTCATCAATTTATAAGGATTTGAAGAGAGCATCATTGTCCATTTATAAGGAGAGAAAAGGCATGAGAATTAAGGTTGGTAATGCTAGCAATTTTGAACAATCTAATCCTTGTTGATGTGATAATGCTAGTGTTAACATCACTACATTGAGTGATGAGTCTTATTTGACCCTTTGTGACATAAACTATGACCATTCGCCAATGCATTACTTTTGTTATGCTTCCTTATGGTTAGTTGTGCTCGAGAATGGAGATCTTTACATGCATGTGAAAATGGTTTATATTTTTACTAATGTATTGCCTTCCTTTTCTAATTGGTACAAGTGGGTCCTAGATTTATTGAATCCTCTCATCCAGAGTAAGATCAAGCTCTTATTTTGTGTTGAAGGCTTTTTCATTACACCTTTTGCCTCTTCAAAGGACATGCATCGGGTGTTTGGTGATAGGTTATGGACATGGAGATACCACTCTCTCAGTAAAGCCTTGGACTTATCTCTTTCAATCGCCTCCCTAAACCTTTCAATGTATTTGACTTTTGAATCTTTCTCTTCAGTTCTAGGAGTGTGTCTTATATTCGTCCTCTATGATGGAGTCTTGTTATTGACCTTCTATGAGGGAATCTTGTGATTAACCTCTATGAAGTCATTCTATACTTTCTCATATTCTAGTGGACATTAATATCTCCAAACCTCTTGTGAGTGTGTAAGATAGGCCTTGGTCTTAACCACTTGAATGTGATATTATCATCTTCGTATGTAGAATATACATTCACATCAAACAAATGGTCTCTATCTACCCACTCTCGAACACAAAGATACAACAATATGGTGGAGAAATATCCTCGAAGATCACTTGATCATTTGAATCTTCATGCTTCAAAGAACAACAATATGGTAGAGGAAGATCCACGAAGATCACTTGACTATTTGAATCTTCATGCTTCAAACTCTCTAGTTGATTTTAGATCATAGTTCCTATTAGGGTGATAAGTCATCTCAATATGTCGTACATTCTCCTCATGTTCCCTTGAGAGTTCTCAAGAGTGTTTCTCATATGAATGGTGTGACTACCTAGTCCAGCTTCTACTATTCCATCAACATATATTGGTGAGTTATAACAACCTTTTTCTTGGATTGCTTCATTAGATATTCCATCAACTTTGACTCAAGTTTTGCAAATTCCTCGAATGATTTTTAGTCAATAATTAAAGTGTAAGAATCAATTCAACCATATTTATAAGGAGATACATACTATTTTTCATGCACTCAAACCATGGAGGACATATCTAATGCAATGGTCCTTCAAAATAAAATCATAATAACCAAAATATTTTTTTGGGACTAAGATTATCTTTTGAATTGCAACAAATGAATAGCTAAGATATTGGTGTGTGACTTTGAGATTATATACAAAAAGGGAAATAAAAATATTATCATTGATGTAAATATCCATAAAGGATGAAAAACAAATGAAGCTTTATCATGTGTCATTTTGATATTCCGAGTGGATTGGGTAGTAGAAGCTGTAGTAGAGTGTGAAAATGATGTTGCTACAAGTAATCTCCTTCAGTAAATACAAAGTGGTTTGAGTAGTTTAGATAAGTTTTCTTGGAGTCAAGATTCTTTGTGGTACAAAGAGAAATTATACATATCAATGATTTCGCTATCAAATAAAACATTCACACATAACCTTACGAATATCCAATTGGTGGTCATTCAAAATTTTTGAAGACACCATTCAGTAGTCAAGGCTTCTTTTGGGAAAACTAAAGGGGGGTGCTCAAAAATACGTGGTTGAATGTTTAGCTTGTCAAAGAAATAAAAGGGAGAGTCTATGTGTGGCTACCTTAACTCCTTATTAAGTCAATATCATTATATTGTTATTTAGATATTTAACTTAGACTTGAACCTATATAGTCATATCTAGGTCTAAGTAGGGTATATGTTACAAGTAGTAAATCTTATGTAAGTGTGTTCTCATTAGAGATATTAGGAGGCTTACATTGTTAAATTGGCTTGTTACGCTTAGCTATTACAAAAAAAAATGCATGTTTTAAATCATCTTTGTCATTTGTAAAGTAATTTCACTACAAAGCTTGAGCTCCTTTCTTATGCCAAAAGTTGCTTCATTACAACTTTTGCCCCTCCAAAGGACATGCATTTGGTGTAAGTGACAAGTTAAGTATATGGTGTAGTGCCTCTCGTGTTTGCAGTCTAAACCTTGTTATATTTTGTTTCAAGAGATATTGGATACTCATGTTAGGTTACTTTTGAGATGGCATGAGGGTCGAATGTTATAATACTCTGATTTCAGTATCATAGATCCTATACTACTATATTGTTCAGTTTATCATATTTGCATGCTGATGCCATTTTGAGATGACAATAGGTCTATGATGATATGTGGTTATTTGGTATTTGGACATATCTTTGATTCTGTTATGTGATGGATTTTATGCTATGAATATTTACTTCATTCTTGTTTCATTATGTTTTATGCGAACATGAGTGATGTAAATGGATTACATCAGTATAATTGAGTAAATGGTTAAATTAAGTATTTAATGCATTTATTGCTTTGGGTATGATATTATATGCAATTGCACTTGATCATGTGTTTTAGTGTGCAGGATTTATATCCCTGGCAATGGCACATGGAGTTAGTGATTCAGCTATTCATTTTACCAATGTCGTCCACGTATGGTCGATGTATCTTTTAAAATGTTTAAATTAAACCCTTCAGTGATTTGTTAAATCCATACTCAATTGCATTATGTGACTAGACATGTGAAAGTTTTTGTGCATTTAGAGGTTCACATTGTCGCGAACGTTGTTAAGGAAATTTCTGTGATTTTGGATTCTTGGGCTTTGTTTATTTGATTTTTAATTTCTGGTTACTTTGTCATAGATGAATTCCAATTACTTAGAAGAGCATGTTTTTGTTTGGTAGATTCGGAGTCTAGCTAGTCTAACTGGCTATTTACCCTAATTGATAATTGACTCGAAAAGTGAATAAGTATTGAAAGAGGAATTTAATTCCTCACTTCTCACTTTTGCAATTTGGAAAACTGAGAGCTATTTCTGAAATCTTTTTCTAAAGGATTGGTTTTATGTTCGTTGTGAGAGCTACAGGCGTGGGATCTTAGTGAGGACGGACATGTTGGATCCAACTCAAGGAGACCTTGCTTTGCCATCATTTTCAGTCGTATCTGGGGATTATTTAGTTTACCTGGCCGTTTTCTGTTTTAGCCCTTTTTGACTATCAAGTAGGGCTCTCTTGTTTTCAAGTTTCAGCTCCATTTTTGGTTTCGTTTCTGGTAGTTGTTTGTTTGGAGGTTAATAACTAGTGTTCCCCTCCGTTTTTGCTTGCTTGTTCTGCCCAATTGGTCGGGTGTGAACGTTTCCCCAATTTTTTGTATGAAGGTTTGGGTTTTCGCACCATTATGCTAGTCGTTTTTGCATATGGTGTTCGAACCCAAATTTTATTGGATTTTTGAGGCTTTTGTGCCCTAAGACCAAATCAATTTTAATTTCAAAGTTTTCCAATTTTGGGGGTTTTACCTCGTTTTGTGTGCCACCCTATTTTCTTGAGTTTTCCTAGCATGATGTTGGTTGTCGACCTAGATCATCTGTTTGGATGTCAGTCAAACCATTATTCCATGTTTATGTTGCATTGGGATGTGTGTTGCACTCGTCCTCCCGAGCTTGATTTCAGTTGAGTGATATTTTACTTGTATTCCCATCCAGTCCTTATGATCTTCATGATGGTGATGTGCCACACACGAGTACATGCACGTACATTTGTCAGGTGACTTGCAAGGCCTGATCTTCTGTGGTTTTCTGGAAGTATGATCATTTGGGGTTGTGTTGGGAATATGCATGCCTATGGGCACTCATCGTTGGATGAGCATGGGTAGGGTAGGGTAGCTTTTCATGGAGGGGGCCTTCTTTTTCCGCAACCTGGTGACCATTCCCAAGGGTTGGCATGCACAAGTTTTAAGTGATAATTAAATAAAACACTAGGTGGTAATAAAACTTAAGATAATAAAATGTGAGTGAGATCTTTTTGTTGGGGAGTGAGTCTGCATGATCTAAGCTTGGGCTTTCTGATGCCGAGCGACTCTCCATGCAGCGAGCCCCTGCATAGTTGCCCACTAAGTGTCTAACCAGGACCTGTAGTACTTGCATTATCTCATGATCTTGGTTTCAATCATCATTACTATCTGGCGTGAGTGTTAGCCGTGGACGTTTTTTTTGTGTGTTTATGGTTCAATCATTATCTCCATCAGCACGACAAAAGTGGACCTACAAGTTTCACATGGTTGGGAGGCATAGCTACATATACCATTACTAAGGACCAATGTACAAAGATGATCTATTGTCCTAGTGTGACCGTTGTTGGATGTTTTCACTTGGTACTTTAGATTCTGGAGTATGCTTTCTTATGATTTATGCTTTCATTGGAATGCTTAGATATCATGTTTAGATTATGTCAGTTTATTGACGCATTCCCTTATTATGATGTTTATCATATGATTAGATGATGTGATTCGATTAGTTGGAGTATCTTTTGCTTTTCGATTAGCATGTGAGATTTATTGTTTTTATGATGTTATTACACTTTAGTAGTGACGCCCTTAGAAGACAACTCCAATTATCTAGTTGGCAATTGGGATGTTACGCACAAGGGATGGCTAGGACCTTCAAGGTTTCATGATGCTATTAGGATTGGAACGAACCATGCACTTAGCTTGTTATTTTAGTACATTGCAATGTTGCTTTCAATTCTTTCCCTCCACTACTATGTTAGATGGTTAAATGCAGTTTTCGTCTTGCGGTTTAATGTTCGAGTGTCTATACCTCGATATGTGGATCCAGTACTCCCCAATGTGGAGGTTCTATCTCTTCTTCTACCTTTCTAAATGTTCATTGGAGCATTCTTGCTTGTTTTGGGTGATTGTGTTCCAGCATTGGGCGACACTTATAAAGTGTCGCACACCCAATGGAGAAATATCGTGTAATACTAGAAAGTATCGCATGTCTTAAGGAGAAATGTCATGCGATATTGGAAAGTATTGCACGCCCATTGACGAAAGGTCGTACGATACTTATGAAGTATCACACGGCTTCAGGAGAAGTGTCGCCCAGACCCTGAAAGAATCGCACGCCTTCTTTAGAAAGGTTGTACAATACTGGAATGTATCACACAATGTTGAAATAAGTATCACTTGGGTCTTGGAAAAACCTATCTGAGCAGACCGCAAGCACTTTTCGAGTTGACTAGAAGCTTTGGAGAGGTGTTTTGGCTACCCTCTACGATGTTCTTGAATACCTTGGAATTACATTTTGATTTTGAAATGTTTCGAATTCGAAATCATTTGTGTCCTTCCGTGGTTTGTCATTTTGGTCGGTAGTGGCATTTGGAGATCTGTTGATGTTTGGATGCTTGTTTAGTCTTTCGGTGTGATCTTTGCAATCCTCATATGTTGCATGTCATGTGCCTCTATACTTGTTTTTAAAAGAAATTATCTTGGCTTATATTTATCCTTGTTCCAAGGATTTTTAGGTAGGGCACTACATATGGAGCGACAATTCTATCGAAAAAGTCTTCGACTTCTCCTTCAGCCCCTTCATTGAACCTCTCAATGTTAGGCTTGTGTGCATGCAGCTTCTAAATCTTCTTCATTTGTATGAACATTCCTACAACTGGCATCTACAAGGAAATCTTGTTATTGGCCTTCTTTATGGAATCTAGGTATTTGCCCTCCAGAAGTCACTTAACATTTCCTCATGTCCTAATGGACATTGATATTCAATATTGGGAAATAGGCCTTGGACTTAATTTCTTGAGTTTGAGGATCTCTACTTCATATCTATAATGCGCATTTACATCAAACACTTGATCACTACTTGCTCACTCTCCCATCAAAAAGATCTAACACGGTGACTTGACCATTAGACTATTCAGATTTCATGCTATCTAGTTTATTCTAGGTGATGGTTCTACTCACGAGGACAAGTCTACCATTAGGCAAATGGTTGGGAGGAGATATTCATATGCTCCTATTTAAATATCAACACCACCCTATATCTTGAGTAGATGTTTGTCGACCAGAAACCTTCAAGCTGACCTTAAGAAAAAGCATGGTTGAGGAATATGTAATTTTGTATAGGTGGCAGGTAATGGGCTACATTCAAAAATCCTGGAGATCATTCCTCATATATTCAACTTCGTAAAAAGCTTATGACATCATGGTTTGCCCAAGTTTTGAATCATTGTGTGGTTCAAATGCAATAGACAAATGTTTCTAATCATAAAGAATTTATCACAAATTACTTAGATTTCAAAAAATTATAAAATAGCTTTAGACCAAAACCTCAATACAAAGCACTGATTGAAATTTCATTTATCTATCATAAAGTGACCCAACTACCAAAGTACATCAAAATAATAATCATATAGTCGGCTTCTAATATCTTCTAATTTCTAAATTATAGTAGCCAACATTAGTGATCTGGGTTGCATGCTAAAAGTACTCGTACAGGCCACATGGATACATACTAGCACAATGGCATATCCAACTTGCCTTCCCATCAGATCCTCATAACAAGACTCGTAACATAAGTCAAATAACCTGACACCATTATCATTTAAGTTATATTGTGGCAGTGTCAAAATGTCATGAAAACCATCATTATTTATGACTCACGCACCCAACAATATATTCAAGGCAACATAAGGTCAAAGATTTCAATTCAGACATAGTTGTTAGGTGGAAAATTAAATATGTTGCTCATGTGATATCTACACACATTCATACATATAAACAGGTATAATAAAACCCTACAGCAAATAGAACAGCATTGGCAGTAACTCATCTGTAAACCAGACTCTTGCGTTGCGCCTTATTTGTTGTTTATGTTCTTTTCATTGGTCTATTAATTCATGTTTAGAACAGATACCAAATTTATATTATAGAAACTAAGAAATCAGGTAAACCCTCACTTGCCAACAATAAATTTTGCAATAAGGATTTAGTCCGACTAAAATTTCATGCATACACAATTACAAAACTATAATCGATACTGATTCCTAGTGCAAACTTCGATGATGAAATAGATATGTGCAAAATCTGATTCTAATGCCACATACACATTTTACCTATATATGTAGAAGACATGAAAACTTGCAATCACATGCAATATCTATATAAACTGTACTCCCCTTAAGATGTGAAAAATGAAGCAGTTTCAAGAAGCAAATTCACAATTTAACATTCAGGAGGATTTCACAAGCCCATACAATTCTCTATTGATACACTCAAATTATCAAAGTTGGTAATTATTACAAAATTTCTGGTAAACATACAAAAAGTTGTAATTTTACAACTTCAAGAAAATGGATGCTTCCTACCCTACTATGTTAAGAAATTTCTGCAAGACACAATCACAGAGTACAGTTATGTGATGAGCTTTCAAATCAAGGTGAAGCTCAAATATATTCCATCGGCATTGAACCATTTAAGAAGAAAGAATGGCTGAACCATGATTATACATGAGAGAGATGTGTGTTCTCAGCAGAATGCCTAATTACAAATTATATATGGTGTATGATCATGCTGAATTACAAACTTTGCACTCAGTGGCATGAAATGCAAGTCACTATTGCATGTCTTCTTTTTCAGGCCACTAAATTATGAGGAAAGTACTCTAACCACCATCAGTAATTGCAACGCAGGGAAAATTAGCTCCCTCCAAGTACATGCTGTTAAAGGTGTAGAAAGATATTTGAAGCTACCACATAAGCAAGTTCCTACAAAATTGGGGACACAGATGTCCACTCCAGTCTTTCAAAATGTCTATTTTCGCCGCTTGTACCTGTACAAATCAACCAAATTACAGCTGTTAAGATATGGCTGTAGGAGTAGAATGAAATTCTAGAATGATAGAAGACAATCAATAAGCTCTGTATAAATCCGCAGCTCAAATAAAATAGCCATAGAATGATTGTATCTTATGATGGACAATCGAACAATATTTGTCATCTTGATAAATAAATAAAGATGCAAATGGTAGATAAATGAAATTGCCAATAAAAGATGACCGGCTGCATAAACAAACCCAATAACCCATATATAATCCACGAAATGACACAATCACGTAAGCAAGGAATAACATTAATTGCTAAAACAATAAATCAAAGGACAAGAAACACTACTAACAAACTTCAAACTCAAGGATTAACACGACAAAATGTAAATTATGAAATATATAAAGAAAAGTATTGGAGTACTGTACTAAATTAAACTTAAATTGAAAACCTATGTTCTATGAATCAATGGTGTGTTTAGGTTCAACAGTATTAAATTTCTGTATCCTGATCTGTGAAGACAATAATTCAAAATTGTGTGATTGATAACTAAGAGATTTCAAAAGTTAAAGCAGCTAACATGTATTACACAAGCAGCATGGGCTGAGCAAATATCAAGGGCAGTAACTTTGAGCAAGCCCTTTAGAAAATAACCCAATTACCCTGATAATTAAAAACCATTACCTCAAATTTTCATGATAAGGAGCGTGATTTTATTTGATAGTTGAGTGGTGAAACCTAATGACGAGTATATAGGATGGCTGACATCCCTAAGAAATCATTTCCAAGGTGCACAAAATGGCTTCACAAAAACAGAAGAAAAAGAAAAAGAAAGACTACCAACTATGCTACTAACATCATGTTCTCACCCAAATAAAACTCAATAAATACCATTGATAAGAGGCAGAAATTGAAGTGGATATTTTGTTTGCAATCTTCATTTCAAGGAGGTATTCTCTAAGCAGCATATCATGCAATCTAAGCACATTAGGATGCTCTTTGTTGTGCTTTCTGGGATCAATAATAATTTACAAAACTCTGTAACTGGAGTCCTATCCATCTTCTATCCAGATTGTTTTGTAGGTCCTACAATGTCATGTGGAAACCTTCAACACAATGCTTGTGAATGTAGGCAACTTTTGCTCTAACTTGAAAAGGGGCTCACCACCCCTTTCTAATGGGACGTCAATGCCTAAACCAACTTATCAGGAGCAATTGATTTACATGCTTTGATGCTTCACTTACACTCATTGATTGCATGACAATCCTCAGCTCCTCCCAGCTTATTTGTATAGGGATGCTCTCAACAATGGTTCATTGACTCTAATGTTCTTGGGTAAACAATTCATCTTTGTTTGTTGGTTTGTCTACTTGGTCAAAGAGCTCAGTCCACACTTTGCCAAGCAAGGGTAAGTGTCTGGCTATCTCTTGCTACTCCTTACTCGTATGGTTTCTCAAAGAGGAGACATTTGAGTTGTAGTTCTGATTTTGGCTTGCACTCTAACTTCGACTTACACTCTAACATCGACTTACACTATGACTGACATTGTTCTTGGGAAAAACTCCAACCTGGAATCAAATAAGAATGCTTTCCTCAAGGTCTGCTTGTAAGTTTCCCCTCCTCTCTCTTCAGTTGAGATCCTTATGGGTCAGCTTATCTCTTGTTCTATTTTATCACCATTTTTTGATAGCTTACTAATTTTGTGTATTTTACGCATGTGCATCACTAAAAAGTTAAAACAATAGAAACTTCAAAATTCAGAATTCCAACAACATTTGTGCTTAGAGAAAAATGGAAACATTAAGAAATGATCTGTTTTGTTGAAGGGGAGACTTTTAGTTTATGCTCCAACTGTTTATTTCTCTTCTTTTTAAGTCCTACCAGGTGTATGGGTTTATCAGCTAGACACTCCCATTTTGGAAGCATGTATACAAAACCAGGGTATGTAGTAGCAGCATACAGAACATACACAAGTGCATTTTTTCCTCAGAAATCACAACAGTTATTGTTACATATATATATAAGTAGTCCTGCTATAAGTTTCCAAACCACAGCAATTGCTTATAAGAGTATAGTAAACTAATTAGCCAAAAAACAGCTGTTTCCAAACAATTTTGAAAAGGAATTCAGCATGTAAAATTTCTACATTTAAAGGCAAGAGGCAGACAAATTTTGATTAAAATCCCTCACCTGAATTGTCAAAAAGAGACATTAACTAAAAGGGGCATATTAACTGAAGCACACATCAACTATAGAGTTTCAATGGCATGCCAAACTGTTCAAAAATAATGCAATACAAGACTGATTTGCATAACCAAGTCCTATTTTCCACTGTGTGCTAAAAGAAAAATGGCACATTGTACAACATCAAGGAAAACAACATCAATATGGATACATGTACCCATCTTCTTAAAAATAAATCTTCAAATACAATGAGAACATAAGCTCTGATACCTTACCAAAAATAAATAAACTAACGTACCTTGACTTGCTTTTGAATGCCTTTGTTGACTTCTTTTTCCCTCCACTTAATTGCAAGCCACGTGAGGTACTATGTGTTTGCTTTTTGGCACTCATGTCATTTTGGAAGAGTTCTTCCATTTCTCCTTTTCTTCCTTTGTCCCTCCGAGGTTTCTTCTTCATAGAAGGATCTTTCTTGATGAATTTACCAGCTTCTCGTGCCTTGTCCGTGGCCTTAGCAGATTTTGCTCGCCTATATGCCAATTCAACAACAGACATTCCAGCCTTCTTTCCACTACCTTTCTTAGTCCTCTACAACAGGATAATAATCAATAAAATGCCCAAAACGTATCCCCGAAAAAGAAAAGCATTCATTTTGCCAACATTCAAAAGGGAAATCAATCCAGAGAATCATCATTTAACATATTCACATTTTTCCAAATTGGGCATGTTTCAAACATGAAGCTACAACAATGAGTATCTTGAATGCCAGGAAAAAATTACAGGTGAAAGAAAAGGTCAAAAATATTTGTTAAAACATTTCTTTGAATGTCTTTTCTTGCCCAAGTTATGTATATTAAGTAGGATAATAGTCAAAAAAATGCCCAAAATCTACCCCCACTAATTACAAACACCCCAAAAAGATATTTTTCATTCATATTGACAACATTAAAAAGGGAAATCAATCCAGAGAATTACCCTTTAACATTTTGCATTTTTTTAAGTCAGGCATGTTTCAAACATCAAGCTAAAACAATAAGTATCTTAAATGCTAGGAAAGAATTACAAGTGAGAGCAAAGATCGAAGATATTTGTTATAGAACATTTCATGAAATGTCTTTTCCTGCCCAAGTTATGTATGTGTAGACTGAGAAGTTGAGAACAGAGTTAAAACATATAGAAGAAAGGTAAACCTGTTCTTCTTCAGAATTATTTGGATCATCTTCTTCTAACACAGCACGGGCAGCTTCTAATTTTCGACGTTTCTTTCGTGGTAGATTTCTCTGCCAAACGAAAGGTGATGTAAACAAGTAGATAGAAAATGTTGAAAGCATTTAATCCACCAAAAGAAAGAATGCACCCTTTGTTCCTTAGAAAGGTGGAAAATTATAAAGCTGTATCCAGGGCTCATACCTCACGTTCAATTCGTCGCTTTTCTTTTCTTTTCATCTCATCTGCCTCTTCCAGACTAGTTACAATTTTACCAGCAGAGGGCTCTGCATTACTTGAAGCCTGCTATGATCATCAACTATATAATGGTCAAGATTCGCACCCAAAAAATAATTCAATCCATGGTGAATAATGCTGAATATTAAGAACAATCATAAAATAGTACTAAAAGGGCAATGGTTGGTAGAAATTGTGCAAAACAAGGAAGTTAGTATTTGCAAGAATAATCTAAATTGAGAAGGTGGAACCTATATGTGCCTATAAAACATTATGAAAACTCAAAAAATGGCAGAAAATTTAGCTAAAATGATCCAAAAATAAGTGTTTCAAATTCTAAGGATGCTAGCAACTAAGATAATGCAAAAGTTCAGACAGTGGCAGTAAACTTTCCAAAACTATCATTATGAATTGTCAAAAGTCACCAGGAAAAGTAATGCTAGATGAACAGAATAAGGGCATATTAGCTCAATGTTTGTGAATTCTAAATGTAGGAAATTATCCATAGACAATAAAATAAATTGAATTATGGATCGATTACTACAAGAATTGAAACTCTGGGTAAGATGATGGAGAAGCCATGTATGAAAACCTAGAGCACACCTAAAATTCACAAATAAATTTTGACATAATAAACAAGGTGAAGATATCATTTGAGAGAATACGTTAGTTGTACAAAATTAAAAGGGTCCCTCCTACAAATAAAGTCTGACAAGCACACGATATTTGAACAAGTTTACTCTGCAATAAAGAAAATTGCAATCGTCAGCACCGGACAAATAATGAATTTTATTTAAGAGATGAGCACTGTCAACAACAGTAAAGGAAGATTTTCCTGGTACCTAGCACCAATCAATGGTAAGCAGATACATAATGATATCTGACCAGGAAAATGTTTTACCGGATATCCTCTTAAACATAAAAGTCAACTTGTTTGATTACATAAAATTAAACTCCAATATACTAGTAGTATGTTTTGAGACAAAGCTGTAGCAGTTACAAGACAACATAGAAATCATAAGCACTCTTAAGTATCAGTTCAAAGCAAGAGTAAGAGATTAGTCCTGCTCGTGAAAGATTATACATGAGATCCTTCTATGTAGTGAAGATATCAAATTTATACATGATGGTGAATGTTCTATGCATGTTTTACTAGAAGATAAATAATTTTATATGAATTTCTATGCATGTTTTACTAGAAGGTATATACAATTTTCTGTACAATAAACCTGAATTTGTTCTAAATCATCAAAACGATTCATTCACCTAAGAATTCATAAAAAATAGTCACATTAATATAAGGGCTCTCAGTTTATACAGGACTCTAATCTATATTGTGATCGTTTAAGGGCTAAAAAAAATTTTAAAAACATTAAACTAAGCAGCTGCAGGAAAAACATTCTAAACATAGCTGTCTGCTAGCATTGTTTCAATCTCCATTCACTGATATACATAATGCATACACCAGATATCCCAAAAAAAATTCACTCGAAACAGGAAGCAGCAATAACAACAAAAATTATTCAAAAATCACCTTAGATGCTTTTGAAAGAAGTTTCTTGTCTCTTTCTGATTCAAACCATGTTCTTTTAGGACGTGAATGAATTTCATCCTTATGCTCCATCATGTTTTGTGCCTGCAGTATTCTCATGAAAAGAAACAAAAAGCATAAACTTAGGCCCTCACTTCGAAAGAAAGTGCTTTAATGCATGTAGTTACATGTAGACATGCAGGTTTACTACAATATGAACGTAAAATACCTTATTAACTTCCATCTCTGCTTTCCTAAGTGCTCTCTCTTCCCTGCAATGAAAAAAGAAGTTAAAGGTATCAATCTCTATTTAACTAACATGAAACAATTGCAAGTTTGGCATCACGACAAGGTTGAATTTTGCAACCTTTCTTCTTCAATGATCACAGCCACATGCTCTTCCATCTCTTCAATAGCCTTAGACCACTTGTCAATGGACTGTGCTGCAACTACCCTGCTGAGGAGCCTAGAATCATTCCTTTTTGCCTGTAACACACCAAAAATAAGTTAGAAACAACAAATAACGCACAATAGTAAGAAAACAGATTCACGCATTATGGCATTTGTAATACATATACAACTAGTATATGCTGTTTCAACCCAAGACTCTGTGTCCTTATTGAGGACATACAGATAGTCTTCTTTATAGAATATACACTAGTCAATTGAGACATAAATTTGAGCATTTTCGGGTAAAAATTACCACAAATATAAGTTTTTGCCTTTACACGAAAGTCAAAGAATCCAACCTTATGCTCCACAGAGTTTTGGAGATGGGGCAGCTATTAGAAAAATTCTCCAATTTTTATATGGAGAGAAATTTAAAATATGCATACCATAACATTGATAAAGCATTCATCATAGACATTATTAGACTTAAATTGAGATTTCACATGTGAATCAAGAAAAAAAAATTTAAAAATTCAAATGCTTTCATTGTAAATATATGGCATACATATAGCAAAAATGCCCGAGGGCTCATATTAAAATGTAAATATTATAACTAAACTACCAAACAGTTATCATAGAAGTCCGTAATAATATATAACTGTCCATAATCAATAGATGGAAGGTCTTATAGTCAATAAATTAAGTTTGACCACTTGCTGCTCTTCTCCTTTGTGAATGTGAAAATGAGTTTATTTTTCTTCCTTTTGGTTAGTTTATGCTTAGATTAAGTTTTTGAATTTTTAAATGTGGTTTAGGTGTCCTTGTGGACCAGCCAGACTTCTTTTTCAAATTTAAAAATGTCTTTTCTTTGTTTTCGTACTAGCAGTCCAAAACTGGCTTGGGCCATAAGGGATGGCCAGAAGTACCTCGGACGGGTAGGGGACTTCTCATCGTCTCCTAAGTCCCCAACCAATTTCAGGGCCATTTCAGGGACCATTTCTGTAGGGGACTTCTAGTCGTCTCCTACGTCCGCAACCAATTAAAGGGCCATTTCGGGGACCGTTTCCAAATTTTGCAGAAAAGGGTACGAGGGGGGGCACGGGAAAATGACAGCCCCGCATCTCCATACTGTACTGAGGATGGAAGCGAGTCAAAATTTCCAAGGGATGTGTCCCTTGGAACATAGATCCAACTCCATTTGGTGGATTACGTGTCTTCTACAATTAAGCATTATGCTATTAACAGCTATGTGTTAATATCATGAGTAGTTGTTTACAAAACATCACCTGTGTACTTAATTGTCCACATGTAACTAATTGTACATGGGCAATGCTCACACAGGGAACCACCTCCCAAGAAGGCAACCTAAGTACTATGCATGTGTGCTTGAGTGCAGAATGTTCCCTAAGAATTTTCCTTCTTAGCCTGCTACCCCATTTTAGATGTGCCTTATGGCCCAAGATATAAAATGTTCAAACTACTAGGATTCAAATACTCAATAGTTGGAAATGAAAATGAAATAATATAGAGAGCTACAATACACAACACATCCAAAAAGAGTTAAAAACAGCCGATAAATTATTAATTTTAAAATTATAAATTTTAAAGTTACAAAGATGGTGGCCATCTCCCAAGAATATTTCAAAAGACTAAACAGCTTTAGTGGGACATTTCTTTTTATAAAGTTGTCTTGAAAAGATCTTTGTATATCCATTATATTCACCAACACAAGAACAAAATAATAATGATAATACATACAATCCTACTCCCAACTGAAAACAAATCAGCATACAATTCCTTAGAATGATATATTGTTGTGACAAGGATTTTAATGGTGCAATCCTCCATGCCTTAATGAGGTAACATGATAATCCATTTACATTAATCAAGGTTGCAAGGAGATGTGTCCCCAGGCCTCTGGAACACGCTTTCTGCACCAAGGATGTGGTTGGGAATGTTCTCGCAAGCAAGAGACAACCTACTCAATCTCTGAACATATCCAGACATGCCCAGTCAAAAGTACAAAAAAACTAAAACAACACCCAATGAAATAGAAAGAAAGCACACACAATGAATGTTAGGGGGAAATGACCATAAAAGGAAAACAACAGAATTACAAAGCATGCGACAGAAGAATAGCAAAGAGGAACAACAAAAGTTGTATCACTAGAAGTACAAGTAGATTTATCATTTAATAGATCAAAACAACACATAAAACCCCAAAAGAATGCTCATAAAAATTCTCGTTGTTCTACTGGATTTTCCTGTCCACAAATGCACACGCATAAGGTATTGAGTGCACAATATTAATCATTAGGATATTAAATATTTAGATTTTAATTTTTAGGTTTTTCTTTTTGTTTTAAACTATGTCAATTCTTTAGTTAAATTTATTATTATTCAAATATACTAAAAGTTCAATAATTTAAAAATATGATTTTTAAAAATATTATATATCATATTATTCTATTTTTAAGGATTTCATACTTATATTTTAAAAAATTAAATTCATGGGGCAAATTTAATTATGATTTTTCTATCTATTAAAGTATTTTGTCTATCCTTAATAGTAGCTATGTTCACAACATTAACATTTGCAAATTAAAACTTTCCAATTACCCTTATCTCTGTGCATCCCAGACATAAATAATACATATTCATCTAGGTAACCAATCATACTGAAGCTACCTCTTTTCAAATAGTGTAACACAAAGATTAAATAGCCCTAACAGTTACAAGGAAGATGACAGGACATAGAAATCAAAATGGTTGATGGTTGCAGCATAAAAAAGCAAACCTCCAGTCTTATTCTTGAAAATAACCTGCTTTGTATATGTGGGAGTATTCGCTTTTGAGTTTCCACAAGTAATTCATAAAAGCTAGCATTTCCTAAAAGACTACTATTCAACAAAGCATTATTTTTACTAATTTCTCAAACAGGATTGAATCCAATAATCTACTATGACTAGATGATTTACAGCAAAAACAAAAAGTATGGCCATTGACATCTTATTTGAACTTTAAAATGAAATGCTCCCTAGGGACACATCCCAAGGCAAATATAACCATGTCTCTGTAGGAGACATTTTGGGAACACATCAAATTGTAGGATATGTCCCTACCCCATTCATTATTTAGTGAAAAAGCAGAAATGTCCCCAATACAAAAATTTCTTTAGTGGGATGCATGGGCATTGTAAGATTTGGGTGAAAAGCCACCCAAGGTTGTGAATGAATGAAGGAAAGAAAAGCAGGAAATCAGAAATAATCAACAATTATTGTATTCTACTTAAAAGAAAGCAAGCATACAATGAAAATGAGATACTCATATCATAGAAAAGGGATACTATGTAGAGGATTTCCACTCAATAAACTTAAAAACCAATATTGAACAATGAAAAAGTACCCAAGTAAACTTAACCTGGTGCAAAAAGGACTTGAGTGAAGAAAAAGATAGGAAATGAACTAGTTAGATGGAGTACCCATTCACATGAACACCCACTTTAAATGCAACTTACAAGAAATGCATGCAAAGATGAAAAAGAAGGTCAAGTTACAAGGCTTGATGGGGTGCCCATGTACAAAAGATCCCCTCAAACAAAAAAAGGAGAAAACCTAATGGAGAAAAACTCGAATTCATAAGAGGATGATGCAAGAAATATCCTACACGCCCAAGAAAGACCAAATATGTACATACACACTCTCAAAGTGACCCCCCCCCAAAGAAATATCCTACACACCCAAGAAAGACCAAATCAAATATGAAATACTCTCTCTCAAATAGACTGCCCCACCCCCACCTCCCCCTCTAAAGAAATATCCTACACGCCCAACAAAGACCAAATATGTACGTACTCACTATCAAAGCAACCCCCCCCCGCCCCAAAGAAATATCCTACACATCCAAGAAAGACCAAATATGAACATACTCACTCTCAAATTGACCACCTCACCCCCCCCCCCCCCCCCCCCCCCCTCCTCCCCTTCCCTCTCTAAAGAAATATCCCACGCACCCAAGAAAGACCAATTATGAATATACTCGCTCTCAACGGATTTGGTTAATGTTTTTGTAACCTGATTTTCTATAGGATAGTAGTGTCAATCAATGACCTATTCCTAAATCAGCCCCCTAGAAAATGCATGGGGATCTCAATGTGTTTCGTTCAATGATGATGGATTGGATTCTTTAAGATGTAGATACTAGATAGTGCTTTGGTTTTTACAATACATGATTAATAACTTTTGAAAAGTGATGCCAAGTCTAGTAATGATATTTTGAAGCCAAACAGTCTCAATATGACATTGACAACCCCTTGATACTTAGACTCAATCAAAGAAAGAGAAATGGCATGTTGTTTCTTGCTCTAACAACAAATGCAACCAGAACTAATGTGTGAAATATAGCCGCACATAGAATTGCAATTGTCAAGATCCCCAACCCAGTCAAAGTTTGTGTAACCACTCAAATCTAAACCTATGTCTGTAGTGTAATGTATCTTGTACCTATGAGTGCCTTGTATGTAGTGAAGATGTGTTTGGCTTCCTCTAAATTATGGGGTTCCATGGGTTTTACATGGATTTTGATGGCATTTTTAAGTTCCTCTATAAAGAGATGAGTGAGTTGTCCTTGAGATAGATTTGGAACCATTACTGATAAATATTGGAATTGATTAGAAAATTGTTCTACTGTTTTTGTCTATTTGAGGTGAGTTAGTTCTTGGAAGTGCCACTCAAGGTCTCTTTGATCAAACCTACTCACTAGCCTTTGAGAGAATTCGTTATAGGTGGTAATGTTTTTATGTCCTAGAGAAGTTTTCCTGTAGTGCCATCATTTTTGGACTGACCCTCTTAAATGGAGTATGGCAAACGTCATAGCACCTTCTTCAGTCATAGGACTGTAAGATAGATATGTGTCTAATTTTTGGACCCATGATTGCGCAGTTTCTTTACCTTAACCATCAAAACAAGGTAGTTTTACTTTATTTACTTTTTCTTGAAGGTCTTCATCCACATGATTCTTCTTTTTATTTTCTATGATATTAGTTTTGCAGTATTGTTCAAACGAAATAAGTTGTCGAATGTTTGGATCCAAATTTGCATACATTTGTGCAATTTCTTCCACATTGTTTGTGGTTGTTTCTTCATCTACAACAGATTCTCTTCTTGAAATGAACAAAGGAAAGGTATCTTGTGGAGCTTAAGTTTGTAATGAGGGTTTATTTTCCTCATGATTAGAATGACAGTCTCTCTATGGGTTAGGTCGTTCATTTTGATAATTATTGTTGCTTAGTTTTTGTATAGCTTCAAGTAGTATTTTATTGGAGCTTTCAATTCTTTTATTAGTTTGTTCCATAAAGCTTCTTAATTCTTGGGCTAGTTGTTTTGCCATTGTTCCTTAGATGTGCAAAATAACTAAAATTCCACAAGATGGCAGGATTATGCTTTGATGCCAATGTAATGTCCCCACTAATAGGATTAAATTGGGATAGTAATAATTGTAAGAGAATTGTTAAGTTTATCATAAATCTAACTAAATATTTCACCCATAATTGCAAATGAATGTTCTCCACATGGATCGTATTATGACATTCAGAATGAATGCCCTCCACCAAGCATAGCTTGGATTGTATTATGACATTCAAAATGAATGCCCTACACCAAGTTGGCACTTGGATTTATCTTTTATTTTTTATCTTGCTAATTGCTTTCATAAAATATATATATAATATATAACTTGCAATTATGTTCATTATCTTATAATTAAACTTATTACTTACATAATTATTGACTCCATCACATGCATTTGTTAGTTTATTAATAATTTGAAATAATTCCTACATACCTTAAGAAATATGTGGGACCCAATGCTTTTAATGCCACTGAGGGCCCACACTTTTATATAATCCTATACTCTCACTCTGTTTGCCTTTGTGCTTTGTGCAAGGTTACATTGACTTGGACCTGCACTTTCCTTGCCACGAGGTCCGATGACCCTGCTACGTCAACGATCCTAATACTATTAGTGTTGCGTGGCTATATTCTTTCCTTGGGCTCCCGTGTTCCCTTGCAAGATTGCATGGATACCACGTAAATAGTGGGTTGCCCGCAAGTTCCTTTGATGGGTTTGCACTTGCTATGCACTTTGATTATTCTTGTAATCCTGCGAACTATGTCAACCCTTAGGGCCGGTTTGATTCATGGATATCACCTGGAATTAGAATTCGCGATTCAAGGATTTGGTCTTCCTTCCAAATAGTTGGTATTGCTCAAATACCTATTTTAATTCCAATTTTGCAAAAAACAAGCATTCCAAATTAATGAAAGAAACTTTTATTTGAGCAGCAGTCTATTTCATTCGCCCAGTCACTGTAAATAATATCGATGTCATTTAAATCTGCCTTGAAGCGGAGGAGTGCTTGGGATTCACAAGAAGAGATTATGCTGATGGCATTGGAACTACAACAGATTGGGTCTGTTGAGATTCTTCCAGTGGTAATGTAACTACATGAGATTGGTTCTGTGGAGTTGCATAGGTTGTACAATGCATCTCGAGCAGAGCTTTTCTACAATGGCAGCACATTTATGGTTGTGCTGAGTTGCTGCGGGTGCTATGTCAAGACCAGTCAGTCCTTCATCATTCACGACATTCACAAAATTGTGTTTTGAATAAGTTCTAAATGCTTTCTATCATTAGATAAAATATTTTGCTATAAAAATAAATGTGCAACCAAACGGTGGAAATGTTTATTCTCATAATGAATTCTTGGTGAACCAAACAATCCCAAATCAAATCCTCAAAATAGTAATCTGGATTTCAAGTTCCAGAATCCCAAATCAAGATTTGCGAATGCTAATTCCCAAATCATATTCCAGCAACCAAAGGGGCCCTTATGTCTTTTATCTTCATTCTTTTCTATGAATTAATAGCATGTTATCCATCAGACAACCCTTCTAAGGGTCGTGATGCACTTTATGTATTAATCTAATATGTTGGGTGCATGATACCATTAGCGAGTTAAATATTATCTGTTAGTGTTATTATTTCATATTAGAAATGTATTTAGAATTTAATGATTATGTTCTATTATTAATTATTATTATTTGAATAATATGAAGGTAATTTATCAAGATAATAATGCTTCAATTGTATTAATATTCAAATATATTTATTGTTACATATCCATATAGGGTTATGACAGCATTCTTCCAATGAGCTCAAGTGGCTCCATCATGAGGTATGAAACCATGCCAACTACAAAAGAGATGTCAAGGCAAGTATCAGTCACGTAGATGGTTCTACCAATAAGTTGACAAGACAAGTGACATCAACCAATGATGTGAAACACTTTGCTTCAAGCTTGACTCCAAACAAAAAGGCAGTCGATTCATAATTACAATCAAGTCATAGAGAATTCAAAGCACTTGGGCTATGCAAGAGAGATCCCAAAAGAGATTTTTGTGATCTCAATCCCAAGAAAGTGATGCAAAAGACCCATGTAAATCATGGTTAACATATAGTGTAAAGTAGTATCAACACTTCAATGATGGGTGAGGTGCTTCCTAAACAATCAAGCCATTAAATATAGAGAACCAATAAAATAAGATGATTCACCTATTGGAAGAGCTAAACTAGAAAAGGAGTCCATCATGGTAAACCAAACTCATGGAACCTGCTCGAGTCCATAAAGAGACTTCCTTAGTTGACAAACCAATGAAGAATTTTAACAAATCCATATGACTACCCCACATAATCATACAACAAAGCCCAATGAAAAAATGCACGCTTCACAAAAATCTGATTTGCAGCCTAACCATGAGTCATGTCAATTGCAAGTATCAAGCGAACAGAGTTCATTTTGGCGATAGAGGCAAAGGTAGTAGTGCAATTAAAACCTACCACCTACAAGAAAACTTTAACCACATGTGCTCTGAACTTGTCAACAAATCCATCCACTACAAATATGGTTAGAAACATCCACTTATACTGAACTATTTTATTCCCTTATGAAGTGGAACAAGATTCCAAGATTTTTTCTGCATCAAAGTACCATCCTCCTCTATTGTCAAATCAAACTCAATAATACTTGATGCTTCAAGAAATGACTATGGATTTGAAGCCACGACAATGTAGGAATGTGGAATGCCCTACTGTTATAACCAAATCCTTTGAATATCTAAAGAAACCCAACAAGCCCAATGAGGTAAGCAAAGTGATGAAGGAGCATGTTTGGAAGAGGATAAAACCTCAAAATAGAGGAAGAGGATGAAACCCTAGGATAGACTTTAGGAACAGAGGAAGCTCAAGAAAAATCCTCTAAGTCATTATCATTTAAATCCACTATAGAAGGAAGATAAGAGGATGAGCTCGTAAAGCTTTCTACCAATGCACACTACGCTTAATAAAGAGCTTCATCTATCTTTTAATCAAATACACAATATTCTTTGACACTATCAAGGTAACCATCAAAGATCCAAAGCCTATTATGAAGGTTTGAGGCCTCACGCCTCTCCAAAGAAATGTGTACCTATGCTAGCAAGCCAAAAACTCTAAATTGCCTTGTGCAGATTCTTTTGGATTTGGCACAAAACTGTAGGGGAATTCTTTTTGGATGTGAGCAATATAGTTGATAGCTTTAACCCAATATTCAAGTGCAGGTGAGTGTGTCTAAATCATGTAGCCATCCATTTCTTTTAGGAACCCATTTTTCTTCTCTCCAACACCATTTTGTTGAAGTGTATAGCAACAGTAGAAGATCAATTCCTTCAAAGCGCAAAATTTCTCAAAAACAAATCTTCACATATACCCTCCCATTCTCTGTAAAAAAATTTCTTGAACTTTTTAGATCACTTGTTGGCACGAGCCTTAAATTTGTGGATTCGTTTATCCTTTCTACCAAAGATTGTATACCTAAGTATGTCTGGAATAGTTATCAATGAAGGGGAGTAAATAACTAGCCTTCCTAAAAGACAATGTTAAAAAAGTCTCTGACAAGTCACTATGAACCAGTACAAGGATTTCCAAAGTCCTCAAAACCTACCCTTTGTGAAGCTTATCATAGGGATGCTTTCCCAAGGCACAATCAAAAACAAAATCCATCTACAAAATTGATCCTAGGAAGACCTCTAACCATAGTCTATGTGCTAAGCCACTAAAAATAGCAATAGTTGACTATAATGTTCATTACTGGGACTTTACTCAATTTACCCGATAATTCCCAACTAGAGTTTGGATTGCCTTTGTAAATGGCAATTTACTTCGTCATTATAATGTTGGATTGTGTTTGTAAATGTCAATTTATTTCAACTTTGTAATGTTCCCCACTAGCAAGTTGTCTATTCCCAATGATTAACATACATCATTAAGCATTTAAATCAAATTAAATTAAGAAGCAACAAATGATTTGCAATACGTAAGCCCCAATTCCTTACTTATCCCCTAAACGTCAACTCTAAGGAGTATGGGGAATAACTTTTCCTTAGGACACTTGGAAACCATCTACAAGCAGGGTCCTTCAAGTTATTGGGAATGCATGTTCATACCCATCTCGAGACTTTTCCCTCGAGGCATTAGAAATATGTGTCCTTACCCATCTTGGACTCACCTACCTTGTGAGGAATTACTCTATCTCTCCATTACAAAACCAACCTATCCTTTTAAGAGACGATAGTGAGCGATTAGGAATTGCTAGAATATAATAGTATCTTTGGAATAATAGTAGCACTGTGTAATATTATATTTCCTAACAGATGAGAGACCAATCACAGTCAACCAAATCATTATGCATTATATCAATATATAAGTTTGTTGTTGCCTAATAGAAATCTGTTCTATTGCTTATATTCACTATCTATCTTATTCTATTTGGTAAGAATGTCTTATTTCCTCTTCTTAAACTTGATCCTTATGGACCAGAAGAAGGGACAAGTTTCCAATTCCATTCCATTTATTTCTAGTTTTTCTGGTTTCAATTGTGTGATATTTTGAATCAAAGTTTGTGATCCATCATCAGGATAACCACAAAGAGAGAGCTTCAGAAAGTGCATGAATTGTTGCAGATCAAGCTGGGATAAAAAGAGCAAGAGCATGATATAGTACATAAAAAACCAAGGACAGAATAAGAGGGAAAAAATCAAGAGGGGGACAAAAGGGAGGAGCAAAAAACCTAGAAGACTACAAAGTAGAAATGAATCAAGAAAAAAGGAAAAACTTATAAAATAACAACTAATAAAAAACCTTGTAAATTACTAATTCAACAAACACATAAAAAGGAAAGATAACAAAGACCAAAAAGATAAAACTAGCAACACAAACAACATAAAACGAAAAGGGAAAAGAATATATTCTAAAGAGAAACTATAGTAACAATTTAGTTTCAACAACCATAGCAGAGGGGTAGGGCCGTAGAATGGTAGGGCCCCTACCCACCCCTAAAGGGCTGGGGGTTCTAGCCATAACTCTTCCATGGGTTGCCGCTTCCAGAACCCCCGCAGCATAATGGTGTGGGGTTTTATCGTTTATATATATATATATATATCATGAATAAATAAGCTAGAAAACAAATTGCTAAATATCTATAAGTAGCAGAATGAGAAAGGGAAAAACAAAAAATATGTGAAACACATTAAAAGTGGATATCCTAATTATGGATCACAAGGTATGACCCGAAACATTGATTCAAAAAATATCACAAAGTGAAACCAAAAACACTAAAAATAAATCAAAGGGATTGTGAAAAACTGATATTCCTAATTCCATTTCATATCGATCCTTTTATCCCCTGTATATATTTTGTGAGTAAGGGTCAAACCTCTTCCATGTCTTACCTTTTCAATGTTCACACCCTTTCACATTTACCACCCTTCCTAAGGGTCACAATCCTCCATTTTTGTTGAGCTTTTGAAAGTTACTTCCCCCTCCTTCAATTAATCATTCCTTAATTCCTATGCTCCCTTTATGCCGATCACAACTGTCTTATATCTCAGAACGTAACTTAATATGTTTATCTCCCATGCCTTCAACAATAATTTTCCCTCCTATTTATATCTTCATGATGGGAGAGCCACAAGCTTTCATTATTACAACCTTTCAAGAGAGTCACAACCTCTCATAACTACCATAACTACCACCTTTTGAAAGAGCCACAACCATTCATCAATTCTTCCCATTCCAATCTTCATCCATTACTCCTTCCTTAGTTGCAATGCTCTCCTCTTTCTTCTTTTCTTCGTGTCCCCTTCCAAATTAAATTATTTTCTCCCTTTTATATCTCATGTTTTGAGGGAGTCATGTCTTTTCATTTCACGCCTTTTGACCATTCATTAAACTTAGTTAAATTTGTTTAGAAGTACAATCCAGCCCTCACAACAATTCTCAAAGCATCCCGACAACATCTCAACTCTGCTCTGACAATCCAACATCAAGGCTCACATCAATATCACCATTCCATACTTTACAAATGAGAAAAATAACTTTCCTTTATACCAATTACAATTAATCAATTAGGTCATCCTATTCGGGCTTCCCCAATGCATAATTATAAAAACATAGGACCATTCTAAGGCATACATGCCTTCTTAAGAAAATATACAAACATTTCATTAAGTGTTCCACATGCTACAATACATATTTAACACTTGTCAATAATAATCAACACAATACAATGACCCAATCGGTTGCAAGTAAAATGCATCACACGTTATACATCAATGACCTTTCTAGAATGAGCCAAATGATCCACAAATCCGAACATGAGCACTTCAAATAGTCTTCTATTTTCCTCTAAGCTCGCCAGCATTCATTCCTAGTCACCATCATGCTAAAGCCAAAATGCTGCAACTAACTCTGGCATAAATCTCTTCTTACTAGTTTGCTACCAATCTTCACCAAATCATATGCAACTCTACTAGAATATTACATAAAGTATAGCGAACATAGACATGATGTCTACACTCCTCTGGCAACACAAATATAAGCTCGCATATCAATAAATGTCAATCATTGTCTACTCTAAACTGATCAGCAACATATAGAGTCTAAGTCTGTCTGCAACTGTACAACATACGTTGACATCAATGACAAAACCTGTCATTAATACAACGTGTCTACTACCTGAACAACCACTCTAAGTGCCAACAATCTCTTCTAATCCCAACAATCTCCCCCTTTGGCATTGTTGGCAACATATGGTGAAAAACCATCAATCCAAAAGTAATCATCTCTCCCCCTAACAGAACATCCTCAACATATACAATCTTTAACATACATATACACATACCTTCCCTGATGAAACATTTATCATATGATTCTCTCCCCCTTTGACATCAATGGCAAAGGGTGCCAAAATAATGTCAAGTATCAACAATCTCTCCCCTTTACGAAGGTCTCTCCCTATAAAACAAATTTCTTTCCTTAAGAAAGATATGCAATTTAATCAAAATATCTACTTTGGATCAAGCCAATATGCAACCACAAACAATGTCAAGTGCCAACAAACATTGCTATCAAAATCTACTCAAATAAGAGCTTCGAGATAGCTCTGCTCAATGCAACCACTCCCCCTAAGGAGTGGTACCAAGCATCACATCCAGATATATGAATGTGCTCTGATACCACTTGTTACAAGCTAGGGTTGTCATTGCACCAAAAGATTGACCTATTAATGCTCGATAGAACCACTAGACTTATAGAACAAAGGAGGCAATTAAGTCATGTCACGAACCCCGTAGGAGAACGTTGGAGGTTAGTCCAACAAAATTTTAATTATATTTGATTTAGTTTATTATTATATCTTATTTCAGAAAGAAAACATGGCATTGGCATAGTCAAAATACTCATGTCAGAACAATGCAATAGAATGTGTAGTAGTTACAAATTGAAAGAAAGCATAGTGAGTTGTGATCAACCTTTCCAATTGCACGAAGTGCATTATTTTTAAGGTCCCTAATGATGACAAAATCTAGAGCGTTAACTTTTCTACCATTCTTTGAAATTTGGTACACGAAGAGAAGATTGGCTCAAAAATTCAACATACAAAAAACACCCGCAAATGTACCATTGTCAGCATCAATTGAACCCTTTGTGATAACATCCACCAATAAGAATGTGAGGTATTGAACAAGGCTCCAACATAGGAAATTGTTCTCTAACAGCCAAATATGATGTGATGCACCCCAATCAAAAATTCACTGCTGAGAGAATCAATAGAAGAAACAAGTGTTATTGCTTGTCCTATACCTGAGTTGGATTGAAAAAAATGTTCCTTGTGACCAACATTCTTGCAATATCTACAAGTTGGCCTTCCCTTCTTTCAAAAATTCCCTTTGAAGAAGAGGAGTTGGAGCCTATTTTTGGGGCAAATAATGATAGTGCCTGATCTTTCCATGACTTCTTGGGCTTGTATTATGACTTGTCAAGTTTCCCCGAGTATTCTTTATAAATTGATTAACAAGCCAACAAAGCCCAAGACTGTGAATACTCAAGGAGACACGTGGAACGAAGCTCCCTTATTTATACATCAAATTTTCACATAAGGAAACAAAAGGTGGAATATATGTAGATCCCATGGCCAACTTACGAGAGTGAAAGATAAATGCAAAAGCTCAATATTTAGGTCAAAGTTTGATAAGAGAATTTAAACAAGTGTGTTGTTTTCCTCAAGGGGAAATCATTTACATTGTACTCTATGGTCATTGAATTTTGTTACACAATCCTTGATGTTGTCAAAAAACTTAGGATCAAAACTTATTAATCCATTGTCAATTTGATAACTCCTAACTTCATTAATTGTACCATTCAATTTTTTTTATATTTTCCATACATTTGGTGAATTTGTACATTATTCACTTTTAGACATAACATCAAGGAAAACTAGACTCTTAAGACAACCAATAGCTTTTAGGGATGTTTAAACATCCGAAGTACTTTTTCCTTATTATCAATAGATTCAATTACCTTTTGTTCAACATATAATGTATATGATGGATGCACTCAGGCATCCCAAGTAGTTCAAGAGAAGACATTGTAAAGTAATCTCAGCTCTGTTTGGAATGGAGACCTCCTTCAAAGATCTAATCTAAAGGTTGGACCATCCAATTGTCTTTACTAACAAGGCCACAGACAAAAAGATTGAGACCCTTTGGATGGTGCAAGCAGTACGAGCTGAGATAGCTGATCATATCCAAAAGTTCTAAGAACAACTAGCCCAACAAGCACATGTTAGCATGAATGCTAATGGTATTTATGTGGAGGAGTATCATAGTAGTGCTAGAGACATGGTTTAGACCTTATGCGTTGCATTCATGACAGTGTTTGTCATTGATGTCAACATATACCTTATTTTGTGATGATTACCAGAGCTACAGAGGAAGAATTGTTTTACGTGGTCAACGGTCAATGAGTTTGGTTATGCGTAGTTGGGAACATATTCAATAATGTTTGGGGATACTACAGTTAATTGCGCAAAAGGCAATATGAAGATATGACAGAGTTATGCAAAGTTTTCTGATGGTAGCTTCTAGAGATACTTTATGGAAAGCAGTTATTGGTAAATTGATCATATCTTTTAACGGAGATGTAATCTAGTTAAGAGAGCTTAAAGGAAGGCCAAAGACATGTTGAAGATGCTATGTTTGAGATGGCAAAAACAGATGTTCATTCTGTAAGGTTCAGTGAAGACTGTTCCAAAGATGTTTTATGTGAGCCAATTTTTGCTAACATGTAATGTAATATCTTAAGGATGTCCTATATTATTATTATAAATTTGGAAAGCCTCAAGGCCGACTTAATACACGTTTTAGGATTTAATATAAAGGAATTTTTGTTTCCTTGGTTGTAATCATCAGTGAGATAATTTTTATTAGTTATGTGAATTTGTATTTGATCCTAACAGGGCAGTAAAGCTCCTAACAGGGTTGGAATCTCCTAACAAGGATTCAAAGTCTCCTAATAGAGACTCATATGTATTGATTGTATTTCATTTGCTCCTAACAAAGTCCATCCTTTCACAAGGAACTTTTATATTAGTACATCATCTTGTGGGCGTCAGTCCCACCAAGGTTCTCCCTTTGATCAAGGGTAACCCTAGCTAACATATATGTTGTTATTGTGCATAGTTATCTTTCTATGGTTGTTGCATCTATTGTTTACATGTTTCAAAACTAATAGTGATTGAGAATGTTCTAATTACATAGCTGATTCACCACCCACCCCTCTCTCAGTTATCTTGGTGGACTTTACTTTCTAACAATTGGTATCAAAGTCAAGTTCTTGAAGAAAAACTTTAACAGCTTGAGGAGATCCATGGCTTTTTATTTTAGAAAAGAAAGTTCAAAGTTTGATGGAATCAATTATGACAGTTGGAAGAAAAAGATGAAGACTCACTTGTGATGCATGGGGTCCAAAATAATAGCTAGTTACACTGAATGAGGAGGTGATAAAAGAAGCTTGATTCCTGTGAACAAGATGAAAAATATCTATTCATGTAGAATATGCTTGCTAGAGAAGCACTATTATCAGCTCTTCCTCAAAAAAAATATGGAGAGGTAAAATCTTTAAGACTTGCACATGAAATTTGGATTGCTTTACTAAAAATATTTGAAGGTGATTATCATGTCATAGTTATAAAAATCTCACTCGGCAACAACTCACCAAGCCCCAAAAAATTTATTCGGGAAAAAAGTGGCTAGTTTTTCAAAAAAAAAAAACACGAGAGAAATTAGGAACCTAAAAAACCACTAAAATTAAATTAAAACACACAAATGAAAATTGGTGAAGAAAAAATCTAATATTTTAGCCTATATCCCTGGCCTATGCACGCAAGGCACGTCGTTAAACTTAATCATTAATAGGCAAGTTTTTTCAAACTACCGAGCTTTTGAAATGGCAACTTTTTGGCGGAAAAAATCGCCGTGCAAAAATACTTGGCAATTTCTAACTAATCATAGATCACTCTACAATTATGCCAACTATGGATCATGCTAAGAAAGCTAGATTACAGAGTTGGATATGTATGTTTCAAGATGCTAAGATGTAGAAAGATGAAACTATAAGAGGCTATTTCGGTAGAATATCAGATACTGTTGTTGGATTTGGAAGTTTTGGTGGATCTAAGACAAAAGATGAGATTGTGTGGAAAATTCTGAAGACTTTGACACTTTCTTATCATTAGAGGGCACAGATGATTGAACAAGTTATTCCCTGTGCACCTAACTTTAAAAGGAACTCTTCTTGCAAGATTGCAATCATCTGAATTGTGGATGAGACAAAATGAAGAACAGCCTAGACTAGAAACAACTTTAAGCGTACAAAAGAATAGACCTATATTCAAAAGAGAAAAGAAGTTTCAACCTAGAAAGCCCTACAACTCAAGAATACCTAAGAATTGCTTCTATGTTGATGAGGATGGTCAA
Source organism: Cupressus sempervirens (assembly GCA_028749045.1). Lineage (NCBI taxonomy): Eukaryota > Viridiplantae > Streptophyta > Pinopsida > Cupressales > Cupressaceae > Cupressus > Cupressus sempervirens. The sequence continues at coordinate 201,035,863 of CM053787.1, forward strand.
GTTGATTTTAAAATGGTAAATTTCCTAGATGATAGTGATAATGACAATGATGTAATTGGATTTGTTGCTACTAAGGAAGAAATAAAAGAAGAAAAAGCATTAGTATCACAAATTGAAAGGAAAAAGTCTATTTGAATTATAGCTAGTGATTGTTCTCATCATGTGATTGAAGATATAAATAAATTTGTTGAATTCAGTAGTTATGATGGAGGAATAATTAGAGTTGGAAATGATGCAGCATGTCACATAAAAGCAAAAGGAACTATTACACTTGATGGAAAGACTATCGCTGAGGATGTTTACTTTGTAGATGGTTTGAAACATAATCTTTTAAATGTTGGGCAGCTTGCTGACAAGGGATATAAGTTGTAGTTTACAGAGAAGACTTGCATTATCAAGGATAAATATTAAATATGGTACATTGATAGGTACTGGTACAAGGACAAAAGGTAATGTATTTCAATTAAATCCTACTGAAATGATATGTTTAGCTGCTAAAGTGGATGACAGTTGGTTATGGCATAAGAGATTTTGTGATATCAACTTTGATAACATTGTGAAGGTCAATACTACATTTGCAATTATAGATTTGCCTAAAATTGTGAAACCTACTAACATAATTTGCAAAGAATGTGTAACAGTAAAACAAGAGAAAAGTTCATTTCCAAGCAAGACATTTACTACTTCAGCAAAGTTGGAAATTGTGCATAGATATCTAAGTGGTCCTACAAGAACAAGAGCTTATGGTGAAAGGTATTTTATATTTCTGATTGATGATTTCACTAGAATGATGCGAGTTGCATTTCTTAGAGATAAATTTGAAGCTTTTGAGAAATTCAAGATATTTAAAAATAAAGTTGAGAATGAATCTGATTTGAAGATTAAATACTTGAGATCTAAGGATAAATTTGAAGCTTTTGAGAAATTCGAGGTATTTAAAAATAGAGTTGAGAATGATTCTCGCTTGAAGATTAAATGCTTGAGATCTGACAGAGGATAATTTATTTCAAATTAATTTTACAACTTTTGTGAGGATAATCATATAAAGAGAGAGCTTTCAGCCCCTAAAACTTTGCAGCAGAATGGATCATAGAAAGAAGGAACAGATCAGTGACAGAAGCAGCTAAAGCAATGATGTTTGAAAACAACGTATCACATATCTTTCGGAGAGAAGCAATGAACACAACAGTATACACTATGAACAGAGTTCAGATTAGACAAGGCATTGGTAAGACACCTTATTAACTTTGGTTTGGACATGCACCTTCTGTGAAATACTTTACAATCTTTGGAAGTAAATGCTACATCAAGAGACATGATGACATTGGAAAGTTTGATTCTAAAAGTGATTAAGGAATGTTTCTTGGATATTCATTGAAAAGTAAAGCATGCAAATGATTTAATCAAAGATTGAAGACTGTTATTGAAAGTGCTAATGTGAAAGCTAATGAAAAGTTCAAAATACAAGAAAGAATACATTTTACGATTCTAATGGAGAGGCTAATCAAAGGACTAACAATAAAAATGTTGAGAAAGAATTGGTTTATGAAACTGACACTGATTTGCAAACTAAACTTCAAAGCGATGAACAAGAACCAAGATCTACAACTAGAGCAAAAATCAAGATTGAAAAAGTAACACCTAACAGAAATGTGGCAAAGAATCACCCTACAGAACAAATCATTGGAAGTGTGAACAAAGGAATTATGATAAGGAACAAAGTTAGTAAAGAATTGTGTTTAATTTCTCAAGTTGAGCCTAAGAATGTTGATGAAGCTTCTAAAGATGACTAGTGAATTGAAGCTATGGAAGAAGAATTAGAATAGATTGAAAAGAGTGAGACTTGCGAATAGGTTCCTAGACCTAAAGATAAGAATATTATTGGAACAAAATGGGTATTCAAACACATGGTGAATGAACAAGGTGAAGTTGTGAGAAAGAAAGCAAGATTGGTTTGTAAGGGATATTCACAACAAGAAGGAATTGATTTGAAGAAACATTTGCACCTGTTGCTAGATTATAAGCAGTGACAATGTTTTTGCCATATGCAGCTAACAAGATCTTCAAAGTTTATCAAATGGATGTCAAATCAACTTTTTTGAATGGAGAACTCGAATAAGAGGTATATATTGAACACCCTGATGGTTTTCCTTTGACAAATGAAAAGGATATGGTTTGCAGATTAAAGAAAGCATTATATGGACTGAAACAAGCACCTAGAGCTTGGTATGCAAGATTGAATAAAAATTTGTGAAATTTGCAATTTGTGAAAGGTAATGTTGACAAAAATCTATATTTGAGAAAGAATGAAGATGGTTTAATGATTGTTGTAGTATTTGTGGATGACATTATTCTTGGAGGTAATGATGAAGCTAGCAAGATATTTTCCGAGGAAATGAAGAAAAAAATTGAGATGAGTATGATTGGAGAAATGAAATCCTTCTTGGGATTGCAGATTGTACAGAACAAAGATGGCATTTTCATATCACAAGCTAAGTATTTTAGAGACTTGTTGAAAAAATTTGGTTTGGAAAATTGTAAACCTTATGGAACACCTATGGTAACTGGTTGTAAGTTAGCTAGCAAAGATGAATCCCCTAGTACGGAGCAGACAAAGTACAGATCTATATTTGACAATAATCTATATTTGAGAAAGAATGAAGATGATTTAATGATTGTTGTAGCATATGTGGATGACATTATTTTTGGAGGTAATAATGAAGCTTGCAAGACATTTTCAAAAGAAATGAGGAAAGAATGTGAGATGAGTATGATTGGAGAAATGAAATTCTTCTTGGAATTGCAGACTGTACAAAACAAAGATGGCATCTTCATATCGCAAGCTAAGTATCTTAAGACTTGTTGAAGAAATTTGGTTTGGAAAATTGTAAACCTATAGGAGCACCTACGGTAACTTCTTGTAAGTTATCTAGCAAAAATGAATCTCGTAGTACAGAGCAAACAAAGTACAAATCTATGATTGGTGGATTGCAGTATTTGACACATATTAGAGCTGATATAGCTAATATAATTGGAATTGTGGCAAGATTTCTGGCAGATCCTAAAGAAACACACCTTGCAGCAGTAAAAAGAATTTTCGAAAACTTGAAAGGAACACCTGATTATGGTTTATGGTATGACAGATTACAAGATTTCACATTGTGTGCGTACACTGATGCAAATTGGGCAAGAAGTCTAGATGACACAAAGAGCACCAATGGTGGAGCATTCTTCTTAGGAGGAAGATTGGTTTCTTGGTTGAGCAAGAAACGAGATTGCATTTCACAAAGTACAGCAAAAGCAAAGTATGTAGCAGTAGAAAAAAACTATAATCAGATTACTAGGATGAAGCAGATGCTGAAAGATATTGGAATAGAATTTATTGAGCTTGTTATTAAACATTGCGATAACAGAAGTACAGTGAGTATGTCAAAGAATCCAATGTTACATTCAAAGACAAAGCATATATCAATTATCACTTTTTGAGATAAAAGGTAGCAGAAAAAGAGATCATATTGGAATATGTTAGCACAAAGGAGCAGATAGCAAATATATTCATAAAACCTTTGGCTAAGGACACATTTGAGTACTTGAGACGTAAGCTTGTGGTTATGCGTGTTAAGTTTGTAGTTATAGCCAGATTGATATGACCATGAGTTTCATTATTGATGATAATTTAAATATTCCTTCATATATATATATATATATATATATATATGGTTAGTTATATTATACACGATCTAAGTTACTTAACATGGTATCAAAGCTAGACTACTTATGTAATGAAATAAATATATAAGAGAAAATCAAAGTTTGAGACTTGTTTAAAGTTTAGGACTCATTAAAATTGCCAACCTCAAGATTCATAGAAGATGGTAACCCAGTTGGTGTACACAGAAGCAGCTAACAAAAAAATTTGATAATCTCTCTTCCATGGCTTTCGATCTGATAAAGCCATTGTCTGCAGTGGAATAATTATCTTAGACGAAGCATTAAAGAAGAACATATAGTCTTAGGAACAAATTATTTATACATCTTTACATACTGCTGGTGGTTTAAAAGAATAAAATCATGGACTTGGATTAGATGTGATAATATGGTTGACCCTCCTAGCACGTAATCTAATGCAACAAGCATGTATTGGGATAGGATCACTGCCTGTTACTTATGTTCTTAAAGGAAACAATATTTTAAGGATCGCAGAGCCTACAATGAGTGTCTCGAGATGTCTTACTCTGGCTCAACAATATCACACGGAGGAAACCTATCAATGATGAGCAATGCAGCGAAAAATGCAAAATGCTGAGTCCAATCTTGAGATGTCCAAATGTAGTACGAACTGCAATGGAATTATACGAGCCTCTGGAAAGTTTCAAGGAATTACTAAACTCGCCTAACTCTCTCTGCAAGCAGTCACATAATGCTAGACCTCAACATCAATCCCTTAGTTTGCACAAATAGTTGCAGGCTCCTAGACTGACTTGTTGTATGAACCCAGGAGATTATCTATTGCGCTCGACATCAACCCAATGTTGACTTCCCAGTGGCAGATATGTTGTTACTCTCACTCACAATAGACTAAACAATTGTGATATTGTTTGCAAATTTTTAAACACAATCCTTGACCCACGTTCATATTTTACTCATCTCAAAACACTTGAAAAATCAAAGGCAATGCACTACAATCCATCAAACCTTCATACTTAGCAAGCTCAATGTCCCCAACACAGTCGATCATTACCTCGACTAATACAAGTATGTCATATTGTTCTTTGATCAATTTGATTTAATGAATAGCAACGACGATCTATGCTTGATGACTGTGTAATATATATTTAAAGATTCAAAGGTAAGTTCGCATGAAGGATCAAGAAGTCGATGAATTCAACCATACGCCCAAATCACAAACCTAATGATGCAAAGAGACATTCTACAGCCTTATCCATCATTCATGGGACCTATAAAATGGGATTTGAGCATTCATCAAAGCACGTAAAGTCAGGTTTCTATCAAAAATTATAAGTTGAAAATGATTGTGGATACACACATAAAAATGTGGAACCAAAGTTGGCAAAATATGTCTAAGAATTGCGGTGTTATCTATGGTTTATTATCATTAAATGTATATGGTTGGTGAAGCACCTATAAACACGTATACTAAATATGGAAGCAATAAGGCAACACATTAACTATTTGACACAATCCCTTGAACAAATATGGCTTCTATGAATGTGATTGTTACAACTAATTCAACTTGTTAAAATTACTTTTGAAACTCTTAGGCCGCCCATGTGCAAAGAGGAAGCCTTCAAAAAACAAAACATATAGGCATTCACCAAAGTGAAATAGAAATCATATTTTTTGACTAGCAATGTGAATAGTCCTCTCAAAATGTTTTGGCCATTTCAAAAGCATCTCGATGTGAATTTGATGTCAAGATTATTGGAAATGGATTATCATAAGATGTTATAAAAATGTGGATGTCAATTATAATAGAATGTTGGATTAGAAAACAATGTTGGATTAGAATACTGGATATAGATGATGCAACAGTTGAAAATGACTTCCATCATAAAGTAAGGAGTTTCCTCATCAAAGAGTGTGGAATACCATCGTATTTATGTACAACAGATGCATGCATTTTTTGCAAGACTACAACTAGGGATTCTGACACATCCATCAGAGGGAGCAGATAGAGGATACAGTTTCATCAACCTTAAGTGATATCGATCATATTGATACAAAGCAAATAAACCAATGTTGTGATGGAATCTTCAATGATCGATAGATTGTACCAGTCAAGAGGACTGTAATTCATGCAACTATGTGAATGGGCCTACCCCTTGTGTACATCATAAGAAAGTGGTGACTTTAATTGAACCATCTACGAGTCTCTCTTTGATAAATGAAACTTGACGTATGAATTGTAGAGTCATTCAAGTGGCACAATCATAGTCAATTAAGATATTGGCGTATTGTGGACGAGTTTGTGTTCGCTTCTACTATTAAGCTAAATGAATGTTTGGACCTTCAATGGATAAAAGGAGCAAGTTCGAACTTAGAAAGGAGTTATCATATTTGATACAAAATTGTTCAAAGAATAAGTGGAAATTTTACATTGTGGGGAAACACTAGTCAATGTTCCATTCCCACTTTTAGAGGGGAGATGTTCCATTTTCAAATGATTTAAGAAGAAAATTTTGAATCTTCATATGCAGATAAGTATTCTTATTTTTGACATTTATCTCTCTTATTTGTAATTTCTATACATACTATAGAGGTTATTTGCCTTGATCTTTTCCTTTTGAGGATGTTCTTACAGGAAAAGAAAGTTAGTACTTTAAACATGCTACCAGATATTGTGCAAACTCAACCTAATGATAGTAGCTCCAAAGAACCTGATGATCAAGATGGATAAAATAAGGCTCTCATCTTTGATGATTGAGATTATCAAATTCTTTTACATTAAGAGGGAGTATGACACTTCTTTAAAGGCAACGCAAGAGCTTAGAAGATTGATAGAGGGAGTCTAAAAATACATGTGGATGACTACACAATGTTGATGGGCGTACTCCTACGTATATCATGAGGAAGTGATGACTTATCACCACGAAATCAGAAAATTAGATTCAGAGTGAGTTTGACAGGCATCCCTGGGTAAAGAGAATTTATGAGGAAGTAACTAGAGGACCTGACTTCCAAGGATCGATGTTCAGAGGGAGAAATTTTGAGATGCAATCCTTTGTGGATGATATCTTCTAAGTAGTTTTTTTTTAAATAATACACACGCCGACATATGTATATGTATACATATATGTATATGTATATGTATATGTATGTGTGTAGGTCGATATAGGTGTTAAAATAAAAATTATAAGGACGACTTAATGGAATCGAGAGAGCCCAAAAAGAATTGGTAGAGGGAATCAAACCTGCATCTTCTCCTTGGCAAGGAAACATTCTACTAGTCAACCATGAGGAAATAATGAAAATTGAAAAAACATAAAGATAATGTTTATAATTCTGCGAAAATGTATGCACGTAACTATGTGTGTGCATTCCGTGATTTCACTAGATGTCGCTTGGAAGACAGCTTTCTTTTGCTTTTCATTTTTTGTTTTTTCTTTTTAGTGGGGGGATGTTAGATTGTAATAAGTAATTAGTCCTCCATAATCGTTAGTCAGCAGTTATTAACAGTTGCCATGCACCCAAAAGATATTTTATGCCTTTTGAAGCGTGAAAAAGTATATAACCAAGTTTAATCTATGTTTTAACATAACTCTTTATAAGTGTTCCTAAATATATGATGTTATTTTGTAGGGTTTTTTACCAGTAATGGTTCTCCCCTACATTACCAGATTCGCTCATGCCTAGGAATTTGAAATTCAGTTTGCTCCAAAATCTGCTCCTAGTCAGATTCGGTTAAAATTTTGCCACAAAGACCAAAATTCTTTGGGAATTCTCACAAAGGAGCCCAATCAGAATTTAGATGAATTCTGGACAACTTTTGCTTCCAACAAAGGAACCTGGACAGAATTTTGCAGGATTTTGAGCAAATTTGGTCCAAAAATGCTTTTTGTCTTTTTCAAAAAAAAAATATTTTTGCAAAATTAGGTTTATTCAACTCTCCAACCCTAAAAGTGAGCACTAAAAAACCAAAAAGGTATTTTTTTTGTTATTTGTGCATTTGTGAAAGTGTTGTACATACATACATACATACATATACACATACACACATACATACACACATACATACATACATACATATTCTTGTATAGACGAACTCAAAACAAACCTGAACCTAAGAAAAAAAATAAAACAAATTTGGAGCCCACACCCGAACCTAAACCGGCAACTTAGGTTTTCCCCACATAAATCTGAATATTCTCTGTAATATTACATTGTCTCAATATTTCCTTATCATTTAGGCAAGAGCTTAGAACACAATGGGAACTTGAGAGCCTCTCATCTAAGAGGTCTTGGGTTCAAGTCTATTCAAGCTTAACACATAATAATAATTAATCTAGGCTTTGGCCCACTACCAATCCAAAAAAAATTATCATTTAACTTCTTGATTTAAATATTTTGTCATTCAATTAAATATATTATCAAGTTTTACCTAACCCATCACCACCCTTCTCACACACTTATGCAGTCAACATATATAAAATGAAACTTAGGCTAATCTCAAACACATTGAGAAGCTCTAGATTAGTGATCCGTTTGTATAATTCCATTCAATTTAATTATCTCTTGGTGTGTACTGACACAACAAAATTTATTTGGAATTTATTCAAATCCAATCATTTGATTTTTAACCTTCTCTATAAAGAACGGTAATGCTTTTAAAAAGGATTTAAACTGGCTAAGAACCAATTTCAAATAAAATATTTTCTATCGGTCATGGAGAAACAAAAGTCCAAAATTTGGTCAGATATTTCAGGCAGAATGGAAATAAAATCCTCATCGATCAATAAATCAATTCTATAAAATGTTAAATATTTTCAAATAAGACATACTTCCTTGCAACGATGTGGATAAGAAAAAACTAACCATCTCCTTGAGCAATCTGCGATCTCGTTCAGTGATAAATGTGATGGCATAACCTTTCCTGCCAGCTCTTGCTGTTCGACCAACTCTATGAACATAACTGAAAGACAAAAAAAAAGTATCAACATACCCACACATGAAACATAGATGTTCCATATAGATGAGGAGTTCAATTACAATTTTTTACTCATAAAGGGGGATTATAAGTATAAAAATGACATGAAGCACAATGGTGTTGCAGATGGCCAAGCGAAATCCCCTTCAATCCCACTGTTCTGGAAACACCATTAGAAATAGAGAACTCGTTTCAAGGCTAGGGATGCATCCCCATGCCTAACCTTGAGTGTTTCTCTATTTTTTGAGAGTTTTCTCGATTTTAAAATCTGTACATTGAATTCTTTCTAAAATCTAGAAATGCATTCCCATGAGAAACTATTTTTTAATATCAATTATAAGAATTACACAAAAAAATTGAAGGCTTACAAGTTCTCACCTTTTGATATCACGAGGACAGGCAAAGTTAATAACTGTCTCAACACCAATTATATCCAAGCCCTGCATTGAAAATGTATTAAATGAAAAATTGAACGAAAAAGCATAGCATAGACAGAAAATGCTTCAGAATGTATTTTTGCAATCTTTTGAGCATATTTGATGATACCAGCACAAGAAGCATATTATAAAAAACTGCACTTACTCGAGCTGCAACATCAGTTGCAATAAGAAAATCAACTTCTTGCCTCCTGAATAGGTCTAAAGCCTGAAGAATGAGAGTGAAATACACTTGCTTTAGTTAGAACACCAAAAACGAATTATCTACCAGTTAACCTATTTTGAATGTAGATACGGCGGAAGAAAGCTAACCTTGTCAATCAACAAAGCTATAAACAACTATCCATATTTATAACATATAAAAAGTATTGCTAAATAATCTCGTACGGTATCATTCTATACAGGCTTGATTATTAAAAATAAAATTTATACAATCATGATCAAAATGAGAATTTGGAAACTGATACACTTGTGCACACACAAGCACATTTCTAGATCTCTATACAAAATAAGATATCAAAATAGAAATACAAACACAAACATGGAATTGAATTACAAAGTAAAAACTCTCTAAAAAATGCTTTCAAATATCAAGGTAGATATATGTTGGTATGAACATCAAACAAACAATTACAAGTTTGTAAGTTAGGGCTAAGAAATGGCAAAAAATGTAACCACACTCAGTAATAGACATAGTGGATGATAGTTCAGTAGTGGTGTAAGTTATGATTCATCACTACAGAGGTAATTTCAAGTGAGAGGAGAAAACAAAATGAGACATCAAGGTCAAATCACATAAGCTGTTCTGCTAATGGTTTTATTATTAGTTACTTCAGTTTCCGTTCGAATTGGTGTTTACTGTGAATTCAAAGTCAGGAATTTTTTATGTATTCTGTAATTAGGTGGGAGAGTTCAATTATTCCATAGTATTGTCAAAAGTGCATCCATCCTATATATATACAAGGTCTTGTTCAGATGGTTATTCGACAGAAACGCCTAAGCAAAACCATGATGCATATTAAGACTCTTCATCAGTTTTAGATGGCAAAAACTAACTGAAGATTGAACATTAGGGCAACATTAGAAACAATAATCAATTACATTCCAGGTCTTACATTGATAACAATGTCAACTGATCAAATGGAATAACACAATACAGATCTATTTCTGGAGCAACAAATCAGTAGCTTGTTGGGTATAAAGAAAATTTCCCCAAACCAACCTTTACTTGCAGGCTAGTTTCTGCCATCACCCTTGGCAAAAAATAAACAGAACCATTAACGCTTGGAAGAATAAATTCTAAGAGGATCTCAAAGGAATTTGAATTAGAGTAACCAACACAAAAAAATTTAAAAAGTGTTACATGGGGACTCGCACCCCCTTCCCAAACCTTGGAGTACCCATCCCCAAGACGTCCTTGCACCAAGTTCTCACGTACCCAAGTACCCACACCTCCGCCATTCCACAACCATGCTGCTGCTGGAATGGGGACTTGGATTTCTATTTGAGTTTTGATTTTTTAATGTTACTATCGAGTATGTAATATGTTACTATGTTGAATGTTCAATGGTTCTAGTTCATGTTGCAATTTTGCTATGTTCAAGTATTTTAATTTGGAATGTTCTACTAAAACATCATTCTAATAAGCATTTCAATTTCTATATGTATACTATAGAACACCCCTCCTTGCCCCATCCTCCCCTTGCCACCGTCTCAAAAATGAGGCCCATTTTCCCCCGTCCCAGAGACTCGTCCCCCCGTTCCGACGTACCCCAATATTGGGGTTACATACATACACACACACACATACATACACACATACACATACACATGCACATGCACATACACACATACATACAGACACACACACATGTACGTACATACATAGACACACACATACTTACCTACATGCATACATACGTACATACATAACTACATACATACACACATACAGGCATACATACATACACACATCCATACACACATGCACACATTCATACACACATACATACATACACACACACGTACATACACACACATTCATACATATACAGACATACACACATATATACATACATACATATACATATACACCTACATACATCCACACATATAGGCATACATACATACACACAAACACACATACATCCACACATATAGGCATACATACATACACACAAACACACATACATACACACACACACACACATTCATACATATACAGACATAGACACACACACATTCATACATATACAGACATATACACATATATACATACATACATATACATACATACAAACATACACACGCGCACATACACACACACATACGTACGTACGTACTTACATACCTACACACACACACACAAGTACATACGTACATACATACATCAAAATGCTAAAACCAATCTTCATGCCCAGCAATTAGATAGACAAGCTCAACCTCAATTTAATTCCCTTAAAATTGAGGGACAACCAACAACATTGCTAACAGTTTACAAACAAGAGATATGAGGACAGCACTCTTTCCTACTAATGCCCTTCAATCATTCTCAAGATTATACATGTCCCAATGAATTAAAGGCCATCAAGGTGGTTTTAGCTAAAACCATTTTCATAGCTCTCAAATTATTCTCCAAAAGCAACGATGAACACTACGTGTGCAAAGATTCTCCAGATTGATCAGTATGCCTATAAAAGTGCCATGGAGAAGAAATGAAGGATTAAAATAACTAACAATGATGAACCGTAATTGACATAAAAAATCATACACATGTATTTCCAAAAACTGTATCAAAAAAAAGTAAAACTATCATTACCTAAACAAGGATGATGATTGAATTCTAATTCAAACTTAAAAACACATCATCCCACAAACTTTGTAATGGAGTTGACCCCTAGAACCAAGATTAAATCCATATAGTACAGGCCCAATGTCTGGATTTCAAACAGTATATACATGGCTAGATTTTCAAGTTCTTTTGTGTATCATTAAAATAAATCCTCAATAACAAACTAAACAAATACTATTGAAATGAAGAAATCAAAATTCTAATACAAACCCTCCTCCCTGCAAGAAGAAAGATGTGTAACTAACAATACCAAAGAGAAAAAAGGAAAATTAGAAAAACTAAAACAATGGAGTATATTTGCTGATAGATCTTATGCACTGGTGTTTCTAAAATTTGTATCAATAAAAAACTAAGGATGATGTGGATTCTACTTCAAAACTAAGATAAAATTCATATAATGTAGGCATGTATGCCTTAGGTGATCTGGCATCTACACCTCATATTCAGGAAAAGTTTCATCAATTCACCTCATATTCGGGAAAAGTTTCATCAATTCCTTGCAGTTACTATGATTAATCATTAATAACAAGTAAAAAACACTTGCTACTGAAAAAATTAAAAAAAATGCCCATATAAATCCTCAAATTCACAAAAGAGAAAAAGGATAATGAAAAAACTAGAGTAGAATTGGTATTAAAATCATCCACAAGATTTCCAGATTCAGCTCTAGATATCTTTGGTTGATTGAAGGTTCAATGTGATCATTTTTTTACATTATGAAAATTTCAAAATTGACATGACACCCTATTGCTTCAAAATTCTTAAAAACTTCTTGGATCCATCTTCATTTTATGGGGATATAAGGTTCTTTAGGGCACAAGAACTCTTCAGCAACCTCTCACTCTGTATGGACCTTATCTGCTTTGCTTGAAAGACCATGCAATCTGTTTCCAAAAGTATGCTTGCACCTGTTTTTCTTTAAAACCAGAGTCAAATGACCCTTCTGTTGTTCTAGATGTTCTTTATATGAGATCATGGACCCACGTTTGTCTATGCTAGTTATACTTGCAAACACTTAAAATTTAAAATAACATAAATGTTAAGTCATTGGGAAATCGTAAAAACATAAACCCCAGAATGAAATTACCAAACACAACATATAGAGATGATACTCAAAAACAGGAAGGACTGCGATGTTATGGAAAAAGAAAGAACATCAATTAAAAATTTAAATTCAAACATGTAGCTGAAAAATACTAGCCAAGCCATTATATTTTGCATGCTGCCATAACTCAACTGGTATACATAGCGCATTGTCACATCGATAGAAAAGTGTTGTCCAAGACTATCCCATAAAATACATAAATATTATCATGTATTTATGGGATTAACTTAACAATGAGCAGGTAGAACGATTGACCAGCAGATTGTCAATGTAAGAATAAGAGATGTAGTATATGGTTTCCTTGCAACTATGCAGATACAAAAACTTAGAATAAGTTGTCAATTATTGAACAACTAAAAAATGGGATCTAAACTATCCGGGACAAGTTTCACTTTAAGAAACTTTAAGAAAGCAGATGTGAAAGAACCCCATGCAAATTAATAGCGAGAATTTGTTCAGTTTCTGCATGTGATGGTAGACAGACTTGTGCAAACTTCAGTGTGAAATGGGACCTTGAGAAACTAGTGGATTTCAAAGGTTTAATGGAAACAAGTACATAGGTCAACAATCCTTTCAAACAAAGAGGGTTGCAGACAAACATTTCTCAATTTCTCGATTACTCTAATTTAATTTCAAGCATTTAAGATTACTCTATGTTTGATTAATTGAATGCATTCTTTAGATATGACCTATAGCCAATATACTTGTCTTATTTTGTTTTATAAAAAGATTGCAGAGTATCTAAGACAAAAATGTTCTTAAATATAATAAACATTGCAAATATAAATGTAATATAAAACAGAAATTCAGGATGGAATACTTTACATCAAGCCTCTGTGCCTGAGTGAGATTCCCATGCAGCTCTGCAGCTTTCAAGCCAGACAGTCCAAATAAAATTTTCAATCGGTGGGCTGCTTGCTTAGTGCCACTGTCAAAATGTCATCATCATTAATATGATTTTTGTACTTTTGACAACAACAGATAAGTCACTTAAGGAAATGAATTACAATAACCAAAAAACCTTATATTCAAGCTAGCCTTGTCCTAACAGCCCAATATATTTTCCTGACATGAGATCATTGTCATTTCCTGCTCTCCATTAACGAAATAGGAAGGGAACTTGAACCAGGTAACTACCATAAAATCCAAGACATAGGTGGGCATACTTAAATAAGGAAGTGTTGTAGGTGACAACTAAATTATAAAAAATGTACATGCAACTGACACAGTATTTTGCTGATGAACACTAAGGATTCGAATCTACTGTATAACAAATACCTGAAGACAATAACTTTGCTGGTGAAATTCCTGGAACACAATGCAAGCAATATTGCTTCCTGTGTTGCTTCATGATTTTGACGAATTTTTATTACCCTGAATCAAATAAGAATGCAAGGAATATTAGCCATCCATAATGAACAACAGTATAGATCAAATAAAGTTAATAAACAAACACAATATTTGGTGCAAGCAACTTTTCGACAAACTTTTATGGATCTGCTAAAATTAATCCACTTTGAACTAACCTATTTAATTTACTTACAACTCTAGCAATAAATCAGAAAAACTTTTATCCCAGCTTCTCTGAGAATTGTTTCGCTCATTAAAAGGTGTCATCAAGAAATTGTAAATGAGAGACTGGGTCAAAAAGATGAAGCACCACAGGGGGCTAGAGTTTGTAGAGGATGGAGGTGACAGTTTTCACAGGAACGATGTCAGTGATTATCGCGAGGATCGGACTGCAGGACACAGTGGTGGAAGAAAGAGCCAACATCTCCCTTGGCCACCCCCCAAGCAGGCTTGGGAGCATCCAAAAAGAAAGAGTTGTTTGTCTTCAAACGATGGGCAGTGAAACGCAAAATCTAGCTCAAACGATGGTAAAAATAAATGGTGATACTCCAAAATCATTAACGGGCAGAGAAACAGCTTTAAATATTTGAATAACAACAAATGGCGACCAAAGAATCATTTCCTTCCCACTCAGATGGCTATTGAGAAACCCACCACTATGGACAACAGAGTTATTTCTGTAAGAATTGAATCAAGCATATGGGTAGACTCAATCAGAGACTTTTGGGAAAAAGCTTTCTTCATGAAATGCTCAATCTAGCTCAAACAATGGCAAAAACAAATGGGGATACTCCAAAATCATCAATAGGCAAAGGAGAGGCTTTAAATTTTTGGAAAACAAGGAATGGCAGTCAAAGAATCCTTTCCTTCCCACTCAAATGCCTACTGAGAAACTCACCAATATGGACAATAGAGTTATTTCTGTGAGAATTGAATCAAGCGAATGGGTAGACTCGGTCAGAGACCTAAGGGAATGAAAAAGCTTTCTTCATGGAATATGGTGGAGGCTGGCCAATGTATCCTTGCATCCGTAAGTAGATTGACGACAACTAGGGTAAGCAGTTCTCAGTTAAAACTCTCCCATATGGTTTTTTGCTTGTCATCACCACTAATGCTAGGGGAAAACAGTGGATCATGAATAACGAATGCTTTATGATGGGCCGGATAGGTTTTTCCATCAAGGGCTCGGTTCCAAGCTTTAACCCTAAACAGGTTTCCATTGAAGAGGTGCCCATTTGGATTAGACTATACTATCTCCCTCACAAGTATTGGAATGAAGAGATTATAAAATTTGTACGTGGTAAGTTGGGGACTTTTATCAAAGCTAATGAGACAATAGAAAAGGCTTATTTCAACATGTATGCTCGAATATGCATTTCTTGGTGACCCCATCCACCCCTTCTTCATGCCATAGAGATCAAGACAAGTGAAGGCTAGTGATGGCAAGAAATCGAAGTAGAAGAAACAGTGGAAAATTCTAGCAAATGCAAGGAATGGAGACACATGGCTAAGGAATGCCTTGCAGACAATAAAGGGAAAGATGAAGAGTAATATGTCTGAGGTGAGACTAGCAAAGCGCACAAAAACCCAAAATGATGGAATTGGGACATCAATGACAGTGAATGTAGAAGATGTGCATTAACCACAACTAGTTTGTGTTCCTATAATGGACTCGGGTCAAGAATTGAGAACGCGATGCCAATTGGAGAAGATTGAGAAAATGAGCAGTGCACATAGGATAGTTGCGGACCTGCAAGGAGAGTTCATGAGGGCTCTAATTGAGCCAATGGATTCTTTCATGCCAAGGAAGAAACAACCGCAACCAGGGGAGCAAATGATTGCTTTAGAACCTCTTGTTCAAATCTCATTGATAATCGCAAATGAGGGGAACCTTCCCACCTTGCCTGCCATGTGGAAGTTAGGATAGTGAAAAGGGAATAATGCTTCCCCTTTTTAAGCCCAATACTGATAATATTTTGGATGAGGATTTGCAGAAGACATTAAGTGATTGTAAACTAAATATTCTTCAGATAGGGGAGTCTGTTGCTCCATCCTTAGAGCAACCTACAACTGGATCAAAAGTCAACTCATACTTGGAGGTCTTCAAAGATATTGACAGTCTCCCATTCGTAATGAATCAAATGACAAGGACACATTGGTGGAGGCGTTTGATGGTGTTTGCCTCAAGATAGTTCTGATGAAAAATTGGGAATAACTGATGGGGAAGGAATAAAAGAGAAGATTTATCACCATTACCAAGATAAAAATCAAAAAGCCAAAAACTACAAGTTAAAGATCAAGGAATAGAAAAAACAAATAGCATCTTTTGGAAGATGTTGGGAACAAAATGGGTTAGAGAAAGCTTGGTTCTGGGAGAGACTTGTTCTCTCATGGGCAGCCATGAAGTTCCTTACGTAAAATGTTAGGGGCTGCAAAGTCCTTGATAAGCATTGTCTAATCAAAAGGTGTTTTGATCAAATGAGATCAGATGTAATTTACAGAAATCAAATTAGTTTGTCTATAGGAGATTAAATTATCTTACAAAGACGCAACAAGGTTCTTAGGTATTCAACAAAGATGGTCAAGCTGTTTGTGGATTTGAATGGTGCTTCAAGAGGTTTAGGCATTCTCTGGAATCTGGGAATGTGAAGGTAGATGGTATTTTTCAATGTAAGAATTGGCAATTAGTTAGGGTGAATTTACTTCATTTACAAATTTCAGTTTATTTGTTCAACGTGTATGGCCCAACAAAATCTGATGACAAGGCAGCAGTTTGGAACAATATTGTTGAGGCTTTGGATAGGCTTGACTCGGAACAGCAATTATGTATGGTAATTTTAATGCAACGTTAGAGTTGGCAGAGAAAAGAGGTGGGAAAGGAACGATTGGCAGGATGCAAACTTACTTTTAGAACTCTGTCACGAATAATGGATTATGATAGGTAAAAACTAAAAATGGAAAGTTTACATGGACTAATACGTGCCTCAGCTTTTCTAATATTGTGGAAAAGCTTGATCGGTTCTTCCTTGTAGGGGATCGGCATACCATTCCAATTATTTTTGAAGCTGATATTACTCCTGCCACAGGTTCAGACCATTTCCCAATTGCCTTGGTGTAACAGAAGGATTGGGTTCCTATTCGGTGTCCCTTCGAAATGAAAAATTCAGAGAGGTGGCATTTCATAAAATGGTTGCTGATTGGTAGCGGAATGCTCCAAGGATTGACAGCACAGGGAGTTTTCAATTCTTCAAAAAGCTACATTTCACCAAACAGAACTTAAAAATTTGCAGTTGGGAGCATTTCAAAGACATTTTGCAAAAGAAAGGATTTTGGAGGACCGCCTTGAGGCTTTGAATTACAAAGTCATCAGCAATGCGATGGATGAGACTAGTTTCTTAACTACGAGGGATCAAAGTAACAAAAATCGAAATTTGATCGGAATCAGCAAAGCCGAATCGAATCGTGAATCGGACATGAATCAGAATTGAATTGGCTATGAATTGGCAAATTTAAAAACCCTTGAAATTTAGAGATTTTAGCAATTTAGAACTTATTTCATGCACCCTTTATTGAATATAAATTAAACACACTATGATATCATCAAATAGAATCTAACATACATAAACAAGGAACATAAATGTTAAATCCATCACATATGTAAAATATAAATTTTAGCTTAAGTAAATAGAAATCATAGGATCATAATGAGTCACAACATAGATATATAGAATTATAAATGTTGTCAAATCATAAATGTATGTAAGATGAAAATCCATAAATCATATGTCTCTCTGTAAAAAAAACGAAAAGACAAGTCTATCTGCTCTAGCTCTAGCTCAAGTCTATCTCTCAATTTTCCTCTCTTTTTGTCATACTCAACAAATAGAAGGCCTTTTAGAGTTGTAAGAAAGAGAATTGTGAAAAAAAAAAAAACATTAAATAAGTTGTATTTTTTTTTTAAATGTTTTTTAAGTTGCCCTATTGGGCTGCCCGATCTTTCCACCTAATTCATGGTGATTCATGCCAAGAAATCATCGATTTGATTCACTGATTCACAAAAAATCGCCAAGCTTTAATCGAATCGTGTGAATCGTCATGGTTCTCATTACTACAAAAGGGATATAAAACAGCAATATAGCGAGATTCTATTCAGGGAAGAGGTATATCGAAAATAGAAATTGAGGGAGAATTGGCTTAGGGAGGTTGATCCTAATACCAATTTTTTCCACTACTCAGTTAAGGTTTGGAGATCAATTAACAAGATCTCATCCTTGAGGCTATCTAATGGGATGATTTCGGGTGATTTGGAAGAAATTAAAGATGTTTTTTATCTTCTTAAAATATTTGGCAAGTCAACGACAACATGCAACAAGCAGATGTGGAGGAGGCTTTGAACGTTTCCAACCTTGTTGCAGGGGAGGAAAATAGAATGCTACTTGATCCCATATAGATGAAAGAGCTTAAGGAGGTGGCTTTTTCTCTTGATGGTGACAAGGCACCTGACCCAAATGGGTTTCAGGCCTCCTTCTATCACAAGTTTTAGGTAGTCCTTAAGAAGGATCTTCTTGGTATTGTGAGAGAATCACGATCTAATGAAGTTGTGCTCAGAGATTATATCAACACCCTAGTGCCTTTGATTCCAAAGAAGGAAAGGTTTTCTGAGGACTTCTGCCCTATTTCCTTGTCCAATAATATTTACAAAATAATCTCTAAAATGGCTGCCAATAGGTTGAGATGAATTCTTGCAAATTGATTTCCCTAAAGCAAAGAGGTTCTTCACCTAATAGATCTATACTAGATAGTATCATCATTACCCATGAAGTAATCCAATTGGATGAGAAACATGTTCCTAAAATTGCACATCCGAAAAGTATATGATAGAGTGGAGTGAGGCTTCTTGTATAGTGTTTTGCAGAAATTTGGATTTACAGATGGGTAGTGAATTGGATTAAGGGAACGACATCTGAATATTGGGCGTCAAAAAAGTCCTCAAGGATTCTTTCTACCTCACAAGGTTTGCATCTAGGGATCCAATTTTGTTTTTCCTCTTTATCTTGATGACAAAAGTTCTTGGACAAATGATCACTAGGAGACGGATTTAGATGTGGAAATAGCTAGAGGCACGAACCCTGCGTTTGTTGAAAACACATTTCTAATGGGTGAGGCTTAAATAAGAGAAGAAAGATTTATCAAATGGGTATTAGATATGTATAGTTGAGTCTTGATTCAGTGTATTAACTAGCACAAATCGAAGATTTATTTCTACAACACTGAAGAAGATTCCCTACGCGTTGGTCCCAACTGGTACTGAGAGGAGGGGTCAATCAATACCGACTCCAAAACCAGTTATCCTCCTAACCGTTTCAAATACAGTAAACAACAACCACTACTATAAATGCAGTAAAGTAGAAGTAACTAAACTCACACATAAAAGCACTCATCAATGGACACAGATTTATACATAGAAACCCTCGATGAGAGGATGAAAACCACGGTGGTGATAATGTACCCACTAGCCTTTTACTGCAAATAAAAGGTTGTCCAGAAAAGAGATACAACTTGTTCCTCCTCAGAACACATATGTTTAAGAATGTCTGCAACCTGTTAGGATTACAATCACCCTATTAAGACTACATGGTTACAAGATTTTAGCACTCCTAAGAGGCACCTTGTTAGAGGATTTATCGTATGCTTTCTTACTGAAGCATGCTCGGTTAAGAGCTTACAAAATGATTACAATGGTTAGAAAGCAATCAAATATGACCTAGACTATATGTCGCACCTTGCCTAATTGATCTCCAGTGTATATCTAGAAGAAACCTCAATTTTCTCTTGCCGCTTGGGTGATCACTGTGATAGCTTCTGTATCACAACTACCTTTCTCTACTTGCCCCTGTCTGCAGCACACAAAGTTGCTTTGGGATGATATTGCCTTCCATTCCTTTCCTCTATTCAACAACACTCGTTCTTCATTCTCTCATTCTCCTCTTCTTTCAATCTTATTCAGCGTATACACTTGCACCACACTCTATTAACACACGCACACACTTCTCTCATCGCCTTTAATGAAATGCATAACCTTATATTTTGGTTGTCAAAACCTACAAAAATACCCCACTCAAACCAACGAATTCAAAATTTGAATTGTGCTACTGAGTAGTTCACGAACAACCCATGACACCTACGTCATATGGTCTAGATTGGTAGCCCTGCCAATTTGCTATAGGTCTAGGTCAGAATGCTAATCCCATAGCAATGCTTGCCATGTCTGCTTTTTCCTTGTGATATAGTTGACTCATCATGCTAACTGTAACAGTTTTCATCTCAGCCTCGTCTCTTATGTTGACTGGTGAGGAATCTATCAATACTTGTGAGATGGTATACTTCACTTGACCGGTTGCCAATCAATGACAACATTTTGGTGTGTAAAGTATTTATAATACCAATCACCCTTCATAATGCCAACGAGACCGATAGGGTCAACACAACAAGACATTGTCAGGGTGTTTGCAATGCGAATTACGTGACTCCCCAATAAGTTCCTTGGGTGGAATCTGAGCGAATATCATTAACTAGAAGTACCTTAGGTGGAATCTATGACTAAGCTCCGATAGGATCAAGTGTTTCCGCAATTGTCGGACTCAACTTCAAGTCCAGTGCTTTCCACTCAACTCCTCGAACTAACATCTCGGATCCTTTCTTGGTTTTGCTGCTGGACGATGCCATGCTCGGTAGGGTTCATGAAAAACACGGAAAACCTCAATAACAATTTGCACAAATCACTTGGATGCACAGAAATCTCTCTTTGCATAAGCTCTTGAAAATTCACAGTGATGAATGAATTCGATTTCACCCTTTTTAACAAATTTCATTTACCAATCGTCATAAATGCTTGGTATGTTTGCTTGCTCAATGACGGACTGTCTTCCACTCAGTTTGAATTAATTGCTCGGCAGGGTCATCAATGAATCGATGTCCACACAATGACTTCGTTACTCCCGACCTTGCTTGGCAAGGTCTTGCAACCCGACCTAGCTCAGTAAGTTCTAGAATTTCTTTAGACACTCGATGATCCCTTTGCATCTTGAATGCTGATATGGATCTTTCCTTCTAGCTGACTGGAACTAATGTAAGATATCTGCTTCAGAATCTTAGTTCCAGTTATCCTTGTGGGAGATCAAGTAGAAATGCTTGAGTCACCCAATTCTTGAGTGACATGTGCTTCATTTCTCAGACTTGCATTCTCAAAAGATTTCGGAATCCATTGTTGTCTCATCTGGTTTCTGATGTTGTCAACCTTGGCCATCTTTTCATCTTCAATTATTCCGGTGTTCATACAGTTCTTGGCAAGGTGTCCAAGGTCTGTACAAATGAAACATCTTCTAGTGGTGTCTCTTGTCCTCTTGTGATGTTTCACACAGTTTATTCCAATGTGTCCAAATTCTCCACAGTAGTGACATCTGCACCAAGTGTTGTAGTCGCAACCAAATATAGCTTTTACAATCTATTTTGTTGGGTTCAATATCTTTGTTTTGCATTTAGAAGATTTGTGCCCATGTTTTTTATTCTTTTGAGCTCCTTGCTTGGATTATTCACCTTCTTCTATATATCCAATTCCTGCTTTGCCTTTCTATCTATATTGGCTTTGCTCATTCAATTGATTCATGTCTGCTTGAGATTTCATCATCCTCTCATTAGTTTGTTTCCCAGTGTTTAGATCATTCTGCAATCTTTCATTTTCTGATCTTAGATTCATGATTTCTTCATTTGCATTAGTACGTTGATCAATGAAGTCTGCTTGTTGAAGGGATAGATGCTGAATTTCATTGTTCTTTCCTTCTATTTCTTCTTTTATCTTATTTTTCTCTTCCATGATTTTACACAATCTTATTGACTGAATCTCCTGTGCTCTTTTCAGCTTTCTAACTTCTTCTTGAAGGTTACCATTTTTTTCTAATAGTTCTTTGATTGCCTCATTAGCTTCAGCTGAATTACTTTCTAAATGGATATCTTCAATTCTTTCTTCAATGTAGAGTTTGTCATTCATCTGTACTGCAAGATATTTTCTTCTTTTTAGGGATTGAGTGAGATGCTCCTTTTCTTTCTTAAGTTGCCCAATAGCCAATTCCAAATCTAGCTTTTCATTGTCAATAGCCTTATCAAGTCTGAATACCTCCATTGTCTTTGATCTTTGTTCATGTTGTTTAACTTTTTCTCTGAGAAACACAAAGCTCTGATACCAATTGTTGGAAATATAAGATAGTCTACCTTACTGAGACAAGAGGGGTGAATCATTAACCAATAAAACTCAATCTTAATTCACCAATTAATCCTTTATTTGTACTCTGATCTAATTGCATGAAAAATGAAAGCATTAAAACATTCATAACACTTTGACACAAGATATGATGACCCAGAAACCTTCCAAATAGAAAGTAAAACTGGGGTGGGGATGATACCCACAAGCTTTAGTACTGCAGTATAAAGTTGGCCTGTTAAGGCTTACAATGATCACTTCTAATGATCTGCCCTGTTAGGAGCAATAACAACTACTAGGTCCACCTTGCAAAAGGATTTACAAACACACAATGAAGTATGCACTCGGTAAAGAGATTTACAAAAGACTGTTGTAACGTTTCTGCAAATTCTGTAATAAATCTCCGACTTCTATAATATCCTTTAATTTGTTGAAGATAATCTTCTTAATGTTCTATAGGTAGGAGGAGTTATCAACTTTAGCTCTGATCTAAATTTGACTTATATCTGCAATATATTTGTATAGGTATTATTGCTTGAGGGAACAAATTTGTGATTATTGTGTGTCCTCAAACTACAATAATACCTTCCTTTAATACCAAGATCAATGAGCGTGTCCCTCAAAGGGACATGTCCCCCTCTAGGTCGGCCCATACCATGCTTCTAGAAACCAGTGACCAATCTAGACAAGCCAAATGTTAACTAACAAAGTTGTTATGTTAGTGTTTAAACATTGATATCTTATCAAGAATCACCGCCTCTCATTTCAAGAACTGCTAAGTATATAATGCCTAAACCGGTAGTAAAGGGAGAAGATTATGGTGCGGTCTACACTCTCTCAGATCAGTATGATATTGCAGTTATAAACTTAACACTCCCTCTTAACTCGATAGTTATACTGAGAGGTAACATATCTAGCAACATCAATTACAATGAATAAGCATAGATTGATACTCTATATCTATCTGAATCTTCCTGAGCAAATGGCATCATGGAACACATGATACTGAGTCATATAACCATCTTGTAATATGACTTATCACTTATACTAGTGATGTCAGTATTGCATGTAATGCAATACACAGAATAAATCTAAAGGATGATTAGATTCTTCATTTATCTAGGTTGTGACTCATAGGAACTGGTAATCCTATATCACAACTTGATCTTGAGTTTAAGATCTACCAGAACATAGGATAAAGACTTAAGAATGATTTCTTCCTTTATCCAAGTTGTGATAAATAGGCATAGAAATGTTTATTTCACACATGATCTTGAACTCACCTAGATCTAACAGTAGTTCTCTATTGTTCAATACATTATCTGAGGGATTGTCATCTCTCATAATGTCTTTTATACAAGTATTCTTTATCTCAGAGATCGTTACCTCTTAAATAATGAATATAAATGGTGGAGCCCATAACAGTCAACAGCCTGACAAATAAAATTATTTTATTATAATTTAAAAAATACAAATGAATTACAATTCAACCATACCAAGTCTTCTCTTGAAGTGATCTATCTTCACTCTAGATAGAGGTTTGGTAAGTATGTCTGTTGTCTGATCTGCATTGCAAATGTATTCTAATTTTACAGTATTCTTGTTTACCATATCTCTTACATAATGGTAAGGAATTTCAATATGCTTGGACCTATCATGAAAAATTGGATTCACCGAAAGCTTGATGGAACTCTGATTATCACAATGAATAATCGTAGGATTCATGGCTTGCCCAAATAATCCCACAAGTAACTTCCTTAGCCAAATTGCTTCTCGGGAGGCCATTGTTGCTGCAATTTATTTGGCTTTTGTAGAGCTTTGAGCTCCTAAGGATTGCTTTCTACATCTCTAAGATATCATTGTTGATCCTAAACTGAAACATCCTGAAGTACTTTTTGTCTTTAACACTTCCACCCCAATCTAAGTCACTGAATCCATGCAAATCTAAATCAACTTTCTCACATTTGAGTCCAAAATTAAGAGTGCCTTGTAAGTATCTCATAATGTGTTTAACTGCAACTAGGTGAATCTCTTTTAGCTCACACATAAACTAGCTTAAAGCATTAACAGCATAGCAAATATCAAGTCTTGTATTTACTAAGTACATAAGGGACCCAATCATCTGTCTATAGAGAGTAGAATCTATGGAAGGTGATTCTACTGCTACTTCTTTAAGTTTATGTAGATTAGTCTCCATTGGAGAAGACATAGACTTGCAATCCCACATTCCAAATTTCTTCAAAATATCTAATGTATACTTCCCTTGATTAAGTATGATACTGTCAAAATTATGTCGTACTTCCAACCCTAGAAAGTAATGAAGGAGTCCCCAGTCTTTCATCTCGAATTCTCTAATTAGATCTTTCTTGCATTGATCTATAAGATGATCATCACCTGTTATTAGTAAATTATCAACATATAGTATCAAAATTATCATATCATCTTTATCTCTTTTATAATATAAATTTGGATCAGCTTCATACTTGAAAAATCCTAAGCCGGTGAGATACTTATCAATTCTTTCATACCAAGCCCTTGGAGCTTGTTTACGCCCATAGAGAACTTTCCTGAGCCTGTAAACAAAAAAGTTAGGATCATGAGTTTCAAATTCTTCAAGTTGCTCCAAATATACTTCTTTTGCAATCTTTCCATTTAGGAATGTTGTTTCTACATCCATCTAATGTACTTTCTGTCCCTTCGATGTTGCAATTGCTAGCATTCCTCTTACAGAGGTATATCTGGCGACAAGAGCAAAAGTTTCTTCATAATTAATCCCTTCTTTCAGAGAGAATCCTCTGGCTACAAATCTAGCTTTATATTTCTCAATACTACCCTCAGTAGCATGCTTTATTTTAAATATCCACTTGGAATAAACAACAGATTTTCCTTTGGGTCTTGGAACAATTTCCCAAACATCATTTTTTCATAATAGATTGGTATTCTTTTGTCATAGCTTCTTTCCAGGCTGTATGCTTAATAGCATCTGAAGGATTGGTTGGTTTTGTTTTGGACAAATCATTCGTGTTTATTGTATAACTAGAAAAAAATTTAGGTCTTTTGCTTTCTCTGACTGTTCCAAAAGGTGCAGCAAAGTCTTGTGCTTCCTCGACTGTTTTAATGACACAAAGTGGTGTTTTCTTTGAATTTTGAGTTTCTCCAATATTTAGATTTTGAATTTCATCTTCAATTTCTTCTCTCCCTCTGAGACTTAGACTCACTATTCCTTTCAGAACTAGGTAAAGGAGAAGGTTCTTCAGAACTTAGGGCTCTTTTGAATGCTAGATCTTCTTCAACAATTACATCCCTATTAAGTTCAATATTTTTCTGTCCAAGTATGAAAATCCTATATGCCTTAGATGTTTCACTATACCCTACAAAAATGCCTTTCCTCCCAGAGGGTTCTAACTTGGTTCTCTTTTCTTTTGGAACATGGATATATATAGGCCACCCAAAAATCCTAAGATGACTTATATTGGGTTTAACCTTAGTAAAGACTTCTTCAAGAGTTTTATCTCTAAGGTAAGACTGAGGGCTTCGATTTTGAACATAGACAGCAATAAAAGAGGTTTCTGCCCAAAAATAATATTCTAGATTTTGATCGAATATCATAGCTCTAGCAACTTCTATAATTGCTCTATTATTTCTTTTTGCTACCCCGTTTTGTTCTAGATTATAAAGAACGGTGTACTCCCTCTTAATCCTTGTTTCTTTACAAAACCTTTTAAAAAAATTTGAGGTGTATTCTCCTCCATCATCAGTTCTAAGAGTTTTAATATTATGTCCTGATAAGTTTTCAGTTAACGTTTTGAATTCTTCAAATCTCTTTAGGATTTCTTTCGACTCTTTGCACTTTAAGAAGTAAATCTATGTTTTCCTAGAGAACTCATCTATGAACAAAATATAGTACCAAAATCCTTCAAGAGAAGGAACAAACATAGGTCCACATAAATCTGAATGAAGTAATTCGAAAACATTATTTGTTTTTCTAGTGCTATCATGAAATGAACTTTTGGTGCTCTTACCCATTGCACACCCTTTGCATATGCTTGAGTGGTCTTTATTTAGTTTAAGTAGACCAATAACCATCTTCTCCATAGTTGATAAGGTTTTGAAATTTAGATGCCCTAATCTTATGTGTCATATTTCATTTATGTCTACAACTTCGTGAATTAAGGCTTGAATAGGTCAACTAGATTCTGAATTCAATCCATACAAATATCCTTTTCTCTAACCAATCAACTTCACTTTCTTGATTGAGGAGTTCTTTGCCTAGGTTATTACTTTACCATCCATGAATGCAATGTTATGCCCGCCATCTTCAAGTGTTGTAATTTAGATTAGATTTCTTTTTATTCCTAGTACATAGAGTACACCTTTGAGAAGAAGAGAGTTTCCTGATTTTAGTTTCAAAGTGCAGTTTCCAATTCTTTCAACGAAATGTGTTGAATTATCACCAATGGTAACTTCACCATTAACCTTTTTCTGATATAGAGTTTAGCGCTTCTTTGTATCCTGTTATATGTCTAGAAGACCCACTATCAATTACCCATGCTTTACTTGAGATTTCATTTGATAGTGATGAATACAATACACGATTCTCAGGATCATAGGCATCTTCTTCCCTAGTAAAATTTGTAAAATTTGCTTGTTGTTTAGAATTTTCAAGACAATTAGATCTGTAGTGTCCAAACTTTTCACATTTGAAACACTTTATCTTTGATAGATCTTTCTTGGGTTTGCCATTCTTTTGATTTCCCTTTTTCTTCTTGAAATGCTTCTTCTTACCCTTATAGAAGTTTGTACTAAGAAATTTCAGTTTCCCTCCTTTCTTTAATTTTTTGGATTCTTCTTGAAGACAATCCCCCTTAAGTTTGTTGAAATCAAGAAGTTTATCTCTGGCACTTATTCCTTGTGCAAAAGCTTCCCACGAATCTGGTAATCCATTCAGCCATTAGTGTTAATTTTGTGTCACTAATAATGGTTCTTATACTTGACAGTTCATCTCTAATGTCTGCAACCCTTAGGAAGTAAGAATTCATTGACTCTCCTGTCTTTATTTGTATGTGATTTAGTTGCCTTTTCAGTACAAGAACTCTTGTTGCATTGTTGACCTCAAATGCATTTAGTAATGCATTCATCATATCAAATGTTGGTTGATGTTTTGTAAGTATGGGTACGATATCATTTTTTACTCCATCTAATATGATTTGAATGGCTTTATTATTTCCTCTGCTCTAGAAAGATTTATGAGGTTCAACTAGAGATTGTTTGGATGCTTTATCAACAAAATGTTTTACTTCATTTTCTTCAAGAATCATCATGATCCTGAATTTCCAGGCATCGAAGTGTTCTTTCCAATCAAACTTGTCCTTGGGTCTGATTGTGTATGTCACTGAAGGTGGGAGAAAGGTGCTAGATATGTTTAAGGTCTGATTACTTAAATTTGAAGAGCCTAGGTTCAACTACTAGAGCTCTAATACCATGTAAAGTCTCTACAGATTCTATAATAAATCTTAGACTACTATAATATCCTTTAACTTGCTGAAGATAATCTTCTTAATGTTCTAAAGGTAGGAGGAGCTATCAACTTTAACTCTTATATGAATTTGATTTATATCTGCAATATATTTGTAAAGGTATTATTGCTTGAGGGAGCAGACTTGTGATTATTGTGTGTCCTCAAACTACAATAATACCTTCCTTTAATACCAAGACCAAAGGGCATGTCCCTCTCTAGGTCGGCCCATACCATGCTTCTCGAAATCGGTGACCAATCTAGACAAACCAAACGTTAACTAACAAAGTTGTTATGTTAGTGTTTAAACATTGATATCTTCTCAAGAATCGTCGCCTATCATTTCAGGAACTACTAAGTATATAATGCCTAAACTGGTAGTAAAGGGAGAAGATTATGGTGCGGTCTACACTCTCTCAGATCAATATGATATCGCAATTATAAACTTAACAACTGTTAAGTCTACCTTGTGAAAGGATTTGATTGTTCCACCTATTAGGATGAACCAATGGCTGATCTCTAATCTGTAACCTTGATTTGTTGAATGAGATTCCTTTGGAGTGTAATGATCACCTTCTTGTGATAGATAAATCTATGTTGCTCCTTATACTGCTTGTAGCCTTTTACTTTGCACTTCTGCTCTTAGTGTGTTTTCTTAATATTACATTTCATACTTCGGATGTGATATAGTACATTACATATATATACCAATCCAATTTACAATTCATCAAAGTCGGCTACAATACAAGTTTCACCAAAATACACAAGATCGGCCCAATTGCTGGTACTCGGGTTTTGAAGACAAACTTAGTGAGGTTCTAACACTCGGCAACTATTGTCAACGCTCGACATCGTCATGCACTCGGTGGATGTAGAAGCTCGGTTCATACTAATCACTTCTAAGTGTTCTGAACTCGGTTTGCACTGGTAACTTGGTGAACACTACGAAACTTGGCATATAAACTAAATCACTTGCTTGACACTGTATAGCTCGGTCAACACTATCACTGCGAGCTCGGTATAAATTGAATCACTTGGTTGACATTGTATAGCTCGGTCAGCCTGCAAACTCGGTAAGCACTGGATAACTCGGTTTGCACTAAGAAACTCGGTAAACACTATGAAGTTCAGTTTACACCGATAATCACCAACCTAGTAAATATTGCTCAGTGCGAACTAAATATTGTTCCTGGACCTTGGTAGCAATTGTAGAACTCGGTAGAGCCTGAATTACTTGGTTAACATTGTTAACTGTACTGTAAGCTTGGTAGCTACTAACCATCTGATTAAGTGTGTGTGTCACTAATAAACAAACTTGACTGTAATGTCAACAAACATTACTGTAGAAGTGTGGTTTTAAAGCATATCACCTGGCAAAATGGCAAGGGGGATCGAGCGAATCTCTAGTCTAATTTGTGGGATATAGACATCTCACTACAACAAGTATATATTCCTATAATATACATGTAACAAAGCAAAGATGGAGGAAGAAAAGTTAGGGACTTCACAAACTTAACAAACAATAATCTTGATGAGGAAAGCACATGGAAGGACCAGAGTGAATTGGGATTGCAAGTTAATGAGCTAAACATTCTCAGGAATATTTTCAAGGATAGGAAATTGGCTTTAACGGATGACTTGGATAAAATTGAATGGAGTGCTTCAAAATGTGGACAATACTCAATAAAAATTAGATACATGTTATTGGAAAATGAAGCAAGAAGAGAGGATTGGTGCAAAGGATTTGTTGGAAAAAGCATTGCCTTCTGAAGGTCAAGGTAGGATTCTAATGGTAGATAGACTACAGAGGATCGAGTTTGTTGGCCCCTTCAAATGCTTTTTGTGCATTAGGGTTGAGGAAACATTGCACCTTCTGCTCCTCAATTACGACTTTTTACAAGCTTGTTGGAAGTTTGTCTTGCAAAGATTGGGATAGTATGGACCTTTGCCTAGCACAATTCGAGGATGGAATGGATCTTGGTATATTCCAAAAGAAAATTCTACCTTCCCTTCAAGTTTCTCCTTCCATTACCTTGTGAGAGATTTGGAAGGAGTGGAACTAGAGAGCCTTCCAGTGTAAGGAGGAAGACATACCTAGATTCTCATGAGTTTAGAAAGAGTTGTTTCAAAATTGGTTAGCAGTGCAGCAACCTGCTCCAATGTAAAGAAGGTACCCTTATGTTAAAGTTTTACCCAGAAATAAAGATAAACAACAATAAGGAAGAGCAAAAAATAGGTGCAAAAGAAACAAGTAATTATCTTGGGAAAATCCTTCCACTTGAAGGGAAAAACCCAGCCACACCACGAAAATATTGCTTTTATTGATAATAAAATGTTCAAGTACAATGATTTCCACTAAATACAATATATAAAGAATTGAGAGACTCTTATCTCTCAACTGAAGGCCTTTTTAATTTCTAAAAACAAATCTTTTCATATTCCCAAACGCATGCCTCTTCACATTACACATGACACGTTTCATATAATATCATCTCAAATAAATATCTTAAATATCTTCTATAGCTATAAACAAAATATATAGGTATTATCTCATTTTCAACATATAGCAAAATCAAAGAAAAAGATCTCTATCGCAGCTACAATCTTCAACACTCTCTCTTAGCAAAAGAGAGATCTTTAGTATGGCAAGCACACATAGTTAAATCAAAGATGTCAATCACATAAAACATGTTATCTCAGCATAACATAATTTACCATTATTACTTCATAAGCACATAAAATTAAAGTCTTGGAGTCGCACACATGATTTCCACCATGCCTACTTGCAGAGGGTGGTCCACCATAGCCACTCACAGAGGGGGGACCAAGGGCTTTCACATAAGACTTCTAGAGAATAATGCATTTCCACCATGCCTACTCACAAAGGGTGGGAGGAGGGCTTTCACCTCAGACTTTCCCAGAGAAGAATGCATTTCCATCATGCCTCATCACAAAGGGTGAATCCACCATACCTACTTGCAAAGAGTGATGGAAAAATGGTCAACGCTCCCCTTGAGATTCCTCGAAAGGGACTAACTACCTCTTATGGATTCTATAAGTCTAATGGTTGTATCAGGCATTGAAAGGTCGATATTTTGGTGCAACGACAACCACCACTCTAACAAGTGGTATCATAGCTTGGTAACAAGTTTGAATCTCCTCGAGTAACACTAAGGGCAAGATTGTTGGCAAAATGATTAGCGCTCCCCTCAAGATTTGTGACAAGGGACTAGCTGCATCATGTAGATTATATAAGTCTAATGGTTGTATAGGGCATTGATGTCAATCTTTTGGTCCATTGGCAACCACCATTCTAACAGAGGGTGGGGCAAGGGATTTCACCTCAAACTTCTCTCACAGAGAACTCATTAACAAGGAATTGCACCTCAAACTTCCCTCACAGAGAAGAACTCATTAACAAGGATGGCACCTCGAATTTCTCTCAATGATCAAGTTAATATCAATATTCAAGAAAAAAAAAACTTCTCTTTGAAAATTCACTCCTTGATTCAAAGGGCTTGAAAATTCTTTTGTTCTCCAAGACTTTTCTCAACACAAACAAAATAACTACAGTTAATACTAGATCTATGATAAATTGAGGTACCTCTGCAATCATCATTTCGTTGAGCATTTGTGATGCTTACATTTGTGTCTTGTAACTCAAATGTTACAAGGCTCTATATGTCTCCTCATGAAACCAACAATAAATGTTCATAAATTGATGGCTCCAATCAATGTTATCCGCCGAGTCCAACAGTCCTTTTTTAACCACGTTGTAAAGTCCAATCAGACAGACTTGGTCCTATGATTCCCCGTCACAAAAACCTTTGTATACATGGGCAACATAGAGAGCTCCTCCTCGTCATTGTACTCATCAAGCTTACACAAAGTTGAGGACGATAGGACTCCCAATAGAGGGAAAAACCCCTCCACTTTCTGCATTTACTTCCCCTTGCAGTAGCCAATACAGGCAAAAATTCAGCAGAGTAGCCTGCTCCTTCCCCTGTCCGAAAACATAATGGCAAATTGTATCCCCAACTAAAAACAAGCTCTTGAACTTGTTCCTCCTCCTGGTCACACGGAACTCAGTCCTTTTTTTGGTGGCCACTACTTTTCTTCCCATTTTTCACGAATATCTCACACATGCTCATGATAATAATTCCTTTTTGTCTGAAAGAAAACAAATCCTCAACTCCCTTTCAAGATATCGATGATGATATGCGTGCTTCCGCCAAGAAACAAGGAAGATGGAAACAATTCTTGAGTTTCCCAAGGGAAAACGCCATGCCAAAGTAATGATCTACTCCATGCGAATATTGTGCCATGCCAAAGTAATGATTCCTGCAGTTATGTCATTTCATGTGACTCTTCATCATATTGTGCGTTTTAAGTTTCTTCGCTGGCCAAGGAAGGTGTTCACAGTTTCAATGCGATTCCAGCATAATGAAGCAGACAGATTGCTGGCAGAAAACACATCTCTGCATAACTAAGAACTCTTGAATCTGAACCACAGCAAAAACTCATGCAGCTGGGATGCCGATTCTAGGAGATGAAATCTTGAATTAAATGGTTGCCTCGGAATGGCTTGGAATCATGCCTGAGGGCTAGGTCACAGGATTCACCGAATTTCATCCATGAAGTTCGAATTTCAGCAAATTTTTACCCTTTCTGAACTTCATCCAAACTTTATGATATTTAATATAATACTGTTATTTATAATAATATCAATTTATTTTGATATAATATTGAGTTTTTCAGTTTGATTATTTAGCAATGTCAAACAATTTTGACAATTTGGTGGATATATTACTTATATTTAAAAGTAAATAAATTCATATAAGTAAAATTTAATGTCGAATTTTTTCCAAATTTTTACCCTTTGCAAATTTCATCCGAAATTTATGATTGATGAACTCGAATTCAAATTCGAACCTTGTGACTATGTTTGAGGGTATCAGGCAATAAAGAATCAAAGCATCATACAGAGTTACTGGTATCACAGGCCTCCAATATCGAATCCTTGACAAAATGGAAGCATGAATTCTCCATAGGCCGTTGTAAGGGTGACAGAATCAGCATGGAAGCTAACTTCTCCCTCAACTCCCCTAATCAATTGTCAGCCTTTCGAAATAACATTAAAATTCACAGGTTGAGAAGTTTGTTTAAGTTCAATGATGACAAATTTTGGAGCTGTATTACGGAAATGCACAAGGATTCTTGAAAATAGATTTGAGGCCAAGAACCAATCTAGACATTTCATTCCTTTTCTTGGCTTGGACTATTACGAAAATGCTCAAGGAAGGATTCTTGAAAATATATTTGATGCCAAGAACTAATTTAGACATTTCATCCCTTTTCTTGGCTTGGGCATTGCAAATGGGGAGTAGAGAGGAGGCCTTGAGAACAGTGTGAATGTGAGTCAAGCCAGAGTGGGTGGATGGTACAGTCCCCATTGTTGGCAGGGCAGAACCTGGTGTAGGGTTGCAGACAGGGCAGGGCTCATGGTGAATGAGTTCCAACCATTCCTGGTCTGGAGCTTCTCAAAAAAAGGAATTACAAATTGATGAGGCCAGAGGGTTGGCAAGAATTGCTAGACTATTTGCAGCAGGTGGAGGAGAATGAACAGATGGAAACTGAGTGCAGGTGCAGAATGAAATCTACCCCAAAGAAGTATGAGGCCAAGCTGAAGGCAGACGCAAGCTGTGTGGAGCCAGGGCGTCAGATGTAGACAGTAAAGAGGCCAAAGCTGGCCAATGGTTTTTCCATCACCGACGAAACCAAAGAGGAGATGATGAAGAAATGGGTAGGCTGAAACACCGTGTTTACAAGTTTTGTGTTTTGTCAAGTTTTTGTCTACTTTGCCCAATTTTGTTAATGCAATGAGCCTATTGTGTCTAGTTTAATGTTGATGTTACTCCCACTAGGTATAGGGTATAATGATCCCATTTTGGCTTGTATTTTGTTTGTCAGTAACAAGCATAGATGCAGACGATGTATACAGCATGTTGGCTATATCAGATGGTAGATGATTTTGGACTGTGTCTGCCAAAACAGGTGGCAAGCATTTGTAAAATCATTATTATTACCATGAATAAAAAATCACAATTCACCGATCAAAGAAAAAAGAAACACTTTTATCCCACTAAAACATGAAGAAACGTGAAAAAATGCACTATTTATAATTTTACCAGATCCATCACCATCCCAAATAACTCTTATTGACATATTTTCTGAAACATTTAAAAACACTTAAAATAAATTAAACTGATTCATTGTTCTATTATCTCACTCTGGACCAAATATTTTCTGCATTGGCAAGAATAACTAAATACTATAAAAGTAATCACACTGTTGCAGACATTGTCATCCAGAGAGATGATTCACTCTCAAGAAAGCTGATAAACTTTGAAACAAGCCCAGAAACTTTATCATCTATTTGACATTATGCAATTATGAAACATATAGCTAATAGCACTATAATTATACAATAATCCCCTCAAAACAAGCAACTATGCAGGTATGGAATTATGATGCTCTAGAAATTAGTTGCAGACTGCTTTATTTTCTCTACCTCCTAGATGTAAGTAGTTTAAATAATAACTTTCTATACTATAAGTCACTTTTGTCTTTAGTTCTCGATCATTTCCGTTATGGAAAGATCTTTTGCTATTCTCTGTAGTAGTAGACATCTCCCTTGTTATACAGCATACAATTATCATATTGCAGTATCATAGTGTAGGTTACTTTTTAGCAATTTTTTCTAATAAAATAGTGGTCCAATTACTCCCTTGTTAACACAACATACAATTATCATTTCACAGTATCATAGTGTAGGTTACTTTTTAGCATTCTTTTCTAATAAAATTGTGGTCTAATTACCCTAGAAATTTTGAGTAAATTTCCACAAGTTATTTTAATATATTTGCTTTAAACAAAAATCAGGGGTGTTTTGGCAGATATTTTATACAATAAAATTCATGTTTTTTTCCTAAACATTTTGTGACGAAACTTTCAGAAAATTTTCACTCAATTTTTTAATAAAATAATTTTTAAAAATCAAGGGTTTTTATTACTACAACGAAATTTTCAAGGGTTTTTTGATTGGTTTTTTTGCTTCAACAAATACAGAACTTTTTTAGAGCAAAGGGTCTGGCTGAGAGTTTACTAAAGCGCTGCATTTTTCAAATCATTAAAGGTTTACTGTTCTATAATATCAAAGGTTTTTGACAAAGTTTATCACAAAAAAAAAATCAGATTGTTCCTCATTAAAAAAAAAATGGTGATTTTTTAATGAAATTGTGGATATTGCGATTTTTCCCTGGTTTCTTTGACAGTTTTTGGCAAAATAGTTGCCCTTTCGGATACAGTTCTGGCTACAATATAGATTTTACTGACAACAGTTTTTTTGACTATTTTTTACAAAATCATTGCCCTTGTATTTTTGACGAATTTCGGCAAAATTGTTGACCTGGTCTATTTGACGATTTCCAGTAAAATGAGTGCCCTGATTTCCTTACTATTTTCGGTAAAATCACAGATTTTCAGAATTGCGAAGCCTTAGAGCAATTTTACAGAAAATTGAGGGTATAAAGAACTTTTGCACAACTTTTTAAAACAAATTGTGGGTTTGAGTTTATAGCCAACTTTTTAATATTAATCAATAAAAGTCAACGTCTTTTGAGAAGCTGCATTTTTATCATGCCCTTAGATAGTGGGAGGGATGACTTTGCTACCCAACATCATGTTGGAAGACAGCCAGAGATTCAGTGACAAGCAGAAACCATTGTAGTTGGCATCGAGGATAATGGATTGTATTGCTTGGTTGTAAGATTTTGGCACAAATGTTTTAGTTACTAGAATGATCATCAAGCTAGGGTACTAAAGTAATTATTAATATTGTAATATTTAGCTTATAATGGTAATTAAGTAATTTAGTTAGTAAGTTTCTATACTATAAGTCAGTTTTAGTAACTCCCATTTATGTCCTTAGTTCTTTTTCCAGTATGGAGGATCTTCTGTAACCTTCTATTTAAGGAGCATGCCTCTCCTTTGCTAATATAACATTCAATTATCATTTCAGTTTATCCATTTGGGTGGCTTCCTCTCCAATCTCTACTCTTTGTAACAATCAATCCTATTAATAAATAGAATACTAATATATTGTAATCTATTAATTTTTGCAAGATTAAACATATTTAATGATATCTGACATCTATAATGTACTCGAGCAATTATTTAACATTAATGGGTATTTCTTTTTTATGTAATACAAAAGTTAACATAACATTGATACAAAGAAAGCTGTAAACAGTGTGTGATACCTGTGTAAAGAGGTTGAGATTAACAGAAAGCACTTATACAATCATGACAATATAGACTTCTTTCAAAACATGAGACAAATTCCCACAGGAAGAAATGGAGTTGCATATCTATGTTGTCGGTAAAATCTATATTGTAGCCGACGGGTAAATTTGTATCTGAAAGGGCACGTGACAATTGAGTCACCCCTTCGGGAAAGTACATGTACAGCGTCCGAAGGGACTATTGGATTGGCATCATCATAATCATATTGTAAGCATTGGAGTGCATATTGCATATATGAATAAAGTATTTGTACTGTGTTATATCTCACTGTACTACATGCGATAAGTATCCATTTACGTTGTACGGTAAACATTTGGCACCGTTCCCAGTCTAACCTGGAACAAAGTAAGTGTTATGAAGATTAATGCCGAATTTTCTTAATAAAGATAGGAATAAGATAAAAGACAAGGATGAGATACGCACAACACAGGGAGTATTAATTTTAGCACAACAGACCAAGCACAGACAAAAGCTTCAACAGCTTACACGAACACCAAGGAGGTGAAGGAGCACAGACAAAGGGAGTGCATTCACCTAGCAAACCGAGGAGTGTTGAGGAATTGCTAGAAGAAACTCGACAACGATTGAATTTGGTGAAAGAGACAAGGGAGGAGTTCATTAACTTGTATACATCGAGGGTAGAGAATGTGAACGAAAGGGAAGTAACTCGCACAGCTCAAAGTGTCAAAGGAGCACGAGCGTGGAGTGAACTCTTCGTTCCCGATATACCCAATGAATAGATATAGGCAAAGAATCAAACAACTTTGCTTGAGGACGATGTTTTCTCACCAGGTAACACGATTGTCCAAAGTAGGGCAGTTGTCCGAAGCAGTGCGGTTGTGCAGAACAGTGCAGGTGCTCAGATGCTCAGAACAACACAGGTACTTAAAAGAGCATGCGTGCTCAAAACAGCGTGGGTACACAGCAAGTACCATAAAATTAGAAGAAGGTAGCAATGGCAAAACCAAAGGAAAAATTGCCAAAGTTCAACGATGATGGGACGGCAGTCCGATCAAACGTTACGAAACATGCGAAACAATATGGACGGTGAATGGTGTAACGGACCAAGATGACTGGGTCCGACAGATCCTAACGATGCTACAGGGTGTAGTGATTGATCGGTTTTTGGATGTTGATCCGCAGAAATTAACTACGTGGACAGAAGTCGAAAAGGAATTCACAGAAGAGTTCCAACTACTAAGGGACGATAATGAAATTGTGGCAGAAATATACAGTACGAAGCAGGGAAAAAATGAAACGATTTGTGTGTATACAAGAAGGCTGAAAGAGTTGGTGGGGAAGATGGAGAGCCAACAAGCAGACGGATTAAAGAAAAGATGGTTTGTTGAAGGGCTACGACCGGCACTAAATAAAAAGATGAAAATTGTACCTCCAGCATCATACATTGATGCATATAATTAGGCAATGGATCTAGAGAGTGAGCAAAAAACGAGCAAAAAGAAGAAACACAAATAGTCGGATTCGGACGATTCATCTTCCGAGAGTAGCAACAATGACAAAGAATCAAGTAAGAAAGTTCGAGCGTTGTAGAAGGATATGTTATAGATGATGAAGGAATTTAAAAATCTGAAAAAGAATCCTAACTCGATGAAAGAGGAATTGTGGTGTACGGATTGTAAGGAGGAGGGCCACACAAAGGGCTCCTACACGAAGAAACAATTTTGCGATATCTACCAGATTGCGGGACATTCCACAAAGGAATGCCCGTTCAATATGAAGACAAAGGGACATTAGCAAGAGTTACTGACGCAGGAAGTGTCCACCGTAGGAGTAGGAACGAACACAAACAATGATGCAACCATAGAAGGGTACCAAAAAAATAACTGGTGCGGACGAGGCGGTAAGAATAACAATAATAACAATAATGGAGGCCGAAGTCAAATACAATATGACTCAAGTGGATGGCTGATAATACAATGTCGTGTGTGCAACCTCTGGGGTCACTTCACTAGAGACTATACCACGAAGGAAACGCCACAACTTCTGTGCAAATGGTGTGGTCCGGGAGACCACGAGGATTTGAAATGCCCTATGCAAAGGGTGAACTTGTTAAGCATCGAAACATGTGATGAGAAGATACTAGCCATCACTCACAAGCAAGCAAAGAAGGCAATGTACCCAGATGCAGAGGAAGAAAAGAAGAGGTTGCAGCAAGCACAAACGGAGTTGGAAAAACAAATGGAAGCTGAAAAATTACAAACACTACTGGCACCTCAAAGAGGAACCTAGCAGAACAAAATATTATTAGTCAGGTAATGCAAATGAAAGTTCCTATGAAATTAAATGACCTTCTTACAATGCATCAGTTGTAGATGGCAATACTGAACATGACACCACTCCCGAAAGCAACGAAAGAGACGGGAAAGGATGGTAGTAGAGCGACTACAACAGACCCAATGCTATTGGCACTCATTACAAGAAGACATCCGACAGTAGTAGAGATGGGTATCTTGGGAACCGTACTCACTACTACTGGATGGTCAAGAGTAAACATACTACTGGAGGATATATGGAAAAAGTTGGGACAACCTATGTTGTGGCCACCTACATTTCAATTACTCACTATCGATCAGCACGGAATCAAGCCCTTAGAGGCCCTAATGGCACGGCCTATAACCATCGAGACACAGCCATTCTTATTGGATTTCGTGGTCATCCCTTTAAAAAGAAAAGGGTATGACTAGCTGGTACAAGCAAAGGTGAAACATGATTCGAAACGAAATACCCCGTCCATGGAA
Organism: Cupressus sempervirens; assembly: GCA_028749045.1. Classification (NCBI taxonomy): domain Eukaryota; kingdom Viridiplantae; phylum Streptophyta; class Pinopsida; order Cupressales; family Cupressaceae; genus Cupressus; species Cupressus sempervirens. Next base: position 201,075,166 of record CM053787.1, read on the forward strand.
TGCGGAGGCCGAAGATTTCTAATCAACTTACACACACAGATGATAGGTGAGGAGGCACCGTTGTCAAATTCTGAAGGCGAAGGTGGAGGGGACGACGAGGTGAAGAAGAGAATGGAACCTGATGAAGAAAGAGTATTGAGACTGGAAAGGAGGGTCTAACAATGATGACTTAGACTTGATGAATGGCCTCCTCCATTGGCAGATGGATGATTACGAGCTCTTTCCGCGCTGTAATATGTTAATGGTCGACAAAGGTAATAAAGTAGAGGAAAATGAATGTCCAAAGGAATACAGAGAAGCGAAAGAAGGAAAGGTGATTACGACTTAAGCTGAAGGAAACAACATACCGTATGGCCAATACAAGAGAAAGAACATACCATACGAACCCAGCAAAAGGAAAGATTCCACTATATAGTACATGGTGAACGAACCACATGGAAAGAAAAGGTTACACCGCACCACGGATTTAGTAGAAAGGTGTCGACAGAGAGGAAAACACATCGTAACAAAGAGACAGGGCTTAATAAAAACTTCAGCAGTACGGAGTGAAAGTCCTAGAATCAAGAATACAGTTATCAATGGCAAGGAGTGGCAGCCAACGGAATTCATGGTACCAAGTTTAAGGATCGCAATCAAAAACAAGATTGGAGATATGGAAAGCCTAAGGGGAAGAATGTATAATTTAAATAAACTTGATGAATGATGTCAGCAAGTACAATAGGCCACCAAAGTTACTCAAAACAGGTGTAAGGCATGGCATGACAAGCACTTGAAGTTGAACAAATCTCAACAAGGCCAACTAGTGTTGAAGTATAATCAGCACAACCAGATCAGACCACGCAAATTTAAAATAAAGTGGGTCGGGCCATATAAAATCCACGAAGTTCACGATAATGGGGCAATCAAATTATGGACGCTCAATGAGAAGTAGCCAATGCAATCAATGGGTCGAAGCTAAAAGCTTATCATGAAAGAAATAACGTGCCTCCGACCAACTCAGAAAGAGTATAAACATAATAATAAGGGATGTATACAAGTAAATATAAGTAATTATAATAAGTAGGTACAAAATGAAGCAGTCAAATGAACATAATGTATGGACACCAAGCATCAATCAAAAGGAAAAGTGCAATTAATACCGTATAACATCAAGGAAAAACATGGGAGTAAAACAATACTGTACTGTACGGTCATCAATTAGAAGAGTAGAAGCAATACTGTATGATATTAAGGGAACACCTGGTGGCAGGAGAGAACATCATTAGCATCATATGGTATTATAGCACACAGTAGGTACCGTACAGCTGACCAATAAGGAAAGGAGAAGAACAAATAGGCACTGGATGGCTATATTAACATACGGCCAAGACAGAGAAAGCATACATCAATCGTACGGTCGTACGACAACAAGTAAGCAAGGTACACCGAGAAGGGCAAGCCATCATCGTCGTACACCATACGAACTCCTTAACTAGAAACAATCTCATGAGACATTTCATACAAACAGAACATTTCAGGAACTGAAGGGCAAAAATGTGAATCGTAAGGCCTAGGGATAGGGAGTATACCATACGGCCTACAAATACCTGTGGATAGAGAGTGTACTGTATGGCTTGCAAACATGTGTGGATAGAAAACATAATGTATAATCACTTTTTGAGCATACTGTACAGCTAGGAGGGTATTGTATTGTCGTACGGCCATAACTGCAAATACACAGAGGTTAACAATATGTAATAATACTGTACAACCGTAGAAGTGCACTATACAGACACGAAAAGAGGGTCATTAATAGCCATTAATAACACCATACGAACTTATGGACTTCGAAAACACATTAAGGAGGGATACCGTACATATTACAAGGTAATTGGTAAATACTTGCTTATTAATAACAGAGACCGAAAGGTCAATTTATACAATCGAAAATCGAGGCACAAAAATCGAGGCACCCAGAAAAAACGGACGACAACCCAATTGAGCTCTCGAAAAACCCACCAAGAATCTGCAAACAAAAAAAATTTTCAACCCCAAAAATTAGGATTTCGAAAAAAAAACGGCCCTAGCTGAAAAAAGCTTGAAAAAACTTCAGATTTCTTGATGAGAAATGGTCGAATCTGCTTCCCAGAGCACGATGACAGACTGAGACGGCTAAGAGCATGAAGATTTGATATAGAAACATGCAGATTTTCACCCCAAAAACGCGAGTCTCCAAAAAATGGCCACGATTTCCACGCGATTTGCAGACTCGTAATTCGGGAATTTCTCCAAGCAGAAAAACCCTAGGTGGGTTTTGGAGAAATTAGCTGAAATAATTTTGGAAAAATTTAAACAAATAATTTCAAGAAGAAATTATAAATTTTTCCGAAAAAATTTAAGTATTTAGCTCTGATACCATATTACAAGGTAATTGGTAAATACTTGCTTATTAATAACAGAGACCGAAAGGTCAATTTATACAAAAGGAAGAGATGATGTTTCCTTAGGAAACGATCGTAAAGAATAGAAACATTCTATTCCAGAGAAAGCAAAAAACGAAAGCAAACTAAAGCTAAAGATATTTACAAGATAACCATTAACTAATAATAGACGTCTTATCTATTATTGTAATAGTACAACCATAGTAGTTCAAGAACAATATAAGGTACAAGCCTACGGGTGAAGACTTTTGCATCAAGAGTATTGAAAATGTACTGTACGGACTTGAGAGCAAACAAGTACAGTGCACGGTACGGTGAGCAAGTGGAAGAACAAGAGTATTGTACGGATATTGTTTTGGAAGGAAGAACTACCATTCGGCTAATACAGAGAAGGGGGCAAGGAAAACACAAGGAGTTTTTATCTTTTCTAAAAAAACGTAATTAAAAAAACGATAAATCAAAACAGCTCACAATGAATAAGGTATGGTACCGAAGGGAAAGACATAAACAGGTAGTGAATAAAATATAATTGGTTGGCAGAAAGAGTATGGGATCGGAAGAAAATCACAAAAATAGTGTGTTCCATGGACTTTTGTGTGGGTTTGAAGACGCTAATTTGGTCTTGCATGGGAAGTGTGACCAGTTGCTGCAGACATGGAGTGTCTATTTGCCAGAGGTGGAGAGAGCACTGGAGCAAGCTTTTCAAGAGGGATGCTGCACTTTGAGGCACTCGAAACAGGTGTTGGACGTGAGGCTATCTTGATAGATGCATAGAGAGCTCAAAAGGAGCTACCATCCAGTTGGAGGCAGTAGAGCGACACTTGGCTCAGCGTACCCAGGAGTTGGAAGCTAAGAAGGCAGCATGGGTGGCTATCAAGGTCAGATTGGCTAGGGAGATAGTATTGTGTTAGCAAAGGCTTCAGATACAACGTGTTTTTGGAGACTAGTTTGGTGTAGGCACGGGAGGAATGTGAATGTGATGTGACGGAAAAAGATCTATCCCGTTATAGTTAGTCACAGTTAATGTATTCCATTTTGTTGATCTGTCTTGGTAACTTTGTAATTGTCATCCGAAGACAACTTTTCTTTTTGGGGGGGATGATGTCGGTAAAATCTACATTGTAGCCGACAGGTAGAATTGTATCCAAAAAGGCACATGAGGGTTGAGTCACCCCTTCGGGAAAGTATATGTACATCGTCCAAAGGGGCTATTGGATCAGCATCATCATAATCATATTGTAAGCATTGGAGTGCATATTGTGTATATGAATAAAGTATCTATTATGTGTTATATCTCACTATACTACATGTGATAAGTATCATTTTACCCTGTACGGTAAACAATCTCTTGCAAAACAGCTAGAGCCTCTTGGTTGTGGACACAGACAAGAATTGGGCAGATGTTGATAGGTCAATAGCATTGGGAAAAGAAGCCTTCTACATGGAAAAATGTGCCATAGAGAAGAAAATAACTAACAACCGATTTCAAGTTATAACATTTGGAAAAATTGTCCCCCCACCCAGATCTATTTTTTGGAGAGAGTACTCTCTCTTACACTTTTAAGAAATTAACTCTTTCCAAGGAGACTCACTAAGAATGTTACATCTAGATTTGACTTATTCAGAAACATGCTCCATTTGCGCACACTAATTTAAAAGCTGAGATCCTCGCACCCTCACCTCTATGGCAAGAACACCTCTTAGTGTGAAATACATTTTCTCTTGATTTTAGTTATAGCTATAACATAATGAAGCACATGGTTCCAGAGAAAGAAAAAATAGAACTTATTAAACATTCTGATATATTTGTTTCCTTGGGATCCTGTAGCAAGCATAACCATCACATGTTTCAAGGAAAACACTGTATCGCATCTATTGATTCTCAATGGTTTCAAAAACATAAAACTGATCTTCAGAACACAAGAAGTAGGCGACTGTAAGATCTTCTACATATGCCAAATATGAATAATGTTTAACATATGCCAACACGCCAGGTATATCACAGCTGGAATTTTGAAAATTTGATGATTTGTACCCCTAAGAGTTAGATTTCTCAAATGACCAGTCAGTCAGTCATAATGGAAACAAGATAATACAAACTATAACTAAAATGTGCCTACTCTTCAATCAGTGTGGAGGGTCGCTTTGTGAATGGATCTGCTGAAAGGCGTACAGGACAATTAAGTGAAAGCTTGATAAGTTCATCCACTTCTTCTGTCATTGTAGCCGAGAACAGCATTGTTTGTCTTCTTCTTGGGCAAAGTTTAACCTGCAAAATCACATCAACACATTAAGAACCCAAATGAAACCTTGTATAGAACCAAAAGAACAGCAGACATATTTTAACTTATTCTGCTTGAATTATGTCCAATGTCATCCACTGCTAACTAGCAATAGTTTATAGAGTTAATTTTAAAAGTTTCTTAAATGGTACTTCAAATTTCTCCAGATCAGTAAAAATAAAATCTTAAAAAGAATAGATATTGAAAACGCCGTGTCTCCTTCAATAATGTATTTTGTCTTTAGTGACCAAGTAGTACAATATGTATATGGTTATTTTCAATAAATAAATAGATATGCAATGCTTTATGTTCCCCCACAATTGACCAAAAGCACTTATTAAAATATATATCTCATGTCCTGATAGTAGTATTGTTAATGAAAGTTGACATAGATAGTTAAAAATTATACTGGCCCTGCTTGGTTGGTGTTTGATGTTTGAGTGTAACTGCTCCAAGTATGAAGGTCTTCAGTATTTGAAGGTACTGGAGACATTTATTACCAGTATTGATGATGTGCTGTTTTCCCAAATTGTAATGCTTTGACTGCTCACAAGCTAGGACAATGGTATATCATTACCTATCATATGCTGGATAGCTTCTGATTGGGTCGGTGGATAGTTAGCAGTGATAGATGGCATAGCTCGCTCAGTGCATACCCTAAAGCATCAATCTCAATCTCCAACTGCTGATGCAGTTCTAGTAAACAGGTACCAACGGGGAATGAATTGGTCCTTCAGTTGTTCAAACAACTTATATAATTAGCTTGTATGTTTGACCTAGTGAATAATGTTCTATCACTGCAATTAGTTTTTTTATTTGAAGGCTGTATAATATAAGAAAATCAGAAAAAACTGGGTGGAAATCTGCAATAAAATTGACTAAGCCAAGATAGTTGCGGAGCTCTATTATGATTCCTAGGTATTGACCATTCCTCGATCTCATGAATCTATCGTGGACCAATATGAACTTCTCTTTCATTAATGTGTTAATACTCTTCACAGAAATAGAAAGCCTCTTCAAAATGGCATCTAGATTTTGGTGCAACGTTCAGAGACCTTGCTAGAAATGTAATCTGCCCATGGCTTATTAAAAATAACTAAATCGTCCATCCAAATAAAATAAAAAAATTAGTAACTGATTCATATACAATTGAGCTTAGAAGACTTTAAAAGCTATAAATCAATACATAAATCTATAGGGTTTGGCACCTGAAAATTTGAGTGTTTTTTGAGTTTGCAAAATGTCAAGAGAAATATTCAGTGTAACTGTATATATGTATATAGTTCCATACAGTTGTACAATAATCCTAAGATATGATTTGAAAAACTCACTGTATATATGTATATAGTTCCATACAGTTGTACAATCATCATAAGATATGATTTGAAAAACTCAGTCACAATTGCTACAAAACAAATCAGCTTTCATATCCATTGGAATATTATTTTGTGTCATCATTATTGGTTTGAAAAGTGAATTTCAAACACCCAGGATTGCCCCATTTGAATGTTACCTTACACTGTCAATTTTAAATTTATGTATTTTTGCAAGTTTCCACCTCCCATTGTGATTTTTCACCATCAATTGTTTAATATCCCAGCTTTTCCTCCTCTAAATAACACTGTCATTTTACTCATTTCAGTCGTGCTGCCTGCAATATAATTTACTTTCAAGTTTCAAGAAATAAGATGCATGTTTCTTCAGCTAGAATATATTTTCCTTGATAATTCAACACTTCACTATCTAACAATCTTATTTCTTGCTGAGTTCTGCTCACACTCCCTCATGCATGTGCACATGAACAAAAGTGTGAACATGCACGTGTGCATTAACCTGCACACAAACATGAATGAATTAACACAGGCATGTGTACATTAACAAATGCACACATGCAAGCACACATATAAAACTGTGATAATGCTCACGTGCAAGCACACAAATAAAACTGCAATCTCACGCACTTGCAAATGTGCAAATTTATTGGATGAACCAATAGAAGTAACAAAATCTACTTAGTTATATAGATGAGTTTCATAAATTCAAGACATCTCTATCCATCTCACGAAAACCTGCAGATCATTAAAGTACAATTCCCTTCTTTGTACGGAAGTATACTTATAAACTAATGAACTTACATTAGTGACCATAGAGGTGAGAAAGTTGGTAGGTGACCACAAAGGTGGATTCGTTGTGTTTAAAGTAAAGTTATTCGAATATATTAGAAACTATCTCCTTGTAAACTAGAGGTTGCTTCCACATTAAAATTCGAGATCATACAAGTAATCTTACAATTTGAATGTTGACTGCCAATTTAAAATAATTCAATTGTCCACGTGTAGAATTCACTGTCAAAATTTGAGTATTTTAACTCTTTTCTCATTGACGAACACTCTTTCCTGCAAATTCCAAATTTCAAATATTCAAGAATTTCCTGTTTTGAATGCTACACCTCACTATCAAAGTTTATGTATTCTGGGGAATTTCTGCCTTATACTGTGATTTCTCCCCATCAATTTGTTAATCTCTAAATACCAGCCATACCAGTCCTTCTGCCTACAACATATTTTACAATCAACTTCAAGTAATAAGATGCATGTTTATTCAACTAGAATATACTTTACTTAATAATTCAATGCTTTTCTATTTAAAAAATTTATTTCTTGCCAAAATCTGCAATACATTGTAGATGTGGATATTTAAAAAAACATTTAAATGCCAGAGATATCTTAGTTGAATGATTGTGTTCACTGATAGAAATTCTACGGTGGCCAGTAGAATAAAAATTGTTATAACAGTGTACCCTAAATATTTACCCATGGCTGAACGATTCCAATGAACTTAGCTAGAAACTTCCCCATGTTCCCACTTTTTCTTATCCTAGAACTTACTATCTATTTTATCAATGAATATCCCCACCAAGAACAAATATCTAATGGATCAACATATCAGAACTGAATTTAACCTTTACCATCTTCCTCTGCAGATCTCAATTCAACTCTCATCAATTATCCAAAGATCACACGCACCAATATCAAAATCAAAATGCTATACCCCAATCATGTTCCCTCTTTATCATATAAACGTCGCCATTGGCTTAATGAAATCCCCAAATAATAGAGATATGCATGACATTGAATCCAACATAGGTAGCTCTATTTCTGGCTCATTGACCAATTTAACAGGTTCCCATAAAAAATACAAAAAAATTATAAATCTAAGAAGTTAATGCAAGCACAAATTTAGGTTTAGGTTTGCCAGTATGCATTTTCACAGCTTTAATACAGCTGGGTTTGGCTGTAATACACACACACACACACACACATATATTACTTGTTTTGAGCTCAAGGTTCCAATCAGGGAATGGAACGTAGCCTTCTTTCATGGCCTATGTTTCCTCTCCTTCCTTGGTCCAATTTATCATTCTTTCTTTGGTTGTCAATGATCGCCCCTGTATTCATCAGGAAAAAAGGGGGATAGCTACAACAATTTGTGTAGTTATTTCAATATATTCTTTGATTATTGACAGCTTTTGGGGTTTTTGTTATAATTTCCCTAGTCCTTTCCCTAGTCCTTGTGCTCATAGCCTTCCTCCTACTAGCAACTTATAAAATGGGTATGGCTTACTAGGCCACTTTCGTCCATCAATAATAAATATCCATACATACACACATACATATATATAGAGATATACATATTATACAAATATTATACCCACACACACATATACATATACATATACACACACACGTGACAAATTAAATTTAGTTTATAAATACAAAATTGGTATTGATTTAAAAATACAAAACAAGTTTACAATAATAAATTCATTTATTATTTATAATCTAAAATATTTAAGGAATTACTGAATATCTATAATTTCATAAATTAATTGATTGATAAGTAGGAGATAATTTCCACAGCAAGTCAAATTGTGATATTGCTATCAGGATTTTACTGTGTAGTTTTTGGGTCAAACTCATCGACCCATATTTCATGAGTAGTGATTCAACATGAATCCATCTCTCGTGGGAATAAATGGAACACTCAGCACTCATTGGATCTAGGTGATGCTCACAGAGGTCAAGCATCAGGACTTCCCGAGAGGACCATCCTAGTACTACTCTAGCTTGAGTGCACTTAACTACGGAGTTTCCTCCATGGTTAAACCCGCTCTGATTGCACTCCCCAAGGAGGAACCTTTGTAGTTAAGCACGCTCAAGCTAGAGTAGCACTGGGATGGGTGACCTCCCGGGAAGTCCCGATGCTTGACCTCTGTGAGCATCACCTAGATCCAATGAGTGCTGAGTGTCCCATTTATTTCTCATGAGAGATGGATTCATGTTGAATCACTACTCATGAAATATGGGTCAATGAATTTGACCCAAAAATTACACAGTTAAATCCTGATAGCAATATCACAAATGAATTGATGTTAAATATATAATAGAAGTTGTGGATAAAATGTATAGATCAATTACCAAGATGATATATTATAATATATTTATATGCTTCATTTAGACATACAATACAACTAATAAAAAGCTATGTTGCCAGTTCCTAATAATTCATGACTTCGTTCTTGTAACAACTAACTTTCCTAACCCTTAGTTTCCTGATATTTTATCAATCAAAATAAGCTATCTACATATTCACATGCATAAGATTAACAATTACAACAAATTAACTAATTCTCGTGAAATGCCTTAACTAACAAATGGAGATTTAATCCCTTTATTCAATAACAATAAAGATTAAACTTGCATGAAAGAGAGATCATTAACTAACTGATAGATTTGAATATCACTTCGTTTAACTGAAAGGATTAAATGTAACTCCAAACATAAATAAATACATATCTAGCTGAACTTGAAAAGAAACATGAAAGGAAATACAAATACCCACTAGATCGTATCAAGCTAAGAATGCAGACCCAATCTGTCTTGGGCAAGTATATGCTTTGGCAGTGAGGAGAAGCATTGTCTAAGGCTTAAACACCCAAGCATGGACCTAGTGTAACCCCCTCTCACTCTTAGCTGAAAATGGCCCTACCTTGCACATGATAAGGCACAGGAACACCATCTCCTCTTGTCACCTAAGCATCCTAGTGTTAAGAATGTCAACCAGACAACTAGTTAGACCATGGAACCCTCCTATCAGCCTATCCATCCGACTGCAAGTTATCCTTACCTCTAGTGATCGCAACAACACCATTTGCCACTAGATCTACCTTGGCAAGGGACTTACATGGATTTACATGGACACTACATGCCCGATCACCCACCACTTGACTTGACAAACAAGACTACAACCAACTGCCAACCATGAGCTGACTCAGTTTACAATTTCAGACTTTAATTTATTTCAATGTAGTTTAATTTATTACTAATTCAATCTCTTAATTTGCAGGGGTATTCCCACAATCCATTGTTCACAAACTACACCTTTCATCTTGGCCATGCGCGACCATCCTTGCTGATCTTTAGTGTAATTGTTCATCCTTCATGGAATTTGCAGGATGTTTATACAGTAATAAGTTCCTTGCCTTATAAGGGATTTTATAAACGATATCAAGAGTAAAACATGGCTTTCAAGAGAATTCATTATTATAATGCCCCCCCACACCTCCCTGCCTCTGAGACATGTGAATTTTAATGCCACTGTACAAAGGCCTACAACTTGTACAAATTATCTGCTTTAATTCAGTACGAGAACCTCATTTGTTTTAAAATGATAAGTTATAGCATATTTCAGGTCTGTGCAAAGCCGGTGTGATCTTTTCTCATCCATTTGTGCTTGGCCAGTAGGAATTATCAAACCGATTGTATCATGAAAACAATAAAATAATTGACACAATGATTGATTACCGATTGGCAGAGATTTCACAGTATAAATATAAAAAATTTCATCAAATGTATGACTTCTACGATTGAATACAATACTAGACAATTTTGAGATTCGGTAAGGAATAAGAAAAGCATTTCCAAAATACAACCTAACGGGGTTGTGATGCAAACAAAATGCATCCTGAGAACCCAAGTTGCAAGCTCCAATGTTGGACTTACTGACCTCTATTGGCACCACTAATAAGACGAAATTTTACTAATATGAAATATAGCATACAAAAGTATAGATTTGCTGTATTTTGAAAGCAAGCCCTTGAGCGGCTGCAATCTTCCATCTTATAGAGCAATGCTCGGTTACACGGGAATAATGCCCGATCAAGAAAGAGTTACATGAATGAAAGATTTGCAAGGTGGCGAGCATGAGTTACAATCTTGATAGAACTTGAGAAAAAAATGCTAAGGGGCTGAAATAATGAGGAAAATATAAGAGGCTGATGGACTTCATGCATTCAATTAATTTGACATAAAAAAAGAAGAAAAATAGAATCCTTCCCATTAATTTATTATATCAATAACAGTCATATTATTTATGCATGTTTGTACATGTTATTTATACACATGCATACATATACATTATATTTCAAAAATACCTATGCTTACACACATTATATTTAAATATATGCATACATACATATACATACATGTAACACATACAAATGTACGTAAGTACTATGGGTATTATTTATATGATAAGTTGTGTCTGACATTACAAGAAAGATGCAAAGCATCTAGACTCCCAAATCAAAAGTAACAATTGTTTTTATTTCACTTAATGTTCATGTGAATATATGTTTATGTATATTTTTAGATTAGAAGACCTAGTTAGCTCATGGTGGACAATTGCCATAGCCTTGTTTGTCCAGTCTTTTTTATCCTCACCACGGTGGCTTAGACTCATACTTGCTAGCCCAGTGGCAAGTTGGTGCACTCATGCCCTATTCCCTCTCTACCAGTGCTACCCCCCATCGCCTCACTCCTAGAAGAAGAATTAACATGGTGAAAGCATACTTCCACAAAATTCAAATGAAAATTAGTCATCATAACTAATAACCATATTAACTAACCATTTCCAATTCATGTAATAGCATATGGTTACCCAAAATCTTCCATTCTACATGAAACATAACATATAACCAATATTTCGATTCATATGAAATCAAAATGAGTAACCAATTCAACCACCGGTTTTGGATTAGCCTGAAATATCAACAACTAAATAAATTTTCAAAATCAACAAAATAGGGGATGTAATAGTTTCTAATCACAATCCTAGTTAAGTGCAAGTGGGTGTGCAACCAGCACGATGTCCCCTATTTCTAAAGATTAAACCAAATTAATAATAATAATATTGTAGAGTGAATAAATAATAAATATATTATTAGAAAAATTAAATAATAAATGATAAATTATTATCATATAAATAATAATATGTCATACTACATACATAAAAATAATATTGGAATTATAGAATTATTATTAATTATTAATAATAATAAAATAAAACTAATAATCATAAATAAATACACATATATAGAAAAGTCCCTGAGTTGTTGGTATAGGTTTAGGGGCAGATTCAAATTCGAGTTCGGATTCATAGGTTCGGGCAATTTTTCTTTCCATTATTTTTCATACTAAGAGTATATGTTGCTTGATCATTGATCAATGTCAAATGTCAAAGATAAGCATTAAATACTCGCCCATTAATTTATGTTCACAATTCTAAAGAAAGTCATATATTGAATTACTGAATTGCAAAAGGAAATTTCAAAACATAGACTAATTCGTCAAATAATAAAGTTTGAAACATAAGGATAAATGAAAATCATAATGACAAGTGTTTAATAGTTTATCATTGTATCAATGCCTTTTGAGGATCGAATGGGTCATCAAAAAATGAGGGATCAATGGCTTCATCCCCACCTGCAACTAAATCAAGATCCTCATCACTAGAACCCAAATCAGTTCCACTACCCCGAAATGGTGTTGTATCATCGAAATCCAACAAGGTAGCTCTAGCTAGATCCTGGATGGTCATATCAAAGTCAACAAACTGAGGGGCTACATCCCACAACTGGTTTGGCCCCTTCTTGTATTTTGGATCCTTGCATGGCAAGAGACACTAGTAGTTGTGAATATATACTAAGTCCTCCACTTTTTTGAAACCCAAATGGTTATGCTTCATTGAGTGGATAAAAAGGAGTTTGTACTCCAATTCCTCTTAGAAGCAAAAGAGCTCATAACATAGAGAGGCAACCAACAAAATTTTTTTAAAAAAATTAGAAATACTATATAAATTTAAGAAAGTTAATTCTTCAACGCAAGTGGCCATAAAAAAAGGAGAAAAAACTTAAAACTTACTTGTGATAGGATCTTAATGGCAAGAGGCTAGAGGTAGATATAGACTTCTCCATGTAGGTACCACCATCTAATACCATCCATTCTACGTTGCCCATTAATTGAATCAAGGTTAGCATGCTTTTCCTAAGACAAACTCTACAAACTCTCTCCTAATATTTGATGTCACCTCAGGATTGCTAAAGAGCCTATTGAATGCCTTCTTATACCCACTAGCAACCTCAAAATCTCTATATGGTAGCATGATACTAGGAATAGCAAGTATCTTAGCACTAAAATACCTCGAAGCTAGTGCATATGTCAAGAGATGTAAAGGTGTAATCATCTTGTTTCAACGATGAAGAACAACTGACTCCAACTTTTGTACAAAGTGTCCTTTGGATCATACTCTCTCCTATGAATGACCTCGTATGTCAAATGTCCATGTAAGTTATCTTGATGTAATGTCCATTAAAAATTTAAAAATTAAAATCTATCAGTAAACAAGGATAGAGGATTGTATTGAACTTACTGATTTCACTCTCTCTAGCATTGAGTTCATGGCATCATAGATGTCCCCCAAACAAGGATCATTAGTGTCGGCAAACCAAAGCATAGTCATGTGTGCGGATACACGAATTTCTTTTTTGAATTTTGGATGCGTCTAATACACACACGCACACACACACACACACACATCTATTTGTATGTATATATGTGTGTGTGTATGCATGTATATATATGTATATATATGAGTGTGTGTGTGTGTATACACACAAAGAAATGCAAGAAATATACAAAAGTAAATCATTCAATTGTGAGCTTGGAATCAAAAATTCCAAGTACCTTAGCTACCTAAGCTAGGCTTTAAAAGCCCAACAAGCCAGGGCATTAATATGTTTTGAAGGACAATGACTTCAACCACATCTTTTCACAAATAATGGGTAAGCAGCGAAAGACAATTCCTCACCTCAAAATGGAAGGCTCCACAATTTGAAATGTTGGGATACCTCAAAAGAATCAGAAATAAAATTTGTCAACTACAATTGACATGCATAAATCAGATAGAAAATCTAATTTTCATAAGACAGTTTGGATGCTTTCCTGCATTTCCAAACAATGATAACATAGTCATTTGGTTAAACTTGACTACCTAGGTATACAATCAACTTATGACTTTCTTGATTGGCCTCAGGACTTGCTTTTGCCTAGAAAGTAGAAATATTTAAATCAACAACTCCAAAACTCCACAAAGTGGTCAAAGGTTGTTGCCAAGAAATAGGAAAGATAAAATAAAATGCACAAAATCACATACAGCCATTACAAACAGTTGAATTCTCTGCAGCAATCACATATACATCCTTAGAAAAGTATCACCAAACCTAAGAAAAGCATTTGTGGCATGTCATTTGTCTTGGCCAAAAAAACAATTTTTTACATGGGTAAACTCAACTTATAAGAAGATGCCCTCATAATAAAATCCATATAGTTTAGGGAAATCCATGGACCAACAATATACCCCAAAAAGCGCCTCCACAAGCATCGACAAGCCCAAGCCCAAGCGGCACTTCCTGGGTGCATCTAGGGAGAATCTAAAGGCATCTAAGAACCAGAATGCATTGACGTCAACATCCAGGGGTTTCTAGACAGAATCGCTATCTAAGCTATTAACCATCTAGGACAATGCATCAGTCACCCTCACAAGTTGTCTAAGGACGTATGAAGCAAAATGAGTTTCTACCACCTAATAACAAGTTAATTGTAAATTAATAATGCATTTAAATATGTAAACAACACAAAAAATATTGTATTCAACAATATACATGACAAAATGATAAATGAAAATTAAATTTCAAGATTTACCTTCAATAATTCCAAATTGAAGAAAATTTTCAAAATTTGCTTGACATATGTTGATTTGTCACAAACATTTGGATCTCCTTGGGCTCCTCCATATACCTTTTTCACCCATTAAATTTAGGTGTCAATTGCTTTCATCACAAAATTCAAGGAGTGGATGGTGCATGGTGTCCAAAAGATGTGATCATATCGTGCCTCTACCAAAGCACCCATGGACGATATGGATTCATATCATGTCTATTACTACTTGGACAACATTATCAACACCCACGGACAATATGGATTCATATCGGGTTTGTTACTACTTGGACAACATTATCAAAACCCACGGACTCTATGGACTCAATGACAATCCGAGCAATAAATTCAACATATTTTACCTCTCTTTCACAATCAACTGCCATCAAAAACATTGCCATCTTGGGAGAGACAACAATCACATTTATTAATGGAAGGTTTTTGCAATCTTTCCATCCATCAAGGACAATAGTCACTCCCATTTTGATCCAAGAATCTCTTATTGGTTTGAGAAGGTTGTCTACATTTTCTTCTGAATACGTAATATGGTGGTTCTCACCTTTTCATATCCAGGACCTTGGAAAACATTGCTTGATTTATCACTTCCACCATCTCTCTCCAATAAGGTGATCTAACTAGATTGAATGGAAGACCATTCACAAAGAGGCAACGTCCAACCTTTATATCTGTAGTTTCTCTTAATTTGTTTTATATGCCCTATCTAATGGGCCTCTCTTGCGGTTACTGATCTCGAGTATTTCTCATCTTCTTCATCCCTAGAAGTCATAGTTAAGAAGAAATGATGTATAGTGGTTATTTGAGGGGATGGTGTTCGTAGTTTGTTTGTTGACTTTTCTTATTTCCCCCTTGAAACTAACCTGTAGCTTCTTGTTCTTGTAATACAGATGCTATTTGAGAAGCTGGCAACCCCTTCTTTTTTGTCTCTGAGCCCTCACACATATAGATCCCTTTACCCCCAGGGCCTAGAAAATGAAGTTTTATATTAGGAATTACAAAACTTACATTTCCATATACTTCCAGAGAGAAACCTTTTTCAATTTGAAAATTTTGGGACCCCTACTCACCCACTGTGTTCGGACTACTCATTATTGCAATCTATAACAAAACCGAACAAAAAAAAATTCAAAACTTATACAAAAACTTAAAAAAGTTTAGAACAATTAAAAAAATAAAACAAACTATCAAAGAACCAAAAGAAATGATCAAAAGCATACCTAGAACACTTAATGCTGATTCTTGGAAGGATTTATGACTCCAAAATCAATCTCTAGCTCCTTCTCTTCAAACTTGCAAAATGGGCACACCAAAATGACATAGCTAAATAAGAGAGCAAATGAGAAACAAAATGAGTGATGTGCTTTTTTTCCAGTGTTTTGCCACTAGAGTCATGGATTTGCGCAGGTTCCTAAGGGTCAGCGTGGGATCCTCTTGGGTTCCTCGGGGTCTACTAAAAAACAAGTGGGTTCATGGCGGGTCATCAAAGAGTTTGTGCCACGGACTGTGGGTCCACACTAGTCCATCAAACCCACGGTCTGTCGTACAAACCCTATGAGGACCCGCCATGAACCCTAGCGAAATCCGGACACATTGAAGTCCTGGACCCACCTGGCTGTCTGGTAGGGTCCAAACGTTGCAACTCAGAAAAGGCTTGATTATGATCACTCATTCCCAAAACAAAACTCACCTTGAGACGTAAATGATGGCTCACAAAAGTTCCACTCTACAAGTGATTAATGCAAAGAGACAATCTGATTTTTTCAATAAAACAAAATATGTGAAAAAGCATTTGCAAATAGGAATCAGCAAATTCAACTCCTTCAATGACTTCTTTGGAACAAAAGAATCATCAAGAATTAATTCATTGTCAATTGAGAAACCAATAAGACATGCAAAAGGTGTGACTCGAAATCATGAACAAGAATCTGATAGCTGGAGAAACCTGAAGCCTCCAACTGTTAAGGTAGGGCATCAGTAATCTGATAATCTGCGAACAAGGTACTTCAAGACCACCATTCCATCGGAGGATAGGAGGTATCACAAACCTCAAACCACTTCTCATATAATCTTTGGGTCTTCAGGATTAAATCTTGATCATTAAAATAGGGAAAATAAGTCATCCTTGTCAAAGGATCAAAGCCCCTTTTTCAGCAAACATTTCTCAGATTCCTTCTCAGCAAAATTATGAAAAAGGTTAGATTACGGTCCATAAGGGTCAATCCAAGTCTATAATGGCTACGGCACACTAGAGAGGTGATAAAATATTAAGGGTTATTAAAGGTTACTCCCATATCAAGCATTAATTTGACAACAGCCTTTGGGGCCAAAAAAACTCCTTTGGGAAACCCTGGAAGAGAACATGGAAAGCATGCCAAACAATGCAATCCAACATTAGGCAATGTGCGAGTGGAAGGAATGGACTACATAAATAAAGCAACAACCTTATCTTCTACAATATTAAATCCTAGTCCAAGCACCCACGCACAAAATAATAAGGGCTCAATTAGCAATCCTCAAAGAATGGTTTAGTTTAACCAGGAAGTAGAAATATTTGGAACAAACCATAAAGAACCCCTATTTCATATCATGAGAACCTCAAAGCCAAATAATCCAAGTAATGATGATGGATATGGAGGGGAATTGAGAATAAATGTAACATGATTGTATTGAGAGACGGATATACAAAAGAATACTCGCATCATTGCAGTAAACATGGACTATTTTCTTATTGGTGCGGTCCTTTCCTCCACGAACAACATTGTTGAATGGATGAAGGTGACCTTCGGTAAACAAGTAGGTAACAATAAACTTTCAGATAATTTTATATATATAGATTGTAAACATATAGATCGTTTGGGAATTCGCTATTAAATGGTCCTATTTGTCTCTATGAAGGTTATTATATTGAATTTTTTAAGTGGAGATCAAATTCTAATGCAGTTAATTTTGTTTCTCTACTCATCCCAACATGGGTAGTTATTAAAAACTTTCCTATGGAATTATTGCATAGTAGAATTCTCAAACAGATAGGAAACTTAATAGGGGAAATCATAGGTATAGAAACTAATTCCTTAGGACTCATTAGGTTAGATTTCTAATAAATCTAAGAATAGACTCTCAGCATATAAAACCTATAAGATGGTCACAAATTGATTCCTGTATAATATGACTACCACCATTTTTAAAGGATATGAGCATGACATGGCAATCTTCAAATAGGAAGCAATGAATAATATTTAGATGGTAGTTTTTACAACTTAGCAACACAAACCTCCAATTTAAAACCTAGTTTCTCTAGTGAAGTTTTGATTAAATTTGTGCATGGAGGTTTGACTATTTAGGAGGTAAATGGTCACAACAATTACAATTCATACAATAATTCTGATGAAATCAATTTCTATATAATTATAAACCAATCAAAAGACATGGACAATGAGACTCGTCAAGAGATAGAATTGTAAGAAGGAAAATAATTGATAAAGAGAATAATCAAATAGATCCAATTTTAGTACCAACACACCCCTATCTTGATCATAGGTCTAAGAAGGACACAACTCCCAACATAACCCAACAACAACTTGCAAAAGACACTATTCTTCTAGGCACAAGCACCATGGAAGAAGCTAGACAATTCAAAGATATTCTTAACCTAAATATGGAGACTTCAAGCTAAAAAGTGTTTTTATGTAAAGCCTAATCAGACTCGAAGGTTAGTTCTTTCCCACTTCCTTCGTCGCAGTTTCCCCCCAATTTTTTCTACAGGGGTTTTGGGGCAATGCCCTTATGATGGGGTCAAGGGGCAGAGCCCTATGGAGGATCCTAGAGTCGTTATTTAAATGATTTTATTATTATAATAGATGTCAAGAGTTATTTTTTCTACTGGACCACATGTTCTAGCCCTAATTTTGTAACCAATAGTCTTGTATAAAATGGCTTAGGGTTAGGGATTTTAGTATGGTATGATGATTTAATAGGCTTCTTGTAGCAGTATTGAGTTACGAGGGATTGCAGATTGTAATTAGGTTGAATCACTAGATAATAATATTGGATGTGTTGTTTGGTGGACATAGCCCAAGGATTGGGTGAACCACATTAAATCTTTGTGTCTTCTATTTGATTTATTTGTGCTTTATTCATGTATGTTATTGGTTATACTTGCATGTAAATGTTATTTTTTATCTCTAACCCTAACAAAAAGCAAATGTAAATAAATATTTTAAATTTTTCCTCAACGCTAAACCATCAGTAGAACAAGGTATATATAAAATCCCCAAATTCAAGGTTTGAAACTTTCCCTACAAAAACCTTGGTATACTTTTAGACAAAGGACATCAAAATAAACAACTTTGGAAAGCTATAATTTCTGAGATGCATAACAAAGCGAGAAGTTAGAAAGAAGGATGGTTATCAAATGTTGGCATAACAATGATGGTTAAATCTGTCTTATCAGCCATCCCAACATATCAAATGTCAAATGTTTGAGCTCCCTATTTCTACCAATTTTAAGAAAATCATAGATAGCAAACTCGGGAAATTTTTTTGGCAAGGGACCTCTAATCACAACAAATTTGTGATGATTAAATGGGCTCACATTTGTAAACCCATCCTACCTGGAGGGCTTGGTATTAAAAACCCACAATGGCAAAATAAGGCTTTGGGAACTAAATTAGTCTGGAACCGTTTTCAAAACCCTAAGAGAAAATAGGCTTCAATTATACTAAACAAATACGTTAAGGAAGCAAACCCTATCAATATTTTTAGAACGAGAAATTTAACTTAAGGATCACATATTTGGAACTTTATGATTAATTGTAAAGATATCATCACTGATTACTTAACCTGGGATTTTGGTAATGGAGAAAATGCCCTTTTTTGGGATGATTCTTGGGCTGCATATGAACCAATAAATACATTGGGGCTTAATCTTAGAATCAAAGAAGTTTCGTCACAAGCATGGGGAGTTAAACTAGATGGTTATATCTCAAAAATGCTAGCAATCCTTCTCTAGGATGGCAATAGAAATCAATGGATAACATTCCTCTACCAAATGAGCATAAAACATTGCTTACTTAAATTCTTCAAACTAGACGTTTGACCCTAAAAAACAGAAAGGATAATCTTATTTGAAAAGGCTCAAACGATGGAAAATATAAAGTTAAGAATGGATACAACAAAATTACTATTTCACACGATAATCTTGTTTGGGAAGGCTCCAATGATGGAAAATATGAAGTATAGAATGGAAACAACAAAATTACAATCTTGCCAAAATATCGACATCCCTCTTAATTTGCGTTGGAACAAAACCTCTTTGAAAGCTGGAATGTTCCTATGGGCAGCCCTTCAAAAAAGAATACTAACAGCAGAATGGATTTTAAAAACTTGGATATTTTGGGCCTTCAAGATCCATACTATGTAAACAAGATGAAGAAACAGTTAATCGTATCCTTTTCAATTGCCCTTATGCCAAAAAATGTTGTAATGAGATTAGCTATAAATCGTGTTGGGTTTTAGGCTTCAACCCATCCTAAAAACTTGGTTAACTTTCTTGAAGTGTGGCCTACTTATTTAACGAATAATTTATATACAGACTATTACAGAAGTAATTGGTAAAAAACTTGCTTGTTATTAACAGAGACCGAAAGGTCAATTTATACAAAAGAATGAGACAATGTTTCCTTAGGAAACGATCATAAAGAACAGAAACATGCTATTCTAGAGAAAGCAAAACATGAAAGCAAACTAAAGCTTAATAGATATTTACAAGAGATAACCATTAACTAATAATAGACGACTTATCTATTATTGTAATACAGACATATGGATCATATCTCCTTCAATAATAGCTTGGGAACCTTGGAAAGAGAGAAATTGAAGGATATTTCAAGACAAGAAAATGACCACTTTTCTTTGATAAACAAGATAGAAGCTAGTATTGTGAAAACTACTAACAATAGGCTCGGGAACACTAATCATATAGAAGGCATTTTCTCTCTATGGGATAGAAAAATAAGGAAAAACTGGTGTGGTTTAATCATTCCACCCCAATACGGCAAAGGAGGGACACAAAGCAAAGCAGATAGGGCTACTTGTAAATGGTTTTAGTCACAATATGGATGATTTAAGCTAAAATTTGATGAAGCCTCAAGAGGCAATCCTGGTGAAGCAGGTATTGGTTGCATAATACATTCTTGGGAAGGTACAATACAAGCTGAATTGGAAAAACCTATCAACATAACCACAAACAATATGGCAAAAGATAAGGCTTTGATAATTGGTTTAATGTTATGTAAAGAATTAGGGATTAGGGATCTAGAAATTGAGGGTGATTCTCAAATAATCATTAATGCTATGAGATCCCAAGGTTCTCCAAATTAGAAACCCAACTAAACCTTAGAAAGGGCTGTTAACTTATTAAGCTTTTTTAATGAAACATAATTCGAACATGTCTACAAAGACAGAAATAGACTGGCAGATGGTCATTTAATTAAGCAAATATTCCAAAAGCCTATACATAATATAATTTGAAATACCCTGGCATATTTGGATATTTAAATTAGAATTTGTTTATTATTTAATAAAAATATATACAAGTATATGTGGAGTTGAACATATCATCAAAATTATATACATATGTATATATAAAATTAAAAATTCAACATATGTATATGTATATATGTATTTATCACATTGGTGAAAGCTTTTTCAAGGCTTATTGTTTAATGATTAACTCGCTAACATGGTTCCCTTCTAAGCTCATTTAGATGAGTCATAACTCCGGGATCAGAGTACTAAATAGTCTTCTAGAGAGACCTTTTTCTAGGAACTTACCATTTTCAAGTTTTATGAGATTTGTCCCTTTTAATTGAGATATTCGCCATACTTATTATCCAGTCAAATCCAAATCTGTACAAAACCTCACTAATATACAGACTTTTTAAAGTAAGGATCTTGATTTTAAGAATAATATTTATTTAAACAACAGGTTTCACACAATTTTGAGCAGGCCAGCTCATAACTGTAATCAGTCATCATGATTTCTACTGGTATTTTTTCCAAAGCCCGGTAAAGTTAAGGTTATAAATGTAAAATGACGTGCATTCCTTTTTCGTTCAACTATTTCAAAATGGATACACTCATAAAGATGAAGGTGAGGAAACAGGAAATGACTTTCTTAGGAGATATTAGTGAGCTGAAGATAAAGAAGATCATGAATTCTAAACAAGGTCTGATCGATGGGGTTGTGTAGATTACAGGTAAGGAATTTTCTGCTTTGATAGATAGGCCCAAAAGGAAAACAGAAGTCGTTGCAATATTTGTAGCTACAATTCTTCATGTAGACCACGATAAGCCATCTGTTTATAACCTCTGAATGTGTTTGTTTAAGCATTTTCTCTTAGCAGAGTTAGATGTAGTTTATTACTACAGAATTGTTATTGGCTGCTATGAATATCTAAAAATTAATACCAAGTAACAGCATACAATATTATATTAAGGGTAAAGAATCCTTGTGTGTGTGTGTGTGTGTGTGTGTGTGTGTGTGTGTGTGTGTGTGTGTGTGTGTGTGTGTGTGTGTGTGAAAAATTAGTAAGAAAATCAGAACTATACTTAGACTGTGTACATATATAAACCAAATCATCTTTGTATATATATATATATATATATATATATATATATATATATATATATATATATATATATATATATATATATATATAGATTAAATTGGAATTAGCAAGGTGATATTGTGCATTACTTAACCTATGTACTAGTATCTAGATAGAGTAAGTATGAGAAGTTAAAGTTATTATCCTGATTTTTCGAGGCGCCCTAAAAGGGGACATTACAGCTAGGGATCATACAGTTTGGCATATGGGTTTGTCTTGGACACACCAAACCCTTGACACATTTTGTCATATTTTTGATGCAACAGTGAGCCTAAGGTTTTTTACTATAATTTAGTTTATTATAATCAAATTCTTTTTAAAATATTTTTTTAATGTCTCGATCATTAAGCTTTCTTCCAACACCTTTCACGGAAGACATGGTGTCCATGGTGCTTCTAGCATGATCTTTGGAAGGTTCTCATGTAGGAGTGTAGTCAGCATTTTATGCTGAGCATTCATAAATAAAGATGTTGTTAGCTTAAGTATTGATTATGTAAGTAATAGTCAGATTATTAATTATTAGTCTGCTAATATTATTTTATAAATTAATTAATTAATTTTGTAATGTGTTACCAACCTCTCGGAACTGCCAAACCAATTACCCATCGGGAACAAATGACAACATAAGATGACTAATGCTTACACAATTAATACTTTGGCTAACAGCATAAACTGTCGAATATAAGGAGAAAACTCTCCTCATTGTCCGCATCACTTCCGTCCACTACAAAAGATACTTCTATCAGCAATATAACACAATCAAATACCCCATATTTAGGTCCATCTTGGCAAGATATACAAAATAATAAAGACTACTTTTTCCATCTGCATGTGGGGTTGCAACAAAGGGAATAGTTGTGTTGCTACTAGATAGCATCAATGACAATTTCAATTATTAATCATGCTTTTATAAGCACACAGGTGGATAGATAGATACACAAACACACACATATATACATGTACATATTTTTGTATACAAGAACCCAAAAGGAACCTAACTTCAAAACTAAATTGTCTAAATTGGCAAATATAACATGTGGACACAGACCCAAACCAGGACAAAGATTAGTAACATAAATAAAATTTTAAGCAATTCATCCTGGCTGTGCCTCCCTCCTCCATAGCTATATCCAAAACCAGATGGAAGCAGCTCCCAATGGCTCATGCTCCAGCCACACAGATTTGTATATGGGGATCCTTATAACTCACCCCAGCTGAATAACACCTGAAAGAGAAATCAGGGATCTTCACGGGGATAACAGTTTTTATGTGTTGCTGGATCACTAGTTTAATGAATACACAATTGCATTTGCATATCATAAATATTTAAAAGAGAACTTTTTGAATCAAAATATTGTGTTTGACTTTTTTTATGTGTTTATTTAATTTTTATTTCTTTGCCTGGAGTTTCTCAGGGTCCATCTGTTACATATCCAAGTCATACAGACAACCAGGCAACCTCTTTCTGCGTCTGGACCTGTTCAGTCTAGGTGTAGTGGTCTCTGGGACAAGCCTAAAACATAGCTAAGAAACCCATCACTCAAGCCTTTATTGTTACCAATTTGCAAAAACAATAAACTGTATGATAAACTATCAGATCTACTCTGCCTCTGCTAAATTTTCACACAACAAATTAATGAGAAGTTATGGTTGTAAAATTATAAGTCATTATCACCTAAGTACATTGTTAAAATTACTAATTTTGGCTAATAAAATTGAGCATTTAGAAAAAATAAAGTTAATTCACATTACATCCACCTAGATTATCTAAAATATATGAACGAATAAACTAATAACAAGCAGTGCCATTTCAATTGCAACATTATTTAGCACATTACCAGTTCTTGAACTTCATTGCTAAATCCAAGCTCAAGAAGACGATCTGCCTCATCAAGAATTAAGACTGCAAGTTCTTCCAATCCCACAGACTGTGCATTATATAGATGATCTATCATTCGCCCAGGAGTAGCTACAACAATATCAGGCCGTGACCTCAATGCAGCTTCCTGCACCTGAAATAAGGCAACTCATAGAACATAGAAAGAAATTAATATCTTTGCGGTCCACTGATATTCTTGTAGCAATAATTTTGACAAAATTATGAGTTATTCTATAAAAAAGGAATAAAGAAAAATCGTTTCAGCTAGTGTAAAGAAACAAATTATCAATAGTACATCAGCAAAATAAATCTCTAAGCAAGTGGCAGATAAATTAGCGACAACACAATAATGGTTTTTAAGAGTGTTATTTCCAAACATGTGCACTAGAAGTGAGGAAGTGGGGGGGAATTAACTGCTACAGCCATAAAGCATTCATCTAACTGGAAAGTTGAAGTAGAGGTATATGCAACATAACATTGCTGAATCTTGAAACAGAAATACTGAATAGATAGTGTTTTGCAACATATTTAATTATATTTCCCCATAAATATTGTCAAACAGCATCACTAAATTCACATTCAAATTGGTATTCAACATAATCAATGCAAAATATTTCAGAAGCTCTAGAATTAGCATGCACAAATAAAATAGAGAAGAAAGAAGTTGATTATATTTATGTTATACATTAGCTGAGAGACCCCCAACAATGAGGCAACATCGAATGTCGGTGAACTGTGCAAGCTTCTCTAGCATACTGTGAACCCTGTAAATATCAAAGAAGCAGAAACCAATTACAATTTATCCAAGCCACCACATTGGCAATCAACACATAAATAATATAAAGATTTTAACAATAATCTCAGGAACAAACGGCTAGCACAAAGATTTACAGTCTTAACAAAAATATTAACATTGTATAGAAAAGATTCCAACTATGCTTTTAATTAATTTTAGAAATGTTTTTCATTAAGCTAATTGCATTGATGACCTCTTCTATAGATGAAATGTGTTGAAGATTGTAGCTGCAAAGAGATCTTTATCCCTGATTTTATAAAAATATGACCATTATGGTCATCTTCAGTTGAATAAGACATTTGTAATAATATAATGTGTCATTAATAATATAATGTGTCATGCATCATGCAAAGAGGAATGCGTATGGAAATATGAAGAGTTTTTATTTGAAAAATGGAGAGACCTTCAGTTGTGTAATGAAGTCTCTCTATTCTTTATATATATGATATATCACATCAAGTGAAAAGTATTCTACTGGAATATTTTATATTATCGATAAAAGTGATTTTTTGTGGTGTGGCTGGGTTTTTCCCTTCAAGTAGAAGGGTTTTCCCAGGATAATTTCTTCTGTCTTTTTGAGCATTGTTTATTCTCTTTTTTATTGTTGTTTATCAATTATTTCTGGGTAAAACATTAACTAAGTACCAGAGCCAAGTTCGATAACAGCAATAAAAGGAATTTCCGGTTTTGTTCATTTGTCCGTGCATCTATTTTAGAATTGCTATTTTGTAGGCAATCTAAAAGCATTTCAGTATTGCTGTTATGATAGCTTCATTTTTCCCTTCTAAAGTGGTGTTCTACCTTTTGTCTCTATTGTGGCCGGTCTCTATTTCAGTTAAATAGACATTCCATATTATGTATCTGTGTCTTGAATATGCTGAGGCCAAAGGTTGTGCCGGCAAAAAAAAATTTAAATGTTCTGGAAATATCAGTTCATGATTATTATTGGTCATCAGTCTCTTTTGTCATGATCAATGTATTTTATTAATGTCTCTCCTTATATATTTGTGGTCGCTTTGATTTCATTCTTCAATGTCATCATGGCATTACTGTTGTTTATGTGTCTAGATTATATACTCTAGCTTGAGAGTTATGTTTCTAATATCAGGTGTTATATTTCTCATCTCAAGTGGTTCAAAAATTTTCATATGAAGAGTGGATGGGGAGCTCGTATATTTTTACAGGCAGTTGGTCAGAGTAGCCAATATACGATTTCCATGTCAATCTGCATTGGCTCCTTATTGGCATGTCTCGTATTCATGCTGTATACCCTTCGCTTTGTTTTTTTTCTGTTTACACTGACCTCATTGAATCATCTTGAGACATGACATGCTTTTTCTTCTTTCATCATATGTTTTCTGGTATCCCATTCTTTTGCAGAGGAACTGTGCAGTGTCAGATGAAGGAGTTAGGAAATGGAAAGGAAGAGCACCTGGAAAGGAGCAATGCCGCTTACATTTCAATATGCACTCCATCTTGATTCTTGTACTCTGTTGTATTGGTTGGGGAACCAAAAACATCTAATGAGATCACGGTGGGACAGTCCAACCCAGGTTCCTGAAATCAAACATCCGACTGCAATCAAGTCTTTAAACTTTTGGAATTTGTACAAGTCAATGGCGCCTCGATTCCTTGTGACAGTTTGCCTAGACAATTACTTAAGCTTGGAAAAGAATGCATTATCAGCATGTTATTTCTTTCCTTGTTTGATCTTTATTATTGTGTGCTTTCATATTTCGTTTCTTTGGACCTATCAGCAATTATACTTTGAGGATCTAACCATCATGATAGTTCTTGTATTTTCTACATATGTTTTTCGGTTCTGTTCTTTTCCAGTACGCTTATGTTTGTTGTAAAGAAGAATTTTTATTCATATGATAATGGCATATTCTGGTTCCTTTATCAGTTGTTTTCCTTGGTCGTCTTTGATTGCCTTTCATATGCTCGGTGAAAAAAAATCCGTTTCAGTCATATTGCTTCATGTACCTCATGATGGAGACTTCAGTGTACATGACTGTTAGTTATCGAAGTATATTGTGCGAGCGTAACTGTTGGTCGAGGAGTCTTGTATCTAAACGCTTGTATTGTCTGTATTTGCGTCTGAGTATAGTTGAGTCTCCACAGTGGACATTTTGAGTGGGATTCCTCCTCTTCGAACAATTTACGCTGATGATGTATCCCTAAAATTCCATAACCGTGGTAGATTTGCACTCATGGTGGTGGCTTATTCTCAATGGAGAAGATGGATAATCTTCCAAGTCTGAGTCATTACTGTCACAGCACAGAGACTCTGTCGACATAAGTAACGGTGTCATTTTTTTTATATACATAGTTGAAAAAGTAAAATAATTTTCTGTTTATCGGTACTCGTAATAATTTCAGTTAAGATCATTAGAAATAATCTCCTTTGATGGCAGTGTTACATATGATCCACAGCTCTTGGATCTGATTGTATATGCAGCAGGATGCTTCATTAGTGTTCTTATATGTTCTATTTCATTGTGACTTGATTTTATGTAAGATACTATGATTGCTAACTAGGTTATTCAGATGGCTTCATTGTCGGTTGAACTTGGAGATTTAGTTGACATGAATTATCTTGTGTATTAATTAATATACTGAGATTAGAGATAAGTATTATTGATGATGAATTTTTATTATATCCCTAAGAATTGTTTATGCTTTTAGCATTAATCTCTATGGCAGATTGCTTTTATGATCTCTCTTTGTTACTATTAGTATAATAGATAGTTTCTATTATCTCTGTTTAGTTTCTAATGGTTATCTATTGTAATCTTCTATAAATACTAGAATGTTTCTAATATTTAGTTTTCTATTTCTAGAATACAATGTTTCTATTCTTTGTGATTGTTTCCTAAGGAAACATAGTTCAGCCTCTTGTATAAATTGAGCTCTCGTTCTCTGTTAATATCAAGCAAATATTTTCCAATTACTTCGTAATATGATATCAGAGCAAATGATCTAAATTTTTTCGAAAATAATTATAATTTCTTTGTTGAAATTATCTGCCTTTTTCTTTCGAAATTATTTACATGAATATTTGCTTCCAACTCTCTCTATAATCCAACTAGGGTTTCCGTTCTGAGAGATCTGAATCCGCCAACTTCTGGGTCAGTTTTGCAACCCATTTCTGTCCAGATCCGTCTATTTTTTCTACACATTTCTACTAGTTTTTGTGGTTTTTTTGCAGCAGGGTCAATTTTGTTCAAAACCCAAATTCCGAGTTAGGATTTTATTTTTGATTCCACATTCTTCATGGGTTTTTTGAGAGCTTAACTAGGTTGTCGTCAAATTTTTTTGGGTGCCTTGATTGTCGAGCCAGCCAATCCAAAAATCGACAACATATTCATTATGGGTTTTTTCGAGCTCTCTTTTGGGTCACCTTTCAAATTTTTTGAGTCTCTACTTTTTGAGAGTTGCATGTACTTGGATGTTGTTTGCATGTGCTGCTTTACCATGCAAAGTCTCGTGTTTTGCCTCCCTTTAAAATTCTAGTAGATTTTCATAATTTTTTTCCTCAAAAAAGAAAAAAATTTCTAATGTGTTTTCATTTTTTTTTTCCCTAAAAAAAAATTCTTATGGGTTTCTATAAATTTTCCCTTAAAATTTCTAATTCTGTAATTCGCAAAGTTGTGTAAGATTCATTTGTGGGTTTCTAATTTTTTCCTCAAAAATTATTTGTTGGATTTTACCAGTTTCCCTAAGAAAAGGAAGCTTTGTATTGTCAGGTTTTGATTGTTTTTCACCTCAAAAATCATGTTGGGTATTTTCATTTTCCCCCTAAAAACAATGGCTTTTTGTAGTTTGTTTTGGAGCATTATGGTCATCTGCAAAGTTTTAAAGCATTTTCCAAAGTACCATCAACAGTCTTCTTAACAAACATCCTTTGCTCCAAATTCAGAAGGCTCCTGGAAAAAGAACATTCAATGAAACTACTGCCACAAGTAAGGGCACATGAAGGTTGAATGCCAGAAGTGCTTAGCTGCCCTATCTAAGCAACCTAGTTCTCAGCCCAAAGAAAACAGTGCATAGCCCCTTGAGCAAACAAAATTTGCCTTTTACCCTTTTTGACAGCTTCGTGCTCTGGATAAAATAACCATTAAAGGAGGGTATTACTATAATAGATAGTTTCTATTATCTCTGTTTAGTTTATAATGGGTGTCTATTGTAATCTTCTATAAATATTAGAAATGTTTCCAATATTTAGTTTTCTGTTTCTAAAATACAATGTTTCTATTCTTTACAATTGTTTCCTAAGGGAACATAGTTCAGCCTCTTGTATAAATTGACCTCTCGGTCTCCGTTAATATCAAGCAAATATTTTCCAATTACTTTGTAATAGTTACAGGATGAAGCAGTAAGATGAATATTGCTTTGCATACAAAGAGAGATGTTTCAGCTTCAGAGGGAGGTTCCCTATTGAGAGGGAGTCTCTATTAAGAGATGATTTCAGTTATCAATGCATTCTCTCTGGGAGAAGTTTGAGGTGAAAACTCTTGGTCCACCCTTTGATCCGAGGCATGGTGGAAAAGCATTCTTCTCTAGAGGAAGTTTGAGGTGAAAACCCTTGGTCCACCGTATGCACTAAGGCATGGTGGAAACACATTCTTCTCTGGGAGAAGTTTAAAGTGAAAGCTCTTGGTCCACCCTCTGTGTTGAGGCATGGTGGAAACGCATTCTTTTATGGGGAAAGTTTGAGGTGAAAACCCTTAGTCCGCCCTCTATGCTGAGGCATGGTGGAAATGCATTCTTCTTTGGGATAAGTTTGAGGTGAAAGCCCTTGTATACACCTCCTTGGCTAAGGCATGGTGGAAATGCATTCTTCTCTAGGAGAAGTTCAAGGTGAAAGTCCTCGTTCCACCCTTTGCAATGAGGCACAGTGGAAGTCGTGTGTGACTCCATTTTAAGTAACTATGGTGAATTATGTTATGCTGAGATAGCATGTTTTAGTGAGAATCTATATATTGAAAAATTATCGTTAACATCTTTGGTTGCAGTTATGTGTGCCTGTCTTACTAAAGATCTCTATCTTGCTAAGAGGGAGTGTTGAAGATTGTAGCTGCGATAGAGATCTTTATCTCTAGTTTTATAAAAACAAGCAAAAAGCAATGTACTGGAAATTTCTTTTTTATCAATAAAAGTGATTTTTTTGTGGTGTGGCTGGGTTTTTTCCTTCAAATAGAAGGATTTCCCCACAATAATTGCTTGCATCTCTTTTTAGCATTGTTTATTCTCTTCTTTATTGTTGTTTATCAACTATTTCTAGGCAAAACATTGATAAAATAAAGGCTTCATCCATCTTAATCAACCGGATGATGTGAAAGCCAAACCTCTAAAAATCTACTCCTCAAGGACCTTTCAATTTATCTTTCAATTGAAAGTCTGATCAAGACCATCCTCATTAATAACAGATGAATAAAAGTGTTGTTTAACAAGAGAAAACGATTGCATGGAAACCCATGACAGCAATTGTGGTCTTTTAAAATCTTGAACCACATAATGATAAATACCAACTATAACCAACTGTTGGAGCAAACTCTAATCATACAAAGTTCAAACAATGTCACTCACGACAATTCTAATATCAATCACAAAAAAAAAATTCATAGATTAAACTTTGCACATTTAGTTATTAGATTAATATTTCATATACTTGTGTCTTACAAATAGATTCCATGTTTGGATTAAGACAAGCATTGCCCCATTGTGGTTACAGAATTCAACAGCTAAAACCTCAAACTGCTTTTATATAATCATTTATAGCAATGTTTCTTAGGAGAAAAGAAAAATACATGGAGATATATTATACTAAAATTTGAATCGATGTCTCGAATTTGCTAAATTAACAAAATGTTGTATGTTGTGCACCAATAAGCAAGGCCTAGTCAATTATAAAAATTTGACATTTAAGAGAATGTACTGTTATTATTTATTCGAGTAATTCCTTGACAACAATTCATATCTACTAGATTACCATATGTTGTAATCAAAGTAACAAGACTCGCCGCGAGTCGGGCAAGTCTCCCGAGTCAGCGAGTCAAGGGGTGACTCACAGGTCAAGGCGTGACTCATGGGTCACGACTAGCTTGACTCGGCCAAGGCAATCAAAATCCGAGTAAGTCAAAACAAAACAAAAAATGCTTCTTTTTTTAATATTTAATTTGGTTCATTTTTATCCTTAAGACCCTAAAAGGGTTTTCATAACACTCTATTGTGAGAAAGAGAGAGAGAGAGAGAGAGAGAGAGAGAGAGAGAGGAGAAATAGAGTGTCATTGTTTTGCAACCAGCTGAAAGGAAGAGGAGAAATGCTTGCATTTGTGACATTGGAGCAACTACACGCTTGCATTTAGATTATCAAAAAGTTTATAGGAGCTCTTCTCAATTCATTTCAAAGAGGTAAGAGTTGATTTTTTGGATTTTGATGATTTTCTATGGTTTTTTTCTCTATGCTTATGGGTTTTTTGGATGAATTTTTTTTGTATGTTTATGGGTTTTGCTTTACTTTAGATCTTCATAAAATACAATGCTTAAATAGTAATATTTGTTCTAAAATATCTTATTGCAGCAACCTTGACATTTTTCCTTACTCGTGATGGCTCCTCCAACTTAAAAACCCAAGCTCTCTAAAGGAAATAAAAAAGATGAGTGCTGAAAGTACACCGTAGAATTTCCGGGTAGAGGCAGAACTCAAACAAAATGCCTATTTTGTAAGGTCGTTAATAGTGGGGGGATAAATAGATTGAAATACCATATTGTTGGCATACGTGGTCATGATGTTGAGCCTTGTAAAGTTGCAACTCCTAAGGGTAAACGTTTTAGTTATGTTGCCTTAGAAAAATATGAACAAGAAAAGGAATTAAAACAAAACCAATTCCCTTCCACGCTCATCTGGCACTACTTTTGTATCTAGTTTTACACCCCTAGGTTCAATAGGTTGTGTTGGAGAAGGTGCTTCCCTTCTCCCCTATCGTCCTATTGCTTCTGCTAGTTGTACTTCTTCTACATCTATTCCTTGCATTGCTAGTGAGGCTGCCCCTACTAGTAGTACTAGCATTACCTTTGGTCCTAGAGTCAAAAAATCTAGGATGGACAATTTTTTCCTACCACGTTCCACTCCTGGTCCACAACCCTCACTTGAGAGCTTGGTCTGGAATAGGGAGATCCATGAAGTTGGAAGAAGAGCAATTTGCAAGTTTTTGGTATTTCTACAACATTCCATTTATAGCAGCCAAGTACTTCAAATTCATTTATATTTTATTGTTTTACGTTTTGAGTTTTAAATAAAAAAATTTAAATAAAATTTTATAATTTTAACTTGATGTTGAAATATTTTAATTAAAATGTTTTTTACAATTGTAACAGGACTCCTTGTTGGTGTTTACCGTACAGGGTAAAAGAATACTTATCGCATGTAGTACAATAAGATATAACATAGAACAGATACTTTATTTATATACACAATATGCACTCCAATGCTTACAATATGATTATGATGATGTCTCAATAGTCCCTTCCAAACGATGTACATATACTTTCTCGAAAGGGTGACTCAACCGTCACGCGCCCTTTCGGATACAATTCTACCCATCGGCTACACTATAGGTTTTACCGACAATATCATCCCCCCAAAAAGTAAAGTCATCTTAGGACAACAATTACAAAATATCCAAGACAGATTAACAAAATGGAATAAATTAATTGTGACTAACAGAATAGATCTTTTTCCGTCACATCGCATTCACATTCCTCCCGTGCCTGCACCAAAGTAGTCTCCAAAACACGTTGCATTTGAAGCCTTTGCTAACACAATACTGTCTACTTAGCCAATTTGACCTTGATAGCCATCTGTGCCGCATTATCTGCTTCCAACTCCTTGGTATGCTGAGCCAAGCGCCACTCTACTACCTCCAACTAGATGGTCAGCTCCTCCCGAGCTCTCTATGCATCCACCGAGACAGCCTCACGTCCACCAACTACTCCAAGTGCCTTAAAGCATAGCACCCCTCTCAAAAGGCTTGCCCTAGTGCTCTCTCCACCTCTGGCAGACAGACACTCCATGCCTGTAGCAGCTGCAGGTCTCATCAACTAGTCACACTTCCCAAGACTGATAACTGAACTGACCGGGGGTCTAAGGGGCAACGCCCCCAGCGTGGTCGAAGGACAACGCCCCCACAGGGTCCTGGGGCAGACCCTAAGCACGCTCCCCTCACACCCACTCAAAAGTCTATGGAACATACCATTTTTGTGATTTTCTTCAAATCTCGTACTCTTTCTACCAACCGCCTATATTTTCTTCACTACCTATTTATGTCTTTCCCTTTGGTACCATACCTTATTCATTGTGAACAGTTTCGATTTGTCTTTTTTTTTGTTTTTTTTTTTTTTTTTAAGAACCTCCGATCACCCTTCTTTTGTGTCTGTACGGTGGTCGTCCCTTGTATCAATTTATGTCGTACGGCCATACAATGATGCTTTATAACTTTTATGTGTTGACCGTACGGTATATGGCAACCTCCTTCCCTTCAAGTGATTTTGTACGCTGAACTTTTGCTAGCTAATGGTCGTACGGTGTCAATTTCTATCTGGTAGTCGTGCACTGTACCATATACCTACTTTGCAATCCGTACGGTGATCGTACTCCATATCTGTATGTTTCCCTCCTTGTCTGTACAGGATTCACTCCTCTCCTAATAGTCGTACAGTGTACGATAGCCTTCCAAACCGTACAGTACTATAATCTATCCTTCAACCGACCTTTTTTTCTTCTTGTTCATTCGTATGGGTCATACGGCACTTGCCAACACCATACGCTATGCTCGCGCTTGGCTTACCTTCACGTTTGTACAGTATCAAATTCTATTGCTTTCCTTCATCTGTACAATGATCTCTTCTGGCTTCCTCAGCACCTTGTTTTTATAAAGACCGTACAATGCCAAATGCTTCTTATATATCCGTACGGGATGCCTTTCCTTCCAGTGATAACCGTATGGTATATTCTTCCCTCCAAGAGATGGTCGTAAGGTATCATTTTCTTTCCATCTGCTGGCCGTACGGTACCTTTTCCTTATCTTTTGGACCGTACGGTACTTTTCCCTAACTTTATCTCATTGTTCTATTAGCATGTTCTGATTTTTCGCTTTAGTATTTACTTGTTTGCTTTCTCCTCAACAGTCATATTATGAAATTTTTTTTTACTTATACATTATTTCCACTTATTTATTTTACATATATATATTATTTATTCTCTCAATTGTTTGTCAACTGAGGGGCATTGTTTCTTTCATGATAGTTTTTCAACTTTGACACATTCACTGCATCAGGCACTTCCTTCCCGTCGAGCATCCATAATTTTATTGCTCTATTATCGCCCACTTCGCAGATTTTTTATGGCCCGACCCACTTTATTTTAAATTTGTCTGGTCTAATCTCGTTGCGCCCATTATACTTCAACACTAGTTGGCCTGGTTGAGATCTGTTCAACTTCAAGTACTTGTCATGCCATGCCTTACGCCTGTCCTGTGTAACTTTTGTGGCGCAGTGTGTTTGCAGTCGTTGCTCATCAAGTTTATTTAAATTATACAATCTTTCCCTCGGGCTTTCCATATCGCCTAGCTTGTTTTCGATCATGATTCATAAACTTGGTACCATGAATTATGTCGGTTGTCACTGCTTGTTGTCAATAATTGTATTCTTGATTCTAGAACCTTCACTCCATACTGCTAAAGTTTTTATTAAGCCCTTCCTCTTTGTTACAATGTGTTTTCCTTGTTGCTGGCACCTTTCTACTAAATCTATGGTGCAATGTAACCTTTTCTTTCCGCGCGGTCCATTCATCGTGTACCGTACTGTGGAATATTTCCTTTTGCTGGGTTCATACAGTATGTTCTTCCACTTGTACTGGCCATACGGTATGTTCTTTCCTTCATTTTCAGCTGTAACCACCTTTCCTTTTTTCGCTTCTCTATATTCTTCGGACATTCATTTTCCTCTTCTTTATTACCTTCATCGACCCTTAACATATTACAACTCAGAAAGAACTCATAGTTTTCCATGAGCCAATGGAGTAGACCGTTCACCAAGTCCAAGTCATCATTGTTAGACCCTCTTTCTAGTCTCAATACTCCCTCTTCATTAGGTTTCAGTCTCTTCTTTCCCTCGTCATCCCCTCCACCTTCAGCTTCGGAATCCAAAGACGCTGCCTCCTCACCTATCATCTGTGTGTGTAAGTCGATTACAAATCTTCAGCCTCCGCATTTCATGTACAGGGTATTTTGTTTCCAATCATGTTTCACCTTCGCCTGTACCAACCAGCCCCCATCCAAGGAAGACATCATACCCTTTTCTTTCTAACGGGATGACCACGAAATCCAATAAGAATGGTTGCATCCCAATGGTTACAAGTTGCACCACTAGGGTCCCTAAGGGCTTGATTTCGTGTTGATCGGCAATGAGTAGTTGAAACGTAGGTGGCCACAACTTAGGTTGTCCCAACTTTTTCCATATATTCCTTTGGTAGTATGTTTACTCCTGATCCTCCGTCTACGATTGTGTCCATGAGTACAGTTCCCAAGATACCCATCTCTACTATTGTAGGATGTCTTCCTGTAGCAAGTGCCAGTTGCATTGGGTTTATTATAGTCACTTCGCTGCCATCCTTTCTTTTCTATTCCGTTGCTTTCAGGAGTGGTGTCATGTTCAATATTATCATTCACAACTAAAGCACTGTAAGAAGAAAGTCATTTAATTTCATAGGAACTTCCATTTGCATTACTTGCCTTACAATATTTTGTTCTGCCAAGTTCCTCTTCGAGGTGTCGACAATGTCTTTTGCTTGTAATTTTTCCGTTTCCATTTGTTTTTCCAACTCCGTTCATGCTTGCTACAACCTCTTCTTTTCTTCCTCTGCATCTGGGTGCATTGCCTTCTTTTCTTGTTCACAAGTGATGGCTAGTATCTCCTCATCACATGTTTCGATGCTTATCAGGTTCAACCCTTGCTTAGGGCATTTCAAATCCTCATGGTTTCCTGGACCGCACCATTTGCACAAACAGCTGTGGTGTTTCCTTCGTGGTATAGTCTCTAGCGAAGTACCCCCAGAGGTTTAACCCACGGCATTGTATTATCGATCGTCCACTCTAGTCGTACTATATCCAACTTCGGCCTTCCTTACTGTCATTATTGTTATTGTTACCGCCTCATCTGCGCCAGTTATTGTTCCAATAACCTCCTAATGTTGCATCATTGTTCGTGTTTGTTCCTACTCCTACGGTGGACACTTCCTTCGTCAGTAACACTTGCTAGTGTCCATTCATCTTCATATTCAACGGGCATTCCTTTGTGAAATGTCCCGCAATTTGGCATGTATCGCAAAATTGTTTTTTTAGGCAGGAGCCCTGTGTGTGGCCCTCCTCCTTACAGTCCGTACACAACAATTCCCCTTTCACCGAGTTAGGATTCTTTTTCAGATTTTTAAATTCCTTCATTATTCGTAACATATCCTTCTGCAATGCTCGAACTTTCTTACTTGATTCTTCATCATTGTTGCTACTTTTGAAAGATGAATCGTCTGAGTCTGATGATTTGCGTTTCTTCTTTTTGCACATTTTCTACTCAATCTCTAGGTCCATCGCCCGATTATACGCATCTATATACGATGTTGGAGGTATAATTTTCATCTTTTTCTTTAGTGTCAACCATAGCCCTTCAGCAAACCATCTTTTCTTTAATCTGTTGGCTGGTTGGCTCTCCATTTTCCCCACCAACTCCTTCAGCCTTCTTGCATATACTCGGATTGTTTCGTTCTTCCCCTGTTTCGTACTGTATATTTCCGCTACTATTTCATTATCATTCCTCAATAGTCGGAATTATGCAATAAATTATTTCTTAAAGTTCGGCAATGTCTTTAATTTCTGAGGATCGACATCTACAAACTAATCAATTGCTACACCCCGTAGGGTCACTAGAAACTGTCAGATTCAGTCATCTTGGTCCGTTACACCATTCGCCATCCAAATCGTTTCACATGTTTTACAATGTCTGATTGGATTAGCCATCTCATCACCATTGAACTTCGGCAATTTTTCCTTTGGTCCTGTCATTGCTACTTTTTTCTGATTCTGTGGTATTTGTTGTGTACCCGCACTATTCTAACCATCCGTGTTGTTTTGAGCACCCGCATTATTCTGAGCACTCGCATTGTTCTAAGCACCCATACTGTTCTGCACAACCACGCTGCTTCATACAACCGCCCTACTTTGGACAACCGCATTACCCAGTAAGAAAAGATCTTCCTCAAGCGAAGTTGTTCGATTCTCTGCCTGTGTTTGTTCGTCGAGTGTATCGAGAACAAAGAATTCACTCCACTCATGCTCCTTCGGCACTTTGAGCCGTACGAGTTATTTACCTTCCGTTCGAATTCTCTACCCTTGATGTACACAAGTTAAGGAACTCCTGCCTTGTCTCTTCCACCAAATTCAATCACTGTCAAGTTTCTTCTAGCAATTCCTTGGCACTCCTCGGTCTGCTGGGTGAATGCACTCCCTCCATCTGTGCTCTTTCACCCCCTTGGTGTCCGTTGGTAACCTGCTGAAGCTTCTGTCTACACTCCGCCTGTTGTGCTAAAATTAATATTTCTTTTGTTTCAGGTTCAACTGGCAACAGTGCCAAATGTTTACCGTACAGTGTTAAAAGTATACTTATCGCATGTAGTACAGTAAGATATAATACAAAACAAATACTTTATTCATATACGCAATATGCACTCCAATGCTTACAATATGATTATGATGATGGCTCCAAAGTCCCTTCCAAACAGTGTACATATACTTTCCCATAGGGGTGACTCAACCGTCACAAGTCCTTTTAGATACAATTCTATCTGTCGCCTACAATATAGAATTTACCAACAATTGGCAAGGGATGATTGATGCAGTTTCCATCTGTGGTACGGGCTTTAAAGCCCC
Source organism: Cupressus sempervirens (assembly GCA_028749045.1). NCBI lineage: Eukaryota > Viridiplantae > Streptophyta > Pinopsida > Cupressales > Cupressaceae > Cupressus > Cupressus sempervirens. The sequence continues at coordinate 201,113,326 of CM053787.1, forward strand.
CACTGAAGATGAATTAAGTGGCCCCCTCTTACTAGAAATGGTTGAGAAGATGAAACTTGAGTTGGAGGACCATAGAATGATTTGGGGCCAAAGGGGGTGTACCATCATGACGAATGGATGGACAGATAGGACGAATAGGACTCTCCTCAATTTTATTGTTTCTAGAGAATGTAATTCATCATCCTCTACTTCTCGAAGTTTAAAATTTAATGTATGATTGAATAACTAAAATCTTGTTTTATTGACTATTCAATGATAACTATTTTGTTTAATTTTCACTTTTAGGATCCACCATGTTTTAAAAGTCTATAGATGTTTCTTCACATGTCAAAAATGCAAAATTCTTACATGAGGCTATTGAGGAGGTCATAAGGGAGGTGGGGGAAGAGAATGTTGTCCAAGTGTGACTGATAATGCAGAGAATTATGTTGCTGCAGGTAAAATTTTAACTTCTAAGTTCTAAAGATTTTATTTTAGTTTCCATTAAATTTTAAAAATTAAAAGTTTTTTAACACATCTAAATTTTTAATTGTTTACTAACTAATTTAAAATTGTTGTAGGAAAACTTTCAATAGAGAGACACCTCAAGAATCTTTTGGACTCCATGTACGGCCCATTGCCTCAACCTCATGTTAGAGGATATTGGCAAGCTTGAATGGGTGAAATCATGTGTTGCTAAGGCCAAAAATCTTTGGAAGTTCATCTATAATCATGCCTTGATCCTCAGCATTATGAGGGAATACACGAAGGGAAAGGAGTTGGCTCGTCCCAGTATCACAAGATTTGCCTTAAATTTTATCACACTAAAATCCTTGTTGAGTTCAAGGTTAGCTTTGAGGTGCATGTTTGTTGGTCCACAATGGAGTTCCTCCTCCTTTGCCACCACCCCTACAGAGATAGATGCAACAAAATGCATTTATGATGAAGGTGGTCTTTGGGAGCCATGTAAGGAGATTTTGGATGTAATTTAAATTTTAAAAGCTTGAGTCTTAAAAATTTAAAAATTAATTTATCTCATACATATTTTTGTTTTATTTTCATTATACAACTTTGCAAAGTTTCATCATTCACTAAATTGATTTTTTGTTTAATTGTTTTGTAGATCATTGAGCCCCTTGTAGCCCTCCTACAAGTTGCTGATGGGGAGAAGCCCGCTATGGGCTAGATATATAAGGGCATGGATAGGACCAAGGAGGCTATTAAGGCCAAATATATAAGAGTTGAAGACAAGTATGGCCGTATTTGTGACATAATTGATAGGAGATGTCAAAATCAGCTTCATAAACCCATCCATGCAGTAGCCTATTACCTCAATCCGGCATACCATTTCCGTGAAGATTTCAAGGCAAATGAGGAGGTTCTTGGTGGCCTATAGACTATGATATCGAAGATGGTTACTAATGTCACAGATATATTGCTTGAGATGGATGCCTATAATAATGCAACAAGGCCTATTTTTTCAAGTCAAATTTGCAAAAAAGGTTGTACAAAATTGCAGCCAGGTAAAAATTGCAGCTTAAGCCTTATACAATCTAGTTTCTAAATTTCTAGCTTTAAAGTTCAAATTTTGAAATAAAAATAAATTTTTTTTCTTTTCCTGTTTTCAAAATTCAGATAGATGGTGGCAAATGTTTGGGCCTTCAACCAAAAACCTTCAGCAAATCGTCTTTAAAGCTCCTATTTTCATGGTGTTAAGCTTGAGGTAGGATCTATCCTCCTAGGTCCTCCCTTCCCCTCATCTATCCACTTGGAATCTACTCTTCGCATCATAACAGCTATATCTCGAATTTTGTACCTGATTTTGGGTCTCCTCTTCAGGTCCCAAGTTCGAGTACCTTTGGGTGTTAATTCCTAGGTAGGTCGGCATGCAGGAGTTAGTTAATTTCGAGCTCTATATAAACCCTTCCATTAGCTTTATTTTTCATCCACGAGCGTTCTATGATCCAAGCATCGCATCATCGAGCATTCAAGCATTCAAGCTCTCAAGTTCTTAAGCATTCTTCAAGCATTCTTCAAGCATTCAAGCTATTTATCCATTGCAGATCAAGGATTTATGCATTCAAGCTATTGAAGGAGTTTGTGCTAGATTTTCTATTGCATTTTCAACAATCAAGATCTCCTTTCCTACATTCAAGTCCTTTGGCTACATCTTCTACATTCATCCTTTCAAGATCTACATCCATCTACAAAGCAAGGATTTTGTGCTAGATCTTCTATTGCATTTTCAACAATCAAGATCTACTTTCCTACATTCAAGGTCTTTGGCTACACCTTCTACATTCATCCTTTCAAGATCTACATCCATCTATAAAGCAAATTTTGTGCTAGATCTTCTATTACATTTTCAACAATCGAGATGTCCTTTCCTACATTCAAGTTCTTTGGCTACATCTTCTACATTCATCCTTTCAAGATCTACATACATTCATGAAGAAATTGGTTTCACTTTGATGTCCTTTTTAGGGTTTTGAAGTTAAGTCAAAGCTATTACATCTATATACTTATTAAATTCCAAATTCAAGAGCATATTCATAGATTTACATTGTTTCATGTTAAATCTATCAGTAGTACTTGCGAGCATTCTATCTTTATTTCAGTTCAGGGTTAATTCCTAAATTGGTGTTTGACCAAGGCAATAGCCCCTCCACAACAACAAACAAACATCTTTGTTTTGCAAGCTTCGAGTTTTGGATTGACGAACAAGTTACGAATTGGCTACCCTTTTCGGCTCTCTGTAGAACTGCGAAATTAGAAATGTCTCACACAATCAATCACACTTGTAGTACATCCATGATGATCCTGTTCACCCCTAACAGATCTCCAACGGTTTCTAGGTTTCGTCTGCTTTGCACATTCCATCTTAGATCCTAGATTACAGCAGCTTTTGACATCACCCAACAACACATTTTCAGGTTTGTATTCTATAAGGTATACCATCTTCTTCTTTTCATGTCCATTGCGACAATACTTTATCCATTTGCTTAAATCCTCTTAAGGTGGGGGTGAGAGGGAAATAAACCCGAGTCATTCATTCCTCTTTGTATTAGGTTTAGATTGGGACTTCCCCTTGTATCAATCCAATCTAATCAAAAGGGATGGATCTTAGTCTTCCCCCTTTCATTTATGTGTGTGGTTGGTATGCTTCCATTTTCCAACCATACAAAAATTGGTGAACCCGTATTGTGTCTTCTTTTTCTTGGAGTTAGATCTTTCTATTTTTTTGTTTACCTTCCTCCATTGTTGGTGACCTATATTTATTAGATTCTTCTCTTGCTTAGCCTACATTTGTATCATGAAGATTTTTTGGTGTATGGTTAAGTTTTTCAATATTCTCCTCCGTACATCTCTTTATAGCACTTATGATGTTTATGAAAGTTTTATGCATTTCATTGTTTTGATGACTCTTCATGCTCTCCTTGCTTATACTATCATGAAGTTAACGAATACATCTTTTCCTTCTTTCAAGATTATGATTATGATTATGATTATGTGGTTGGCTTATTTCTTCTTTGGATTATGTGAGAACTTTACTTGAGGATGCTCCTAGTCATCTTTCTAACCCTCCTAATCCTTTGCCTAACCTTCCTAACACTCCTCCTTTGTCTCCTAGCACTTCCCAAACATATGTTCAAGCTCAAACTTCAGTTCATGATGAGGATGTGTCCCCCATTCCTTGATGAGCCTTCTCCTCCTATTACTCATAATAAGGGGAAACGTAAAGTTTATTTTGTTCTTCCTCCTATAATCATTCCTTACACCACCTTTGCACAGGATTCTAACAAAAAGTCTCCTCTTGTTGACAATTTGACGAATTACTATCCGAAAGGTTATTACCTAATTATTAAACAAAGTTATCATGGCATTGGACTTGGTAGTAATGAGTAGGGTCTTAAGATTTCTATTCATGTATCTCCTAAGATGGACAAAACTGGTATTGAATATTCTCCTTCTGACATAATGCAAGAATATTCTAGACAACCTCCTCTTCATCTTCTCTTATCTACTTCTAATCTTGATTATCCCGATACTTGTAGATATATGACTTTAAAGGTGTATATTCAAGCAGTTGTTGCTGAATAGGAAAAAATTAGCATACCTCTTGAAGACTCTCTTTTTGTATTTGCATGTCCTTTTCATTATGATGATTCTCACATGATTGCCGATTGTATTCATTTTTGGTTGTATGTTATGGAAAAGGCTTCTTTAGGTATTATTCCTTATACGCATGAGAAGTTACAATTTCTTTATAGTTTCACTTAGTCTTATCTCTCACCTATTGGAGTGGATTCCCCATTATCTTACATAATGTGTATTTGGACTCTCCCAAAGGGTTTCTTTTTCTTGTTCCTTTTGACTAGGATCTAGAATTCCTTCTTTTCTTTCCTAGAGATCCCTTATTCTTCCTATTTGTGAGCATTTTTCTCGAAACCTTATGTGGGAATAGGAGTTTGTTATTTCTTCTTGATTAGAACTTATATTTTCCTTTTGCATGATCCACTATCTCTATCTGCTACATCTATTACCTTACATGGGTATAGATAACTTTCTTCCTCACATTTGTTCTCTAGATGTTATAATGGTATCTTTTGTAAATCTTCCTATAGATTGATATTGTTTAAAAAACATTTTCATCTATGGATATGTTTTCCTTTGAAAGTATTATTCATATCTTCGATATTAATGTTCCTCATATAATGTATTATACTTCTCTATAGTGTAGTATTATATTTCTCTTGTCGGATATTGGGTGTTTGCATTTTGTGCATGACTATCAATTTTTGTGTACGACTCATCCTTTTGTTCTTCAAGATCTGGTTATGTAATCCACTATAGATCTCTTTTCTTCTCTCACGCTTGGGGGGCAAGAAGTTTTGTACATTCTATATCTTTTTTCCTTAAGAACCCATTTTCTTCCAAGCTTCAGTGGAACTTGTTTATATTGTGACATTGTTCTTGCTGAAGATAAGGTAGATATGGTCAGATCAATGATCTGTGTGTGTGTGTGTGCGCACGCGCGTGCACGGGTGTGTGTGTGTGAATATGCTTTGCATTTATATATATATATATATATATGAAGAACAAATAAAACTCAACCAACCTTAAAATAAATAAGTTGAATAGAGGCAGATTAATATCGTGGACTTCATTTTTCTAGTTGATTAATAATCATATTGATCATTGATTGATTGATAACAATAGCAGTTAGTATTTACTAACTAGCCACTTTGGGTTGGTTAGCAAATACTAACTAATTATTAACCAACCATTGCAAATGAATAGTCATAACTTATTCCAATCGGTTCTTCAAATGATATTTATGCATGCTATCAAGAATGAAGTATGGTCATAGAAATTGATAAATGTTTCATGCAACCATATTGCAGACCGATACCATTCCACATTGAAGATTGATATTGTTACATATTGCAGATTAAATACAATATATATTCCAGATCGAATATCTTAATAGAGAACTATCCTACATTAACACGGTATCAGAGCAAAATCTGGGAGTGATAAAGTTACAGTAGGATATTGACTCGTATGCAGCAGTACACAAGGGGCCTTCATGGACAATTTGATCTATGATGGAGACTGTATCACCTATTATCTAGTAGTGCAAATTGAATACTAATCTATTAAAGCATTCTCAATACTAAACAAAGCTAACACTTAAAGATAGGACCCAAGAAGACAATATAGAAGAAAGTAGACCAAGAATGGTAAACTCCTCAAGAGCTTCTCATGATGACAAAGCTATGTCCCTGATAGGAGGGGATGTATGCTCACGTTGTGCTCAAGCTTCCAAAGGATGGGGGATTTCACCAAATGTGAGTATGGATGAGAGTTTCAAACAATCGATGTATGGAGAGATTTCAGCATTATGATGGTATTTTGGTAGTTTTTAGGCTCTCAAAATAGCATGATAACTTTGCATGAAAGGTGGATGATATTTGTGAAGGAAGAGGGTTTCATTTAGAAGGTCAACAGGTAGAGAGATGGATGGTCAGGATGCAAAAATGGTAAGATGGTGAGGGAGAGTCAAGATGCACTCAAAAGAGAGCACATGGATTGTGCTTGTTTAGAACCAAAAAGGAGGTGACACTTGTCACAAAAAGGATGAGTGTCAGAGGATAGGATGAGGGTTAGTCAAAGGAGTAAAGAGGGAGGTTGAGTACGTAAGAGGCATGTAAGAGTCATAAAGGGAGGTGTAAGAGATGTAAGACTCATAAAGAGAGGTGTAAGAGATGTGGTTGAGTTTGTTGACTTTGGCTTGGGTTAGCAAGTCTTAACCCTTGCTTAAAGTTGTGCACATGTTTAAGAGGGGATTAGGATTAGCTTAGGAAGAGGGTTAGGGGGTAAGTGGTTTAGCTTTGATGGGATGGGTGGGTTAGTTGGCTAAGTGAGGTTAGTATGGGTGAATGGGTTGGATTAGGGGTTAGGATAGGGTTTAAGAATGCTTTTAGGATTTTAGATATTTTATTAAATGATTTATTTAATAAAATAGGGGTATGGGATTAAATTAAATAGATTTGAGGATTTATTCAATTTAATAGAGGAATAGGATTTAATTGATAAATTGATTTTGGGTGATCATTTGATTTTATCAATTGGACTATAATTAATTTAATTAATTAATTAACTAGGGGATGACAATTAATTAATTAAATAGTAAATATTTAATCAATAATGTCCTCGGAGATGACTAAATACGATTACCTATTGATGTAATCAGATTTAGGTGTCTACAGAGACCAATAATAAATATTACATATTCCATTACACTGCGGAAAGAGAATGGACAAAGGCATGGAAAGAATGGAAGAGCTGGTCATATACTCCAGCAATAAGATGACAAAGGACAAGTATTACACAGTGGAAAACACATTTAATTCCATTCAGTCTGAGTAAACAGGCAGAAACATATCCACAAATATTATCACTTTTCACCCACCAGGCCATGAAGCTCTCCTAGGGGATGTTTCTATTCGCATACCCATCTATCCAAAAAAAAATGTCAAATAATCAAGCCAGACAGGTGCACGTAGCTTGACCATGTTACCCGTGAATTGAAATATAAGTTGGAGATGTGTTGACTGTGATCTAATGTTACATGGAGGATTATATTACTTAAGTAATTAGAGATGAATCATTGACACTCGGAAAAGAATTCCAAGAATATGCACATAACCTGAATCGTGGTCAAAGACCACAGTTTTGATGGAGGATTTAAGCCTCATATATGCCGATGCCATTTTGGTGGTGGATTTACATTAAATGCACACTTTGGGGGAAAACTCATTATCTGTCGCTGCTCGAAAATTTGCATGTCCTGACTATCCAACAGTGATAAATGAGTGAAAAGGCCCACAGTTAATGTGGAATGTGATTAAAGGATATTATTTTATCCCCAGAGAGTGAAGCTATAACCTCACTGCAAGATGTTCAAAGTGGTGGCTTCATATATTTATCCATCATCGCAGATATTAAATTTCCATTGTCCGATATTTGACAGTTCATAATATGTATTAAAGCTGATGGCTGATCTAATGAGGATCAAAATTTATGAAATTGAATTAGTTGGGTGAACACACAAAATCATCATTTCTGTTCACTGCAGTTGTACTGAAATTTATGAATCAGAGAATTCTATTAGTCAGAGGAACATTTATTAATGGAGAATGGTATATACTGATCTTCAAACTACATATGGACATGATAATCATTGATTTCTTTCTAAAAATGGATTTGCCTGTATAATTTAAAAAGGGATTTGCCTGTGTAACCAATTCTATATCCATATCCTCCAGTCTTTCAGAAATTACAGTGAGATCAAGCCTCTGCTGCTATTAGCATGACTGACTACCAAAACAGCTCTTGCATAACAGATATGTGCATCTGAAAATAATATAAGTGACTTGTGTCCAAAATTAAATCTGGAGACTGTTGGGACAAATCAGTGAGATCAACACTCTTCAAGCGTCTTGGTTGGTCTACCTACAGATATTTTATTATGACTACACATAGTATTGAGACCTTATTGTTCACTTCCTTTAATGGCATAATGTCATTTGGAAGATTCGTGAATTGACAATACAACAAAGGTCTAAAGATTGTGCTGAATACGGATTACCAACAGGATAAAAGTGTGGTCTGTGGATATCAAGGATGACTTAATATCAATATTATTATCAGCTGCGTTGGTGGTAATACTTTCCCAAGATCAAAATTTGCAGTTGCCATAGATATGGCTTGCCAGCTGGGTTCAAAAAGAGTGTGGACTATGATTAGTCGTATGTGGAAATCCTAGCAGGCTCTGAAATAACCATGGTTAGCCACAAGAAGTTGATGTGTGTTTGTACATGTTTAAGGACTGGCTCTAGAGAAAATTTTTTGTCTGTCTCTAATGTAGGTGATGTTTCCTATAGCACCCATTGCATGGAATAAATTGCATAGCAGAGATGCGGGGAAAAAAAAATGCATCTCATATTTGTGGATTTATTTTTGAATTGAAGAGTGCAAATTGCTTGAGTATGCAATTAATTTAACAATATTGATCAAGGAGATGGTGATGTTATTGCTAAGGAATTTGACTGTGTTGATCTGAGCATACAGCACATGCTTTGTTCCTTGGGATTTTCACTACTGTAAAAGACTGATGTTGCTTGTTGGTAGATAGTTATTGGCAGAATTTATTGAGTTCAAGTCTCATCAACAAGACAACATAAAGGAATGTGCTTGCAGAAAAATATTGCCATTGCTCTTGATGTATCACAGATAAAGGTCTCGCTTTCAGGCCTTAGAGAAGAGCTTGGGAACAAGTGTATAGAGTTAAAGAATTTGCAAAATCTTGATCTCAACAAAAACCATCGTATTTCAAAATCTGTGGTACTCTATGATCAGTCATGGAGTCGTCTGATTATTGGTGCAAGAGCCTATGAGTTGTAAGTATAGCTCATTAGTGCAGGACTACCTTATAAAGAGGGAGCAGTTTTCTTTAGTAAGAGATCTTCCATGATAGGACAATTTGATGTATCAAATAAAAGGAAGTTGCCATATTTGATGTAATGAAAAATTGTTCAAAGATATAAGAGTGGACATCCTACATTGTGGGGGGGAATGATAACCAATGTTGAAGGAAAGATGGAAGAAAAGAGGCATCTTCAGAGAAAAGAAGACTGGTACATTAGGCATATTGTGTGGGACTCAACTTTGTACCTCCAAAGAAGTTTCACAGCCTAACTACATTTACTATGTATGCTCTCGTCACAGAGGGAGCAAATAAGGGACATCTGAGGACCATGTCAAGATGAGTTCCCTGGTAACCATGAAACTGCAGCAGTCAAGAGGACTATGATTTTTATGATGAAGTTCTATGTTGAAGAATGAAGAAAATAACTTTCTGCCATGGGTCTTAGTTGGTGGAACTTATCTAGATCAAGTTCTTCAAAAAAGAAGAATTAACATTAACATGGTTCTCTGATGAAATCAAAAGGGTTAGTGTCTACTACCGGTCACCTAAGGATGTTGATGTACAGGGATATTCTTCTATAAAGTGAAGAATGATGCATTTAAATGCTGCTAAGACATCTCTTCGGGTGATAGAATTATCTTATGACAACAGGACCATTGTAGTATTGAATCCTCCACATTCTGTTGTATAGGAATCATAACAAATGACAAGAAATCTCTTAGAACAAGTTATCATGATTGAGATCATGTAAGCTTCCATGACAAAATGAGTAACTAGGGGATCTACTTCAGTTAACATCAGAGGATCTTGAGGGAAGTCAGTCATATTGAGACACTTTCTGTAAGTGATTAAAGGATCAAGATTTACAGGGTGAACTTCTAAGTATGAAGACTGGAAAACCTTTATGCGGATATCTAGGTCATGATGTTCATAGATAGATAAATACATGTCAAATCAGAAGCATTCAAGGGAGAAGACTGATGGATCCTGTGTGTCATACAGGTTGAATGATGAAGTCACAGCTTGCTTCCATAAAGCTAAATTGGTTGCGCACCTTTTAAAGTGGTTATAGTTCTTCGAGAAAGAGACTCAACATTCAAAGGGAGTCTAAAAATCCATCACATGCAACCTTGGACGAGGAAGTTAGTAGGCTGATGTCTAATTTAGAGGCAGTTTGACATTTCATTAGAAGAAACTTTGACGATGAGGTCAAAAGGATAGTGTTTTCTTCATAGTGAAGGAGAAGTTCAAAGTGCAATCCCTTGTAATGCATTCTTCTTTATGAGAGAGAAGTTTGAGGCGAAAGCCCTTATTCCACCCTCTAGGAGTAGCTATGGTGAACCCACCCTCTGATATGGTTCATGATGAATGTCATGTGTGTGACTTCATGACTTGAATGGGCCTGCCCCCTGTGTACATTACAGAAAGGTCACGATCTTTCTGATAATATACACTTTCATTCAGCATTGTAAGGTGACAACTTCACAATGCTTACTATCACGACGAATATCATGCTGACTTGATATTCTTAGAAATGCCTTGATAGTTAATATCTCATGGACTTATTGATAGATATCGTGCTGACGTGATATTGGCTGTGTATCAATATGTTCTTATGAGATAATCATGGTGGATATTATGTGATGTAATATCCATGGATATGCCATGATGAGTTATGGTAGACTTCATGCAACATGATGTCAATGCACATAACATAACGAGGATATATGAATATCATGATGACTTGATGTTCAATATACTCCCTGATATCACAAGTCATGTGATATCTAAACTTGTTAATACTTAGTTAATCTTCCCTAGGTAAGAGGGAGTGTTGAAGATATGGTAGCTATGGTCAAATTAATGATCTATTCGTACATATATATGTGAATATATGCTTTGCATATGTATACATACATACATACATATATATATATATATATATATATATATATATATATATATATATATATATATATATATATATATATATATATATATATATGAATAACAGATCAAACTCGGCCAGTCTTATAGTAACTAAGTTGAATAGAGGCAGATTAATACCGTGGACTTCATTTTTCTAGTCGATAAATATTCATATTGATCCTTGATTGATTGATAACAATAGTAGTTAGTATTAATTAACTAGCCACTTCGGTTTAGTCAGCAAGATACTAACTAATCTATTATTAACCAACCATTGCAATGAATAGTCATAACGGATTCCAATCGGTTCCTCAAATGATATTTATACATGCTGTCAAGAATAAAGTATGGCCCATAGAAATTGATAAATGTCCCATGCTACCATATTGCAGACCAATACCATTCCACATTGAAGATTGATATTGTTACATATTGCAGATTATATACAATATATATTCGAGATCAAATATCTTAATAGAGAATTATCCTACATTAATAGTTCTTTTTTTATGAAAAACTGTGTCTTGGCTATGGATTCTCTCTTTTGCAAGAGGTGCATGTCCTAAATCATCACCTCTTCTTTATGAACTAAAGCTATGTCCATTATGAGTGCATTCCCTTGTTTGGAGATTGTTATCCTTTATCTAAGGATCCCTATTTCAAATATATGCATAGGGGGGTGAATAGGTGTATTCTCATTCTTCTTCCCCTCTTCTTAGAGATGTTATCTTAATCAAGCACTCCCCTTAGGTGGACGTCTTGTCATTAAGATTTCTCTATTTTGAGAATCTTCTTTCCATAAGTACTAGATCCTTTTCACGGTTGTCTATGTTCTTAGACTGTAAGAATTAAGGCTCTTCGCTATGAATGTAGTTTGCATTGTTGCTCTAAGGACATCTCCTTGTTGTGTAAAGTAGGTATCCTCTTTCTCTTCCTTCTCATGTCTAGTCTCTAGACATGATAAGGAGGGGGGCATATATATGCCCTTCTTGTATACAATCTTGCTCTCATGGGGTAGCAAATACGGATTCTAACCATGGCTTAGAATACTTTAGCCCTAGATGCTAAGTATGCTTTCTAAGTCATTCTCAAAACTACGCATTGTTACTTCATTCCTCTTTTGCACACACAAACACATGCTAAATCTCATAATGAGTAATGCAAATAAACTTGCTAAATCTCATTCATGGGTAACGCATCCAATCACATATATGCTAAATCTTATATTCGGGTTATGCATAACAACTTGCTAAGTCCCAATATAGGTAACGCATTCAAATACAGCATGTTAATCACCATACAAGGGTAACGCATCTTTTTACACAAGACCATGTCATGGTGATACAATGGATGTTGATCTATGGATGGAACTTTGGTGGGTTGACTAGCGAGTTACCATCCCATTCGACCATTCAACGCCATCTTTTGTAGCAGACCTTTCGGTGATTCACAATGGGGTGGGCATTCTATTGAGTGAGGTAATTACTCTTTCTGTCTTCTCTCTCTCTTTACTTTTATGCTAGTAGAGGTGGATCTAAAAGTTATGTTGATTAATGATGTTACTCTTGCATTTCTTATGTCATCACTTATGCTCTTGTAATGGCTTTCCAAATATGATATTAGTAAGTGAGATATTTCTTTAGCTAAGGGCTCTCTTACTGGTTGATTTGGGTTTGTTTTAGTACTAACCCCTGTGTCATGTTTTTTGTCATTTTGCTTTTTGTTGTCTTTTGTTTTTCTTTGCACCCTCATGCATGTATGTGGAGTTAGGACCCTTAGTCTTGGGGGCTTGCTTTCCTTGATTAAATGATGTTCTATTTCGTTGTGATTCACCGGATTCTTTCTCCTCTTCTTCTTCTTCTCTCTACTTTACTGCAAGTATGGGTTGACGCACACTTTTGCTAAAGTGGGGGCTAAATGTGTCGTCCTAAATTGGATACACTCCAATTTAATGGAAGTTAGCACCTATTTAATGTGAGATCACCAATCTCCTTGCACCTTTCATTCCTTCTTCCCTTTTTTGTCCTTCCTCCTAGGTGGAATTGGGTTAAAACCCAATAGATCCTCTTTAAAGCTCCTATTTTCATGGTGTTAAGCACGAGGTAGAATCTATTCTCCTAGGTCCCCTTCATCTATTCACTTGGAATCTTCTCTCCGCAGCGCAATGGCTATATCTCGGATTTTGTATTTGATTCTAGAGATCCAGGACCTGTTTCGAGATCCCGAAGGGATCTTGGAGGTTTCAGGACCTGGTTGTCAGTGACGCAGTGCGCTCCTGATGAGCCAATCAAGAGCACAGTACACCCCTAATTGGGACCTATTTTGGGTCTCCTCTTCAAGTCCTGTGTTCAAGTACCTTTGAAGCGTTAATTCCTACAAAGATTGGTTTGCGCAAGTTAGTTAATTCTAACCTCTATATAAACCCTTCCATTTGCTTTATTTCTCATCCACAAGCATTTTAAGATCCATGCATCTCATCATCAAAAATTCAAGTACTCAAGTTCTCAAGCATTCTTCAAACATTCAAGGCATTCAAAATATTTCTCCAATGAAGATCAAGTATTTATGTATTCAAGCTATTGAAGGAGTTTTTGCTAGATCTTCTATTGCATTTTCAACATTCAAGATCTCCTTTCCTACATTCAAGATCTTTTGTTGCATCTTCTACATTCATCCTTTCAAGATCTACATCCATCTACAAGGCGGATTTCAAGGACATACATTCATGAAGGTTTTGGTTTTATTTTGATGTCCCTTTTAGGATTTTGAAGCTGAGTTAAAGCTATTACATCTATATACTTGATTACATTCCAAATTCAAGAGCATATTCATAGATTTACTTCGCTTCATGTTACAACTATCATTACTACTTTTTGTCATTCTATCTTTATTTTAATTCAAGGTTAATTCGTAAACTAAGGTTTGACCAAGGCAACCCCCACCCCCCCCAACAAACAAACAAGCAACCTCTTTGTTTTGCAAGCTTCGGATTTTGAATTGACGAACAGATTATGGATCTAGTTACCCTTTCCGACTCTATGCAAAACTGTGAAATCACAATCAATGTCGCATACAATCTATCAAGATCACAATGCACCCATGATGGTCCATTTAGCCCCTGATGATCCAATTCACCCTTGACAAATCTCCAATGCTTTCTGGGTTTCGTCTGCTTCGCAGATTTCAGCATAGATACCAAATTACAGCAGCTTTTGACATCATTCGACAACACATTTGCAGGTTTGTATTATATAAGATATATCATCTTCTACTTTCAATTTCCATTACAACATTACTTTATCTTTTTGCTTATATCCTCTTAAAGTGGGGATGAGAGGGAAATAAACCCGAGTCATTCATTCCTCTTTGTATTAGGTATAGATTATTACTTCCCTTGTATCAATCTAATCTAAACAAACGGGGTGGATTTTGGTCTCGCCCTTTTCATTTATGTGTGTGGTTGGTTCGCTTCCATTTTTCAACCATACAATAATTATTTAAAATAATTAATTGGGCCAAGAGTGGTGACCCTTAGTAAAGGGGCACCACCAACATATATAAAGGAAGATTAAATCTTCCTTTTAAGAAAGGAGGATCGGTCATACACATGATGAGATAAACAACATGGTATCCGAGCAAAAACGAATGTTTCTAGGATTGGGGAGTTGTGTTGAGAAATGTCTACCCTACCCTCAAACGAACCAAAGGATGGTTGATTTTTGTCATAGTCTTTTACTTTTTTGCATGGATTTGGTGAGGTCGTTGAATACAAAGGGTACGTTGCCACATTGGAGAAATGACTAACAAGCTATTTATCTAACTACACTGGCATGGATCATGATATGGACAGAATTGGAGTCCATTTTGGGCGAGTTCATTGTACAAGAGTAGCAAAGATATTGCATAGTTTACAGAAGTACGCCTATGTGGTATAACTCCCAAGCACTATTGATAAATCAAGTTATACATGCAGGTGGCCTGTAGATGATAGCGAGTTAGACCAAATAGGCTTGGTGGAGATAGTTTCCACTTGTAACTTGAACTATCAACATGGACTTAATGTTTCTCACATGATATATGAATGCATTTCCCATGTTTTAAGTTTTGTTGTTGTCTTCAATTTCATAGACCCACTTTGACTTGCATGCCAAAGAGTCAACCCTTGTGTGAGTTCAAGTTTGTGAAGAATTTGATATATTTTGGGCAAAATATGGTGGGCCCCAAACTTATCACATGGAAAGATGTTTCGAACACATAATGAAATTTGATATGATGATTCTGGAATAGAATTGATGGGCAGTCACAACAATTTATATGCCCAAGCCAGAGAAGGTTGTATAGATCACCTTGAAACAATATATATCATTAAGTGGCAATAATATGTGAATGAAATAAAAAGAGGAAAATGAATAAGTGGAATAACAAAATATTCACGACAATAGTTTTCAAACTAGGCACAAACATACAAATACGTGAGGCAATGGGCAAAATATAAAATTCATGAAAATTATTGACTAAGTGCAACAGAATATTCGAGCCTCTAACTATGTGAAAAAAAAGGTAAATAGTGCCAGCACAGAAAGTTCATCCTTATTCGAGTGTATATCACAGTGGGTCCGATTTGGTTTCAAGAACCTCCATAGCTCTAACATCACAATTCATAAGCTTTTGCGCCATTTGCACTAATCAATGGTTATTATTTCTCACCACAAACATCAAGAAGGAAGGTATTGAGGGTTATGCTTTTGAGAAAGGTGAAAAACAGTTCTGTAGTTACTATTTCAGAGTTTCCCCTAACTCTCCAGCAGCATGTGTATTAAGAAGCACATGTAATTTCCAAGGCATGAAGCCACTGACTCATATCGGGCCTTTCCTTTGACAGAGTTCTTTTGATTTGAGTGGAAGGAAATTCTAGCTATTTAAGTATGTATTTGTCCTTACCAAAAAAGAAAAAAGGCTACAGAAACAGCACATGAGCAAGTACAAATGGGTCACTTTTCACACCAACAATACAAGAAAAACAATATTGAAAATCTGAACTCCCAACCAGTTAAATTTAAGGTGGTTAGAATCAACATTTGTAATATTGAAAAATGATGTTGCTTTGTGAATGGGAAATTTTGAACAAAAGGATACTTGATGAATTTGTAGTGATCTACACTAGTCACAATTATAACTATTTGGTGAAGTTCACCAATAATGTCATTAATGCATATTGTGTATGGAGTTGCCAATGTGTAGTGTGTTCTTGTTGATGTTGAACATATGTGTGAATGATGCCCCGATCATTCTGCTTTTGAGGATATCTCGGTTTCGGAAGTGTATAAACTTGATGACTACATGGAAGTAGCATAGGTTCAAAGAAAGAGGTGTGTCGTGTGCAGAGACAAGTGGGGGAAGTCTATGTTTTTAATGGACCTCACACTACTCGAATCAATGATTCTACGAAAACGGATGCCTCTATCATAATACCTGTGATCATAATCGAATGTCCATTTCAAGGTAATTGTCATTCCAAGTGGAAAGTTGATAAATTGTCAACGTCAAATTACCAATTGGAGATCCATTGGTCTCTACTAGAACTAGAGGTCACAAGTGTCAAAGAATAGTCTTCATGGAGTTGGAAATGAGCAATGTGAATTCTTAGGGATTTGTCGTGCCGCATGTGTGGTCCGCTTGTTGGAAGCCTTGGATCCTATGATGAAATTATTGATGACCTACGTTCATTGAGAAACTTCGTTACACAAAGTGAAGAATACCGTCACTCGGTTAACCACAATGACTTTCCAATCACATGCTGCATAGGAGTCAATGCGGCAATCATGAAGGAAATTAAAGTCATATGTTAAGGGATATTCATATACTTCTCATGCAATGCGTTTGGATCAGAGGTACCAACTGATATGATAGTGATATCCCTATTTTACTTTACAGTTAGGACAAAAGAATAATCCCATAACTATGGGTTACAAAAACTTGTGGTAGTGGTTATGGAAACTACCTAAGTATTGCGGGTTATGACACTAGGGAGGGCAGTGTTAATAGTGGGCTACATGGGCTTTATGGTTCACAGGCAAGAGCTTTGTAAGTTGGATTGACTAGCTACCGAAATTTGAAGTTGAACCAAGTATTGCAATTGACAAAGCTAGCTTAAATGATACTAATGAATTTGAAACCAATTGTATAGATCATACAACCTTTTGTGATGAACTGCTTAAGTGTTTAAAGAATGAAAGCATAGATCCTTCTTTTAATGTTGAATTGAAAGATCAAATCAGAGGCATTACACTACACACAAACTTGTACAGATTCAAATTTGAGTATTGTTTAAAAGTCAACTAGCCTCACAAGATTTGTTAGTATTATGTTTATCCCACAATTGCTCTAAGTGCTTCATTAGAATATCAAGGAAGATCTTGATAATTATTGCCATGAGACTGAGTTGGTGGCTGAAGACCTTTCTTCGAAGAGGAGGAATTTACATTCAGAGGGAGTTTGACAATCCATCACAGGCAACCTTGGACGAGGAGGTCAGAAGGTCGATATCAAATTCACAGAAAGTCTGATATTATTTCATCAAAAGCAACCCTCAATGAGATCAAAAGGTAGATATATGTTTTAGAGAGAGCCTTCTTAACAATTCTTCTCAATGAGGGATAAGTTTGAGGTGCAATCCCTTATATGCATTTTTCTCTATGACGGAGAAATTAAAGGTATCAGCCCTTGCAACATTTTTCTCTGAAATGGAGAAGTTTGAGGTATCAACGCTTTATGCATTTTTCTTTGAGAGAGAAATTTGAGGTATCAGCCGTTGTAGCATTTTTCTCTGAGATAGAGAGATTTGACGCGTCGGCCCTTATAATGCATTCTTCTTTGTGAGGGAGAAGTTTGGCTTGTAAGCCCTTATTACCACCCTCTAATGTGATTCAATGGTGGATGCCATGTGTGTAATGCCATGGCAACAACACGTGTTAGAATCTGTGGTGACTTTCTTGTACTTAAGTGTTAATTCTCCAGAAGAGCCATCGTGAATATCAATGTAAGGTGATGACCTCACAATGATGGACACTTGTGCATCTTACAATCATTAATGTGTAATGTCCCTTCTCCTAGCTTGAGTATTTGATGCTTAAAACATGTAGCAATTATTAGCATATGGAAGAGATAGCATTAATGTATATAAATGAAACAAATTATAAGCAATTAACAAGATAAATAATTATTAAATCATCTAACTCCCATCCTAAACCCACTTAATCCTTAAAAGAAGGTTATACTCGTATTTACCTAACCCTCTGATGAATATAACTCTCAGTTAGGCAACCATCATGTTAAGAGTGCATTCTAAGGCCTTTGGCATCTCTATTAATGAGTGAACTCATTAACAACACATACTTGGGACAGATCCCACCTCTAACCGAATCTCTTGTCTCTAACCTAAGAGATTCTCTACAAATCTCTCTCTGGGTTCCAATTTGGAATCCAAACATTCAATAAAGAATGCTCTCTAATCTCTTAAGTTCTCTTAAGAGAAACACAACATTCTAATTTATGCCCTCTACCAAGTTCTTACTTGATCTCTATGAGAACTAGAGAGTTCTTATCTCAAGCATGATTATCAGTCCTTGGACCTATAAACTTTCAAGGAATCCATTGCAAAATTGGTATCTAGGCAACTTGGATAAGACCTGCTTTATCCCTCGTTGAGCTAAAAAAGTGATACGATTGGATATATGGGGATTAATGTTACTTTCTATTTATGAATATTTTAAAATGGTATAGATACCTAAATTGGAATTATATAAATATATGTATTGATACTCAGTGTATTTCTATTTGGCTAAAGAAGGGAAGGTGGTGATGTTACCAAGGAGGGTCTTGTATAATTCCAAGCAATTGGATCTTTGTCCCAAGATAGGGTAGGGGTCAGTAATCCATAAGTCTTTGGGATGCAAACTTGGACTTGTAAACTTTGAGGGAATCCATTGCACATTTGGTATCTAGGCAACTTGGGTAACATTTATATCCTTCAATCCGCAAATCAAATAGTGAAAAAATTGGGCATGCTTGTAGAATACTAACTTCCTACTTAATGTTTTCATGCGTTTGTATGTCTACTTTGTGTCTACTTCATGTTTTCATGCATTCATATGTCTACTTTGTGTATGCTTCATGTTTTCATGCATTCATGTGTCTACTTTGTGTTTTCATGCACTTGTGTGATTAATTTACGGGTGTTTTGTGTTTTCATGCATTAAGATGTATACTCCACAAATTCCTTAGGTGTTCTTGCATGCAAAAATATGCTTTGCATGTTGGCTCTATAAGAAAATTTATGATCTTGCTTGAGGACAAGCAAAATTTGAGAAGGGAGAATTGCGATGTCCTGACTTATATTATTAGATGAACAATTAATAAACAAGAATAATATAATTATAATATAAATAATGATACAATCATAATATAATATTTTACTACGACAAATAAATACAATGATATATTTTATAAGTATTATATAATATTATAAATATTATATATATTTAATAATGATATAATGATCCAATATAATTATCAATTATAAATAATGATATTATGACAAATAGAATATATTCAAAATATTGAAAAGTTATATTAATTAAATATTATAATTTAACCAATATTATTCATATATCAAAAGTTATACATTAATTTATTGTTTAATACCATATAGAATATTAAAGATAAACAATAACTTTTATAATAAGTGATTAATATAATATATCAAAATAATAGTATATGATAAATTAAATATGATAGATCAAGACATAAGAAAACTAATTATAAGTAAATAAATCTATTATTAATAAAATATAAATAAATCAGGAATATATATAATTAATAAAATCTTTTGATTAAGATGATATACAGAGACTATATGAAATAAGTCTGCAAGAAAGCTTAATGGAGAAATGTTTTAACTAAGTCTCACCATGGGACATTACAAAGTCTGCAACACAGTTATAATGATCACACTAGCCTTAGTGATGGGACTCAATATTAAGATCACTCTTACTTCACTCCGATTAATAATGACTTCAAGTCTACATAAACCATTTTAGAGCTAAAACACTAAGTCACCTCAATGTTAGGTTTTATATTGTTTCTTTAAAAAAGTGTCCATTATACATAAAATAACTAAGAAGTATTCTCTCCTCCAAGATTTCTCGTGTTCTTGGTTGATTTATTTGTTCTCTGTTGATTTTTCCAATATATTAAACATTGTCATTGGCAACAAAACCATTAACTATCCTATGGTCTGATATTAGATTCAATTCCAAATGTTCCAGTTACATCATAACTTTGAGATTGACCAATATTTTTCATTTTCAGTATATTTTAACTTGCCTAAGCAAAATAATGTGTGAGATACTATACAAACAGAATGACATACTGAACAGCCAATTCTCTTGTCGGAGTAAGAATAAGAACTCTTATGGCTGGAATGCGCTTTGGACGAAAAAGTAATCTCTCCAACACTGGTAAGCCAAATGCAGCTGTCTGTGATTGGAAACATAGTAATTGATCAACTATCATCAAAAAGGAAAAGGAAAAGGAAAAAAACCATCATGTTATGGAAGGAAGACAATAATACTATACATATCAAGACCCAACTAACCTTTCCAGACCCTGTGATTGCACTGCCACATATATCACGCCCAGTTAATGCCAGAGGTATACAAGCTGCCTGTGTTTTAGAGTAACAGAAGATTTTAAAGATCAGAAAAAGCTTATAGATATCATCAAGAATTGCGAAATTCTGGAGCCTTGCATTACATTTAAGTTTTTAACAGGTCGTACTTGGAAATGCTATACCATTTAACTAGCAAAATAATGACATGTTATCAACTCAACTTGATCACATGAATAAAAACATGTTCACATCATCACTGCTATATAAACCTGTACTTTGGAAAAGCATATTTATTACAAGCAATGCATACCAGCCAGGCAATGCAACAAAAATGTAACACATAACAATTGACTAAACCAGATTTTATCATATACATTTAAGTAATAAAAAACAATGACCATAATGCATGAAGAAAATATTAGAATTTTTTGTCCAACATGCAAATTGGATGCAACTCTCAAAAATGTCCTTGGGCACTAGATAAAAATACAGATTGCAGGCATGATTAAATTCAAATGACACAATACAAAAATTTATTAAATGCCGTTTTATTTGATTACAACCTTTTAGCATTAAATGCATTTTTCTGACAACTACTCATTGAGAGGCCTCCAATTTACTGGTTACAACCACCCTTTGTAAAAATTATAAAACTAATTTACGACACTTCGGATTGTAGACCAAACAAACCCCCCCGCAAAGCCCCCCCGCCCAATTCAAGGGAGTGAAAAAGATCAATTCAACATGACCAATTACAAAATGTGTCCATATCAAAAAATATTGCAAACTATCAACTAGGCAACTGTATCCTAGTAGCTTAAGCCAGTACACGACAGGAATGGGGATGGATATTGGTATGGTGGTATGGCAATGTTTTCCCTTGGGTATGGAACATTTGGATAAGTGCATGTGCATGTATGCACACAAAAAACTTAAGAAATATGCACAATTGTAAAGGTAGATACATTTAATAGTAATGATACTTCATCATGGTAGTGACAAAGGTAAATATTGAATACGAATTGATGGTTAATATATTTAATATTTATCTTTATCAAATGGCATTTAATAGTACTAAGTATACCTGTCTATGTTCTTGATTCTGGTCTCCACACCTAGAACCCCTAATTGTAATCAAATTTCTTATACGACAAGAGATCCCAATAACCAGCGGGGGGTTGGGAATAGAGGCCAAAATGGATTCGTGGGCCAGCAACATAAGCTGCGCAGGTTGTTAGATGTGAGAAATTCCCAATAATAGGATTGCGAGGGAAATTTTTGATCCAATGCGGGTCAAAAGTAGGGGTTCAAGGGCCCTGCACCCAAAAGAAAAACAAGGAAAATGAGAAAATAGAGAGTGAAGGGAGTAAAATGATCTTTGAATTGGACAAGATGACGCTTTTAGGGACATTTTTAGGGATTTTGATGCAAAAGAAGTCAAAAAATGTATTTTTTTATTAACTTTGGGTGGTCAGCAACTTTGGGTATCATAGGTATAACCCATACATACCATGGGCTTAGTTATCGGTTCAATTCGAAATACGGGTTCAAAGAACTAGTTCACCACTACGGCAAAATTTTGGAAAGGGTTTAGGGTTCATCCATACAAAATTATAATATATACATATTAATGAAGCCTAGAAGCATAGAGTATCATAAATTCATATGATTTAATCATCTAAACAACAAAAACACCATAGGCATAAACTTTAAACAAGTAATCATAGCATCATGAATCAAGATCATACCATCATATATTTCAATTTTCAAGTTCAACATCAAAGAGTAAAATTAAATCATGATCCATGAATCATAACAGCAAGTTCAAGTATCATTTCAAGTTCAAGTTTCAACTAATCATAATGTATAAAATTTTAATATTCATCATATTCATCTTCTTCATCATCTTCTTCTTCTTCTCCTCCTCCACCTCCTCGTTGTAGTAGTCCTTCCGCATTAGTTGACTCAGTAATATAGAGCTAAGGCCAATGGGATCAGTGCCAATGACAATAGTATGGGCATCATAATCTTCTAAGTTTTCAATTGTAAGCCAAGAAGCAAAAACATCCAAGTGCACCAACTTTGCATCTGCATCCCACCTCTCTGTCTACCCTTCTTTGTATTCTTTAGTCTTGTGCAAGAGGAGACGCAAGTTGTAATGCACAAATACCAAGTTCTCCACTCTTTTTGACTGCAACTATTGCGCTTCACTGAATAGATGAAAGAATATGTGCTCCAATTTCTCTCTGAAGAGGAATGAACTAGAAATCTATGAAGACATGACATGTAAACAATTAAAATAAAATTTAAATTATGTATCTTGAATCTTAGAATTTCTAGAAATTTATGTAGAAATTCACCCGGGTTCGAACCAAATTCAATCTGGGAAGCTGAAATTCACCCAAGTTCAAATTCTTTGACTATGGGTTTGAACCAGCCCCAAGAAAATTGAACCCTGTTCGAACTTGGGCTGAACTGGACCAGTATTTCGAACTGGTTTGAACCAAGGCAGGGTTCTAGGGGCAAAACTACGAACCTGGGTAACTATGACCATGGGCATTGGGCATATCCGAGCACCTGGATGCATACCCAAACACAAGTGCATACCCTAGGCCTACCCAAGTGTACCCCCAAGCAAACCCATATGCAATTACAGGGGTGGGAGGCATCAAGGGTGTACCCAATAACATAGTTGTAAAGCTCGCACTTACCAAGTACCGAAAATGGGACTCGGCAAAAATGCAGCAGATTACTTAGTAACTTGAAATTTGCTTAATTTTCATTAGAACCCTTTTTTGTTTTGCAAAATTCAATGAGGGGATGCATCCAATGAGTCAATAAATGACAACATAAAGAAGCAAGCTGAGTATAGTTATATGTGCTTGATTTTAATATAGATTGGGTACAAAATGCCATTCTCAAATGGAATGTTGATGGCTAATAGTCTGAAGCTAAATAAAATAGCAAGTTGTTTTTGTAAAACCAATAAATACTACATCAAAACATTTTACATCTTACTCTTCCCAACTCTAGTAAAACTGGAGAGGTAGAATTGGAGGATCTACTCGTAAAAGTTCACTTTGGTTGTGTCCCCTTGCTTCACATGACAAGTTGTAGCTCAGCATCCTTGATGTAGATGTTGCTGGCATTGGCAATGACTCCTCATCATCCTCGACCACGTCATCCCCCTAATGTCATTTACTATTAATCCAAATCTGCCACTCCTGTTCCACTACCTACCTCTACAAATCATAGATGTCATCCTCAATATACAACAAAGGCTGGTCCTATGCTATCCAATCACTATTAGGATCTATATCATCCAAATCGATTGGGCTACCTGATAAGTCCTCTACCTTCCTTTGCACAACCAAAGATTATATTGCACAAAGACAAGGCCATGGAGGCATTTCTGAGCTAACTTATTCTTCTTCTTCATGTGTATGGCCTCGAACAAGCTCCAATTGTGCTCACAGTTGGATGAACTACAAATCTTCACTCCTTGGCACACATCATTGCAAATGACCACAAAATATTAAGAGGGTGCCTTCCAGTGGAGGAGCACAAGAAATCAGCCAAAATAAAATTGGAATAATCTTTTTTTCACCCTAGGCATTATATTTATCTATAGTCGAGGTTTAGGTAAAAAGCTCAACAAGCAATGTTTGTGACTATTGGGCATAAATACTTGTCATGCAAAAAAACTTGCAAGTTTTTAAAACTCTTCAATATTTTGGCAAGTGTTTCAACTATATCTGGTAACTTAGCCTAGTACTGATCAGCCTGTGTTAATAAATCTAGTGCCCTAGGTCAATGCCTTTCCCTCAGTCAACTAACATGACCATTCTAATGGAAGCATTCCTCGTTTCACATCAGCCTCTAACCTTTCTTCTTATGCATGTATCTAATGCCTAAAACAAATGACCTTATAAAACTGTTGGACCGATCTAGCAAACCTTCCTCCCTATCAAACAAATGACCCAGTTATAAAATCACAAAACTATTAAATATCTTGACAAACCAAAACTAAATTCTAAAGCAATAAAAAGGCTACAATACATTTGCACTGACTTGTGATCAAACTTGTTACAAAACCAACACAGCCAATCGTAGAGGCATCAACAAGCTAAAGACAATCAGATACACTAGAATCTTGAGATACACGATGCTATCGACCATGTGGCAAGGCTAACATCAAATCATGGTGTAATTCATATGTTGAGAGGCAGCATATTAAACTAGTACAGATATCTTAAATAAATCTATCTAAACAAATGCCAATAGATATCTACTACAAAATAATTATAATTTAATTTACTACATCTAAATTTATTTATATTCTCTTTATCTTCATTTATCTAGTTTTTTACTAACTTAAGCTTTTTATTTTAATTTCCTAAAAAATGGATGATTTATATCTCCAAATATTATAATTTAAACAGATATTTTATGTGGTATTCATTAAATTGTTTTTAAAAGTATATTGTATTTATAATAAGATTTAAATTTTTGAAATGTAGATGGTTGTCAAATTTAATCTAAAAGAATAAAAGTTAACATTAACATGCTCACATCATCCCACTCCCCCATTCTGCCATTGTAGAATGCCTATCGGCATTAATGATATTATCATCACAACCCAATCACAGATGCAGCAGCACACCGGAGATGATTGGATCCTCTACAATTTTGAGGCACATGACGTTATTGACCAAGTGGCAAGACTGACATCAAATAATGGTGCAATTCATATATCAAGCAGCAGCGCATGAAACGATATTAAATTTACCTGACTTAACGCCATGTCCAAACTCGGATGTGCCTGAGTGCTAAGGTTACCCAAGTTTGTCAGTTTTCAGGGGGAAAAAATGACTTAGATCACAAACAATATACTTATATGGGTGTTGGGCATGACTGAACATGCACCCATACAAGAATGAACTGCACAGAAACAAACCTTGTTTCATTTTCCAACCACTTATTTCTCCTTATAGTCCTAAAAAGAACTTACAATAATTCAAATCTCTTGTTCCTCCAAGAAAAAGAATGATTTATCTACACAATGATGGACACCTTTTACAATAATGGTAACTGCCCACTCCGAGCTTTTCAAAATAGCACACATCACTTTAAGTCTCTAGTATTAGCGTTTTACTTTATGTCAAACATCAATGTTACCAGGTTTGCCTGGGTCTAGGGATAATGCAAGGGTTTATCCTGATTCCTGACCAGGACATGTCCCAGCCTCCCAGGTATGCCATAAGTGTACCCAGGTTTTTCAGGCAAGGAAACCAACCCCTTTTTCTAAACCATCATTTTTGTTTAATTGAGTATCAGGAAGAAATTCAATTCACAAATCTTCAATATATTTAGCATTTTCTGAAAAATGTGATCCATTCTTGCTCCTTGCTTGGACAATCCTTACAGTCAACTGGCACTGTGTTAGGGAATCAATCCAGCTGTATGTTTTTGCATACCAGTTGATCAGAACCAATCTTTACTGGTTGTGAAACAGACCTGAGATTCACCATCCAAGAATCGCATACTGTAGAGAAACCAAATTAACAATGCCCTCTCCATAATTTTATTTGTTCATATATATATATATATATATATATATATATATGCACTCTCCTAATTTTATTTGTTACTGTTTACCAAATAAAATTGGGGGGGTGCATAAAACACAACCTGCACTAGACCTCCCTGGTTTACCTCTTAAAGCACCATCAGTATTCAACTTAAAACTCATCCTTTGAAGAGGTATTGATTTGGATTCATCCTCGGATCTTTTGGGTGCTTAACCTCTGAAGTGTCATCAATGAGAGAATATAAAATATAAAAATATTATGTTTATAACATATATTATTATGATAAGTATATAGTAATAATATTTTATGCATAAATTTAAAGTAATATACTGTAAATATTGTATTTTTATGTGAATAATAATGTGATGGCTGATGCTTTGTCTAGGAAACCTCATTTACATTCTATCTCTGATATATCTGCTGATTGGAGGTTGTTAATGATAGCTTAGTATGTCAAAAACCCATTTGCCAACAATATTGCACAAGGCAATGTACAAGATGACAGGTTGAAAATAGCTGATGACGTGATTCTTTACAAAGGACAAGTTTACATCACACCCAAGCCAAAAGTGAAAGCTTGCCATGATACCCCACTTGCAGAACATTCAGGTTCCTACAAAACAAATAAACAAGTGAGGAAAAGTTTTGCTTGGAAAGGATTGAAAAAAGGATGTAATGCAGCATGTGGGCAACACAAAGAATGTCAACAAAATAAGGAGAAGCATGTGTTCCCAGCAGGACTATTCCAGCCTCCGCCCGTCCCAGATCAGCTATGGGAGAGCATATCTATGGAGTTCATCACAGGTATGTAAAGGGTCCAAGGTAAGGATTGTTTATATGTACTGGTGTATAGGCTCACAAATATGCATAGTTTCATGTGATACCATCACATTTTGAACCACCACAAGTGGTAGATCTGTTTTTTAAAGAAATATTCAGACTTCGAGGGATACGAAAAACAATTGTAAATCATAGGGATAGCAAGTTCCATAGTCTGTTGTACCAAGAGCTATTCCATCTGACGGACAAAATTGATGCATAAGACCAGCTACCATCTACAGACAGACAAGCCAAGTGAAATAGTAAACAAGTGGATTGAGGATTACTTAAGGAACTAAGTTAAAAGTCAACATACAACGTGGATCAAGTGGTTGCATTTGGGTCAGTGTTGTTACAACACCACTCATCATATGTCGATGGGTCTGTCACCTTTCAAGGCACTCTACAGCTCTGATGCAACTTTCTTTGTGGATTTGATTTTTACCAACAGTAGAGTTTCTAGTGCTAAAGATGTGAAACCAAGCAGGAGTATTATGGTGATTTTCAAGAACTTGCAAGATGGTTGGAACCAACAAAGACTATATGCTGACAGGTAAAAAACTGAAAAGACATTTGACGTGGGTGAATTGTGCTCTTCAGGTTGCAGCCTTATAGACAGTCATCCATTAAGGGAATAGAAGAAAAGTTGAAGCCATGCTTCTATGGTCTTTATCGAGTAGTAAGAAAGGTGGGACAAGTCACTTATGACTTGGAATTACCACCCAACAGCAGAATACACAATACCTTCCATGCTTCATGCCTTGAGGAGGCCCTTGGAACTATCACCACTTGATTATGAGGAAAAGTTAAATGAATTGGAGACAATCCTAAATGTGAGAGAAAAGATGCTGAGAAACAAGGTGATATCTGAACACTGGAGAAATTGAAGGGACAGACACCTCAATATCTTTGAACCACTGATAGAGAATTTTGAACAGCCCGATCTGAATTTCTGAATTTGCTTAAGGCCAAACAATTAGAGGATGGGAGGACTTTTGTGATCCCAATCTAATTTAAGGCATATTTTATAGTACCTTTCCACGTGAGTTTTCCTTTTAAAAAACTTAATAAATTGGAAATTTTAAATAAATGTGATTATTGATAATTCCGTAATATTTTTTTAAGTTGGTAGTTAAGTTATTTTATTGTTCTTTTTATTTTTTTGTCTTTTTAAGAGCGGACTTGAGGTCAGCTACCCTCCTCCAGTGTAAAAGCCTATATAAGAATCCATTATATTAAGAGATAGCATGCAGAAAATAATTGAGATTGGCCTCTGAGCACGCAGGAAAATGATACCACACACTCAGAACCCAGAGAGGTAGGAAGAGCCCTATTTCAGTTAGCAAGTTCATCTTTCACACCCAGATAAATCTGAACTATGATTTAGTCTCTTCCAGCAGCAAGTTGACAGTAAGTTCAGATTTAGTTCCTTCCTGCAGAAAATTGACAGTAAAGTAAAGAAGACTGGTGCACATCTCAGGCAGTAAATAGCCCAAGACAGATAATGACAGCAGTGCCATTTCTAGGGCAGATTTGCAGTGCACCATGCTTCAGATCGGGCGTCCACATTAGGTTTGCACCATATGCACCTGGCTGGAAACGATAGCTCTTTTTGCCAGAAGATCTCCAACGCCTGCCAATTACTAGAATAACATTTTTATTATTTATTATTTAATGTCTATATTGTAACTTATGTAAATAATAGATTGTTTCTATTTAAGTTTTAACAAATACTTCATTATAGAAACATTTGTTTTGTAATCCTTCAACTGGTCATTTGATCATTCCATTTGATTCATTAAATTATTTTACCATAACACAGTATCAAAGCTGTAAATCAAAAATTTGTTTTTTCCTATAAAAAATTGGATGAGTTCTTTTAGGTTTTGGGAAAATGAATTTTAAGATTTTGTGTGTAGGATTCCCTAGCTCTTTTCTTCGTGACCAACTTCTTAAGACCTGACTGAGTTTATTCTTGCTTATTAAGTTTTTTCCTTCTTACGTGCATTTGAGGGTTTTATCGTCATTTTGTCTGTTACACAAAAACGTGTTCCCTGTCCCTAGGGAGCTCATTTCCATCCCCAAAACATTTCAGGAACAGTGGGATGAAAAGAAAACGTCCCTTAGCCATCCCCGATTTTAAAAAACAGCAGCAAAGTGTAGGAAATGTCCCCTCACATCTAGGGACACTGAAGCATCCCTGATCCATCCCTGATCCCTCCCCAAAACCCCAAAAAAAAAAGTGTCCCCAAAATATTCAGATGAATTTTGGCATTAAAAATTAAATAAAAACACTTTTATTAATATTATTTTTACCAAATCAACAATTCATGAAAATTAAATTTGTTATTGAAATCATTAAATATGTTTAATCCTCCCCAAGAAACTGTAAGAAATGTCCCATGACATTTGGGGACACTGAAACATCCCTGATCCCTCCATGAAACAAAAAAGCATCCCCAAAATATTCAGATGATTTTTGGCATTAAAATTTAAATAGAAACACTTTTTTAATTCTTTTTACCAAATCAGCAATTCGTGATTAAATATGTTTAAAATTTGATGTATTTAAGCAAAGAAATAATAATATATTAAAATTATAAATATACTATTTAATTTAAGCTTTTTTGTATTCATCATAATAAACATATGTTAAAAAATTAGATTAAATAAAAATGTATTATAATTATAAATTTAATTTGATAGCTTTTAAATATTTAATTATTAGAATAAAAGACAATTCTAGTAATAGTGACTTAGATGATTCATTCCTGTTTTTCAAACATTCATTGGATGATCCATTCCTGCCAAAGGGAGATAGTGACATAGATATAACTGAGCCTTTGGACATTTGCTAGCGAAAATGAAGCTTAGTTTCATAGGTTGTGACTATACCCTGTTATATTTTGATGTTCGAGACTTTTGGATACATGTTTGAGACATTTTGATTTGGATATTTATATTGCTAGACCACAGTTTTGATGTTTGAGACTATTGTTATAATGTTGTTATATTGATTTATACTATTACTACCATCCTTTATGTTGTTATACTACAATTGTAACTTGTGAATCGGTGATTTATTTGCATATTGTTTTGTTAATAATCAATTATTTCCATATCTCTCTTTCCCTCTCTCTATCTACAATATTCACACACAAATTTTTTTAAAATTTGTATGTTGTCGTCCCCTATTTTTTTAATTCTTTAGTAAACATCACGAAAACGGGTCCTCTGTCATTCCCCCATCTTTGTCCCCAAAACATCATGGAGCATAGAATTTTTGCTTGTTCATTGGTCAATAATGCTTCTCTTTGAATTGTTTTTGCTTGACTATAGTTGATCATTATGCAAATTGCGTGTGTTGAATTTCTCATCGAAGACTTTTTAACCTACAACAACCCTATTTGTTTTCTTCAATGACTCATTTGTGACATTTTCAACCCTCACAAAGCCGCCCAAGCTACTAGCCCAAACAACCATATTCTAATTGATTTTTTTCTCTGATCGACTGCTCATGCCTCTTTTCCATCAAATCTATGTTTCCTATCTTTTTTTGGGGCTAGGGTCTTATTCCCGGAATCCTCTATATTTTGTTGATAGCTTCTGATTTTCAGTATTTCTTCTGTAGATCTCGATCTTTCAGCCAGCTAGAGTTTTTGCAAAATCTCCTAAATTTTTGGTCAAAATAAATTTTATCCTACATGTTCTTTATGGGTTTTTTGAGAAGATATATGGTCTTTGTCATAATTTTTTGGATCTGTGGAAATTTTGATCACTGAATTCATACCAACTATACTCCGTACTTCTTGAAGTTTATATCTACATCTATCTTTGTTTTTGCACTAGGACATGTGCCTCGAATACCATAATCAATTTTTTGCCTCTTCTTAATTTCTCATATTTTGTGCCCCGAAAAGCATGCACAATGGAATCTTTGACCAACGTAATGTTGGAAGGCAATCAGCAATTGAACAGCAAAAATTACAACACATGGAAGCAGCAAATGGAGACTATTTTTTAATATTGACGCCTCAATGAGCTTGTTTTGGATAAAGAGACTCATCCTACCGAACCTAAACAAGATCAAGATAAGTTTGACAAGCACAACCAAGAAGCGGTCATGCAAATCAATCTTTCAATTACTTATGATCAGCTAATACAAGTGCTATCTGACAAGATAGCTGCTGAGATTTGGACTATTTTTGAGACATTGAATAAGAGTTGTGTGTTCTTCCTAAAGAACAGCTGTTTTCTATCACGATACATGAGTGTATGTCCTTACAAGAGCATCTAACAAGGATTGAGGATATTTGAGATCAGCTAGAGGCCATTGATTAGAAAGTAAAGCAAGAGGATATGATAGTAATAACCTTAAAGAATCTACCTAAATCCTATGAGCACTTCATTAAAACACTCAATAATACTATGACTAAATTTGACTTTAAGTTTTCAAACTTGTGCAACAAACTTCTGCAGCAAGACCATTGGGAAAAACAATTTGGTAGCAGTGCCACTTCATCCTCCTTAGAGCTAGCCTTCACAAGGAAAATCCTTTCTGAAGGATAAAGGCAAATCTCAATCAGTTCGGCAAAAAGGTTGCAATCAACCCCTGGAAAGCTCAAAGATGAATGCCACAAATTTGGTCACTTGATAAACGACTATCGAAATCGGATTGCTTCTAAACAAGGAAAGTTGGGAGGATCTCGACTGAAAGCTAATGTCGTAAAGAACTCTGAGGAAAAAGAATCAACATTTTATGCTTTCATGGTGAAACACCCAACAGATTATGCTTGGTACATAGACTTTGGTGCTTCTCGACACTTTACTCATTGGCATGATTGGTTCAAAGACTTCTTACCTTTCATTGATTTAGTCATTTTTGGAGGAGTATATTGTTGTTGGCAAGGGCAACCTACAGATACAGTTTGGTGGGAGGAATCTCATGTTCCTCAATGTACATTACAAAACTAGTATGGAACTCAATTTCCTCTCAGTGAGCTAGATTATGTGACATTCTCCTTAGCTTGATGTAATATTCAATTCACACAAGTGTTCAATTGTTGATTGCCTAACTCGCACTATTGTGATTGTTGGCATACAATTGATATTCTTGAGCATGGCTTTGTAGCTCAATCATCCTCTAGCAATCTTTGGCATTGGCAGTATGGCCATCTATACATTCACTATCTTGCTCAGCTTGTTCAAGAGGATCTAATTCTTGGCTTACCTGAGATTCGTTCTTAGCATCACCGAGCTTGCGGAGCTTGTTACGCTCGAAAGAAGTACATGACACCATTCAAGGATGGTGACACATGGCGAGCCTCAAAGGTATTGCAGTTGGTTCATATTAATGAATGTGATCCAATAAATATACCTTATATTACTGGTTCTAGGTATTTCTTTTTTTTTTAAGATTTAATCATAAAATTTCGTTGTACTTTCTTAGACAGAAATCAAATGTTTTTATTGTATGCCTTAGTAGAAAAAGAGATTGGCTATCTCATAGTCACTCTTAGGTCAAATTGTTGGGGGGGGGGGGGAATTTTCTTCTAATGTTTTCTCCAACTTTTGCGATGCACACAACATCAAATGCCAATTACTACACTTTACACTCCTAAACAAAATGGCATTGTTGAACATTAAAACCACACTATAACTAAAATAGCTAGGTCAATGATGGAACACACAAGTGTTTGTAAGAAATTTTGAGCAAAAACAATATTCACTATAGTCTATCTCCTTAATCGGTATCTTACACAGGTTGTTAAGGGGAAAACTCCAAGAAAAAAGACTAAACTGGCCGCATACCTAGTATCGGTCATCTGAAAGTTTTTGGTTCTTTAGCATATGTTTGGATTCCAAAAGCCAAGTGCTCCAACAATGATTCCAAGAGTTAGAAGCTTATGTTCATAGGGTACAGTAACAACCACAAGGCTTACCCGTTGATTGATAATAACACTAATCATCTAATCTTTAGTCCTGATGTTGTTTTTTATGAAGAATGAAAACTATTTCAACTTTCCTCATCAATGCAAAATTCTTAGGATCAACATTTGAAGGTTGTTGATTTGGGTGTCCAACTTTCATTTAGTTCATATGATGGAAGAGATGATGTAGACTATGAGTTTCATGTGAACTATTTGAATTTCTCGGTGATGTTCCTCCTATTGAACCTGATCCAAATCTTATTATTCCTCCTACCTCTAATGATGGTTCTATTAGAATATTATACTATTTCTTTAATGGTCATCTTAGTTAGTCTTTAGTTTATTAGGTAGTTTCTATTTGTCTTTAGTTCATGATTGTTTCTTTTAGAATCATCGTCTTTGTAAAACTATATAAGGTGCTTTTGTCTCCTTTGATAAAAAAACTACAACAATATCAATTTACCATAACATGGTATCAGAGCAAGTCGATGGGATTTCATAAAATTTGGCAGATTTTTTAAGGAAAATTCAAGCCTCTTCTAGTTTCTAGAAAAAAAAAATTTCGATTTTTTGAAATAAAAATTGTTTGAGGTAATTTACGAAACTTTTGCAATTCATCTTCGACAATTTTTGCTGGAAATCGCAAGCCTGGTTAAGGGTTTTGATCCCACGATTTCTTGGTTGCAGTAAAAGTTTATGATTTTTTAGGTTTGCATGTACTTGGATGTGCTTGCACGTTGCTTGCATGTGCCGGTTTACCATGCGATGTCTCGTGTTTTGCCACCCTTAAAAATTATGGCAGGTTTCCATTTTTTTCCCCCTTAAAAAAATTGGATTCTGTCATTTGCAAAGTTGCATGGGATAACTATGTGGGTTTATAATTTTTTCCTCGAAATTATCTAGTGGGTTTATAATTTTCTCCTCAAAAATTGTTTGGTGGGTTTATAATTTTTTTCTCAAAAAATATCTATTGGGCTTTACCATTTTTCCTAAAAAAATGAAGCTTTGCATTCTTTAATCCGTGTCTCAAATTTTGATGTTTGATTTTGATTGATTTTTCACCTCAAAAATCATGTTGGATTTTGATCAATTTTTCACCTCAAAATTTATGTTGGGTTTTCATCGATTTCTATCCTAAAACATTGTGGCTTTTTGCAATATTCTTTGGAGCATCATGCTCACATGCAAGGTTTGGAGGGTTTGACGATATTTCCTCAAAATCGTGCTAGTTTTTCTCAATGTTTGTCACTATCTCCAAGGAAGAGCAACTTTGCTATCCAACATCAGGTTGGATATTTTGTGATAATTTCTGGTTAGATGTTTTACTAATCCTAAGAGAGTTAGTGGCAAACTTATCTTGCTAGCAGAGTCAATTGCAAACTCTTGTCTTTTGTTGCAAACCCTTCTAAAGAAGGGGGCACCCTTATTTGTTCATTTTTGGGCGGATTTTGGCTTCTTGGTCATTTACATTTTGCAACTCCAGCAGCAACAAAATGTTTTGAAATATTTGTGACCAAACAACGTCAATTAGACAATGACCATTAAGGGAGGGTATTATAATATTATAATGTTTCTTTAATGGTCATCTTAGTTAGTCTTTAGTTTATTAAGAAGTTTCTATTTCCATCTTTAGTTCATGATTGTTTGCTCTAGAAACATCATCTTTGTAAAACAATATTTAAGGAGCTTTCATCTCCTTTGTTCAATAAAAAAACTACCAGCAACATCAATTTTCCATAAACAGGTTCTTCTACTCTTCAGCCTAAATGGTGGGCTAATACAATTCGTTGTCTCCATTCTAATCAGCGCATCGAGGGTAGATCTTCCAGAAACAAGAGTAAGCAGCAAAATATAGTCAACTTTGCTCTCATGGCCAACATTCAATATATATTTGAGCCTAAAACAAATACTGAGGCTAGAGGGATTCTTGAGTGAGAGAAGGCTATGGAAGTTTAACATCAGTCTTCTGAAGAATAACACGGGTTATTTCCGACCTTCCTCCAGGGAAGAAGCCCATTAGCCGCAAATGGGTGTATAAAGCTAGAACAAAGACGATGGCATCCATGACAAGTACAAAGCTCATCTCATTTTTCGGGGGTTCTCACAGAAATAGGCATTGACTGTGACGAGACCTTTACTCCTATAATATAGCCAAAACGAGTAGCGTATGGTTAGTCCCTGCCTTAACTTCTCAATATGGTTGAAAAGTCCATCAGATGGATGTTAAGAGTACTTTTTCAATGGTTTGTAGCAAGAAGAAGTCTAGATGATGCAGCCTCCTAGTTTCAAAGTTGCTGAAAAGGAAAGTCAAGTGAGCAAACTGGTGAAAGCACTCTATGGCCTAAAGCAAGCTCCTTAAGCTTGGTACAGCACAATTGACTTTGGCACTTGTGACCTCATTTGGAAGTTGGTTGAAGATGGATCAGTTCAGTTGCTATATATTCCGACTACGGATCAGACTGTAGATATTGTCACCAAGTCTTTGAGCCCAGACAAGTTTATAAAATTTAGCGGACAACTTGGAGTAGTTGATAGATTGGCCATTAAGGGGGCTGGTATTAGAATAATGTCTTTATTATTTATTATTTAATGGTCAATATTCTAACTTATAGTAAATATTAGGTTGTTTCTATTTTACAAAAGTTTCATTATAGAAAAATCTGTTTTGTAATCCTTTAAATGGTCATTTGAACATTCCATTTAATTCATTCAATTATTTTACCACAACACCAATAAGAGGTGCTGAAGTTGGATCAACAGGACATCAGAATTAGGAAAACTCAAGTCTGAATAATACGGGGAGCTCATGGAAGGAGTAGTCAGGCATAGCAGGGTTAGTGGAGGAACCTGACTGAGTTGTAAGATAAATATCAGGCGAAGACCATACTGAGTTGTAAGATAAATATCAGGCAAAGACCATAAGCAACCAAGGCTAGTAGCTGAAAGCTTTCATCTCTCAAATACAGCTAAAAAGAATCTGTATTTTTAGGAATTTACTGTTCCTGTTGATTGTAAACTTCTGAAAATTTGGCTAATGAATGCAAAAGCTATCTGATTCCTGTTTAAATTATTCTCTTGTAATATTTTTTTGAAAAAGATTAAGATGGTTTTCTGGCTGCATAGTGTTTAAAGTGTTTAACATCTTCCAGTAATTTTGGATATGGCATGGATATCATCATTCATGACAATGTTGTATCTACACGAAAAGGGCACTGTTACAAAAAATATATTTTTGGTGTACAGCTACACACAATATCCAAGCCATATCTCAGCTGTATCATGTCCACATCCATATCTGGTACAACAGAGAGGGGGCTGGCATATCATTTAACCTTGCTATTATCTCGACCTCAATTTAAATAGGGAAGAGAATTTTCTAAAACAATCTTTAAAATGAATATGAAATGTCTGTCTAGTTAGCCAATTTCATATCTCTAATAATTTGGCATACTTCAGCATACATGATAAATTTTGCCACAACTTCTCCCATTTCTGTGTATGGTATTATATTGCTGCATAGTTTTTTAATTACATCTTGTTTATTTATTGCACCCTTTGTAACCAAAAAATGGAAACGTGTACAGAAACAGAAAGGGCAAATTCCCCAGTGACCTTCAAGAAACAAAGAAGCGCAAGAATGTCTGTGCAAAAAGTATAATATATTTGCATTGCCAAGAATTTCTGTACAAAAAGAACAAAATACTTGCATAAAGAACTAAGTTTTTGTGCAAAGAATGACTGAAAACCCTGAAAATACCTTGGAAGATCTAAAAACTATCAAGAAATGTCAAATAATGACTACGGCAAATTTTTCAGGTGCAATGGCAGGTAGCACATCAACACATGCAAACACACTTAAAAAATGCTATGAGGTCGTTCAAAACCTGAATCGGAGTGGGCTTTTGATAGCCCAAACTTTCGCATGCCCTCAATAATGGACGTGAAAGATTCAATTCAACAAATGAATTTGCACTAAAAGAAGCCCCTTCTGACGACGCAAAAAAATCATTCGAGCCTTTCTTATGACTTCCAGTTTCTGTAGCTTTAGTTTCAACATTCTCCTGACATGAAAAAGAAATAAAATTCAGCAAATTTATCCTCAATTAAAAGCTTTTGTAGTAGATGAAAAAATAATCAGCACATTTCCAGAGAAAAAAAAAAGATTTACAACTGGGCAATCATTCAAAGTAATCAAGACCTTCCTCTGAATTTCAAGTTATCAAATTGAACTATTTTGTGCACAATTACAAAATAGTTAAAAACATTACATAAAAGGAAACAAAGCCAGAACACAAGAAAGAACTTTAAGGAGAGAAAATGTTTCTAGTATGTAATAATGAAAGGGAAACAATTACTTCAAAGAAAAGCAACAAAATAAACCTAATACAAGTGTGACATATGTTAATATTTTGCCAAAAAATAAAGATAAACAACAACCAAAATAAGAACTTTAAGACACAAAGAGAGACACAACAATTTATCCTGGGAAACCACTCCAGCTTAAGGGATAAAACCCAGCCACACCAAAAAATATCTCTTTCATTAATACAAGAAGTTTGAGTACAATGTTTTCAACTGAATACATGCTTATCATACAAAGCAATCATATATGCATCAAATTGAGAGACTCTTCATACATAACCGAAAGTCTCTTCATGCTTCCAAATGCATGTCGCATGTCTCTTCATATAATAAAATGTCAGATATTTAGGATCTGACACCTAGCACACCTTGAATGCCATGTTGCGCTCACTTGGTTATACGAAAGATACAAATGAATATGCCAGAAATATCATAATAAATCTCTTCTCTAGAAATATCAGAGCTAAAGATCTCTATGGCAGCTATAATCTTCAACAACATAAACCCCAACTCTATAATGAATTAAGTGAACATGAAATGTATACATTGTTTGAGAAAATAAAATAAAAGCATAAGATGTTCTTACTACTAAAACAAGTAAAACCATCAGGTTGGGGACCTAGCTCATTTGGCGAGAGCTTCCTATGGTAAAGCACAAGGTCACAAGGTCTAGTCTACCCCCAGCCCATGTAGTACTGTTGGATGTGTCATGCCAGCATCAACAGTCATGTTAACACATTTACCCGGAACATTGCAATCTATAGGGTGTGTGCTATACTCAATTCTTGCAATCTTAAAGAAAAAACAAATAAGAACACCATTTCTTTTATGTTAAAAATTAACATTATCTCTTAATGGTCATTGTGGAAGCTGAAAATCCACCATTGTCCAACATATAAACTGGTAGTGTATCTACCAAAGAA
Source organism: Cupressus sempervirens (assembly GCA_028749045.1). Classification (NCBI taxonomy): domain Eukaryota; kingdom Viridiplantae; phylum Streptophyta; class Pinopsida; order Cupressales; family Cupressaceae; genus Cupressus; species Cupressus sempervirens. The sequence goes on from CM053787.1 coordinate 201,151,524, forward strand.
GCTAAATCCCATCGTCAGTAGAATTTCTCATTTGTCGGACCTCTGAATTACCTGCAAACTTTGTGAAGGACAAAACAATTATACTGGACCCTTCCTAGCATTGATGTGGCTTCACTGTTATGAAAAAATCTATTTATCTGATATATCAAAGTTATCAAGCATATCACAAATGAGGAGGCCACATTATTAATTGAGATTTGCTTATAGTCATTTTTCCCAGCCTCATGAGTTGTCTTTTGAGAAAGATAATTAGCACCCCTTACACCGTTCCTTTAAGCGAGATTCAACCAGGATTCACATTTGGACTAATTTGTAAAATTTTACAAACTTTGGAATTATTGTTTTGAACACATATTCTAATATGGAGTTTGGGCAGATTAAAATACTATATTTGTTAAGTCACCTGACCGGTCTTATGGAGTTTGCAATTAATTTCAATAGCCAAAAATTCTTTTCAATAATACTTGTATAAAAATGATGATTTGTTTTCTGCAAAATTGGGTCTGATATATATATAGTGAGATGAAATCGTAATATGCAATTATATAGGAGACATCAGGATAGATTGACCTATATATATATCCACCATTGTCCAACATATAAACTGGTAGTGTATCTACCAAAGAAGCTAAATGTATATATGTCATCGTCAGTAGAATTTCTCATTTGTCGGATATATATATGTCATCATTGGTAGAATTTCTCATTTGTCGGATATATATATATATATATATATATATATATATATATATATATATATATATGTATGTATGTATGTATGTATATGTATGTATGTATGTATCTATATATGTATGTATGTATGTATGTATCTATATATGTATGTATGTATGTATGTATGTATGTATGCATATATATGTATGCATATATATGTATGTATATATATATATACATACATACATGTATATGTATGTATGTATGTATATATATATGTATGTATGTATCTATGTATGTATGTATGTATGTATATATACATACATACATATATATATACATACATACATACATATACATGTATGTATGTATGTATGTATATATATATATATGTATGTATGTGTATATCCACCATTGTCCAACATATAAACTGGTAGTGTATCTACCAAAGAAGCTAAATGTCATCGTCAGTAGAATTTCTCATTTGTCGGACCTCTGAATTATCTGCAAACTTTGTGAAGGACAAAACAATTATACTGGACCCTTCCTAGCATTGATGTGGCTTCACTGTTACGAAAAAACCTATTTATCTCGCTTATCAAAGTTATCAGGCATATCACAAATGAGGAGGCCACAATATTAATTGAGATTTGCTTATAGTCATTTTTCCCAGCCTCATGAGTTGTCTTTTAAGAAAGATAATTAGCACCCTTATACCATTCCTTTAAGCAAGATTCAACTAGGATTCACATTTGGACTAATTTGTAAAATTTTACAAACTTTGGAATTATTTTTTTGAACGCATATTCTAATATGGAGTTTGGGCAGATTAAAATACTAAGTCCCCTGACCGGTCTTATGGAATTTGCAATTAATTTCAATAGCCAAAAATTCTTTTCAATAATACTTGCATAAAAATGATGATTTGTTTTCTGCAATATTGGGTCTAATATATATATATATATAGTGAGATGAAATCGTAATATGCAATTATATATAGGAGACATCGGGATAGATTGACGTATATATATATATATATATATAGAGAGAGAGAGAGAGAAAGAGTGAGAAAGAGAGAGTTTGTAACTGATTATCTATTTAAGAATATCTAATATCTTTATGGACTTACTAATATTGGTCGATGGTTCTTTTTATTCGTTGATAAACAGGAGATTTTTTCCACAGCGACTCAAATTGTGATATTGCTTTCAGGATTCTAACTGTGTAGCTTATTATTACAACAAATCAAGTGAACATTAAAGGTTTACATTGTTTGAGAAAATAAAATAAAATCATAAGATGTTATTACCACTAAAACAAGTAAGATCATCAGGTTCAGGGCCTAGCTCATTTGGCGAGAGCTTCCTATGGTAAATCATGAGGTCGTGATGTCTACTCTGCCCCCAGCCCATGCAGTACCGGAGGACGTGTCATGCCAGCATCACTAGTCATGTTAAAATGTTTAACCAGCACACTGCAATTTATAGGGGATGTGCTACACCCAATTCCTGTCTTAAAGAAAAAACAAATAAGACTATCATTTATTTTATGCTGAATATTAACATTATCTCTTAGTGGTCATTGTGAAAGCCCACCATTGTCCAACATATAAATGGTAGCTTATCTGCCAGCGCAGCTAAAACCCATTGCCAGTAAGAATTTCTCACTTGTCGAACCTCTGAATTATTTGCTAATTTTGTTAAGGACAAAAAAGTTAATACTGGACCCTTGTTAGCACTGATGTGGTTTCACTGTTTGAAACATATCTCTTTATCTCATATATCAAAGTTATCAAGCATATCACGAATGAGAAGGCCACAATATTAATTGAGATTTGCTTATAATCATTTTTCCCAGCCTCGAGAATTGTCTTTTTAAGAAAGATAATTAGCACCCCGTATACCATTCCTTTAAGCAAGATTCAACCAGGATTCACACTTGGGCTAATTTGTAAAATTTTACAAACTTTGGAATTATTGTTTTGAACGCATATTTTGATATGGAGTTTGAGCAGATTAAAATACTATATTCTATGGCATATTCGGTGGAGCTACTAGGAAAGATTGGTGATTATATTAAGAGATGTGTAATAGATTAAATCAAAAGGTTTATTTAATATTAATAAAGTATTGATTCAAATTTATCACTGGATAAATACTGGACCCGGTACTTGGACAGGAGAAGAACATAATTCACTAATTGCCAAGTATACTGCAACCTTGGCAATAAAATAAAGTGCAATCCGTGAATTCTTGAAGAGACATAACTAAGCTGCTACAGGTCTGGCGCAATTTGGGAGCAAAAAAATGCTACAGGTGGGGACAATTTGGGAGCAACATCAAACCAAGATTAAGGCAAAAGTTTGAAGCCAAGGAGCTTAACCGTAGCTTGAGGTTCTGCATTTATATTCTTCCCTCTATGTGGCCCTTCATTACTCAGGACAGTCGAATTTCATCAGCGTGAGGATTACATGCAGCTCCCTCTATTTTCACATTGGTTCTTTTCAATAAGTTGAAAACCAGGTTCGGCTTGGTATTTTTCAACCTTGTTGAATCTTAACAATGGCCAGAAAATTCCATAGATATTTCTGCCAAAAAAACTGTTTTCAACAAAATCAAGTTATTTTTTGGAATATTTGGCACCGTTCTCAGCATTTCAGAAATTTCAAGAAATAGGATTTTCATAAAGTTTCCACTACTGTTTCAAGAACACCTCAATATATTTGTTATTGCCAATCCATTTGGTACCAATTCCTTGTTTCTTACCACTTGCTTAAAAATCTTATTCTAGAGCCAAACTCATTCCTTACCTAACAGTTTGATCTTCATGTTTTCATAGTTTTCCAATTAACTATTTCCTATTCTTGGCATAATGAAGCCAATATTCCAAATACACTTGCTTTGTGAGACTCTTATGCCTGTAATTGTATGCATTCAGATTATTTGAAATAGTGCAGATTTGGCAACATAAGCCTACTTTGCAAAAATTATTTAGAAGGATGGCAATAGAGAGTCTCCCTGGATTACTAATTCTATTGCAACATTTAGAGGATTATATAGAGCTACTCTTAAAATTAGTGTATTTTCAGCTACCGAACCAAACAAACCTTACTTGTGCAACAGTTTTGGTGACAATAAAGAGATTTTAAATGATAAGCCAACAGTGAGCTATATTTTGCAGTAAAGTGTCAACTGGGAGCTCAAGGTCAATGGCATCCTACACACTACATTTGAGGAACTCGGCAGATTAGTGGGAAGGTTAGAATATCATATTGCAAACTCAGTAATTTGGTCCTTGAAGCATCAATTGCTCATCTATTCCATCACTGTGCAGAATATAAACTGGAAGATATTGAGAAGTGCCTTGAAAAGTATCAAACGATGGGATGATGTTTCATTTGCTTGGAACTATCCAAAAAACCAGAATATCTTAAAAATTATAGGTAATGTCCTGTAGAAGCTCCATCCAGATGAGCATAAGTCCTTTTCCTTATGTTTACAGAATATTTGCCCCTGATTTTGTTATGGACATTGATTTTCAATGTGGTCATGTACACTGTTCCACGAAGCACTATTTCCAGGCATCCATAAGGCATATATCCTACTTTATGACAGCAGATGCTTCCCTAGGTGCATCATCTCTTACACTGCATTTCTTGGTGTGACAATGCAAAAAAGGTATTGGCATGATCAGGCTCCAGGATCTCTTAGCTCCCCTTCAGCAGACCTCCACAAGCTTTCCCTTTCACACATACCAGTTGATACCTCCCAGTATACTTCACTTTCCCTCCCACCCTGCCATCTACATGTTTGACCATGGTCAAACACATCGCAACATCTGTTTTCACACTGAGAAGATGCAACATAGGAGATGACAAAATAAAGGAATTAAGTCAGTATTTATCTTCATCAAGCGGTAGGCATACACATGATAGTTTCTGAACTGTAAATTGTGTTGTCTTCAATCAAAGGTTGATGTAGATTTTGTTTATGGATGCATAAAAATCATTACAACTGCCAACAAGAGGAAAGGATGAGCTCAAGTAGTTAATATATAGGCTTTCATAGCAAAACTTCCACTTTAGATCCTTGAGAGAAATATTAATTGAAAACAAATGGTAAATGATTGAGCTTTTTAAGCAAGAATCCAACTCTGAAACCAAGATCCAATCCTAGACACAACGAAGCCAAAACAAAAGGGACCAAATGAATTTGGTGCAAAAGACAACCCTTAATTATGGCAAGTTGGCAACGAAGCCAAGGATGTGCTGCTTTCGTGGTCAAAGGAGGATCAATTAAAATTTTAAAAACAAAAACACTTCTTTAAAATATCAATCTCCCGAGCATGATTTTAGGGTTCAAATCCCCAAGTTGATATAGTAGCATCCTCCATGAAAAAAGGATGATTGCGTCACATGATCAAAAGATAAGCACATTTCCAGCTAGTTCATTTTAGCTCTCACGAGATGATTATGTTGTTTTTCCTGTCTATTCTGACAACCTCACATTTTAGTTCTCCAAAGGGACGATTAGATTGATCCTCCTTATTCTAAACTAGTTCACTTTCCAATTCCACTCGTTGCTCTGGCCGTTTGTGGACATCATAATTTTGGGATTGTGAGTCTTGTCAACAGTTGCTAAGTCCCTAATCAAGAAAGCCCTTGTGAATGCAGCTGACTCAACTCCCTCAACCATTGAAGATATACCCGAAGCATGAGTACTAGTAAAAGAAAAACTCCAAAGACGAACATAAAACAACTATAACAGCTAGAATCTTCTGATATCGATACCTTGAATATTCAATACTATCTAGTGCCTTCTTGCACCCAAGTGTATCTATGTCATTACCGATTGACAGCACAAAAAACATCCCGTTTGGCTCCTTTGACGTTAGTTTTGCCATGTAGATCAACACTAAAAATAAATCACGTGAAAATAAAGAAGAAGACAAAAGAATCTTTAAGCTGCATAACTCCCCTCTCCTCTGTCCCTCTATTTTAACATATACATTCCTGTTTTGTGGCAGCCAGAAAAGAAAACACAACTGACATCATGAAGGATGTTCGTTTCAAGTCATTTTGATTGAGTATTCACAGCTTAAATTTGTCAAGTTCTTGCCACTCCTTTTTGCACTAGTCTCGAAGTCCAATCAAACCCAAATTAGTTCTGCCGAGTCCAATCCAAGTCTAAGTCTCCATATATTATATAGATTAACTTAATTCTCGGTCTAATTGCATTTTTAAAAACTTAAAATCTATTGAAACAGAAGTAACAAAATTAAGCAAATTTTAGAGGAATAAAATAAAAACCTTGCGGATTTTGGCAGGAGTTTTTGAAGGAACGACAGGTATGTCATCCAGACTTTCGATGTCCGAGCTCTCCTCGTTTTCGTCATCATCATCATTAGCATCATCATTGTCACCCTCCCGTTGAGCTGCCTTCATTGCCTTGACATCCTTTCCATCTTCTTGCGCCATTCCAGGGCCGTTCCTTGAGAACTTTCCTCCTCCTCCTTCTTCCTCTTCATTCTCTTCTTCGTCTTCATCTACATCATTTTCTTCACTTTCATGAGATTTATATAAACGAGAACGGAGCTGAGAGATCTTGTGGTCAATTGAAGTGGTGTTTCTTCTGGCATGCTCATTCGCAACTGTTTCAGAATAGCCTGCGAACTCCCATGGCGATTGGGACTTTGGAGGAAGAACAAAGGGCTCTAAACCCTCGTCTTCGAATACGAAATCCCTGTTCATGTCTGCTCTAATGCCAGCTGCTGCTGCCTTTACGGCACTAGTACTGTGAACTAGGAAGAAAGGTTTATTGGGCTAACTTCGCCCCAATTACTACCTTTCGACCAACTGGTAAAAGCAGCTTCAAGCCGTGCGAGGGTAGGATATGCCAGGAAACCCACTATACTCTGAACCGCGAGAGCCGTCAAAAGGGTTAGAGAGATTATGAGAAAAAGCGTTAAAAAGCATAAACAGCTTTTATTCTATTGGGCGTTTTATCGTAGATAATTTATAAATTATGGAAGATTTGGTTAGGCAATATTATTACTAGTATATCTCAAAATTTAATTCAATTTTTTTTAAAATAAGCTAAGGTATCTAATTTCAAAAGAATTAATATAAATCTATCAAATGAACAAAAAAAAATTATATGAATAAATTATTGTATTTGTTTTAAAATATACTATACTTTGATATTAATACATAGAAGTTACTTTTATGAGACTGAAAAATTCAGCAAATTAAATTTAGAGTCTTGATCTGCCTCATTTAAACTTCCATTTCCTCTCTATAATTTTCACAATTTTTATTATATTTAGTCTACTTTTATTTTATTTTTCTGACATGTAAATGAACGTCAATTTTTTCTAAAATAGAAAATGTTACATTGAAGATTCCTGCCACTGTAGAAAGTCTCTCGACTTAATTATAAACTATAGGATTTAATACTTATAGCAATTAATGCTTAATTTGTTTGTCTAATTAGAACACTTTATTATTCAATTACTTTTTAACTATAAAATTTTCATAAATAATTTAAAACAATATATTTATTGACAATTTGAGTGGTTGTTTTGTGCTAATAGGAATGTAATTTTTTATTTATTTATTTGTTCAATCAAAATAATTTATTATTCAATTACTTTTTGCAACTATAAAGCTTTCATCTATATTATATTTCAAATAGAACTAATAATTTATAAAACATATTTACCTTGTGATGCCCTAAATTTACGTGGCAAACATAACAAAAAAAAATTATTATTTTTTTGTTTGAAGGTGTACTATAGATTTTATGAATGGGTCTATACTTGTTATGAACATTCCATTGAACGATGAGCTGTCTGAATAACAATTTATATTTTCTTCTCGAGGATGTTGGAAATTTATTGATTCGACCACAAAGTTTGGAGATGATAAGGTTAGTTGATGTAACAGAATTGGTTTTGTTTGAAATCTAGACTATAAATTTTCTTATGAGAGGTCACTTGGTTGTCTATCAATGATTTCAAGACTAAGTTATAATGATGTTATGGTCATATGTCTTTCATCTTCTATACTCCAATTAAGACACTTTGTATATGCAAGTGAAGTTGAATTTCTCGTCTTTATGTAATTGCAATGTTTCTAGGGTTTGCGAACACGGAGATGTTTAATAATTGTCCTAAATGATTTGAATACAAATTACCCTATCACATACATAGCTTTCCCATTTATCTTCCATTCCCATTTTATTGCATATATATATCCCCTTAGTGAACTACTTATCTTTTATTTATTTTCCACTTCGACCATCTTGGTAATTTACTAATTAGATGCTACTAACTAGGTCCCAAATATTAATTATTTATTAGATTAGTTATTTTATTATTATTATTATTTTTACATATACTTATATCTCTTATAATACCTATATGTAAGTTAATTAAATTACTAAATTTATCTTATACATCCAATGTCAATTTCCTATACTACAATCAATCTATAACATGGTTACTTTATGATTTATTAAATAAATTCTAATAACCCCCATTAACTTATTCCCTCTAATAATATACATTATTTGTTCATCATAACTCTTTTTAAATTGTTACTAGTTTTTATAATTTTAACCTCTAACACATGACACCAATCATAAACATTTTAATTAAAGAAACCCATGAACAAAACACTAAAATGAAATAACTTACTATAATCCTACTTTTTACATCTTTTCCTAACTTTCCAATGTTAATTTAAAACTACACCTAGATTCCTACACCTACTAATTTATAATAATAACACTAACCATCATAGCTCTTTATCCTAAGCTAACACGTGTCTTCCTAATACCACCTAAGACAAATTTGACATCCCAACCCTTAATACAATTTTCTTTAAACAATTAACTCTCCCTTTTGTGCAAAGTCTTCCTCCCTCCAACTCACATACCTTGGTGTTCTTCCCAAGGTGAGGTAACAATCATGTCAAGTGCAGATTTTTGATCCCAAGGCAATTCAAATTTGTCATAATTTTTCAAACTTGAAACATTTCCCAAGTCTTTTCTTACTCCTTCCTAGGCGGGGAAGGAATATGACATGACTTTTTCATCTCCTCCAAGTGGTAAACACCTAGGAAAAAGGTATTGGCATATGTCAATCATGTGTCATAATCATTATCTTTCCCAAGTCTATGGTGTTGATGAGAGCAAGGACACTTAGGTAAGACAAAGGTTTATTTTTAAATGTTTTCTTTTATCCTTTAGTTTGCTTGTCTCCTTTTTTTTTGTCCTTTATAAGCTAATGATTTAATTATTGTTTTTTTTTTCTTTTTGTTGAGCATGTGACTCTTAGGAATCTCTTCTTGCATAACTTAAAGTATAGTTCTTTTTTTTTACGTGTTAAAGTTTTTGACTTTAGGACATATGTTATATGATTAATATTCATGTACTTATCTTATTTTATTAACCCTCCAACCACAAGATTCATAGTATATTCTCCTTGATTAAAATATTGCTCTGTAATCTAGGGAAGGAAATTAATTTTCTTTCCCATACATTTTCCAAAGACTTAATGTGCACCTACAGGCTTTCCCTTTATGGGTATTGAACTATGCCTTTATTTTTCAAACTAGATTTCTCCTAATTCTACCATGACTTTTTCTTTGTGAATATGTTTTAATGATGCGATGGTATTACCTATCCTAAAAATCTATTAGAACTAGCAAAGATAAATGTTTTAATTTTTATACACAAAATGAACTATCAAGTAGGATATCTTCTTTTCATTTATTGAATACGTAGCTTACACATTTACACTACAACGGATTATGTATTGAATTAAATCAACCATTTCTAAGAAAAAAATTGCAAACTCTATGAAATATGTACATTAATTGAATTAAAAGGGGAAGTATTTCATTTACATGATTTCCCATATCGCATCAATCACATAATGCAAAGATTTACAATGAATGTTCCCTTACAAGAGAACTATGTACAATTTCTTAATCTTCCCTTACACAATCTCAACAATATATAATAATGAGCAATCCCTTTTACATCAAAATGCAATAACAATGAAGATTTGAAGACCACAATACATTTGAGGTAACATAAAACATTGGTTTTTCTTTACACATTTGATTTTCCAACTTGTCAAGGGCGAATCCCCAACATCTTCAAGAAAGTCATCTTTACAAAACCTGCACATAACACGCAAACTAGGAATCATGGAGGCTCACCTCCCATCCTAGGCTTCTATGAAGCCACCCACCAATCAAGGGAAACAAGGTCCAAATGGGATACACACATCATTTGTCATTGCATGAACACAACACATAACACAAATAGCTCCCTCCAGTGGCTTGCACAATGATTCACCATTGGAATCATTTCACATTGGGTGAAGGTGGACTCTTCAAAGAGGAGATGCCATAACCAACATAAACATCATTCTGAATTTGCATTTTCCTTTCAAGGCCATCATAAAGATCTCCTCCTTCTTACACACAAAACCTCTTGTATCTCCCAAAACAACAAGGTATATGGCTTCAATGGAGCCCATACTCCATGAAAGAAAAATAACTCCTCATCATGAGAAAAAATTTCTCAACTACAATGTTGAGCCCAACTAATCCCTTCACCCAAGGCTTCTCTTCCCTCCCAAGGGTAAGTGAAGCCTTCACACCCATAATCACATTCAACATTCAAAACCAACAAGGAAATCAAGAAGGAAAAACCAAGAAATCTTCAAGAATCACAATACACATTCACATTACCACAACACAATACCAAAGTCCTCAATGCAAGATTCACAATACAATGCATGCTCCATTTAAAAATCCTCCATACTTGCATATTTATTTGTCCATATTAAAAGCATGAAAGAAAAGAAACATGTTTTGAGACACCAACCTTGGTCCAAGCTAAAGGCAATGATAGTTGTAGTAGAGCTCCCTTAATCTCCCTCCAAAACCCTAACTATCTCTAAACTTAGAGAGTGGATGAACAACCCACTAATTTGTCCAAGACTCTCTAATAAGGCCCTCCCACTAACTATTTTAGCAAAGACACCTAGCCACTTCCTCTTACAAACTTGTCTCCTCTAAATTTTCCATTTTTGACTTAGTGGGAACATGGGAGAAACACATGTGACAACTCCAAATTCGAATTGATGGAAGAATGCATGGGTAAAGGGGCCCCCCTAGGCTGTCTAGGCACTCACATGGTCAAAATTAGGTCCCTAACTTGATATACTATCATATGGGTAACTTATTTTAACATAAAAGACATCTTGGGACCACCTAATGATCCCTCAAAACCCTACCAAGTCCAAATTCGAATTTCCTTTGATTGTGACCCATCCTACCCCTTGTTAAGTGGGTTTACTTACTCATTAACAGGGTAATTAGTTTTAGGGTAAATTGCCACCATGATCAAAAGCCTACATGATATGTCAATTACACACAAAATTCACAAGTGTCAAGTGACACCTAATAAACACATTCCACATCACCATGACATGCTCCTAATGCCTCTTTATGATTAAACATATCCACATGCAAGCATACTCTAATTTATTAAGAAAAATACTTGCACAACAAGGCTTTTGAATCTTCCAAAGATTAGCCTTGGTTAAACTATGTTCACAAAGGTTTGGAACCTATTTCCCCCAATAATTTTCATGGTTCCACTTCCTACACGTTAAACTCAAGCATCAGTAGTCCGAGGAAGTCGTATAAAATACATATATCATAAATGCATATAATTTCATAATTCAAATTCAATTTTATTCCCTAGTCATTTTAAATAGTTTATTCGAAACATTAGAATATCAACATCTGCATATCATAAGTCATCACAATCAAATTAACATTTATCTGCATATCATAATCATTCATCTGCATATCATAAATCATCATAATCAAATTAACATTTATCTGCATATCATAATCATCATAATCAAATTAACTTTTTCGTATTGCATGAAAACCTAATAGTATCATGTCATAAAACTGCATCCATATGTGTTTAATCATTTCATACACAATATCAGGTCCTTAGCACATATCATAATGTAAAACACTATTGCAATATCAAAATCAATAGATAAAACAATTCATTATCCATCTAAGTCTTGAATAGCTGTCAAAATATCAAAGTCTCGAATATCAAAATGTAAATAAAATGTCTATGCTATGACGATTTAGGGTGAGCCCTCACATACTTTTATTTGTTTGTTCAATCAAAACAATTTACTATTCAATTATTTTTTGTAGCTATAAAGTTTTCATCTATATTATATTCGAAATAATTCATTAAAATATATTTATTGACAAATGGACTTGTTGTTTTGCAGGGCTTTTAATTATTTATACACAAAATACATTATATTATTTTTGAGACTCTATATATTTTATTATTGCATAAACTGCATATTATTTTCTTCTATCAGAGAAATTAGACGCTTTGTATCCTTGTTATAATGAAATTTGATAAAAAAGAGTTTCTAAATTTTTAATTTATTTTAACACAAATTCTCTAAAAGTTTATTTATTTGCACTAAATCCTAAATCCTTAATGTAGATTATGCCTTCTATGTTCATTTATTTACACTTGTATTTGTTTATTTTTTCAAAATTGAAAGTAAGGAATACAAATCTTTTAAAAAATTATTTTACATAGTTGAACTAAATAGTTCAATTCTATAAATATTTCTTAACCGTAAATGTAATCAATTCAAATTTAATATTTTAAATAAATGAATAATTTTTAACAATATTTACATAGAACTAATAATAAAACAATACTTACAATTATGATGACTCTTGATTAATCATACAGTAGGAATTAAATTGTTATCACTAAAATTACAATTATTGTTACCAATGTAGTGATGATATGTCTATTTGAATTATTAATTTTTAGGAATTTTTTTTTAATCATTAAAAAAATTTAGAGACCCTTGTATATCAAAAACGTGACACACTTTTATAAACCATTATACTTGAGGGAACCCATGGAGAAAGAGTCTCGAGGTGGCTTATAGCTTTCTATCTATGACGTGCGAGAATTTAAAAGGGTATGAATTTTGGCTCTCAAATGAACCTCAAAAGGAGACCCTTGCAAGGTGCACTATACAATGGAAGATTCAAAGACAAGAGAAAGAATGCTTGTATCTAAGAACTTCGATTTAATGCAAATGCAAGCTAGAATGAGAGTAAACTAGATGAGATTGTAGGTTTAGTCTAAATGAGATGCAAGTACAATCAAAGTAAATTTAATTTAAGTACAAGGAATGTAAAAACTAAGTCAAGAACAAAAAAAATAAAGCTAAGTTATCAATGCATGAGTAAACTATAATGAAGACTAAGCTAGTATAGATGCAAGAGTGCTCAACTAGAATGCAAGAGTGCAAAAGTGCTCAAGAGACAAATTGACAGCATAACAATAGCATGAACATAAGATATGAGAAAGTGAGGGAAGAACCTCCTTTTAAAGAACAATGGACGGTGGGAGATTAAGAGGCAAAATTTATTGTAGAGAAATATTCTCATTTTGACAAAGTCAATGATTGTGGATAAGAGGCAAAAGATGTGTTGAGGAGATTAACACCCAAAAGAGATTCTTCTCACCTTGAAAATTGTACATTAAAGTTGTAGACAAAAAGCCTTTTATTTTTAAATTGGAAATTTCCTTTTTCATGTGCACACATAAGATAAAAGGGATTTACTTAATTAAAAGGGGGCATGTTCCTCTAATTAAAAAAAGACTAAGGATAAGGTGCTTAAACCATAGGTTATAATCAAATTAATAATAAATTGATGATTTGATCAAAGATAAATGATTAAATAATTATACAAAAATGATTAAGCATAAGATGTAGTCTAGCATAGAGATTTAAAATGTTGGAGAGGGGGCTTAAGGTTTACTAGACCATTTTTGGGTGAGTACATTTTCCCATCTTTGATTGATGTGTAAATGATTTGGGAACACTTTAAGTTAAAGAATGATGATGTCAAGATGAATGATAGAGATTTGACTCCAAACTTGAACAAATGAAGCACAAAGAGATAACTAATCTCAAACTTGATCGAACAAGGACTAGCAAAAATAACAAGATTCAAATACTCAATTTGAAGCAAAAATTAAACATTGAAATAAGGATAAATAATACAATATCAGAATGATTATGATGTGATGAGAACTAATATGCCTAAGCAAGTAGATCATATCAAGAGTATGCCCCAAGCAAAGCAAAAAGCAGATAGATATGGAAGAATCAATTTGTAGATAGATTATTCCCATCCCCTCAGGATCAAAATCAAAACAAGGTAGATGAGATGAAGAAAAGAGATAGATTTTATTAAACTGAGATAAGGTAAGGTTTGTGATTATTGATAAGTGATTTAGGGATCATAGGACCAAGTTTGACCATGAAGCATTGGGAATATGTCCTAGTTTGATTAAGTTTGTCCAAAAAGATAAATCATGAGAAGTAGATCAAAGTATAATGAAATGATGATGTGATAAAATGAAGAGGTATAAATGATGAAGAAATGATGGAGTGATTGCCTCAAAAGATTCAAAGGATTAGCCTCCAAATGGGGTAGTCCATTGTCTGTAGAAGAGAAGAATTTAAAATGTGATTTCGACAACCAAGATGAAGTCAGATTTTGATTTCGATTCCAAAAATAAATCCAGAATATTTTAATTAGGTTAGGGTATGATTTTTGCGGAGATCAAAGACTTTGAAAATTAGGTCAAAAAATGTTATCTCAGGGGTCCAAAAGGATAGATTAGATAGAATGATATGATTAATCCCTTTGGATTGTAAGATAGAGAAAAGATTAAAGAGAAATGATGATGAAAGACCAAGAAAGTGACAAAGACACGATCAAAAGACAGAAGAAAAGATGATTGGGCATAGTTGATGACGCGTCAAAAAAGTGATGAAGGAGACCCTCCTATCTCATGTGCAAGCTAACAATTAAACCTTAAAATGTCAACTAACATGAAGATGCAAAGTTCAAGTTGAAAGGTTCAATTAGATAGGTCCTTCTTTTTATCATCAAGCCTTATTAGAGATATCACAAGATCATACAACCATCACTAGCGCAAGACTATGAAGATATGAATGTGATCTATATCAGATATGATGTGGGAACCTAACCTATACATCAAAGACATAGAGGTCAAGATTCCCTAGGTTTGATATATCATTACATTGAGACACAAAATGTCAAGATGTCCATAAGCATGGTCTTACATGAGTAGATACAATTGAACATACAAGGATGAAGTCTTGATCATCCTGAGTGCCTAAGGGGTGAAAGAAAGAAACAACTAACATCATCAAACCTACATCCATAGAAATAAGTCAAAGGAAAACATGCCCCTGGTCCTCTAACCAAGTGGCATCTTGGAGATTCTGAGGAGGGCACACTTAGCAAAATCTTTAACAATCAGCACATCAAGAAAATAAGTTATCACATATCCTAGTTATTTCAGTTTAAACCCAATGTGAAAAAGAAAAAGATAATCATTGATTCATTAGGACTGATGTTTATAGATGAGAAATATTGCACAATCCCAAACTATAGACAAAGTATCAACTTAAGGTAGTATAACCAATAAGTGGTAATCAACACTCGATATCAAGCAAAGCGTTAAGAAACATTATTTGGGGTGAGCCACCAAGAAACACCTTCGCACACAAGAGACCAGAGTAAGATATAGTTCGTACCCCCTAGACTTGGACAATGAACAATCCTAGACTAAAGAAACAAAGACAAGAAATGGAAGCGAGAAGGGCTCAGAGCGCAAAGTGACAAGCTCATAGATATGAGTGCATAGGTCTCAAGTAGCACCTATTTCTAGGTTTTCACCACTTGGAAGATTTTATTTATTTATCTATTTTAAATTATTTTTTCATGACTTTTTGTACTTCTTTTATGTATTTTGATATCTAGTTTTTTTGGTGATACATCAAAGTACCTATTGCTAGGTTTTCAATAAGATAACCAGTTTTTCTATATATTTTTCTAATTTTTGGGATTTTTTCAGGACCATATATCAATTTTTTGGGAGATATTTTCAAGACATTAAGATGTGTACAAAGATCTAGAAGGTAAGAGCATCATGTGTAGAACTGCTTCAAGTGAAGGATGTTGAATTTCAGGGAGTTGGTCTCCCTCAAGTGTAGAAAGCTTATATGCACCAAACCCAACAAAAAATAATAGCTATGTAAGGACCCAACCAATTTGGTTTGAACTTGCCTTTATGTGCTCTATTCTATTGATTTTTTTGGGATTCTCTTTGAAGGTGAGTTCTCCAACCTGAAATGCTTTAGAATGAACCTATTTGTTATAGCTTTGTGATGTCCTTTTCTAATATACCCTCATGTGGTCAAATGCAACTCTTCTATACTCATCTAGAAGTTCTAATTCTTGCATTCACATGAGTTTGTAATCTTCGTCCATGATGAGGCCTTTCAAAGAAACCCTAAGTGAAGGTATCTCAACCTCAAGAGGAAAAACAACTTCTAATCCATAAACAAGTGCAAAGGGTGTAGCTCAAGTGGGTGTGCTAATGCTAGTTGTGTAGGCCCATACTGTAGGATTGATTTTCACGTGCCTTTCTCTACCTGATTTGTTAACTATTATGTGCATGATTTTTAGTAGTGTCTTATTAGAAGCTTCAGTATGGTCATTACCTTGAGGGTAGTAGATTTAAGACCAGTATTGCTTAATCTTAATTTCCTACAAGACTACTTGAGTTCCTTGTTTTTGAATTGCCCTCCATTATCAGTAACTATAGAGGAAGGTATGCCATACTGAGAAATGATATGATTTAAGATGAACAAAGATATTTGTTTTCTAGTAGCAGTTGAGAGATGGATAGCCTCAACCCACTTTGTGAAGTACTTTTTGGTAGTGATGATGAACTTATGTCCACTATAAGAATTAGGATGTATTTGACTTACCAAGTCAAAAGGCCACTACTAGATAGGCTAATGTACAATTGATGGTATAACTTCTCTACTTGGAGCATGAATTAATTTCCTATGAAGTTGACACTTCTTACAAGATTTAGCATAGTGCACAACATTTGTTTGCATAGTAGGCCAATAATAACTAGCCCTTAGTAGCTTTCAAGCTAGCGCAAAACCATTAGAGTGAGACCCATTATATACGATAAAATTAGTGTGCGAAGAATACAAAGAATAAACTAAGCATTCATATACTAATAACAAAGCAAATAAATAGATTAACAAAAAGGAAATCAAATAACAAAACATGCATACCTTGTATCTCTGTAGCTTCTTCGATGTGTGGATATGGTCATGATTATGGACGTGTATTGAATTGTATACTCGATGCTTCAGAAATGGACGATCATGGATGGATGCATGGAAACCTGAATATCACCAAATAACACTTTGAAAGTAATTAGCTCTCAAAACGATGTAATAATTCTACTCAGAAGGTGGATGATTTGTGAGGAGTAAAGTTTTCAATTTATAGGAAATTGGATGAGGATGAGATAAGAATTGTTGATGGATAGTTAACTAAGTGAGGTGTGAGATAGGCTTAAGTTGACTATTTATAGGTGGAGGAGATAGACTTTTGTGTTTAGAGGTGGATGAGGGAGATGTGGCATGAGAATGGACTTAGGCTTGAGTCTGAGAGAATAAATCGTGCCTTAATTTATGCAAGTGACTTGGAGAGGGATTTTAGACATGAAAGAGGAGGTGATGTGTTTTAGTTAAGGTGGGTGAGGTGGATCAACTAACTGGAGGATGCATTTGTTGGAGAAAAAGGTTGGTGGGTGAGCTTAATTAAAAAAATGAATTATTTAATTAAAAGGGGAATTATTGGTGCAAGAAATTTAATTAAATACACGAATTATTTAATTAAAAGAGGGGTATTTAGTGCATGAGATTTACTTAAATAAATAAATTATTTAATTAAAAAAAGAAATTATTGGTGCATGAGTCTAATTAAATAAATAAATAATTTAATTAAAAGAGGAATATTTTATGCATGGGATTTAATTAAATAAATAAATTATTTAATTGAAAGAGGAATATTTAGTGCATGGGATTTAATTAAATAAATGAATTATTTAATTAAAAGAGGAATATTTAGTGCATGGGATTTAATTAAATAAATGAATTATTTAATTAAAAGGTGAATATTTGGTGTATCAGATTTAATTAATAAATAAATTATTTAATTAAAAGAGGAATTATTGGTGCATGAGATTTAATTAAATAAATAAATTATTTAATTAAAAGAGGAATTATTGGTACATGAGATTTAATTAAATAAATGAATTGTTTAATTAAAAGAGGAATTATTGATGCATGGGTTGAGTCTAGGTAACTGTTGGTTCAGAGGATAAGATTGTGGGTGGAGGATTTAATTAATTAAATTAATTAAATAGAGAGGGGTTTTGGAGATTAAATTAAATGGGTTTTGCATTTATTTAATTTAATAGAGGAAGGGAGATTTTATTAATAAATTAAACTATGGGTTGTCTATTAATTTATTAAATGGGCTATAATTAATTGTTTAAATTAATTAATTAGGGGATAGCACTAAAATAATTTAATATTTAATATTTAATCAAAATATGCTTTAGAAGATGACTAAATTTGATTACAGTAAAAGCAAGTTTTGAGGGAACCTGAAACCCCTTACAACAACAAAAAGAAAAAATGTTAGAAGTCCCACAGGTTTTACAAAGACCTAGAACGTACAAAATAATTGAGAAAAGTTCAAAACCAGGTTTTACAAGGACCTGGAACCTAAAAATAGTTTATCAAAATAAACAAAAATTGGAAAAAGGAAACAGACACACAAAGAACCAAGACTAGCAACCAATCTAGCAACCAAAACCAACAATTAAGCTAGCTCTTTAATCGGCTTAGCCATTTTATTACCAGCAGTCACAGTCCCTTGAAGGATGCCCTCCACTGTCCATCCAGGAGCAGCTTCAACAACTTTCTTTGTACTTTGTTTGGTTCTCTTACTAGGGTCATCAATTAGCTAAATTGTAATAGGGGAAATAATTTCCTCGTTGCTTCTTCTATTGATGCTCACAACAACAACACACAAACTCAAGGTAACCATATCCATCCTTTGACCATTGTCCTTTACTAGTTGACATTGCTCCATTCATAGGCCTTTAGCTTCTCAGGGATATTGCCCACCTGATTCTCTAGCTAAATTATTTTTGCTCTCTCTTCATCCATGTATTTTGAAGCTCACCCATCTTTTTCTTGAGGATAATACTCTTTTTGTAGATCCAAGAATCAACTTGGAGAGAAGCAGTTGCTTCCAATTTAGCTTTGTGGAGGAAAGTTAGCTTCTCATTGTTTTTCCATTCTTTATTGGCCTCTTCTTCAACCAAATTCTTAGGATTGAAAGTAGCATCCTAGATATCATTCAGCTTTAACTCATTTTCCTTGTTTAAACTCCCTTGGCCAGTCTCTTCCTCCTAGTTATCCTTATTCAAATTATTATTATTAATCACAAGGGAATTTTTATCATCAAGCATTTCCTTTTCAAAGTCAACCAAGAGCTTCACCTCTTGAGTCTTCATCTAGGTAGGCCCTTGTCCTTGAGTCATGATACATTTATTCGCAGTAGGGCCCAAAGGATCAGAATGAGTCTTGGTCACCATTTTCAAGGACTCATCATTGCCACTTTCCCCATAATCTTTAGCCAAAGAAGCTCCCCAACTACTAGAGTACCCATCAAAGTTGGAGCTGAGATCACCAATCTCTGCCTCACCCTCCTCTTCTTCTTCACTCTAAGATTTTGTGGCATCCATGTTTACCTTATAGAAAATCTTTGGTATTAGTGTCCTTATTTTTATCCTTCTCAATAGTTTTCTTTTTTTCTTTCTTCTCAAGCTCCTATGAGTTTGACATCGACTTAGTGATGATATTCTCTCTACGAAACTTCTCAATTTATGTTATTAGATTTAGGTGTCTACATTTTTTCCATCTTCGATATAATGTTGGTACAACACTATTTCAAAGATGTTTTTAAATAATAGACATCATAAAGAAGGTTTTAAAGCAACTAGGTTGCCCTAGTCTCGATAAAAGATTGTATTATGCGATGTCCCTTTGAGAAGGTAGTAGGGAGAGAAAATGAGACTACATGACATCTCAAAAAGTAAGCAAAATGGGGTGAGATGGAGGATCCACAAAGGATGAAAGAGTTTTAAAAGTGGCTCATACTTTCACTACGAGAGTACAAGATAAGGGGAGATCAATTGTACAAACTAGACAAATTTGTGAGGTAGGATGGAGGACATGAGGGGTAAATGAGGGATTTAAAAAAAAAAAATTGAACCCTTCAGGTGGATGAATGGTTGGGATTTCAAAAACTTTGTAGGATTCTACTAGGGTTTTTTTATAGATTTAAAAATAGGATAAGGATGCAAGATAGATGTTAATAGGATGATTTTTATAAGTATAAAAAATTACTCTTTTTGTTGTTTCCTTGTTGTGAAATTGGGGGATGAGATGAAATCCATTTGAGGCTTCGAACGTGGGATTCTCCATGAGGAGAACCACCATATAGTTGAGCAATTAATTTAATAGAGTAATATCAGGGACTGGCCAAAGTTACCAAGAACATCAAGGCCTTTTCACCATTTTTGCATAGGACTGACTCAAAACAAACACATAAGGATTTCCCCAGTATCACACTTGAAACCCAATGGGCATCAGAGTGGAAATGACACTAGGTAACCCACAAACAAGTTATATTTCCCAAGTACACCATGTAATCATAAATGATCATATATTTGGATATGCAAGGGTTATACCTGACTAACTCATAGGAAGAAAAGAAAAAACTGAAAGACAAATCAAGAACTTGCTTGCTAATTGCCCCATTCACAACACACCATGCTATGAATGATCACAGTGGCCTTGAGGATGGGATAACCAAATTGATCTAAAAAAAATCAAGAACCAAAATTGAAATCCAACATCAAAAGAAAGAGTGAATCAACAAAGAATAACTATGTGCTAGAGAGATTGATAGGCCTCAATACTCATGGATCCAAGTCTGATGAGAGGAAAGATGTATCCTACAAGGACTTATTGATAACACCTAGCACCTAGACTCAAAAGCAACCAACAATTCTAAGGACAATACTATAGTGATAGAGGATTGTGCATAAGAACTCTCTGAAGTGGGGAATAGTGAGAACTAAAGTCCCTGATCTAGGATGAGACTGGGTTATGTATGATGGGAGCAACGAATGATGATGACTAAGGACTAACAATGGATGAGTTAATGATTGGTGACTGATATGGGGTGATAGTGATGACTAACAAGAACTATGGGGTATGGTATGTACAATAAAACTGACTAAGATATTTACAAGGATGACATTGTGCAAGAACTATTTATAGGGGTGGGAGATTTATATAGGATGGATTATTGGTGGTGCAAAAAAAATGTATGATGGTGTCTTAGTCAAGTTAAAAAGCCAAGATGGATTGATGGTGGATAGGGTGATGTGGATAATGAGAATAATATACCTCACAACAAGGCAAGGATTAGGAAGGATACATCCCAATGATGATGATTGGATTTTGATCAAGGCTAGAAACAAGACTAAGGGTTTGACTAGATGGGTTTATTGATGCACAATTTTAGATAGCTAGAGGGGAAGAATGAGATGTTGCATGTGATGGTAGATTGCTAAGGGATATGAATGGATGACATTGGATTACATGGTGATAACATGAAGCTAGATACCAATGACAAGGGTTATGTTAGGTGATGAAAATAAGGAGGATATATTAGGAGGTAGAAGGATGGAAGAAAAAGGTACAGTGAATAGGAAGATATGGATATATGAATGTGGGAAGATAGGTATTGGAAGATAAAGATGGAAATGGAACAAGATTAGGGAGATGGAAGGTGGGAAGATAGGGATTGGAAGATGAAGATGAAAATGGACCAATAATAGGGAGATGGAAGGTGGGTAGGATAGGGTCTCCAAGGAATACAATGCCACCAGTTATAATATGTCATGCATGAGGAGGACTTAAGAGGGGTATGATAAGATGGAAGATAGGGCAACAACAAGATGAGGTAGGTAGATGGAGGATAACTAAGATGGGTAGATAGAGCTAAAGGAAAGGAGTGTGATGGATTATATAGAAGGAAGAATGGGTGGAAAAAGGATAGATGGATACACATTGTGATGGGAGAATGAATGTCAAAAGGGGACCAAAATCATGTAT
The DNA here is from genome assembly GCA_028749045.1 of Cupressus sempervirens. Taxonomy (NCBI): domain Eukaryota; kingdom Viridiplantae; phylum Streptophyta; class Pinopsida; order Cupressales; family Cupressaceae; genus Cupressus; species Cupressus sempervirens. The sequence goes on from CM053787.1 coordinate 201,173,463, forward strand.
GTATGGTGGTGACTTTTATTTTATTTTAATTTATTTTTATCAAGATTCAGAGGATGGAGAAGGTGATATGGACAAGGTGTGGTGGGTATGGTAGGAAGATGGGATGGTTATGGTGAGTAGAAGAACTTGGCCCCAAGTGTATAGAGCATTTGGATGGAAGGATTATGCATGATGCTCATTTGCCAAGTTTTCATCACGGTACTTATCCAAGGCATTTGTTTGCTAAGTTTTCACCATTACATAATTTTTTATTACTTAATTTATTAAAAAAAAATTGGGATTTTTACTCATAGATGTTGATATAGTGGTGGATAAGGAAGAATGAATTAGATTGGATTAAATGAGTGGAATGGTGGGTGGGAGTTTGCAGACAATGGATGGGCAGACGTAAGACTTGTGGATAAAAGGATGAGGGAATTGGAAAGATCGTTATTGATGCACACATTGAAGGGTGATGAAGTAGTGGGAAAGATGATGTTGAATGAGATTAAGGAGAAAATGGAGTAGGATGAATATAAGGACAAAAAGTAAAGTTGGAAGATGGAGGATTGGAATGTAGGATAAGAAGCATAAGGACTAAGAATGAATTCGGGGGATGGAGGATGTGTATATGGAGATTTGGATAACTTATAAATAGAAGAGGATTTTTGAGCAACATGAATGAATGCCAACTGATAATTTTATTTGAGATGTATTTCTTTTATGATTATCTTGGGTGTCCATATGGTTTTTCATTTTTTCATTTTAGGCCTTTGTGGCCTTTTAAAAATTTCTTTCTTTTGGATTAGATTTTTCTCTTCTTGAACAAGTATTTTAGATGGGACATGTTGATACTTGAATTTTTGGATTCATGCTTTTTAATTTTGGCATCCAATTTGCTTCTATTAGCCATGGTATGGGAACAAGAGTAGGGAGGATATGGAGAGATTATGGATGGAATGATAGAGGTTGAAGGTTGGAAGGAATTCAAGGATGAGTTCCTTTGATGATCTAGCTTGTGTATTTGAGGGGATGGGGTGATGGATAGGAATAAAAGATATAGATGCATGTAATTGCCCAAAATGGATGGGATGAATGAAGGATAAGGACCTAAAACATATGGAAGCAGGGAAGGAGTAGGACCCAAAATAGATGGAGCAGATAAATGCTTTAGGTGTATAAGGACCCAAAATGGATGGAAAGGGTGAAAGATTTAGATAAGGGATTTAGCAACCCAAAATGGAGGGATGAAAAGAAGCAATAGGATAAGGTCCCAAAATGGATGTGAATAAGATGGATGGGAATTTTGGGGTGAAGATGGAAGGACTTGGGAGCATGAAGGGATAGAAGGCATACCAACATCTAAAGATAAACTTTTATTTCTTTTTTCAATATGATGTTCATTATTTGGAACAGAAAATGTGAGTCCATTAGTAGGTGGAGGAGTAGAAGTTTTGGATATGATAGTTTTTTCTTCTTCTATAGATGTATTGCCATGGATTACAAGAGATGTAGGATCATGAAGCTGAGGGGATGGGGCTTGATTATCTTTATTTGAATGAGTGGATGGAAATGGATATTGACTTGGAGGGATGGATGAAATAATAATATGTTGAAGTGGAGTGACAGATGAAAGGGTAGGACCTTGATATGGAGGAGATGGTGACTACTCTTTAGATGGAGTGGATGGTAAAAATGGATCATGTAGGGGAATAAGTGGGATGGGAGGATCTTGATATGGAATATGTAGAATGGTATGATTGTAATTTATGCCAATAGATATTTCAACATACTTTTGGCTAAGATCTTGACATGACTAGTTGAGAGTGGATAGTGTGATAGGATACGTATGAGTGAACTCATCAGATGGGGTTGATGAGAGGATGGGTGTTTCTTCAATGGGGATGGGTAGATGGAGGATGGTCTCATGAGGTTCATTAGATGAGGTTTGGATAATGTTAGGAGGAGGAGATGTGGATAGGAATTGGATGGATTCAATGGATGAGAGGGTTTCAACACTGGTAGGAGATGGAAGGGGATATATAAGTGGGGTGGATGAAAGAAGGATGATAGCTAGGGGATATGGTAGAGGAGTGATGGGTGCAAGAGATGGAAAGGATTTATCACTAACTTCATGTGATGGAATTAGATGACATGACTCATCAAACTTAGGAGATGCAATTTCTAATAGATTCCTTGTAAAATTCCTTGGAGACTTGGGTGTTAGATTTTGAGGTGGATGACTGGTAGAAGTAGATGGTGGAAAGCTATATAAAGGTAGGGTGACATTTTGTAGGCTTGGCTAAATAAGTGCAGGTTTAGAAATGGATGTATGAGATGAAATGGCTAGATAGTGCACATAAGGGGTTACCCTTGTTTGTTGGTGTTGTGGTGGTGCAAAATATTGGCTACCTTCGAGAGGAGGCATTAATAGGTTATTAGTGATGAGTAGTTTTTTTTCTAGTAGAGGTGTGATAGATTGGGGTATGGAACATGAAGTGTATTGAGGGGTGTGGGTTTTTTCTAGAAGGGGGTTTTCAGTGACATAGGATAGAATGGAATATGGTAGACTAATACAAGGTGGAGGAGTTATGAAGGATAAAGTTGATGGAATTGGATTGGAAAGAGTAGGCAAGTCACGTTGATGCATTGCATAACTATGACTAAGTTGAGGATTTGGAAAATGGGTTGGAGGATATGAAGGTGGTGGATTGGACTAGGGATGCATCTATTAGTATCGATATGGAAAGGTGGAGATTGAGATATGACTATGGAGGAAGATGGAGACATGAATGATGTATATAGGGGATATTGAAGGATTTGAGAAATACAAATCCACAAAGCCTGAAGAATACCTACATGTAAAAGCCTATCACACAGAAGAAAAAGACAAGAAGAGCTGAGGGTTTTGCTCTAAAAATATGCAAATTGTATTCTTAGAAATGAAAAAGATAAGAGATAACTACAAAAGATCAATCCTTATAGAAGGAGATCGAAAACCTAAAAGGTAAAAGCCATTTAATAATTACTAATTAATTATTAAAAGTGAATGAAAAAGGCACAAAGGGAAATATCAAGGAGGGAGTAAAGATAATTTAATAAATGAAATTAAATTAATGCTTTATTCTAACACCCCCCCTTAAGATGAGAAACAATGTAGCTACAAACAATGCAGAAAGAAAAAGGAAACTACAATGCAATGCTAAAAGCAAACTTGGGTCCTGGCAACAAGGCCTGATGAGGTAACCAATCACAATCAAATCTCTATGAAATAGAGAAATAGAGAAAATCTAGTGGGAAAAAATCTACTCTAAAAAGAGATAGCAAGAAAAAAAGAAGGAAGGAAGGACTCATCACTAAGACCCCCTTAGGAAAACTTCCTTCACCCCACGCATAAAACACAGCTCAAGATGCAAAAGGTTTAATGAAGATGTCTACAACTTGCTGAGCAATTGGAATATACTCCAAGCTCAAAGTGCCATCCTAAATCAAATGTCTAATGAAGTGCATGTGAAGCTCAATGTGCTTGGTCTACTAATGGTCAACCGAGTTGCAGGAGATGTGTATAGCACTCTGATTTTCACACCACAAAAAGGTGGGACTATCAGGATGAAATCCAAAGTCTATCATCAACTTTCAAAGCCATAAAATCTCCTAACTAGCCAATACAACTGCCATGTACTTTGCCTCTATAGATGATAATGTGTGAGCATGTTGCTTCTTGCAAGACCATGTGATAGGACTAAAACCAAGATAGAAGACAAATACATAAGTAGACTTGTGATCATCAATATCACCTGCCCAATTTGAGTCTGTGTAACCAACAATGTGAGGATCCCCTGATGTGTAGTGAATGCCATAACATGTTGTACCCTGAATATAACTCAAGATACATTTTGAAGCTTTCTAATGACTCTCATTTGGATCACTGGAGAATTGAGAGACAATTCCAATTGTAAAGGAAATATCAGGAGATTTGTGTGTTAGGTACAACAAACTACCCACAAGTTGTCTGTATAAAGTGGAATCCACTATAAGAGTAGAGCAAGTGGTAGATAAAACAACACTTGACTGAAAAGGTGTAGTTGCAAGCTTGTAATCGAGCATGCCAAATCTCTAAAGCATATCAAGAGAATACTTTTGTTGGAGTATGGCTATCTCATTGAAAGACTGAACAACCTGTAGGCCCAAAATATAGTGCAGAAGTCCAAGGTTTGTTATCTCAAACTACTCTCTCAAGGCTTGTTGAATACTTTGTATCATGAAGACTAAGCTACTTGTCATGATGAGGTCATCTACATAAAGCACAAGTATCAATAAGTTAGCCCCATGACGTTGGATGTAAACTGTAGGATCAGAATGACACTGAGTGTACTATGAAGCAAGCAAGATAGTTCAAGCAGGAAGGAATCCATCTTCTCATACCAAGCTCGAGGGGCCTATTTGAGAACATATAAAGACCTCCAAATCCTACATACTAATGAAGAGTCCTACACAAAACCATGAGGTTTCTCCATATAGATCTCCTCATTAAGGTCTCCATGCAAAAAGGCACTCTTCATGTCCATTTGAAAAGTTGTCCATCCCTGTGAAGTTGCAAGAGAGAGTACAAGGCAAATAGAATTCATCTTGGCAATAGGGGCAAAGGTCTCAAAGTAATCAATACCCTTAACATATGAAAAACCCTTTACAACAAGATGTGCCTTGTACCTATCAATAGAACCATCTACAACATACTTGGTACAATACACCCACCGACATCAAACCAACTTTATTCCTTTCGAAAGAGGACAAAGATCCCATGTGTGGTTCTTCGTCAAAGAAGAGTACTCCTCATCCATAGTCCTATCCCATTCTAAGTGTCTTGTCACCTGTGAAAAACTTTGTAGATAATCTAAAATGGCATGACTCAAGAGGCCACTACCTGCAATCTGAGCATGAGCGCAATGAGCATCGGTAGGATCACCTGCCAGAGGTTTGGTTGCATCAACATTATCACAAGCCCATTTGGGCACTTGTAGAACATCTTGTGGAGGTGGTGAAGGGGGATCAATTTCTAGGTCTTCCTTAGAGGATGCATAATCCTGTAGAAGAGTAGAGGAAGTATTGGGTAGTGAGGAAGAAGTTGGAGATGGAGGATCCATCTGAGGCTAACACTCATCAAATTGAACATCTTGCTGAAACAAGACATCTCCAGAATCGGGATCAAACAACATGTATGTCTTCACGTCCTCATAGTAGCCAACAAAGACGAGTGGTCGACTCTTCTTCTCCATGGATTTTTGTTGATTATTTGGAATAAATGCCCAAGTCTCACTACCAAAAATGTGGAAAGTAGAAACATTAGGCTTTACATGAGTGCATGCCTCCTTAGGAGTCAAGTGTTGCAATGCCTTGTGAGACAAGCATTTGATTTTGAATATAGTTGGCACAATTGATAGCTTTAGCCAAGATAAAGAACTGATGCAAGAGTTTTTAAAGTCTTTTCTATTTACCATGGTAGTCTGATGCAAGAGCATCCTGGCTATCACGTTATCCTGCTGATTTTGTTGGTTGCTATCAAGTTATAGACATTGTCGAGTGCCAAAATTTTTTTTGTCATTGTTGAGTTGAAGTTTTCCAATGTCGTGTTAACCCTCGGATTAGTGTGTTGTCCCATTTCACTCTGTAGTGTGTGTCGAGTTTTGGAGTGTGTGTCAAGTTCTTCAATGGGTGTTGAGCTATCTAGTGTGTGCTAACCATTCCTTCATGTGCCGAGTGACTTGTTGATGTCAAGTGTCAGCATTTTAGATGAGTTTTCTATGTTTGTTTCCAGTTTGAGCCAACCTAATGTGTATTTAATTTCATGATGGGTATTTAATATTTGTTGAGAGCTAACTTGTGGCTTGGTTTTGCATTTAATTTAAGGGTTTATTTATTTGGTAATTTGTAATAGGCCAAATTGTGGACATGCAAATATTTAAGGGGTCTTGGGTAGAGTCTTAATCATAATTTTGGTAGAGGAGTCTTAGGTGGAGCAGCTTGGAGGTAGAAGTCTATATTTGAGTTTGGAGATCTGTTCTTCTTTGTAAGATGTATTCTTCTTTGTAATGGCCATAACCTAGAAGGTCATATAGTTGGGCATGTTGGATGTAAACTTCTTGACTCAAATATATGAAATATTCTCTCTGGATTTGAATCTCGTTCCTCTTGTTCATTTTCCATTGTGTTTTTGTTTGTTGGTTTCTAAATCACCTCATTTTGGGTTACATCTAGATTCACACTACATCATCTAGTGTGCGCCGAACATTCCTTCATGTGCCAAGTCAACCTATTGATGCTGAGTGTCAGCATTTTAGATGAGTTTTCTGTGTCTATTTCCAATTTGAACTGACATGTCACATATTTAATTTTGTGATGGGTATTTAATATTTGTTAAGAGCCTACTTGTGGCTTGGTTATGCATTTAACGTAAGGGTTTTTTTATTTGGTAATTTGTAATAGGCCAACTTGTGGCCGTGCAAATATTTAGGGGAATCTTGGGTAGAATCTTAATCATAATTTTGGTACAGGAGTCTTAGGTGGAGCAACTTGTAGGTAGAAGCTCGTATTTGAGTTTGGAGATTTGTTATTCTTTGTAAGATGTATTCTTCTTTGTAATGGCCATAACTTAGAAGGCCATATGACTAGGCATGGTGGATGTAAACTTCTTGATTCAAATATATGAAATATTCTCTGTCTAGATTTGAATCTCGTTCCTCTTGTTCATTTTTCGCTGTGTGTTTTGTTTACTAGTTTCTGAATCGCCTCATTTTGGAGTACATCTGAATTTGCGCTACATCATTTGGTATCAGAGCTCAATTTTTACTGAGTGTGCAAGAAAATCACCAAAGTGTGAGGTAGTTTGTACCAAGACCTTTGTTGGGTGAAGTTTATCAGAGAAGGGTTTTTTATTTTGGAAGTCCTAGCTAGTTGGTGATTTGGTGTAGGGTTGCAGATATATGGATTTGGCCTGCACTTGTAGAGGACTTGTCATTTGATCATTGTTTATGAAAAGATGGTTTTTGGAAGGAGAGATGTTGATCTATAATTATTTGACATGTTGAGGAAACTTGCAGCTAGAGTAGAAGCTACCAAGTTAGCACAAGACCATGGAAGACATCTTGATGATGTTGAGAGTGATGAGTATGATTCTTTTTAGGATGATTTACATGAAAGGATTGATGATCTGGAAAAGTCTAATTTGAGTTGGCATCTAAGGATTAGAAAGAAGGTTTGTTGTCTAGTTAAAGAGATTATGAAGAGAATAAGATAGATCATGGAAGTGCATGATGATATTGCTAAAATGGAGGAAGTATCTTTTGGTTTTCATGAGCAAATGGATAGATCTGACATGGAAATTGCAAAGCATCTTGTTGTACACAATGAGATTGTTGAAGAAGAGAGTTTTCCTTATGTTGGTAACGATTTGGATGTTTCTATTATTCAAAATGATGAATGTGATTAAAGAGTTATTTATTGCTGTTGTTACTGATCTAGAGTTATATGTTCATTATGTTATTGATTTGGATGTTGCTTGTGGTAAGAAGATGGATTTAGTTGCTGGTAATATGGTTGAGGGTTTCAAAGATATTATTGATGTGGATTTACCTGATGTTGTTGTTGCTGATATGGATATGAACTTTTCTATTGCTGAGATGTTGAAGGATATGAATGTTGCTACTGAAGTGGATTTTGTTGATGCTATTGATCTACATGTTGTTGGAGAATTGAATATATATACTATTGTCATTATAGATTTATATGTTGCTACTATTATGGATATAAGTTCATATGTTTTTACTAATTGGGTTTGTGATTTGGATGTTGTTGTTGATTTGGTTTTCATGTATGAGGATGTTGTTATGGATGATCATGATGATAAGTTGCAAATGGAGCATTGCGATTTTTAGTTGAGTGAGTATGTTGATTGGTTGGATGAGATTTTGATTTTTTAATGGATGAAGCATAAATGGTTGATTTTCATATTTGATCTCTTTTCTTTGATGGAGTGTCAACCTTTGGTGAAGATGAAGCTCAGTACATAATTTTCTTTCGAAGGCAAAGCATGGGACACATTTTTCTATTTACCTGGGGAGTTTGATGCAGGAGCATCTAAAGTCTTTTCTATTTACCATGGTAATCTGATGCAGGAGCATCCTGGCCATTACATTATCCCATTGATTTTGTTGGTTGCTGCCGAGTTATAGACATTGTTGAGTGCCAGTAAATTTTTAGTCATTGTCGAGTTGAAGTTTTCCAATGTCATGTTAACCCTTAGGTTAGCGTGTTATCCTGTTTCACTTTATAGTGTGTGTCGAGTTTTGCACTGTGTGTCGAGTTCTTCAGTGGGTGTCGAGTTATCTAGTGTGTGTCAAGCATTCCTTCATGTGCTGAGTGAACTTGTTGATGCCAAGTGCCAGCATATTAGATGAGTTTTCTATTTTTGTTTATAGTTTGAGCTGACTTGCCACATATTTAATTTTGTGATGGGAATTACAATTTTGTTTGAGAGCCGACTTGTGGCTTGGTTATGCATTTAATGTAAGGGTTTTTTAATTTGGTAATTTATAATAGACCGACTTGTGGTTGTGTAAGTATTTAAGGGGATCTTGGGTAGAGTCTTAATCATAATTTTGGTAGAGGAGTCTTAGGTGGGGCAACTTGGAGGTAGAAGTTTTTATTTGAGTTTGGAGATCTATTCTTCTTTGTAAAATGTATTCTTCTTTGTAATGGTTGTAACTCAGAAGGTTGTACAGTCAAGCATGTTGGATGTAAACTTCTTGATTCAAATATATGAAATATTCTCTCTCTAGATCTGAACCCCATTCCTCATGTTCATTTTCCACTATGTGTTTGTTTACTGGTTTCTAGATCACCTCATTTTGGGGTACATTTGGATTCATATTGCATCAAGAACTCATAGCTTGAGACTGAATCATACAATTGGCCATCTCCTGTAATGTCTTGTTCTTTCTCTCTGCAACCCCATTCTACTCAGGGGTGTGGGGAACTATGAGCTAATGTTGTAAACCATGCTCAATGCAAAAATTTATGAAAGAATGATTCACATATTCCCCCCCATTATCAGTGTGTATTTTCTCGATAGACAAACAAGATTACTTCTCTACAAATGTCTTAAAGATTTGAAAGGAATCAAAGACATCAAACTTTTACTTCAAAAAGTACATCCATATGTGTCTAGAGAAGTCATCTATGAAGGTGAGCACATATCAAGCACCTAAAAAAGATGGAGTGGGAAATGACATGAGATTACTATGTATCAACTCCAATGGTACCTTAGCACATGTGGATCTACCTGTTGGAAAAGGATCTTTGTGATGGTTGCCAAGTGTGCAAACTTGATACACACTATCAGTACAAGAGATATAAGGTAACCCAATCACTACCTCCTATGTACTCATCTATTGTAGATATATGTAGTTGACATGGCCAAAATGCTCATGCCAAATTTTTCTCACCATGTCTGCATGAGCAATGAGATAAACATTTGTAGAACCAAAGCTCTTAAAGCTATCAAACTAATATAAATGAGATTGTAGATCAATACTCCTAGTAGCAACATTTAACTTAGGATCATGGAGGTCTAGAATAACCATACCATGTGGTGAGAACTCAACTATCTTTCCAGAGCCTATATGATAAATCTGACAAACATACAAGAGGTTTGAAGATATGGTAAGAACCAAGAGAACATCCTATAATGAACCACCTTTTAAAGAGATAGTTCCCGAACTTGTGACTGAAAGCTAAGAAGAATCACCAATTGCAATGTGTGTAGTAATGCTTTGAGCAAGTGAGGTTACCAAATTAGGTGAGTGTGTCATATGATGTGAAGCTTCAAAATCAAGAATCCAAGAAGTTGTAGAAGATAATGCTCGTGTAGAAAGAGCATGGCCTTTCCCTATAGGAGGAGGTGGTGGCTTCAAAGAAGTAATAATGTTATGTTATATAGCCTCCTCTAAAGCCTTAAGACATTTCCAACACCTGGAAACTAGATGTTCTTCCTTGCCACAAAAACTACAAGGATCGCATGTGTACTTCATAGTCTTGGAGGAAGACTCACCAAACTTAGAAGAATTACCCTTCCGAGAGGACTTTCAAGCATCTGATTTAGGAGTAGGGTTGGAGGAACTCTTACTACCTGCTAAATCTGACTTATACTTTAGTTTTTGCTTTGAATTTTGTATAGATATTTGAGCTACCAATACCTTTATCTTTGAACTAGTCATAGTATCCAACTATGTAAGCTTGGGTTGCTCTCTAGTCAAGTAATCACAAAAGACCTCAAATGTAGGCATAAAAAATCTATTACCCAAAGCATCTTTGGTGGAATAGAAGGTAGAAGCAAAAATTTGAAAGTTTCCACAAAGCTTATAGAGAATCAGATAAATGCACTCAATGTCAGTCTTTGTCTTTCCACAACCCTACAATAAGGATCTCTATTGATTAAACTTCATCAAGAAGTCATTGATGGTTAGAAAGGAATTTGGTATAAGAGAGGTAAGCTTTGCCTCAATGTGAAGTATCTTGAACTTGTAGACTGTCATATACCTATAAAGAAATCAACCTCATTGCCTCATCCATCTTGTTCCTATCTTCCATAACCTCATAAGGCCTCTAAAAAACTAGTTGTACTGCATCTAGATAAAACCACAACACTTTTGACCAGAGAAGCTAAGTCATTGAGGTCTTCCAACTATGATAGTTATGAGGGGTCAAAATTTCTAGACAACAAGAGGTCTTGACCATTGTTTTAGAAGGTGTTGAATTATTTTTTAATGAATTTCTATTTACATATGTAAATAACAAAAATAATAAGATAAAAAGCCCCCCACAATGCAAAAAATCGAACCCCAACTGCTCGTAGGAATGCGTAAATGAGAGAAGAGCAAAAAATATTTAGATATGAATCACAAATACCTAGTATAAAATGCTAGTGAAGTGATAGACAATATATAAAGTTCCCGAGAAGAGCTTTTTGGCACTTTTTTCGGATAAAAAAATGGAGCTATAACAAAGAAGTTACGTCCCTCTAAAGATAAAAGTCATCAACAGACTTCAAGCAAAAAATAGGTACCAAACTAGAAAAAATCCAAAAAATACCTACTCGATCGTCTCCATCTTCGAACCATCTTTCTAGTGCTTCTATTAGATTGAAAAAAGACCCCTATATGCTCAAGATATTGCAAAAAAACTATAGGGCCCCCAGAGTAGCAATAAAAATGAATTTATTTATAAATAAATAAATAAAAATAAAGCACCACTGTTGGTGGTGCGATGGTGGCTAGGTGGAGGAGCAACCAACTAAGTGGAGTAGTGAGGCAGTGTGCAAGTATAGTAATGATGGTGGTGGATAATTCGGTAGCGATGGCCAGAAAGTGGTAACAACAGTTGAAAAGTGGTGAAGTGCCAGTGGCCGATAAACAAAACTGTTGAAGGCAGTTGAAAACCACAATGGTATGAGGTAAACACTATGTGGTATAGTATAAATTGTGGCAGTTTTTATAACTACAATGCATTCAAGCACTTTTTTGAATTTTTTATTTTATAAAAGTGTCTTGATATGTGTACCAAAGGTCATACGACCATGGTATGCAAAACAAATTTGCCTCCCACGTCAACGTTGTCCAAAATTGATAAACTTTATATAAAATGAGGGGTTTGGATGCCTTCTAAATCCAACCGCGAGGTTTGTTTGTCCTAAAAATGCTTTGAAAATCAAAGACCCCCTATTTTCACAAAAAAAAACTCGAAAAACACCAGATCTATTTTGTCAAACCCTCGTTCTTCTTTTTCTCCAAATATTGAACAAGCTACAACAAATTTGGCTTTGATGCCATGAAGGATTTGAGCAATAAAAATCCATAAATCTCGAAGAATACCTTCATGTGAAAACCTATCATAGACAAGAAAAAGACAAGAAGAGGCAAGGATTTTGCTCTAAAAATATGCAAATTGTATTCTCAGAAATGAAAAAGATAAGAGATAATTACAAAAGATCAATCCTTATAGAAGGAGATCGAAAACCTAAAAGGTAAAAGGTAAAATCCATTTAATAATTACTAATTAATTATTAAATGCGAATGCAAAAGGCATAAAGGGAAATCTTAAGAAGGGAGTAAAGGTAAATTAATAAATGAAATTAAATTAACGCTTTACTCTAACAAATATGCAGGTGGAGGTGTAGATGAATGAAAAAAATGGATTTCCCTTGACAAAGGTGGGATAAGGAGGACTAGTGGGTATGCATGATGACATAATGAGATAATTTTGAGGATTTTTTTGAATTTGGAGGATGTGTGAAGTAGGATTTCCAAGGCTTTCAACATATGAATCATGGTAAAAAAGAATCTCATCAACACTGGAATAAGATGGAGTGGGATCTGTGATAGTGTTGGATGGTGGCATTCGCCCAAAGTCAAAAATTATAATGTCTTCTCTTTAAAAATGTGTCTTGATGGTATCTTTATGCTTAGCAATGATGACACTGATAAATAATGCATTCCTAGTCTAACCCATAAATGCCTTTATGGCCGAATCTATGCGTTGTGAAGTGATGATGTTTTTGGTGTTAGGTTATGGATCTTAAGATATTAGGTCTTGCATGTTTGTTGTTTTCTTAGGATTGAGATTTGCACTAGTTCTTGTGTTGAGAGGATATGGAGTAGTTCCTTTTTCTTCCTTTTATTGAGACATGTGATTGGTGGCATGAAATGACCCTATGACCTAGGCATGGAATGAAAAGATAATGTGATAGTGGATGCAAGCTAGGGGACAATGTCTATGATCCTTCTAAAATGCACAAATTTCCTAAGGAGATAAAGGTGGTGACCAATCCCAAAAGATAGTTTGATGGTGGAGGATTAGTCTAAGGACACGATTCTTATAAGACCATGAGGATTATCTTGCTATGAAATATAGGATGTGATGTGTGTAGGGGTTGTAGTATGATGGTAGATAATCAAGTGTGGAGCCCAAATTTTTTATCAAGGTGATGAGGGACACAAATAATGAGATACACTACCTTGGACAAGTGTGTTAGCCAAGGGATAGTAGTGTCTCTATGTGGATGTGAGATATAACATATGTGGCCGCTAAGATGATGATACCAAAGACAAGATGTAATTGGGGAAGGATTATGGATGTGCTTCTAAGGGATGGTGAAACTAACAATGTTGAAGAGGATAAGCTATATGATGGCTCAAAGAAATGACTCTACGATAAATAAAGTGCGAAGTGTGTGAGGAAGAAGCTGGACCTAATCATAATAGTCATAAGTGGTGATTTTGATAATGGCGTAATTAACTCCAGGGGGGCTCTTACTCTGTCAATCTTGCACTCTCACTCTACTTGTAATGTGATTTAATACCATCTCTCTCAATTTGATCTAATCAGGAAATTCTTGGATTGGGTGCTTCTTTTTTGTGTTTGGCTTCTATTTCTCTATATATTTGGGATGCTCAAAGCTTAACCTTTTTGAACTTGGGTTTATATCATTTTAACACAAGGACTCAACTTTTTAGATTTTCCTAGTATAACAACTTTTAGATCAGGTAGTGACAACAATAAATATACCTTAGCTTTGGTTGAATATCTGATTTCTCTGGAACAAATCCTAAGGTGTTGTGAATGGACTGGCTAACAACCTTTCAGACTTAATGATAAATATCTTAGTAAAAAAGTGTAGGATGTGTGATGAGGCTAAAAGGAATCATGATGGTTGATGGATGAATGGTCAATAAGCCCGTGGTTTAATCCTTTCCTAAGGATTAAATTGTTGACTTTATTATCCCACTCATTTTGTAATGTTGTTTCAACTCCTCAATTTGTAGTTCCTTTGCAAGTTTAGGATTGGAGGGTGTTGCTTTTTGGCCTGCTGACTCTCTTTCTCTATATGCTAAGGATGGTTTAAGCTTGACCTTTGTAAACTTGGACTTTGGTTGGTCATATATGAGGACTTGACTTCTCTGTGGAAAAATAAATAATTTCTATAATAAATAGGAAAAATAATCTTTTGAATAGATAAAGCAATGATATGATTTTGTAATTTCAACCGAAATAATCCTAGGGTTGTTGCGAATGAACTTGCTAACAACCTTTCAGTACCCAAAGATAGATTTCTTAACAATAAATAAGATATGTGAACAAACAATCTCTCAAAGGACATAGCAACTTTAGGAGAGACAAGTACATGGTCTTTTTTGGAAAAGAATTTGTGGAAAATAAAATTGAGAATTGTGCATGTTCAACACATGTTTCCACTTAAGAGTCTATTTTGACTATACTTAAATTATAGAAAAATTTTCCTACCTCATACTACCATGAGAAACACATCACACAAACTTACATGGATATAAAGCGAGATATTTTTTTAATGCCTTGTTTCTATACCAGTTGGGGAATTTACCAGTGTGAGGTTGATCTTTGATGGGGTGATGCTTCCCAATGGAAAAGCCTCTCTAGAAGTGCTCCTAGGGTTGCTATAGATGATATTGCTAACAACCTTTCGATACACATGTCACTTAATTAACTAGATTCTAAAATGCAAGAAATCAAATGAGCCCACAAAATGTTGTAGTAGAAACACTCCTAGAAACACACCAAAAAGTTTGATCTTTCCAAATTGAAGATTTTAAGTTAGTTATCTATGACAAAAGGCACATGTGATTAAGAAGTAATATTCACTTTTCCAACTTGAAAACATGCATGGTCAACTTAGTAAATTGGTCGTCAACTTAATACATCATTAGAAGGGGTCAATTTAATAAATCAAATCATGAAAACAAGAAAGAGATGGGAATAAGACGATGCTAACCTTAGTCATTCAAGAATTGTGCATTCATTTAAAGCCCAAATTGAAGTGTGTAATCTGCAATGTTCTTTGAAATTTTATGCATTCAAGATTGTGTGACTTCATTTTAGACTAAAATTGACTTTTTTTTTTTTTTGGTTTATCTCTTAATTATTCAAGATTGTGTGTACGTGAGAGCATGCATTGTTCTATTTAATACCCAAAATGAAATGTGAGTTAAATTTTAAGATTAAAATTTTTAACTCCTGAAGCTTTGTTTAGGTTTGAATGTTTTATTGTAGCCTCCTAACAACATCTCCAACCTACAAAAAAGCATTCATTAGACAATGCCTTTATTTTCTCTCGAAAGATTTTTTTAATGAAAATCATGAAAAAAATTATAAATTGTGAAATATTGATCCAACAAATTTGAATTTTTTATAGTAGGTTGCTGGCGTCAACATCAACTTGCAAAAAAAATCAACCAATTCTTTAGTTTTCTCCCAAAATAATATTTTAATGAAAAGTCATGAATAAATTATGAATTGATAGAAATTAATCTTTAAACTCTGATTTTTTTACTATAGGTTTCTGACATCAATATCAACCTACAAAAAAAAATCACTAAATTATTTTATTTTCACCCAAAATGATTTTTTTATGAGAAATCATGTACAAAATATTGAATATTGCAAATTGCTCAATTTTTTTGAATTTTTTTATTGTCTCTTGCGCACATCAACAAGACCTTACAAAAAAAATTCATCATCCAATTATTTTATTTGCTCACAAAATAATTTTTTGATAAAAAATATGAAAAAAATATAAATTAATCCAATTTTTTTTTTTTTTTTTTTTTTGTATTTTTAATTGTAGTATGAGAACATCAACAACAACCTACAAAACAAATTTCATCATCCAATTCTTTAATTTGCTCATAAAATAATATTTTTATGAAAAACCATGAAAAATATTAAATTATAAAAAACTGACCCAAAAAATCAATTTTTTTAAAGTAGGCTACACACATCAATAATAACCCACAAAATAAATTTCATCATCTAATTCTTTTATTTGCTCCAAAAATTTTTTTTTAATGAAAAATCATGAAAGTAATATAAATTGGTAAAAATTGATCTAGAAACTTTGAATTTTTTTATCGTAGGCTCCTAATATTAATCTTGACCTACAAAACCCAAGAAACTATACAAGTGAACCACAAACACACAAACATGTTACACAATCCATTAGTATGTTAACAAAGAAAAATGAATCTTGGATAGCGAAATGACCCATTTGCGATGTCCCACTGGGCATGCCCAAATGTATGCGATAAAATTACTATGCTAAGAATACAAAGAATAAACTAAGCATTCACAAACTAATAACAAAGTAATCAAATAGTTTGACCAAAGAGGAAACCAAATAACAAAACATGCAAATCTTGTACCTCTGCAACTTCCTCGATGTGTGGATACAGTCATGATTATGGATGTGTGCTCAATTATATGCTTGATGTTTCAACAATGGACAATCATTGATGGATCCATGGAAATTTGAATATCATCAAATAGCACTTTGAAAGTAATTAGCTCTCAAAATGGTATAATAATTCTACTCAAAAGGTGGATGATTTGTGAGGAGCAAAGTTTCAATTTATAGGCAATTAGGTGAGGACGAGATAAGAATTGCTAATGGATGGTTAACTAAGTAAGGTGTCAAATAGGCTTGAGTTGACTATTTATAGGTGGAGGAGATAGACTTCTGTATTCATAGGTGGATAAGGGAGATGTGGCATGGGAGTGGACTTAGGTTTGAGTTAGAGGGAATAAATCGTGCCTTAGTTTATGCAAGTGATCTGGAGAGGGTTTTTAGGCATGGAAGAGGAGGTGATGTGTTTTAGATAAGTTGGGTGAGGTGGATCAGTTAATTGGAGGACTAGGGAGGTGGATGGATTTGTTAGAGAAAAAGGTTGGTGGGTGAGCTTAATTAAATAAACAAATCATTTAATTAAAAGAGGAGTTATTGATGCATGAAATTTAATTAAATATGTGAATTATTTAATTAAAAGAGGAATATTTAGTGCATGAGATTTAATTAAATGAATGAAATATTTAATTAAAAGATGAATATTTGGTACATGGGCTTTAATTGAATAAATAAATTATTTAATTAAAAGAGGAATATTTGGTGCATGAGATTTCATTAAGTAAATAAATTATTTAATTAAAATAGGAATATTTGGTGTATGAGATTTAATTAAATAAATGAATCATTTAATTAAAAGAGGAATTATTGGTGCATGAGATTTAATTAAATGAGTGAATTATTTAATTAAAAGAGGAATTATTGGTGCATGAGATTTAATTAAGTAAATGAATTATTTAATTAAAAGAAGAATAATTGCTGCATAAGTTTCAGTTTGGGTAACTGCTAGTTTAGAGGATGAGTTTGTCATTGGAGGGATTTAATTAATTAAATAGAGAGGAGTTTTGGATATTAAATTAAATGGGTTTTGTATTTATTTAATTTAATAAAGGAAGGGAGATTTATTAATAAATTAGACTATTGGTTGTCTACTAATTTATTATTTGGTCTATACTTAAATAATGAATTAATTAGGAGATAGTGCTAAAATAATTAAATATTTAATATTGAATTAAAATATGTTTTAGAATATGACTAAATTTTATTACAAATTTATGTGATCAATTTAGGTGTCTACACCACATATGTCATCATGGACTTCAACTAGCACATGTTTAGAATCATCTTTCTCTAGACACCTAAGAATTATTTTGTCTAGACCCCTCTAAACAAGTCATCAAAGATGAGGGTATAACGGGAAGCATTATGAATAAAATGTCATTTCGTATTGGGATTAGGCCGCCGAGAATGATTTTCTCATGTGGGTAAGAGTAGATGTTAACATATCAAGAGGAATCATAACCAACAATGGTGCAACTGACATGGTTATTAGGGGAATCATAGGTAGGATGATGTAGTTCTTCCACCAAGAATTCAAATCTAGACTCATGTTCTTGCAACTGTAGAATGGAAGCTAAAGTATTCATGGCATCAACCGCCTTATTTTGAGCTCTAGTGATCTACTAGAATGTGCCAAAAATGAAATAATTATTAAGATCATCAATCATTTTCTTGTCAAGAATCAATTTCACGTCTTTAGTTAGGTAATCATTACTAGTCTAACTAATGATAAGCCAAGAGTCTCCAAAGATATGCAATTCAATAATCCTTGATTCGATAGCTAGTTTAATCCCATTTGTCAAAGCCTCGTCTTCTACTATATTCTTTGTGCAAGGAAATAACAACTTGTATGAATTTGGAATAGTCTAACCATGAGGTGTGACAAACAAAATATCAACACCAACACCATTCTAAGTGTGAGATCCATTAAAGAATATTTACCATGTTTGCTCAATCACTTACATAATAGATGAATCAAGGAAGTCAATCTATATATGTGCATCATATTATAATGGGAAATCAACAAGTTGATCTATTTAGCTTATCCTTTGATATCCTTATGACTGATATATTGAATTTCAAATTCAGATAGAATCATAATCCACTTAGATAACCAACCAGTAAGGGTAGTCTTGCTTGGAAGATACTTCAGTGGGTCAATCTTAGATAGATGATGTATAATATGTACAAGCATGTAGTGTCAAGGTTTTTGAGATACAAACACCATAGAGAGGCAATTTTTTTCAATGTTATTTTAGTTGACCTCATAGGCTACTAAAGTTCTATTGATATAGTATATAGCTCTCTCCTTCCCATTTTCATCTTGTTATACTAGTAATGCCCCCAAGGATATAGTCTTAGCTAAGATACATAAAATAAGTGGTTTCCTTGGATAAGGAGGCATTAAGGTCATAGGTTTAGATAGATATTCATTGATCTAATTGAAGCATTTACATTCCTCATTTCATTTACATGTAGCACATTTATGCATTTTCTTATTGAAGCATTGAGCTCTATCAACAAGTTGGGATATGAACCTCCTGATTAACTTAAGACATCCTTGAAGATTCCTTAATTGACTTATGTTTTTGGGAGGTGGCATCTCTAGTATAGTATGAACCTTTTCATGGACAACCTTGACTCCTTTAGCTAAAACGATACATCCTAGTAGTTTTCTAGAGGTGACATCAAAATCACATTTTTTAGAATTCAATCTAAGTTTGAATTGTTTCACCTAATATAATATTAAGATCAAATCTTTGAGATGTGTATTCCTTTTCTTAGATTTTTCTAAGGTATCTTCCACATAATTTTCCATGTTCTTATGCATCATGTCATGAAAGATGGTAGTCATAACTCTTTGATAGGTAGCTCCAAAATTCTTTTGTCCAAATGGCATGACATTCTAGCAAAAGGTTCCCCATGTGCATGTGAAGGCAACCTTTTCTTGGTCTTCAGGAACTACTTTAATTTGATTATATCCCAATAAACCATCCATGAGAGAATACATTTCATAACCTGTAGCCATATCCACTATCATGTCTATGTTTGGAAGTGGAAAGTCATCCTTTGGGGAAGCTCTATTACGGTCTCAAAAATCAGTGCACACTTGAATGGACTTGTCATGTTTAGACATTGGGACAACATCTGAGATCCATTAATTATAGTCTATAGCTCGTATAAATCCAACACTCAAGAGTTTCTCTAATTTAGCTTTGACCAACAAAGCTATGTATGGATGATCTTTCTTAATTTTTGTTTGACTAGTTTAACACCAAGAGCTATGGATATATGATGCATAATTAGATTAGTGTCAAGCCCTTCCATGTCTTCATATGTCCAAGAAAATTTGATTTTCTTTTCTTTGAAGTACTCAACGATTTTTTTCTTCTCTACTAGCACAGATTGAGCTAAATGTATGATCTTAGGTGCTTCTTTTGTTCCAAGATTTATAGGTAGTGTCATCTCTATCAGTTCTAAAGATCTCTCCTAAAAGTAACTAATTAGGCTATTGAGTACCTCATCCTCAAGTGCCTTAAAGAGGTTTTCACCTTGAGATACATCTTTTATTTTTACATTTTTGGCTCTAATACTGCCACAAAGTAGTTTTTGTCATCAAAGCACCTATTCTTTTTATTTTGTGACCAAGATACTTGATATTTACCTCGGTCATGTTTTTTGTTGGTTTACAAGTGGAAGAAACTATAAGTTTAAAGGTAACAGGTTATTTCATAGTCATTTTGAAAATAGGATAATTCATGTTGTTGGTTCTATTGCAACCAATCAATGAGGTTGGGGTGGACAAGTAAGAGTGAAGTGGAAGGTTCTAAGTTGTTGATATGGGGGACATCATCTCCAATGACAATATATTCATAATCTATAAGGTCCCCATCAAGGGTAGCTAAATCCATATGAGTTTTAGAGTGGTCAACTTGATCAATGAAAGAAACATGCAAGTTTGACTCATCAATCCTACAAGTGACTCGTCTACCAATTTGGTTTGATTAGAATAAGTATGCACAACATCTACTCCCACCTCTATTGACTCTAAGAGAGCATCCCATTCGTATTCACGTGGGTTAGTATTTTCTTCTTTTTGTAGCAAATGTGCTATATTTTCATAAATTTGAGCTTGATTAGGATCTTCAATATCTGACTCTTTATTTTGGTGATAATTAGAAGGTTCATTATTTAGATATAATGGAGGACCTTCTTTATTCCAAAGAACTATAATAGAGGGAACACAATTTTCTTCATCTTGGTCAGAAGTGTTAGTAGGCACAGTCTATTCCTTAGATTCACTAGAATTATCAGGAGATGGATCAAAAATAGGTTGTGCATCAACATTAGAGTATCTCAATCTAGTCTTGTCCTTGACTTAATGGTTCAGTAAGAGCATGTTTCTTATTACTCAAAGGACCATGACTTGGGTAACCCATCTTAGCTAGAAACTCATAACCTTTTCAATATCTTTTGGAAGAGATTGTAGTAGTAAGTGTAACTTCCTCAAGCTCTTCCTCTCTATAGATCTAGTCCCTAATAGCTTGTTATTCTTTCTCATCTTCTAGAGGTACTGAGGATTGAACAAAGGTCCCATATATTGTCATAGAAGAAGATGTAGGTTTCATAGCTTATGCTTTCTCATCTTCTAGAGGTACTGAGGATTGAACAAAGGTCCCATATATTGTCATAGAAGAATATGTAAGCTTCATAGTTTATGAAGGTTTACCATAAGAACAAGGGGAAACTAGAAGTGTAACAATAGAATCTGGTCAATATTCCCCCATCCCAATATGTAGAATGTTCAACTTTTTCTCATAATCAACAACAATAGTCCTAGCTTGATCAATGGATCTATTATGTGGCACTAAGTATTTAATAGTAAGAGTATTGATAGATATAGAATGATACCCTAGAATAGAAATATCAGTACCATGGAAGGGAAACTTTATGCACTGGTCGTAAGTTGAGGGAATTGGTTGCATGCCATTGATCCATGGTCTCCCTAACAATTAGTTGTAAGCAAGGGATATATCAAGAACTTGAAAGATTGCATCTTTTTTTCCATTGGACCAACTCAAATAGAAAACACAACCGACCCATTTTAAGACCTCTCAACTTCATCATAAGCTTTAATGGTAATCTTCCTCCTAGGATCAATAGAAAGTTATGACAATCCGAGTTGTTTAACACGCATTGAAAGAACATATATTTAACTAAGTTCCATTTTCTTTCTCAAAAAATGAAAGGTGGTGTAGAGAAACAATGTTATTCACCATGGTCTAAAATTAATCAGTATCAGTGTTTTAGGGATACTAGTTGCTTGCAATTCTTTTTCTAAAATCTCTATGTGCATAGGTGATAACTTGAGCAACTCAAAGATTGAAAGTGAGATGGGGTACACTGAAGTTGATCCACTAGATTATAGATTGACTTGTTGGAAGTATAAAATATTTTGGAAGAGGATCTTGCTTGCTTAGAATTAGTTTTCTTGGAATAATTTGGAACCTTAAGGATAATCTTGGGATGACTCCTAGTAACAAGATTTAGACTTTCACCATGTGAAGGAGAGTTGACACCTCTAAGCATGATCATGGGTTTATGCTCATTGTAAGTTTAGGGTTGCATGGAAGAACCAATACCTCTCAAGATAACTCTAGGTTCCTCATGAACATTGTAGTCATAGTTAGGTCCATCGTGTTTAGGTCTAGCGATGTTAATAATTTCATTCACAGGTTTAAGCATATGAATAACATTATCATTTTCTATATAGGTATAGTCAATCTTAACATCCCCATTTTTCTTTGATGTTGAAGTTTCTCCTTTTTCATTTTTAGGGAATGACTACTTAAAAACCTTATGATCATAATTTTTAACAAGACCATTAACTCCAACCTTTTCCACATCAACAAGATCTTGGATTATATGTTTCAATTTTATCCAATTCACAATTTTGTGGCCTTTGTTCCTATGATAACCAAAATAACGGTTTTGATTCCACCACTTGGGCTTCAAATCAAGATCATAAGGTCTCTCTCTTTTTTGGAATGGTAATGATTTTGTTTGATACCATAGTCTTGAGTATCACATCATAAGAATCCCCAAAAGGTGTAGAATCACACTTAGGTTTAGATGTCTATGGTTTGGTCTTATTAGAGTCATTATATTTTGAAACCTCTTTTTGTTTGATTGCTTGGATAACACTATTCAAATTGAAAATAGGCCCTTTACACTTAGGTCCATCAACAACACCATCATTGACAACATGCTTGTTGTTGTTCCATGTCTTGTTCTTATCTTTTTTATATCCATTACTATTGTTAAATTTGTTCTTGTTCAATGTAATTTCTCCCTTTTTGACCAAAATATCCTTTATGTGAAAGGCACTTCCAATCATATCATTAAATGTGAGGAAGAATTTCTTTCTAAGATCATGATGCAACTTAGGTATAAGGTTGTTGACAAGAATGTCAATTTTCTTATTTTCAAAAATTTGTTGAGGATATCATGAGTGTAACTTCCTCCACCTTTCTAAGAAAGTGACAAAGGGTTCACCTGATTTTGTTTGAAATTTCATAGATCAAGCATTGTAACGAGATGTTGAATGTTGTAGAAGTATTGTTGAAAAAATCATTGAACAAGTTCATCAAAAGACTTAAGTGGAGGTGTGATTTTTGTCAACCACTCCATAGCTTGACCACTTAATATTCTAGGAAAGAGTCTCATAAGGTATGTGTCATCATGCACAAAGTTCATGCTCAAATCATAAATTTTTTTTTATTGCAATCATGCAGATCAACATTACCATCATACTTGTCATACTTAGAAATCTCAACATCTCTTGGAAAAGGCATCATGTATAAACTCTTGTAAATAGTAGGGAACATGTAGTCTCAATAGAAAATGATGACTTAAGCTTTTCCTTTTCTTTTTCCATGCAAGATGATTTTTTTTCAAGTCTTGTGTCTATTTCATCAAAACCTCTATTTTAGAAAGTTCTTTCTTTTGAATCAATTTATCAACGTCAAAGTTGTGGGGAAGTTTCAACCCTCTAGAAGCTAAGTGCATTAATTATTGTTCATGATTTTGTTCTAAGGTTTTCAAAATGGGATTTTGATAATGATCACCTAGTGGAAAGTTTAGGAGTTCCTCTGTAGTGATTTAAGATCCACATTATTGCCATGTTGAGTGTCATTATGTGAAGATCTTGGAGGTGAGTCAAAGTCATTATGTTGTGTCCTTGGGGGGATCTAGGAGCTGTGTTATTTCCATCATTTCTTAAGATATTGGCATTGAATTTTTGATCCAAATGGTTTGGTTGTTCCTCCATGTAAGCTTTTCTCCCTAACTTAATTTGCCTTAACCTCTCATTGTGTGTGAAAAATCATTTAATTGTTTGTTCTATTTATCCCTAGACATGGTGAGAGATACACTATTTTCAGATATCAGTGAAGCAAGAGGTACCTCAGAGGTACTTCCAAATTTACTAAAAGGATCAAATCAAGTCTCAAAATTATCCTCTTCCTTGTCAAAGATAGGTTGAGGTTCTTTGTCTCGATGACATTGATGCCTAATTGGATAAGGTAATTTGCCAAAGCTAATTGGAGGTTTCTTTACTTGACCAATTTGATATCTAGTTATTAATATCATGAAAGAGAATGAAAAGAGATAATCAAGATGAAACAAGACAACTTGATGTCCACGCTAGAGAAGCAAAGTGTTCACTTGTCAAAAAAAGCAAAAAGATGATGAAAGAGAGATCAAGATGACTTGTCACAAGGTGCCCAAGTTGTAGGTAAATACCCTATGTACAACACTTGTGACTTGAGTCAAGAGATAATTCCAAAACAAATAGAAAGAAAATGAAAGAGATAGACAAGTGAACAACTCTACTAATCAAGAATGTAACCAAGGTATCTAGGTGATCCCTTTTCACTAAAAATAGTCTCTAACATGCTAATTTCAGACCAAGAGACTAGAAAGAGTCAAGTAGGAGCTTTCTAAACTAGCTAAGAGAAAATTTGAGGCAAAACCAACTCGGCTTAGCAATTGGGTGACAAACCTTAATAAGACAGAAGATAATGTCAGAACAAGACAGGTTGTATGATACTTCACAATAAATCTAGATAATACTTCAGGATGAATTGACACTCTGGAAGACAAAAAATGATGCTTCATAGTATATCAAGATGATGGTTCTCTCAAAGGCAAATGATATTCTAATAGGTTGTATGATACTTCTCCCCAAATAGGTGATAGTAGACCAAAAAGCATGAAAGATCGAATTGCGTCTCAAAAACTATTTCAAATGATCATTTTGATTGTTTTGGAAATGTAGATAATTGTGACAATGTGTAATCTCAGTTTGAATATAATTTTAAGGTTTCAAAATCAAAATTTCAAATGAAATGTGATGCATAGAGTAGTATTCAAGCAATTAAGCAAGGGATAAAGTAGCCTTGTATGATACAAACACTTGGGAGGTTTCAAAGAAAACCACATGAATAGTATCATCATGTGTGTGTTCCAATGATTTCCACATGTCTTATCACAAATGAAGACACATCAAGAACATTCTACCTAAGGTCACAGTTCATTACTCAATACCTTATTCCACAACTTGGTGTTCCCTCCCCTCACACAAAGTGGTTGCTCACAATAGATATTGGCTTTGTCATAGTGATTTGAACACATCTAAAGAAATACATATGGTGAGTCAAATTTTTGGGTGATTTGGTTAATCCACTAGGATCAATCCTTGCACCAAGATATTGAGCTACTAAATAAGGTGGTCTCTAATACTTGGTTTCTAAAAGGGTCTCCATTCATATAATTCCTCTTGCATCCGAGATGAAATAGAGCCTCACAGCCACAAGATAATTTAAACTAACAATTTCCCCATGGTTGCAATCCCATGAGTGCCCTCACTGGAGTGAATGAAGATACTATGTCCCCCAAGGCTTTATCCTTTGTCTAAGGCTTTGTGATTGTAGTGTGTGGGAGAAGCTTGATTCACTTGTTCCCACTTGGGTCATTCCTATTGAGATATTTCATCCAATAGCAAGCCCTCTAGAGGTAAGAGTCTCACTAAGAAATTAGACACAAAATAAATCCACACAAGGACGTAAAAATAATTATTTACCTCAAGAGAAAAAAATTGTACTCTCTTGCTCTAAATGTATCTCCCAAACATGCCAAGCAAGGTTAATTAAAGCCACTAAAGAGTGACCTCTCTAGTCAATTTCTTGGTTCACATGAATGGGTCAAGATTTTTTATTGCCTCAAAGAGACAAGAGCATACTCTCCTACCACTAATTATAACCCTTAATTGTGAGTTATTAAGTGCCTAATGAAATAAAATATAATGCAAGCAAGCACAATGATACAAGCAATAAGCAAATGAAACAAGTACAATGAAATATTTTGTTTTTACTTTTTCTTTTAGGGCAACCCTACAAAACCACATATTAGTATGCCTTTTCAATGCAATTTCTTTCTTACAAGAAATCCCTATAAAACCACAAGTTAGGGCACAAAATATAAAAATGAAACAAAGAGCCTTGCAAAAAAACTTGTTAAGAGTTGTTAGGAAACTAGATAACATGAAATACAAGGAAATGACAAAAAACTAGGTTAAGACACTTGGACTGTGCAAGCAATCAAATCTGGATGACTCTTTACAGTTTGTTAGAGAATCATATGATGCACCTAAGAGAAGCTAGATGACATTCAAGTTCTAGGTGATAGATTGTGCTAAATGAAAATGATATCCTATCAAAAGAGAGGTGATGGTTCACAGAGAGAAACAATAGTCCAGAAACTGGTAAGAATTATTTGGTAGTTATATGAAATATCTCCCCACTATGTTGTGAAATATTGTATGATATTACTATAAGAAAAATCAGAGAGATGAACTTGCAACAACAAAATGAGAAAAGTGCAAGAAAATAAAGATAAATGTTTGAGTCCAACCCACGGTGGGCACAACAAATTTATGCCAAAAATGTGACACACTTCTATAAACCATTATACTTGAGGGAACCCATGGAAGGAGTCTCAAGAGGTGACTTATAACTTCCTATCTTTGATGTACAAGAATTTAAAAGAGTATAAATGATGATTCTCAAGTGAACCTCAAAAAGAGACCCTTGCAAGGTGCACCATAAAATGTAATATTCAAAGATAAGAGAAAGAATGCTAGTATCCAAGAATTATAGTTGAATGCAAATGTAAGCTAGAATGAGAAGAAACTAGACAATATTGCATGATTAGTTAAATGAGATGCAATTAAAAATAAAATAAATTTAATTTAAGTACAAGGAAAGTAAAAACTAAGCTAATAACAAGAAAATAAAGCTAAGCTATCAAAACAAGAGTAAAGTACAATGAAGAGTAAGATAGTATGGATGCAAGAGTGAAAAAGTGTTCAAGTGCTCAAAGACAATTTGACAACATAACAATAGCATTAATAGAAGAGAGCCTCCTTTTAAAGAACAATGGACAACAAGAGATTAAGAGGCAAAATCTATAGTAGAGAAATATTCTCATTTGACTTTGATGCAAAAGATTCTCAAGATGTAAAATCAATTGTTGTGGTTAAGAGGCAAAATATGCGTGGAGGAGTTTAAGAGGCAAAAGAGATTCTTCTCACTTAAATAAATGTGCATTCAAGTTGTAGACAAAACATTTTTTTTTTTTTTGAATTACAAAATTCCCTTTTCATGTGCACGCATAGGGTAAAGGGTATTTATTTAATTAAAATGGAGCATGTTCTTCTAATTAAATAAAGACTTAAGATAAGGTGGTCAAACCATAGTTTATAATCGAATAAATAATAATTTGATGCTCCGATCAAAGATAAATGATTAAATAATTATGAAAATTTGATTAAAGCATAAGTTGTAGTCTAGCATAAAGATTATAAATGCTGAAAAGGGGGCTTATAGTTTACTAGACCATTTTGGGTGATTACAACTCTAAGTAGTAAAAGCTAGAATTACTAACCAATTCGAAAACCATAACATGCCTATGATTTAGAACTTTAAAAAAATTAATATCTAATTTATATAACATAACATAATATAATAATAATTATTATAATATCATTTATTAATAAATTTCAAGTTTGTTTTATGATGATCTAATTTTATTATAAAATAATATATTAATATAGTAAATATAACATAATATCAAGACAAAACTTTGTATTCTTTAATGAAAATAAATTCTAAACTCATAAATAGATCAATGAAAAGAAATTATTAAAACAAAAACAAATCAAGATTTTTTTTTTTTTTTCAAATGTGACCATAGAAAAGCTCTCTTTTAGTTGGGATATCCATAAAAGAATTTACAATTATTTGCTTTCATTAACAGATTTTGGTTACAAACATTTCAAGCAAGTTGTTAGTGTTAAATTTGTAGGATTTAGGAGGGTATAAGAAGCAAGAAAAAAGTAATCAATATATAGAAGATAAGAATGTACATCCAAGTAGAGGAAATTATCAGTGTATAAATGATGTAATCATCTCTTGTATAAATAGAAAAAAAGGGATTCCCCTTAATAATCATACTTTATATAAAGGAAGGTATGCCTTCCTAAACAATCCCAAATTAAAATTGGAAGTCTTGATGTAAGAGAGGGTGTGCCTTTTCAAAGACCTTTTTTGAATCAAGTACAACTATTATCGAGACAAATACAAAATATAAAGTCTCGAGTTACGTTGGAGTTTTTCTTCCCCTTTGTTTTCCCTCCAATTCCTGCACTTTATATAGGGTTAAATATTTTTTGTAAACTGTTTTAAAATAATATATAAGGCAATATGCCTTCTACCAACAAAAAATATTAAAAACATAATATTATTAGTGTAGGTTAAATTTATATTTATTAGTCAGAGTTTTGCTCCTCTCAAATTACTTTTTGGTCCCAACAATTGCTAGCCCTTCCCATTATTTATTTATTTGGTCATTTTTCATCTCACTCCACTTTAATTCTTTTTTTTTTCCTATATATTTAGCTTAATTAATTTTTTTCTTCATTTTAACTCTTATTTTTCTCCTATTTATTTTATAATCTCAGCTTTTAACTCATATTTTTTCCCTATCTATTTAACTTTTTGATTTAGGTTTTATTTTTTAAATTATTTTAGTTTCTCACTTTAAATGTTATTTTTTTTATATTATGTATTTAGTCAATAGGATATTTGTGGGAGGAGTTGTTATTTTTATTTTATTTTTTCTATTAATGTTTTATAATAGATTTTTTGGTGGAGATTTTTTTAAATGGTTTTTTTAATCATTAATAAGAGCATTTGTATTATTATCAATTTTATTATTATTATTTGATGATATCAATAATAATAATAATAATAATAAAATATGTCTCTACTCATGAAAATGTCGAATAGCTAATTTCAGCAATGGTATCAACCGAAACATAAAAAGGGAAGACCTAAATACAATAAGGGAAGTTAGGGTTTTCCAAGACATGCATCAAAACCAGTTGAAAATACTAATTTGAAGCAGAAGGAAATAGGATGCCCACAACATCAATGCTTTGGGAAATTTGAGGGTTTTGTACTAAGAACATCAAACTCATTCCAGCCATTAGAAAAATTTAGGGCGCTGGAAAGGAAAAATCGTTGGGATGAAAGCAAGAAAGCAAGCCCTAATACTGCTATTACATATCATGCTGCTTCAAAACCAGATCCAAAGATTTTCAATTTGTGTTCAATTATTTTTTCCACTGAGAAATTTGATCAACAAATGAATTTTTTAGCTATACCAAATATGCGAAACAAGGGTTTTCTCAAAAGCTTTGCACTGGCTCTGCTAATTCAATAACACGTAACCCTTGCCTAGCTCCAAAAAGCCCTAAATATTCCCTGTTATATATTCCTCCTCATAGTAGAAGAGATAATCTTAAGGCAGTCGGTTCTCTCGAAAAACCTAAAGAGGGTTTATCCCAAAAAGCTGCAAAATTAGAGGAGAATGTGATTATTATAAGTAACCAATATAGTGAAAAACATTGGAAAGAATGCTAGGAATTAGGCAAATTCACCTATTGGAACAGTCTAATTGCAGAATTCACAACCTTATTGATTGGTTGGAAAACTTCTACTTGGAATAGGTAAGTATTTCTCACTTTACAAATAGAATAGCTTATCTTCATTGTTCAAATGAGTTGGTTAAGAAAGAGTTTCTTCAGCAATCAAAGTGTTTTTTCAAAGGTTATGTAATCAATTTTTTTGAGTGGTTTCCAGACTGCAAGGAGGAAAATTTAAATTTCTTATCCCTACATGGATAACCCTTCAGTCGATACCACCTGAATTGATGCATTTGGAAATTTCCAGAAAAATAGGCTCCTCTATGGGAGACCTTATAGGACTTGATGTTTCCTCTAAATTTTGCAATAGTATCAGATTATTGGTTAAATGTAAAGTCAATTCTTTTTCTTTTGATCCTATCAAAATCATTACCAATTCTGCAATATATTAAATCAATTGCCTCGGAAAAGAATCCGAGATGTTTGAAATTTTCAGATTAGACATTGAATGTAGTATAGGTTTTAAGTATATACAACTTACAACTGATCTTGTGGATGCCTTCCCTTCAATGAATATAAAAAATCAGAAAGATAAAAAAGAATATGATTCATTTCTCTTGAGGCCTCAGTTGAAATCTATTGTGATAAAAGGTGTAGACAAAGAAAACTACCCCAAGAGGGTAGAAAACCCTGATCAACCCAACTCATGCCACAAAGAGCCAGAAGCTCCATCCATAGAAGGGGATGAAATTTCCAAATGTTGGGAAGAAGAAACACAACATATATCACACCATGAAAGAACAGTTTCCCAAAAGGAAAAATCCAAAAGTAGAAGGAAGAAAAGAAGGAACAGTAAAGGGAAAGATAAAACTAAAAATAAAAAATCCAATAGTTTCATCAAGGAAAAAGAAGACTCTAGGAAGGAACAGGAGAATCCAAATAACAATCTCCTAACCAACAATGGAAATATAGATTTAGACACAATAATCTCTAAATCAAATCTAGAGCTAGCAATTAATGAATCTTCTCCAAACAGAGCAGGCAAAAAGTTCTCTAGGTTCTGGCAAACACCTGAAAATCTCAAAAATAATGAAAGGAAAGGAAAGATCAAGAGCCTTAATTAGGATATTGGGGCAATCTCCTAGGATTTTGGCAATTTTCTAAACAATAATATCAACTACTCAAAGGATACAGATAATGGAGACAAAGAAGACGAGAATCTGGAACAACTAACTGAAGACCTTATACAAGTCTTCATTCCAGAGAACATAGATAAAAGCAGTTCAACTCAAAAAGGGAACCTATTAAAAAGAGTTCTTAAATTGGGTGGAGAGGACTACTCCTTCAAATATTTAAGACAAGATATTATAAGTATAGAGGAAGAAGATAGAAAATAGAGGCAAATCTCAGACAAGCCCAAAGAAGATGATAAAATGGATCAAATCATAAATAAAGCAGAAGAACAAATTAGTATTGCAGAACATATCTTACAAGAATTTGAAGATGAGGAAAGAAATGTTCATGAAGAAGGTCATAATGATGTTATTAGCAATGCCAAGGATAATTATGAATAATTGGGCATTCTAATGAACCAAGAAGGCATTAAGGTTCCTAGATGTGGGAAAACTAAAGCCAAAAGAGGTAGAAAATCATTGAAAGAGCTCAGAGAAGCAGACGAACAGGCCAAAGAACAATAGAAAATCAGTAAAATTTTTAATTCTGGGAAGGGGAAGACCCTTCCCAAGGAAGCATGAAGATCACTACATGGAATGCTAGAGGCTTAAATGCCTCTAGCAAACAAAGTCTTTTATATCAAAATCTAAAAGCCTTTGAATCATATATTATTATTTTGCAAGAAACTAAACTTAACAAAGCTAAAGGTCACAGATTAGAGAATAAAATGAGAAGGTGGAAGCTAAATCTGCAAGAATCCAAAGGGGCTTCATGAGGTCTGGGTCTTATTTGGAGTCCTAGGAAGGTAATCCTTAAGATCATTGGATCAAGCCATTCTTGGATCAACAACTTTATCAAAGGTATCAACTCTAACTTATAGTTTATTCTGATTAATGTGTATGGTCCAATTCAAAATATAGATAGAAAATCTCTTTGGATAGAAATTAGTTTATTTAGAAAGGACCACAACAATGAACTCATAATCATTGGTGGAGATTTTAACACTATACTTAGATTAGATGAAAAAACTGGAGGTACTCAGCAGGTCCACCCAACATCTATAGATTTTAAAAATTAGGTAGACAATAATTACCTAGCTGATATTCCTACCAGCAATGGGAAATATACATGGAATAATAGGAGGAAATATTTTAGTAATATAGTTGGAAAATTAGATAGATTTTTTGTTAGAGGGGATCTCAACAATTTTGGTTTTGATATTCAATCCTCAATCCTCCCTATAGAAGGATCAAATCATTACCCTATATGAATTATCTTATATGAACCTAAAAAACCACATAGAAACCCCTTCAAATGTGAAAAGATGTGGTTTCTTGACCATAATTTCATGAACCCCATTAAAATATGGTGGAATGAAGAAACTTTCAAAGAATAAAAAATGTTCATCTTTGTGTCTAAAATGAAATATATCAAAGAAAAGATTCTTAAATGGAATAAAGAACACTTCAGAAATATATTTAAAGAAAAATTAGACATTGAAGAAGAATTAAACAAACTAAATATCAAAATAATTTAAAATGGTATGAATAACAGCTCCTACCTTTTAGAGAAAGAATTACTAGTCAAACAAGAAAATATATTAGCAAAAGAAGAAATTTTCTAGAGACAAAAATCTAGAGAAAAATGGTTAATTGAAGGAGACCAAAACACAAAATTTTTTCATAACAACACTCTATCTAACAGAGCCTTTAAAAGTATTACCAAGATTAAAGATTCAACAGGAGCTCTCACAGAAAATCCAAATGTGATCACTGAAACAATGGTCAGTCATTTTTATAATATTCTCAACAACTTTGAGAGTTCAAATAAGATTGCACAAGAAAAAATGTTGGAGACCATTCCCCCATTAATAACTTCAGAAGATAACTAAAATTTAAACAAACCCATTTCTATGGAAGAAGTCAAATCAACCCTCTTCAGTATGAATCTAGACAAATCTCCAGGCCCAGATGATTTTCAAGCCTTTTTCTTCTAGAAATGTTGGGATATTATTGGTTTAGACTTATGGAAGGCTATCGAAGCTACTAGTAACAAAGGTTTACTTTTATCTGAGATAAATTTTACATTTCTAACCTTAATCCCCAAAACTGAAAATCCTGAAAATCTAGGTGAGTTCAGATCAATAGCTCTATGTAACACCATCTACAAAATATTTTCCAAAATTCTTTCCAATCGTTTAAAACCCCTGCTATCTAAACTTATATCCAAAGAACAAATTGGTTTCATTCCAAGGCGATCTATTTTAGATGGTATTTTAATCATACAAGAAACTATCCACTTAGCTATTAAAAACAAAACCCCTAGCATGTTTATAAAACTAGACATTCACAAGGCATATGATATGGTCAACTAGAGATTTCTATGTAAAACTCTAGAAGCATTTGGTTTCTCCCGTCAATGGATCAATCTTATATATCAATGTATCTCTACAACCAAAATTTCCATTCTTATAAATGGAACTCCTGAAGGTTTCTTTGAAACTTCGAGAGGCCTAAGGCAGGGAGACCCCCTATCTCCCTTCCTTTTTACCATTATGGCAGAAGCCTTTACTAAAGCCCAAGTAGAAGGAAAAATTAATGGTATTTCCATAACAGACAATGTTCCTAATATCACCCATCAACAATACACAGATGATACAATTCTCCCTAGTGAGAGCTTTATTTATGAAGCCATTAACATTCAATCTATTATTCAATTATACTCAGAAGCCTCTGATCAAAGAATTAATGTAGATAAGTCTGAGATCTTCTTTACCAATACCAACCCAATAGTGGAAAAACAAATTTGTAATATTATGGGCTTCAAAAAAGGTAATTTCCCATGTAAATACTTAGGTATTGAATTAGAAAATGGAAATAAACATAATCAAGTTTGGAATCAGGTTCTAACTAAATTAGACTCAAAAATTGGAGGATGGAAGGACAAATGGCTAACCAAAGCTGGGAAAATCACCAAAATTAGAGCAGTCCTTTCAGCTTTAACCATATGTCCTTCATCCTGCCCCCCTTTGCTTAAGCTTATCAATAATAAGCTAGAAGCAAAATTGAGGAACTTTCTTTGGAAAGACTGTGATGAGGACAAAAAGATGGCCCTTATTAAATGGGATAAAATTAGTAAACCTAAGGAGTTGGGAGGTTCAGGCATCAAGAATCTAAATTGGCAAAATGAAGCTCTTGGCGCTAAGA
The DNA here is from genome assembly GCA_028749045.1 of Cupressus sempervirens. Taxonomy (NCBI): domain Eukaryota; kingdom Viridiplantae; phylum Streptophyta; class Pinopsida; order Cupressales; family Cupressaceae; genus Cupressus; species Cupressus sempervirens. The sequence goes on from CM053787.1 coordinate 201,207,187, forward strand.
TAACTTGGAGGCTTTTTAAGGAACAAAACCATAAATGGGCTAAGATCTTGTACAAAAAATATCTTAATGCTGATGACCCCCTCTCTATCTTTAGAATGAAAAATCTTCCCAAAGGCTCTGATAGTTGGAATTTTATAGCTAATAGTAGACAACTAGTAACTAAATATCTTTCATGGGACATAGACAATGGACAAGAAGCATTGTTTTGGGAAGATTCTTGGGATGGCTATCCCCCTATAAATTCTCTAGGGCTTCTAGAAAAATGCAAAGATCTTCTCACTAGCCTATGGGGTAATAGAGTAAAGGATTATATGACTCTTAACGAAGAAAAGAAATGGATTTGGAAATCAGTAGATGATTTAGATCTAGATCTAGATGCTAAAGACTCATCCAGGAAAATGATCTCTAATAGGAAAATCAAATAGCTCAATAGGGAAGACAAACTAATTTGGGCAGCATCAAAAGTAGGTAAATACAGTGTTAAAGAGGGATACAAATCTATTATTAGTTCTTAGAAATGGGAAGAGGTCAACATCCCACTTAATCTCTGTTGGGATGCCTCTTACCTACCCAAAGCAAGATTCTTTCTATGGCTAGCTTTTCAAGGAAAGATCCTCATTGCTGACAAATTACAAAAAAGAGGTATTCAGGGACCATCGAGATGTGTTCTCTATAAACAAGACAATGAAGAAGTAGACCATTTACTATATAACTATGCTTTTGCTAAAATCTATTGGGAGTGGCTCAAACAAAGGATGGGTTGGACTTCTCTTTTAGAAAATTTTAAGGACCTCCTGATAGGATGGCCTAAAGATAATTTTTTTGGCATCTACAGCAAGTTATAGAACATTTTCCCATCTATTCTCATCTGGGAAATATGGAAAGAGAGAAACAGAAGAATTTTCCATAATCAAGAAATGTAGGCAACCAATCTAATCAAAAAAGCTGATGCTAGTATCATTGAAACTCTCAATTCTCATATTAGGAAATCACAATTTAAAGAAGGGTCTTTCTCCTTCTGGGATAGTATGATTAAAGACAAGTGGGTTAACTTGATCAATCCTCCTCAACTTTTACTCAGCTAAGAATCTAGCAGCCAGAAAAAACTGCAAATGGAAACCCCCTCCCTTGGGTTGGTATAAACTTAATTTTGATGGTGCTTCTCGAGGTAATCTAGGAAAATTGGACATTGGATGTATTATCAAAAATGAAGTAGGAAGATGGATTATTAAAAGAGCTAAGCATATTGAACCAACCTCAAATAATCTAGCCAAACTAGAAGCCCTCCTTGAAGGCATCAAATTATATCTAAAATTAGGATTAACTAAGGTCATTATAGAAAGAGACTCCTAGATAGTTATCAACGCTTTACGAAAGAGAAAAACTCCTAATTGGTCTTAAGTTCAAAACTAGAAGAAATTCTTAATTACCTAGGCAAATTAAAAGAATTTCACTTAACTCATATTTTCAGAGAAGGTAACTCAAAAGTAGATAAACTAGCCAATTTAGGAGCTGACGGTTGCAACCTCCTAAAAATTAATAAAATTTCTTAGTCTAATCTTACTCCTATCCTATTACTTTCATGTTTTCATAGTTTAACCCCTTTATTTCTGTATATAGCTTCTTTAGGACCTAGTCTACATTTCTGTTCGATTGTTATCCCTCCGTATAGCCCATTTATGTTTAGACGTATTAGGTACCTTGCTTATGATAGGGATTTCTCATAGCCTTAGATCAAGTGTTATTTAAATCAGTTATACCTTTGATCCCTTTATAACCTTAAGATGCGTCTTTATCATTATTTCTCTCTAGAAGCATCCATCCTTCTAGAATCTTCAAAGACCTTCCTTATTTAACTCCTTTCTTTGATCCTTTCGCTTTCATACCAAATTATGGATTCCAATATTTTCATCTTCCATGAAGCCGAGGTGAGGACAATGGCATTCAGGGGGAAAATCAAGCTGAAAAGGTGGAACAAAGTCTTGAATTAGGTCGATGACATGACTAGGGTAGCCATAAGTAGAGCTCTAGGTGAAGGTATGTTTAATTATGATTTTACTTGGAGAACAAACAATGATATAATTGGAGCCTTTATAGGATGTTTAGCTAAGGCAAGAATTGGGCAATGGGAAATGTTAAGATTATGCACCAATTTGTTTGATTCAGTCTGGTGCTATGGGCTACAAAAAACCATAATGAGTTTAGATGATAAAGCTAGGGTTCCACTCCCAAAAACGTATCCTCTAGGAAGTTTTGACATTGCAATAGTACCTAAGTGCTTGGCCCTAACCATCAGGGATATTCATGAATTCTCTCAGGTTTGACCCAAGATGGAGGCTAGTATAATTTTTTTATTAAGATGGAGAGGTATTAGGGTTGATTCTGATATTGAATGGCTTTCAAACTATCTCATCATTTTCAACTCCTACATAAAACTAGGCACAGATCTAATCAATTGGGTAAATCTCGACTTTTGTTTACCCAATTTTGAAAAAACCAGCAAGGAGCATAATTCTCTTGTCTTCTTATCTAACTTTCAATCTGAAGACTCTAATGAAATCTCTGAAGTCATAATGGTTTTCAAAAACCTTAAATAATTTATCTTCCTAGTTTTAGACTTGGTTATGTATAGACGTTATCTGCTCGGGCTTGATAGATGATATAGTATAGCTAGTTAGATAGGAGTCTATGGCCATTTTGGTATTCTAATGTAGTTAGCTGACTTGCATCTTTATTTTGGATTATGTGCGACTGTTTCCTTTATGATGAACAATATTAGTATGGACTAAACTTTAATTCAGGTTTATCATATAGTTATGTAGTTTGCTTCATTCTTAGTATAAATTTATTATAATACTTAGAGGCACTGTCATCTCTAGGGCATTGGCCAAGTATCTCCCTCCTTGCTTTTCTTATCATATCATGATTTTGTGGACCATATATATATATATATAGATTAGCATTTATACATCAGTGTATGCTTATGTATATAGTTTAATGTGATCCTTGGCATTTTTTGATCACATTGATATATGTATGTAAGTATAGCCTAATGTATCATGTGCTTATATATATATATATATATATATATATATATATATATATATATATATATATATATATATATATATATATATATATATATATATATATATATATATATATATATATGGGTTTATATTTATATTTGTGTATATATCTCTAGGTGGTTCCTTTGGTTGATTCTCTGGATATCAATTTCAAGATGCATCTCTCTATTTTGGATGACATCTCTGTTTGCTTCGTGATTTCCTTCAACAGGTAAATTCATACAGCTATGTTTTATCTATTTCTTCTATCTTTTTCAGCTTTAGTTTATCGTTCTTTTAAATTTAATCTTATAACAACACTTTAAATGGATCAGACTTAGCATATATACATTAGAATATGCTTGCGAATATAATTCAATATACTGATCATGCTGACATACATATGCAAGTATATCTCCATGTATTTTATGTTAAATCTTTTGCATTTATATCTATGTACTATGTTATGTGTGTTCCCCTTTTGGCTTCATCAGTTTGTGTTTTGCCTCTATTTGGGTTTGCCTTTTGGCTTATATCATTTGTAGTTTGTATGCTTGACTATGTTTATGATGTTTGGTGGTTATGTTCTTATATGTTATCTTTGTTAGGTGTATGTTGTTTTAGGACTATGTATTTATAGGCTAATATTTTTGTGGGTAGGCCTTTTATTCAAGTCCTCATATTCTCTGTTTCTTCTGAAGGTTCAGTTTGAAGGACTCCTTTTTTAATTTAGTCTCTTTGGCCTGGATCTAGCAGGTTTAATTGACAACATCTATGGTTCTGGTCTTATTCATAGATAGGTCTCATGCTAATTAGTCCCTGACTCTAGCCTTAATCATAATTAATACATAAATATTCCTAACTAATGGTGTACCATGCTTAATTAGGATTTTGATAGTTTTACTTGGTTTTCTAAAACTTATGGCATAGGATGTTTACTTATCGATATGACCTATTTTTGTGGATTATAGGCATTAGCTCTTTTATCTCTTTTGGAGCTACTAATTTGTTTTGTTACGACTTTAAAGGCTGGTATTGTCTTTCTGGGTTAATCTGCTGATTATTCATTCTATTGACTAAAAATTATGATAATCTAATATCCTAAGGTTTTTATCTGTAGATCTTACAGATCAGATTATTTCTTTCACGTTGCTAACCTATCTAACTAATCAATTCTTTCTAGCATGTCTTGCGGTCTCGTTGTTGTTGTTTACAGGACTAAGCAAGAGAAGGTATTCATTCAAAATCTTCACACTGCTAGAAGTCTCAATCGATCTTTAGATTAAATACTTGTATCTATCCTTATAAAGGATCAATTTGTATTTAAATTTCCTCAGTTGAATACTCCAAAGAATTTTGAGACTTCTAATCAGGGGTATGCCCCTTTGATATTTTGTAATTTTAGGACTTATCTCAAGGATTTTGAGACTTCTAATTGGGGGTATGCCCCTTTGATATTTTATAATTTTAGGACTTATGTCCCAGGCAAGACTGCAGGTTTTCTTCCACATTCTTTCCTATCAGTGCCCGTTTGAATGGAGGACACGTACAATAATTTTAATTAATAAAATATATTCTAAAGGCTTTGACCATTTACTGATTTAAAATAAAATAAAAATTATTATTATATTTATAAATGATAAATTGAATATAAATAAATAACATTTCATAACCTATTTTAAAAATATGTTATTTTATTTAAATTAGAAATTTTTAATAATTTAATTTATCCACATAAGGTTATATTTTTAATTTTATTATTATTATCAAGTCTCTATCAACTTATCGTTGCAAGTACAAAAGCATACAATTACTATTTATAACTACAATGAAGATTAGGTAAGGGTTATTCTTTATGAGCATATAGACTATGTGTATGTTTACAACATATAATGATGACATATGAGGATAGTTCTACATGTCAGAAGATAATTGAAGAATATTTCTTATGCTACTAGTGGCAGATTGTCACTTGGTGATTGATATGGGTGATACAATTAGAATAAAAGGACTGATGACATGTCTTAATTAGTTGGATAAGGAGTTAGAAGTTATGTGACCAAAGAAAGTATGGTAAGAGTATTCCAGAAGAAGCTTGTGGAGGTCAAATATGCTTTGATTACTCTAGGGAATTGCATAAGAAAAATAATGTTGATGAAGGTAGTGTTCAAAAACATGTTATGTACATAGAGATATGTGAATTTCATGTGGTATGAGTATGACAAGTTTGTAATTTGAATAGATGGTGAAGATTAAATGACAAAAGGACAAAGTATTTGTACGATGTTGTTTAAAGAGAAACACATGAAAAAGTAAATTATAGGAAATGATTGGTGTTTACAAAAAGTGTGATGAATTATGAAATGATATTGGAAAAGAGGAAAGCTATAGAGTGGACAAAGTAGAAAGGGTCTAATAGCCAAGTAGTGCTATAGATATATCATTCAACATGTTGTTTCCTAATAGTTGCATTAAGGGAAATCCCTTAACTGGGTGGATCTTAACCAGTCCCTTTGTGTAAATAGTTTGATAGGATGCACTCTTAGAAGGAGTTCTAAATCTTATAGTGAGATAGATTCTAACAAATCTTTGTTTTACCTTAATAGTATACAAATCACTCTCAATAGGGTGAACCCCTAGAAAGGGTATAAGTACAACTCCTAACATGGTCAAACATTTTATTATAGTGTATGGTTTTATGGTATCATCCCCATCCTATTTTTCACCCTCTAACAAGGGTTTCCATGATACCAAAATACCTATGATTGGTCGGTGCATTTACTTTATTACATTCCAACAATTATTTGATGTGTGTTTTGGAAGTGAAGGTTTGAAATAATCAAATTGGTAGTTTGAAGTAGCAATTTACCTATTGTATTGATTCACCCCCTCTTAGTACCTCATTATATCAATAAAATGTTATATTCATCTTGCATAAAAAACCTTCATGGATTGATGATATGATCCATCAAATTCATGAACATTCTTTAATGTATGTTTGAGATATAGAATCATTTAAAAAAAATATAAATGCATAGATCTACACCATCAGATCCTATATCTTGAGTGAATGTATACTTGATAACCTAAATGGATAAGGAGATATAAGAATATTGTGCTAGAATGATTTAGAATAATTGGGGGTTGCGGGGGGGGGCGCGGTGAATTAGTTATCCTCAGCTCTAGATTGATTGGTGTAGGGGCACCTTAGGGGAAAGGTAAACCCTAATAGTCATTTTTGGCTTGTAAATGGCTTAGCCAACCATTGACAAAATAAGGACTAGTAATGAAGTCCCAAGGTGTGTAGAAGGAGGTATTAGAAGGTTGAATGCAAGTTTGAGCCATGTTTTAATTGTTAAGACCTAGTAGGTCTTGATAGGGTCAACTTGGATGGGTTGGAGTCACACTTGTCAAGTTGGGAATGATACAAGGTCAATTGTCAAAGTTGCTCATGATAAAATTTCCTAAAAACTTGGAAGATGCATTTATTGGGTTTGAGGCTCAACCTTAGGGTCAAGATAGATGAAGTAGGGATATAAAAGCTCATCCAAACCCTAAACTAGAAGAGGGACCATTTGTGTATGAACTGGAAGCAAGATCAACACTGACTGTAATGACAGTTTTGGGTTTTTGACCTTCATTTCAAATTTAATGGATTGAAAGGTTGAATATCTCCATTTAATTAGTTAGTGTGTAGCTTTTGAACTATCTATGCATGGTTAATTTGGAGTTTTTAATCCATTTGTTGCTGTTTTGAAATTAGTTTATTTTTCACCGTTTTATTGCCTTATACATAGCAATTTATGTGAAAATGCCTGCAACTTGAATTCTAGCCATGGGAACTTGATGGTCATTTGGAATCAAGAAGAATACATTGTGCATAGTGTAAACATAGAAGGAGAAGTTAGAATGAGTCCATTTTTTAATTTTGAAAGTGAGCCCTAGGCAAGCTTAGAGTGTTTGGCTAGGAAACAAGAGGCTTGCAAGGAGAGTTTAATGGGTTTTCTTGATTGGGATGAGAAAAGCCTAGTTGAGGCAATGTAGTAGGAAGATTCAAGGGTCCATAGGCCAAAAGAGAAGGCTTGAGAAAGAAAACTTAGTATATGGTGAAGCATTTCCTATCATTGCTCTAGAAACCCTTAAAAATAGGGTTTTCAACAAAGGTACTGTACGAATGCCATGGGATTTTGAAACCTAGAAAACCTTTGAGTCTAGGTTAATGTGAAACAAATTCAAGCAGACAAAAAAAGGGCTTGTTAAGGATTTTTAAAAGTTTTTTCAATTTCCCTGTTTGTAGGAGGCCTAATTGGGGCTCTATCATGCCCAAAAATACGAGCAAAAATGCACGTAATTTTAATATGTTGTTTTGCAAGATTAGATTTACTACGTTCATCTTAAATTTAACTACACAAAAAAAATTACATTATCTTAGTAGTCTAACATAACTTGTTATGTTTACAAACATAATGATTAACTTTCTTAACAATTAAACTAAATTTACATTTAACCAAAATTTTACTAAACATTAATTAAGAATGCAACATGTATCGATTTGCAAAAAGAATATCACTATCTACATTTTACTAATCTAATCAAAACTAATTAATATTTATAAACTAAAACTAAACTACATAACTTACATAACTTTTAAACTAATTAACTTTCTATCGATTAAATTTACTAAGCATTTTAAATTTATAATAATTACTAACTAATATTAAGGAAAACATATAAATTTATTTACTTAACAAAACTCTTAACTATAATTAAAAACTTTATTACTAACATACCGACCCTAAACATATTAATATTAACATCACTAAAATCCAATACTACTAATTTCCTAATTTTAACTAAATAACATGATACTAATATTTAGGATGACAACTAAATTAAATTAAAAACTTTAACTAATTTAAATCTTAATAACACAACTAACTTACAATAATTATTAACTAAAAAAGACATTAACTAAATTAATTCCTAAAAAGAACCCATCAATTTCTAAACTCAAACAAAATTAATCTATAACATTAAATACATTTATTTCATAACTTCTTAATTAAACTTAAACTAACTTAAAATTTAAACAATCCTTAATTTAAACTAAATTAATGCAAAACTTAATCTTATAATAAACACTAAATATAAATAAAAAAACTAACTAAAAATAAATATTAATAAAAAACAAAACTTAACTAAATTAAACTTACAATAACTATTAACTAATGAGAACCCATTGATTTCTAACATTTAAAACAAACTTTCTTTCAAACAAAACAACTTTATCTAACTACCCCATTAATGACTACTAACACAAAATTAAACTAACTTAAAATTTAAACTAAAACAAAAAAACAAACTAAACTAACTTAATTACTAACCTACACTAACCTCCTTCTATCTCCATCCTACCCCACTAGCCATCCCATGTGGCACCTACCCACGTCAAAGCCTTACCACTACATGCTGCCCTAAGCACTTACAAACTCATGCGCAGACCAATTTAAAAATACTTCCCACCAACACCTAGGTAAGCGCTAGAAGGATGGAGATAAAAAGGTAAGGATAGAGTTAAAAAAAAAACTTAATGCCAAAGCCTTCAAGCAAACAGGTCTGTGCTTTCCAAGACCTGCACACCAATAACATGCTGCCCAAGGATAGTGATGGGCAAAAAGGAAAGAAATTTCAAGACTATAATAACAAACTACCACCATAAATAGCCTACGCCCCACCCAAATATCCATATGAAGTGATTGGGAGAAAAGACATGGTTAGTTTCGACCAGGGTACGAGCCACAAGAGTCAGGCCCTATTCTAATACAACTTGCCTAAAAGAATGTAAGAGGTAGTTGTGACTTAGGCCAACGGGAACAAGTAAAAAAAAAAAATTAGTGGGTGAAGATTAATGTTATAAAATTTGATAGATGGGGATTTTAGGGTAGACTTAGGATAGATATTTAATTTCATGCAAATTTTTTTTATTTGTTTATAATTTATTTGATATTAATAGAATTAACAAAGAATTTTCAAAAGAATCAAAGAAGGAATATGCTCTGTTGTATCCAAAAAGGTTAAAACCTTTTGCCATACAAAAACCAAAGAGTATTTTCTCTTGGGGATTTTTTTTTTTTAAAGTCCTTATTTTTTTCTAAGTATAGATTTTCAAGTTGATTTATTAGCCAAGGGGATTATATATATATTTTTAAATTAATCTAATAGGACTTGTTATAATCAAAATAAACCAAAAATTTGAATGATCCATTTTAACAACAATGCAAGATTGATTTTTTTTTTGTTTTCAATAATCATGAAAATGAATCTACGATCACAACATAATTTTCGTCTCAACATATATGAAAATTGAATTTTGCCTAATTGAACATCGTCATTTCATCTTATTTTTTATATACATCCTTGTAATCGAAAAATAGAAAAAAAATCTCATGAGAAGCGATATTACTCAATCACTATTTCATTGACAACCTGATTCAAAGGCTCAGCCGAGAAAGAATTAGGAAGAAAACCCAGCATCGTAAATAAAATTTACATAGGATTCCAATCTCGAAATTACATCAATCAAATTAAATTTCCTTCATGGCCCTTAAAAAGAGACCCATTTCATTTTTTGAAATACATTGCTGAGGTCGTGGAGGGAACGAAAACTGATCAGGTGACAAAACAACATAACAAGAAACTAAATCAGACATTCATATCCACACTAGGTTTTCACAATAGGATTCAACATTGAATCAAAACTAGGGAAAGGTGGATTTTTCCAATAGGAGATATCAGACACAACACCAAAATAGGTGCCCAATTGGGGCTATAAATCAAGAACTTCTGTACTTCCGTTCTTCCATTCTTACATGCCAAAACTCATCCATGGTTTGTGCTGATAGGTAGGGGCCCATAACACCCTACCCTCTCTGCCTCTTCTCGTCTTGAGAAGAGACTCTACACTGTTAGAGTCCAACTGAATACCTTTCCCCAAATTGGCCACTTTTTCCCTATCTAAGGGTGAGTAATGCCAAAACATTCATACAAGAAAACTTCAAAATTCAAACAAAAACATGAAAGAAAAGCATTCAAGAAAACATGGTTTCAATCCTTCTCAAGCATACCCAACATACATACAAGCATACCAATAAACAACACAATAGCATAAGCATGAATCAAGCATGAAACATCATGAGAAACATGAACAACATGAACAAGGAGATGAAGAACTCCTACCTTCACAAAGAGGTTATGGTAAAATGAACAAATTGAGAAGAGCTTTTCCTTCCTTGCCTTCAATCTTCCATGACTTCTCTCTAAAAGTAGAGATTGGGTAACAACCAAAACTACTCCAAAAAGGGCCTCTAAATAAGATCCAAACTCAACCACCAAAAAGGGCAATAACTTCCCCCACTCACCTAAAAATCTAGAAGTTTCTAACTCAACCAAACCTAAGGTTAACCTCTAAGTGGAGTTGAGGTTATTCAACTCATGGTAACAACTTTCAATTTTCGCACTAAGGCAAAAATAGACTTTTTGAGTGATCTCAAAAGTCAACAAAAGGGGCTTAGGGGGTGGAAAATGCCCCCAACCCATACCCATACCCCTTGGGTGTAAACATTTTATGATTTAAGGCCTTAGGAAAAGATTTGGGACCAAACAAATGCTAGGAATAATTAAGACTATCTAACAACTCCAAAAATGCAGATTAAGCACTAATTTGAATTAGGGATAACTAAGCTCGATTAAAAATTGATTAGCAAAAAGGGCACTAACTTAGCCAACTTAGGTCTATAGGTTACACAGATAACCCTAACTAGCATGCTAGAATGCATAAACAATTCACGAGTGTCAAGTGACACTATAAAAATACTGCTACGAAACATTAACATTTACTAAATTACAGAAAGATACATTCATACATCTTACAATACAATCAAGATACGAACAACAAGGCTTCCACAAATGGCACATTGGACCAGTTCCGTTCCTCTGTCAGGTTTCTCAGCTAAAATATCCTGCACACTCATTGCACACATCAGTAGCCCCATAAAACCACATGCACATATGTATATACGTATTAGGAAATCACATAAATTAAAACATACATCTTTCAAATCAATCAGGGTTTCTCTCATCCTAATCATATTCTTAATCATTAAAATTTTATAATCAAAGTGTTAATCCTGTATTTACTTATTTCATCAACATACATGTTCATAAAGCATTAAATGATGAACTCAAATATGTGAAAGTAAACATCACACAACATGAAATAATATAATATGTTCAAGTATCCAATAATGTCTCAAGTCATGAGTATCAAAATAATAATGTATCACTATGCTACGATGGGTCGGGGTGGGGCCCTCACAGGCTCATATGGCTATAAGGCCTAAAAGAGCAATTTAGTGATTTTGAAGAGTTGGGTTTGGAAATTTGGTGCAAAATTTTTTTTTGGAAAAAGATCAAGAACAACATGAGGATGAAAAAAAGATGAATTTTCCATGTTGGGGGTAGTTGCTGAGTTTGTCAACTTGTTGAGCATAAAGTTTCTTAGTTGGGTTTTGGAGAGTGAGAAGTGTAACAAGAATTGATAGGTGAGTTTCAAGGTTGGAGATGATTAGGAAAAGATCCTCTAGTGAAGGGTATCAAGAAAGAACCCTATAAAGGATAAGAGAAGGCCTTGGATAGAGAAATATAGCTCTAAGTGAGAGAAGCTGCACATCAAAGTGGTATCATAGTCATCGAAAGGCTTGGGAAGTGAATAGCGGATGTCAGTAGAAGGAGAGTCCATGGATGAGAACATCATGGTGACCAATGAAGATTTGGAAAGGGATCCAAATGAGCCAAAAAAAAAAAGATTTCTTGAGGAAGTTATGGAAGAGATGAAGAAAAAATTAGAGGAAATTGCTGAGACTGCAAATAAGGTGAAGGAGCAGTTAGAGGATGAGAAAGACAAGGGAAAAGACAAAGTGGAAGAAGATGAGGAAGTAACACCTACACCAGATCCTCCATTAACAGAGGAACGTTTCCTCAAGGAAGTAAAGGCATTGAGTGGTAAAGCATTAGATGTAACACCCTGCCAGGGAATCCAAAAGAAATTAACCTGAAGTTTCACTAAGTTTGCCAAACCTTTTTTTTAAAGATAATAAACAACAACAAGTATAATATAGTGGAAGAAATAATCACATACTTAAACACAACCCATAAAACAAATTACAGCTCTTAAGGGTCCCATGATGTTGAATCACATTTAAGTTTAATTAATACTAATTCTAATACACAAAAAACCAAATCAAAGAATAATCATAAGTACAAACCCATTTAAATAATATGCAATTACAAGATTCCATTTGGCATAATTAGAATGCATAATAATCCACTGTACAAGTCATAGGGTATGGAAAGCTCAAAGAATAAACATCATCAATAAAATACATCATCTCATAAGATCTCTACTAAATCAAGTATAGTACAATAGAATATAACCACCATTAAAAATACAAGATAAGAAAGGAAGGAACAACTACACAGGTACATCCAACAATGACATCCAACTATTAGATCTCAATGGTATAAGAAAATTGTACTACAACCCGACCTCGTAGAAGCTAAATGGAACACTCCCATTGAGCTGAGGAGATAACCTCGAGTCCTATACAAATATCAATCCACAAGTCATAACTAATATCTAGGTCAAGGAAATCCTACTAGAAAATTGTCTCAAAGGGTACCAAGACACAAGTATCATCTAATCCAAGAGGCAACAATGACATTTAGGAAATCTACTATGTAAGTGGGCAAGTATCATTGCATGAGCCAACTCTAAGGTTACCCTGGCAACCACTCTGGACTCCAGCCCCCTAGTGTCTCTATGCGACATTATCCTTTCGTATAGACAAGGCATACTAACAAAGCAAGGTTGCAACCAAGCATCCTCTCTACTCCCATCCTAGCCTGTACTAACACATGAGGCATGGGAAAGGAAAAAAACATAGGCTCTTATTAATTCATTTTAAAACCCATTTAATGAAATGTTATCACTTATTAAAACAACTTACAATGGGTTACCCAGGCAACCACTACGGGCTCTGGCCTCCATTGCAAGCCACTTCCTAATGCACACATAGATTACCTACCCTAGGCTCATAAAAGTACAAATCATAAAATCACAATTTTCACCTTGGCCCTTAACAAGTGACTGGAAAGCACCTATAGATAAAATAAAATAATCACCTCAATTTTTTACAAGCAACTAGAAAGCACCTAAAGATCAAATCTAAAATATTGCCTCTGTCCTATACAAGCAACTGGAAAGCACCAAAAGATAGAACACAATAATCACCTCAGTTCCACACAAGAAAACTAGAAAGCAGCCCAAACATCCAAACAACCTCATCATAGAGAGTATGTCACACATCACCATGGTTGGGTAGGAAAGATCATATAAAAAACATCATCATAGAACAAAACCCCCAAGCTTTGCTAAACATCCTGAATGGTCAAGCACTAAGCTAAACCTGAACCCAACATGAAATACAACATACATCTCAATAGAATTTTAACAATTATTTTTCATAGTTCATTTGATTTCAAAACACAAAGGTTCGATGTGCAAATAGGGTTCCAGTTTCTGTCTTTTCAACATATGATAATTAAAGTTTTCGAATAATAAAATTTTCTAGTAATAAAAATCATTTTCATATAAAATTGACCTGTCAAGTAAAATTCAAGTTTACTTAAAATAATCATCTTTCCAATTACCATTATCAAATTACTATACATATACATTTTAATAATACATTAATTAAAACTTTAAATGAATATTATTGAAATTAAACCAATAATCATTAATTATTAAAAATAATAATGATTAATTTATTAATAAAATAATTATTAATCTAATAATAAAATAATAATTATTAAAAAATAATATTAATGACTTTTAACATTTAATAATTATTAACATTTGTTAAATCTAATTTAACATATAATAAAAAAATGTTATTTAAAATTTAATAAAACATAATTTTTAAAAATAAACTTGTACTATTAACGTTTATAGCCCACTGAATTTAATGGCACGCTCCCGCAATAGCAGGGTACTACATTAGCAGTACCTCTTGCTGCCAATGGGAGATAAAAAGGTGGGGGGGTTAATGACCCACTCCCCTTCCAAATTAACTAAATAAATAATTTTTTTTTAATAATAAAAACATATAACAAGAAACCCCTAAACAAAATCAAATTCCTTTTTTATTTTTATTTTTTATTTTTAAAAAAAATTATCATAATACAATTTCCACAATTACCACAATAATTTAATTACTATATATATATATATATATCTCATTCGTAGATTTGGTAGGAAAACAAAAAACAATAAACAAATTTGTAAATTTAATTTCTAGTATCTTTTCCAAACCCTCGTCTCGATTCTAACCATTCCAAATGCAAATTTCCAAATTAACAATCAAGGTTTAAAAAAAAATGAAATTCATTTACAAATGTCTTAAAAAACAAAGAACAATACATTCACAAACAAGGGTTTCAACTCAATTGAAATTATGAAAACAATTTCATTCAAACACAAAGAAGACAAATATTTTCAATGAAAGAGCTACTGTGCAAAACCCACAAGATCCTACCTAGATCAGATGTTAAGAAACTAAATGCATAAAATTCACAAGCAATTCCACCCTTTTCTTTTTTCTTTTATTTCCTTACAACACCCTCTTCCCGAAAAATGGCTCCTCCAAACTTGTGTGTGGAGAAGTGAGCTCTGAATTCCTAATAAAGAATTTTTCCCCAAATTAGGGCTTTGATTTAGCAATCACATGAAACCTATTTCCCTTTATTAGTGTATTATATTTTAATTTAATGTGCAACCTTGTGCAATTTAATTTAAAATAACTTTATTAAATTCATTCCTTTTTCTTTTTTATTAAATCTTGAAACATTTTTAATAAGATATTTATTAAATTAACTAAATTTTATTTGGAGTTTATTATAAACATGAAACTCCTAAATAAATTATTATTAAATTAAATAAATATGATTATACAAAAATTAGAACTTTAATTAAATCTTTAAATTTAATTTTTTATTTGATTAATTTCTCAATCAATTAAATATAATTAATTATTGATTTTACTTTATAAAATTTTCATTAAATTAAATTATCTTCTAATTTGATTTAATTATAATTGAAAATCACCATAGACCCACAAGACCAAATACAAAAATCCATAATAAAGTACATAATACTAGATCAAACTCAAGGGTCAAAATCACGAATTCACATCACTAGACAAATTCAGAAGGGTCCTACTTTCTAGGACAATTGGCTTAGGGTTGGGATTTGGACTCAAGAATTATCTCACCTCTTTTACCATTGAGATACTGCGATAGGGCACACTCATCCTGGCAATTCAGGGAAGTTGATGCTTGGTACTTGTAATATGCATAAAATCCACACATGTACATACACATATTATCTAAACTAAATAGACAATGGCAGGGAGTGGTGCATCGTGTAGATCCTGACTAGTAGGTGACTACGACTCCCTCCTTCAACCACATCAGAAATGTCAAACATAAAGTAAAAATACACATATACCATACACATGCAAGTATGGGGTAAGTAGCTATAGTAAATCACACATCTCACTAATCATCATGAGATAATTGAAATCACCGTATGAACATACATGTATCATGATAGAAATAATCCTAAACACATGAAACAACTAAGTAACTCAACACATAAATTGAGTATGAAATAACATTTTATCAAATCTGGTAACCAAGTACCGCTAATCATAAAATATAATCATAAAACTAACCTAAAAGAATCTAGCAATACAATAGAAAAGTCAACTAGGGTTAGGCATTACATCAGAAGGCATACCTATTTTCACTAGCAAAATCAATGCTGAAGCAATTATGGAATGGATTGAAGGCATGAAAAATTACTTTGAATGTGATGATATTTCAGAAGCACAAAGAGTAAAGATAGGAAAATCAAGCTTAAGAGGACAAGCATTTACTTGGTCGAAGTTCTTGTAGGAAGAAAGAGAGAGAAAACAAGAAGCCTATAACCAATTGAAAGACTATGATAGCCAAGATAAAATAGAATTACCTACCAGAAGACTATGATATCCAACTACACAAGAAAAGACAAAACCTAAGACAAAAAGATCTAGATGTATCTACCTATACAGAGGAGTTTCAAAAGCTAAGACTTAGATCTAGAATCCAAGAAGTTGAAAGTACCAAGGTGGCTAGGTATCTGAATGGCCTTAGATGGAACATGCAAGAAGAGTTGAGTCTATTTTACCTTACTACCTTGCATAGTTGTTATCAACTGACCCTTAAGGTGGAGGAAAAACTGAAAAATAAGCAAGATTCTAGTAACAAGGGCAGAGGAAGAGGTAGAGATTCAAGATGTGGACATAGAGGTGGTTCTAGTGGAAGAGGCAATGGAAATAGAGGCCAAGGGGACAACAGATTAGGTAAACAATCTTAGGACTCCAATAACAGGCGAGGCTATAACAGAGGTAGAGGGTTTTCTAGTGGAGGAAGAGGTAGACTAGAAGGGTTTGGAAGAAGCTCACATTTTTCTTCCACGAAGTGTTATAACAATGGCCAATTGGGGTATCCTACCTACAGATGTCCTAACAAGTCATCATCTTCACAAGGAAAGAAGAAAATCAATTGTGTGCAAAAGGAGGACTGCAAACATACATAGGTAAGCTTGGACTTAGAGAAAGGAGAGAACTTGATGCTTAGGAGAGTGTTGATGAAGGAACCTGTCAAGGATGAACACAAGCAAAGGAAGGCTCTTTTCATAGTCAAATGTAAGATATTAGGAAAGGTATGTAGAGTCATTATTGGCTTAGGGTTCACTAATAATGTTATTTCAAAAGAGATAATTCAAAAGCTTAAACTTACCTTGATACCTCATGTGTGTCCTTACAAGGTCACTTGTTGAACAAAGGGCAAGACATATTGGTTAATGAGAAAGTATGGGTTGAGTTCACCATAGGCAAGTATCAGGACAAGATACTTTGTGATGTCCTACCAATGGATGCATGTCACTTGCTATTAGGGAGACCATGATAGTATGATAGGGAGGTAGTCCATCATGGTAAGGAGAACAAGTATTCATTTAAAAAGAATGGAATCACTTGAAGATACAATCTCTATTGGAAGAGGACAATGTTGAAAAGGTTGAAGCCAATGCACTCTTAGTGAGCCGAAAAGAATTCCTAATGGACTTGAAACAAGGACAAGGAATTGGTTATGCCATCAAGGTGAAGCCAAGGGAGGAGGAGTCACCAAAGAAAATACCTATACCTACAAAAGTACAACAATTGTTGGATCAGTTTGAAGACATCATATGTGATGGAGCACCACCTACATTACCCCCAAAGAGAGAGATAAGGCGCTAGATAGACTTCATACCAGGTGCCACTTTTCCAAACAAAGCAACATACAAGATGACACCTAAACAAACTAAGGAGATTTCAAGGCAAGTTCAGGAGCTATTTGACCAAGGATTGATCAGGAAAAACATAAGTCCATGTGTTGCCCCAATTATTTGGGCTCCTAAAAAAGGAAGTAAGTGGAGAATGCGTACTAATTTTAGGGAAATAAATAGGATAACAATAAGGTATAGATATCCTATTCCTAGGATACAGGACCTAATGGATTGTCTTGGTGGAGCTAGATATTTCTCAAAAATTGATCTTAAGAGTGGATATTACCAAATTAGAATGAAAGAAGGTGATGAGTGGAAATTTGCTTTTAAAACCAATGAGGGTCTCTATGAGTGGTTCGCAATGCCATTTAGTCTTACCAATGCACCAAGCACCTTTATGAGGGTAATGAACGAGGTTCTCAAAGACTACATAGGTGTGTTTGTAGTAGTATATTTGGATGACATCTTAATATTAGACAAGACAAAGAAAGAGCATATAAAACACTTGGAAATTGTGTTGAGGAGACTTCAAGAGGAGAAGTTGACTATAGATCTAGAGAAGAGTGAATTCATGAAGCATGAACTTGTTTACTTGGGCTTTTAAGTTTCACAATAAAATCTAAAAATGGACAAGAGCAAGGTGGAGACTATCCTAAGTTGGCCTACTCTTGGGACTATTACTAAAGTGAGGAGTTTTTGTGGGTTAGCCTAATTCTATAGGAAATTTGTAAGAAGGTTTAGTGAAATCTGTGCTCCTATGGAGGACACCATGAAAGGAGGTATGAAGACCAAATTTTCTTGCACCAAGCTAACAGATGAGAGTTTTGAGAGACTAAAGAAGGAGGTGGTCACTCAACCAATATTGGTTTTTCCAAGTTTTGAAAAGTTGTTTATTGTGGAGTGTGATGCTAGCAACATTGCATTTGGAGCAGTGTTAAGCCAAGAGGGAAGACCTATGGCATTTTTTTAGTGAGAGGCTCAATGAGGCAAAGACAAGGTATATTGCCTATGACTTAGAACTATATGCACTAGTTCAAGCCCTTAAGAAATGGAGGCACTATCTTCTACCCAAAGAATTTGTGGTCTACACTAACAACCAAGCACTAAGTTTCATAAACACCCAAGAGAAGCTTAACCTTAGGCACATCAAGTGGATGGAATTCTTGCAATCCTACACCTTTACCATAAAGCACAAGAAGGGGCTTAATAATAAGGTGGTTGATGCCTTAAGTAGGAGGTTGCTGACTATCCAAGAGGTCAAATTGCAAAGCATAGGGATTGAAGAGTTCAAAGATCTATATGGTGGAGATACTAACTTTGCAGAGGCATAAAAGGTATGTAGTATTTTGAAAACCATTTCCATAGTTAATTTTCTTAGTTTACCTTGCATAAAGGTTTTTTGTTCAAAGGACGACACTTGTGTGTGCCAAAAGGGTCTATGAGGGAAAACCTCATTCATGAGAAACATAAAGGGAGTATGAGTCGCCATTTTGGCCTTAACAAGAAACTAGACCTAGTAGAAAGGTTTTATTACTGGCCGAAGATGTAGAGGGATGTGAGGAGGTATATTGAACAATGTGGCATATGGAAAAAGGCTAAAGGCACCTCATCCAATGGGGGACTCTTCCAACCACTACCCATTCCTAATAGGTCTTGGGAATGTAATAGCATGGACTTCATAGTTAGTCTGCCTAGGACAAAGACAAGATTGGACAATGTGTTTGTTGTGGTGGACAAATTCAGCAAGATGGGCCACTTTATACCCTGCAAAACTACACATGATGCTAGTCATATAACCCATCTTTTCTTTAAGGAGATAGAATCCATGGTTTTTCATTGAGTATTGTTGTAGACAAAGATGTCAAATTCATGGGGAATTTTTGGAAAACACTTTGGAAGAGACTAGGCACCAATTTAGCTTACATTTTTTCCTATCATCCCCAAACAAATGGGAAAATAGAGATAATCAACAAGGTTCTAGGAAACCTATTGAGATGTTTGACTAAGGAGTATGGGAAAGGTTGGGAAGAAGTCATTCCTTAAGCAAAATTTTCCTACAATGACAGTAAAAATAGGACCATAGGACCGAGTCCATTCCAAGTTGTATATGGTGCACATCCAATAGGGATAATGGAGCTTATAGAAATACTAGGATATGATAGGGTTAGTGGGCATGGAAGTTATTTTTCTCAGTCAATGAAGGAGAGTCATGACTAGGTGAAGCAGACATTAATGGAAGCCAATTAGAAATTTAAAGAGAATAAAGACAAAGGAAGGAGAGAGTTGCAGTTTCAAATAGGAAACTTAGTCATGGTGTTTCTTAACAAATCTAGATTACCACGTAAGCTTCAAATGAAGAGGAGTGGACCATGTAAGGTGTTGGAGAAGTATGGTGCCAATGATTACAAAATTGACCTACCCAAGGACATGTCAATTTCACCAATCTTTAATGTTCAGGACTTGACACCATATATGGGACCATATATTGATGAGATACAATATCAAATAGGGCTAAATAAGGATGTATCAGAACTACAAGTGCCATAAAAGATGTAGCCTCAAGATGAAGGAATGTTGGACACTAGAGTTAAGAAGAGCACTAGGAACAAGGTTTATAAGGAACACCTAGTCAAGTGGAAGAATACCCTTGAAGCAAAAGCAACATGGATTGCAGAGAGTGACTTCAAGAGGTATGGAATTAGCATGGAATTCCTCTTGCCATAGGTAACTTAGTCTTTTCCTTGCAGGAGAGTATGGTGCAGGGACACCCTAAGGGAAAGGAAAACCCTAATAGTCATTTTTGGCTTGTAAATGGCTTAGCCAACCATTGAACAAATAAGGACTAGTAATGAATTCCAAAGGTGTGTAGGAGCAGGTATTAGAAGGTCGAATGCAAGTTTGAGTCATGTTTTAATTGTTAAGACCTAGTAGGTCCTGATAGGGTCAACTATGGTCAAAGTTGAAAATCACCTCAACAATCAGGGATACTTGTTTGAATGTGGTTTTTATGTGTTTTTGGGTCAAGTTGGATGGGTTGGAGTCACACTTTTCAAGTTGGGAATGATACAAGGTCATTTGTGCAAAAATTGTCAAAGTTGCTCATGACAACTTTTCCTAAAAAGTTGGAAGATACATTTATTAGGTTTGAGACTTGACCTTAGGGTTAGGATAGATGGAGTAGGGATATAAAAGATCATCCAAATCCTAAACTGGAAGAGGGACCATTTGTCTAAGGATTGGAAGCAAGATCAACATTGACTGTAATGATAGTTTTAGGTTTTTGACCCTCACTTCGAATTTAATGGATTGAAAGGTTGATTATCTCCATTGGATTAGTTAGTGTGTAGCTTGTGAACTATCTGTGAATGGTTATTTTGGATTTTTGAATCCATTTTTTTCTGTTTTGAAATTAGTTTAGTTTTCATCATTTCACTGCCCTATACATAATAGTTTATGTGAAAATGCAGGTGCAACTTGAATTCTAGCCATGGGAACTTGATGGCAATTTGGAATCAAGAAGCATACATTTTACATAGTGTAAATATAGAAGGATAATTCAGAATGAGTCTATTGTTAATTTTGCAAGAGAGCCCTAGGCAAGCCTAGAGTGTTTGGCTAGGAAACAAGAAGCTTTCGAGGAGAGTTTAATGGGTTTGCTTGATTGGGATGAGAAAAAATTGGTTGGGAAAATGTAGTAGGATGAGTCAAGGGTCCATAGGCTAGAAGTGAAGGACTGAGAAAGAAAAATTAGCATATGGTGAAGCATTTGCTATATAGGGCTATAAGGCCTAAAATAACAGTTTGGTGATTTTGAAGAGTTGGGTTTGGAAATTTGGTGTAGAAAGGTTGAAGAAAGATCTAGAACAACATGATGATCAACATAAGATGCATTTTCCATGTTGGGGGTCCTTGGTGAGTTTTTCAACCTAGTAAGCATAAGGTTGCTTAGTTGGGGTTTGAAGAGTGAGAAGTGTAACAAGAATTGATAAGCGAGTTTCAAGGTTGGAGAGGATCAAGAAAAGATCCTCTAGTGAAGGGTATCAAGAAATAACCCTTGAAAGGCTAAGAGAAGGCCTTGGATAGAGAAACATACCTCTAAGTGAGAGAATCTCCCCATCATAGATGTACCAATAAAACTTATTAACTCTTCAAAAAACTTAGATCTAATATCTAATCCACTCAGTCTCTATAGAAATATATCAATAACATAAACTTGCAGTCCAGTGTCCCAATAATAACAAACTTGCAAAATGTAAAACATTAATAGTAAGACATCTCAAATAACATCTACACAAGTAAAACACCAAGATTTAATGTGGAAACCTAATTTGAGAAAAAACACCAACAACATGTCACTAATTCATCACTCTTCTAAAGTGAGCTTTGTTAGGAGCCAACCCTATTAAAGGTTACAATACACTTTATTAGGTGTGACTCTGTTAGAGGATTTAATCACCCTATTAGGAGTGGGCTTGTTAGAGGACTTAAAAACATTCTATAAGAATTTCACCTTGATTAAAGGATTTACAAATGACTGTTAGGTCAACCTTGATTAAAGGATTTCAAATTGATACAATGGTTATGAATTACAATAGGTTCATTGAAATAAATACAACTCACTTTTCAAGTACATATCACAATTTAGTTCAATAGATGATTCATTGGCACACCTTCTTTAACATCTTCATCATTGATTGTCTTGGCAGCCCTTCAAGAAATCACTCGTCAACTCAAGACTTGACTGTTCATCCTTCAACTCAAGTTTTCCAATCAACATAATTAACAACTGCTCAAACCTTACTAGGTTAGCCTTTGTTCCTCTTTAAATAGGCATCTTGATCTTTTTGATGCTTAAACACCATCGTTGATGTTAGGTTTAGATCAAATTCATTGAATCCTTCCATCTTTTTATTTCCTCCTCCTCCTTAAAAATTCTCCAAACTTCTCATTGAATCCATGAATAGAAATGCTCAAGCATTGTGTCCCTTGCATTAAATGTTACAACTCATGAATCTTTATCTTCAACACACTTTACATATTACAATAATTCAACGATATTGGCCATGAATCTCAATTCCTTCACAAATTGTAAACACTTGACCAAAACTATGTTCCTCGACGTCGGTCATCACTAAACTTTCTCACTTGGCCTACAATGTCTTCACTCGATCCTCTTACTAGCACTTGGCCAACATTGAATTTTCTCAACTTTTACCGTTCACTTGGTTGAGACTAACATAGCTCAACTTCAACAATAAGTTCATTAATCTCCTACCTTGAAGCTTAGTTAATCCTATGTTTTAGTTCTTTTTTGATCACCTCTTCTAGGCTTCAACTCAACTATCTTCTCTACTTAGTGTTATGATTGAACAACACATTATCTTTTCAAGTTCCATATGATCAAGTGTCAATTCTAGTTCTTCATAACTCAACCTTTCCAATAGGTCTTCTTGTTATCTCTTCTTCTCAGGTAGCAGCTGTCTCACCAATAAGGTTTGACATCAATGCCAACATAACAATTGTTCCAATTGCAGTTTCTAATAATATTCCTCTTTGGAATTAATGGCAACACTTGCAGTTACCATTTAATCCAAAACACTTGACTTTCTTCAAACAACTCCCTCTAAGTTCAATTTATCATATCTTCATTAATATCCTTAGTTTCATTCTAATTCTCATCTCAATGTCCAACAATCTCTATGATCTCATCTTTTAATTTCATCCTGATTCTCATTCATGTGGCTTTGATATGCAATACCTCTAGTTACACTCCAATAGTCTTCCTCTATCATATCATAACATAGTCTCCCTTTGTGATATATAACATCTGAACTTCTCCCTCTTTTATGTATGACTTCTTATAATCTCTCCCTATTTTTCACTATTGATGGTAGCTGCTATGCAATTCTCTCCCTCTTGACTTTTTCTTCCACATGACAATTGTATATTCTCTCCCTCTTTGACAACAATGCCAAAGACTCTTCAAAGGATACTTAAAAATTTGCAGTTAACTCTATCTCATACATCTTCATCATGTAGATGGTTCTATGTTAGCCCTTTAAACTAGATTCTTCTTATGTCATCTTACTTATAACTGATTCAACATCTTGTGCTTCTCACTTCACAACTTTAGGCAGGTCCTAAAGTGTGACCTTCTACATCAACTTGTAAGTTAATTTGATCAACACATTTGATGTAGAGATCTATCTTAGCTTAAGTAGCCTTAGTTAGGGGAATCACCCTCAATTTACCTCTTAGATATTCATGAGAATCCTTAGGTAAAGCTTTTGTGAATATATCAGTTATTTGTTCCTTTGTATTAACATACTCTAATCCCACTTCTTCTTTTTTGTACCAGCTTTCTTAAGTAATGATACTTGATAGAAATGTGCTTGGTCCTAGTATGCATCAAAGTATTTTTAGATATGTTTATAGAACTTGTGTTATCATAAAATATAACAACAGGTGTGTTCTCTTCCTTCATTCCTTTCAACAATTACTTGATCCACACTATGTTAGAACAATTAACTATTGTTGCTACATATTCAACTTCTGTTGTAGATTGAGAGATGTAATTTTACTTCTTGTTTGTCCATGAAACCAGTCTCTTTCCTAGAAAGAAAGCTCTACCACCTGTACTCTTTCTATCATCAACATTTCCAACCCAATCTTTATTAGTATACACTTTCAGTTCAAACTTATTATTCTTCTTGTAATACAATCCAAAATCCTTAGTTCCTTTCAGATATCTCAGTATTCTTTTCACTGCCATCATATGATTCTCCTTACGATTTGTAGAAAATCTAGCAACAAACCTAACTGCTAGTGCAATATCTAGTCAACTATGAACAACATATTACAACTTTCCAATCATAGATTTGTACAAGGTTTGATTCACATCACTAGAATCATCATTCTTTGAAATTTTATTGCCAAGTAGCCATGGGTGTTCCAATTGGTCTTGAGTCTTCCATACCAAAAGTCTTTAGTATCTCCTTGATATATTTTGATTGAGTAATGTAGATACCTTTCTTCACTTATACACTTGCAAGCCAACAACTAGTTTGATCTCTCCAAACATAGACATTTCAAACTCTTGTCTCATTTGATTTGCGAATGACTTACACAATGCATCCTTTACTCCAAATATGATACCATCCACAAATATCTCTACCAAAAGTATCCCTTTTTCAGATTTAGTATTCAAGTATAGACTTCCATTATCATTAGTCCTTGGAAACCCAATATTTACAAAATATGTGTACAATATTTCATACCATGCTCTAGGGGATTTTTTAAATCCATATAAATATTTGTACAACTTAAATACCATATCAAGTTGTTGTTTGGGTCAAAAAATCCTTTAGGTTGTTAAATGTAGACTTCCTCTTCCAAAATTCCATTCAAAAATTTGGACTTGATATCCATCTGGTATACTTTGAATCATTTGTAAGTAGAATATGCAAGAAGAGTTCTCACTCCTTCCAATCTTGCAACAAGAGAAAATATCTCCCCATAGTCAATACCCTCTTCTTGTGCATACCCCTTCCAAACTAGTCTTTCTTTGTTTCTTGTTACTTCACCTTTCTCATTCATCTTGTTTCTAAATACCCATTTTATTCCAATAACATTTTTGTCCTTTGTTTGAGGTACCAGTGACCAATGTGTTTTTTTCTTCTCTATCTTCTTAATCTCTTCATCCATTGCTTGGATCTAGTGTTCATTATCTAAGACATCTTTCACTGATTTGGGCTCAAATTTACATAGCAAACATGTGTCACTTCTCAATCTTTTCCTTGTCATAACTCTAGAGTATTTATAATGGCCCGCTCAAGAACCCAAGAGAAATAAATCTAACATGTAACAATGTTTATTGAACTATTTAAAAAAAAAGTTTAAACAATATCAAGATAACATTAATGCAGAAGCAATATAAACATACACATCAAATACACATAAGCAATGTCAATACAATTTCAATTCTTCAAGGGTTTCTTCACGTTGAGTCACATTAAGAATTTTATAATAATTAGTTTAAGTTTCAAGTACAAAGTCTCATGATCATAAAGAAGTAACAGATACACAATCTCACAAAAAAATGCATAAGTATAACTAATACAATGAAAGTACTTCCAATAATTAACATCCTTTGCACATGTTGTAGGGTATGTGAGAATAGATACAATACATCATAATACATGATAACGTATATACATCAAAGGAATAGAGGTCTCCAAGATAGAAGTAAGAATGATAAAGTTACAACTGCATCATTGATAATCCAATAGCTTGCAGTATGAGGGGGACCCAAATGGTAATAAGGCACTACCTCCTGACCGTGTGGTCACCTAGTCAGGCTTCCACTCCACTATGTAGGGAAGATAATGAACAATCTACATATGAAAAATCAATCATGAAATATTCTTAAGTAAAGAATTCCAAATAGCTAAAACTACCTCAAAGGTAACACATACTACTCAAGAAGATAAGATAATCCAAAAAGGAAGGACACTCAATCTATTACCAACATCGCATAACAAAACATCATACATATACCAAGAATAGATCAAATCATAAAAATCATCAGATAAAGTTAATGAAAGATATCCACCTCAAGTCAAAAACCACATGCCAAAAGTACAACATCCATGAATCAACAATCACTATCAATGAAAGTAAATACAACATTAAATACATCCAATAATAAGTAAACCACCATTAACTACACCAACAAAGATTTAAAAAAATCTATAGAAGAGAATCAGATTACATACTAGGGAGTGTCATCACATGGTCAAACTACTTGAGTTACCTTGGACTAATCTCTCAATAGACCCTAGACCCTCAAGTGTTGAGTTACCCTAAATTGGTTACTCTAAACACTGGACCCTCAATGTGACACATATAGAATGAAAAACCCTCTCAAGAAAACAAGGCAAACCAATCACACTGTCATCCCATTCCCATCCTTTTTCTATACAAGAACTCAAAACATGGGCGAGGCAATATCTCTAACTTGTCTTTTTAGTCTAGATGATCACTTATTGCATAACTTATAATAGGTTACCCTGGTACTGACCGCTTTGGGTCCCAAACACCTACTGCAAGCCACTCCCAAAGACATGTACCTAGACAACCTTGTCTAAGCACATAAAACACAGTTGTGTCCCATACCTCAACACCCATAATGAACAAACTTGGCCCCTTATCAGGAAACATGAAAATAAAATGGTTCTCCCAACCCAAGTAAATAATAATTACTCAACAAAATAAATCTTATGAACATATGTCTCATTTAAAAGTATAAAATGCATCATGAGGTCCAATCATATACACATAATAAAAGAAAACACAAAAGCCTCTGGTGTATGTCCTATTAGGCCATGTAATCAACTCAAACCATTTACGAAACAAAACCACATGACTGTAAACAAACATAAAGAATACAAAGTCCAATCAAATGTTTTTGACAAATCAATCTCAGGGTTTAGCTAAGCCATCAAACATGGTTCTTCATAGAATGATAAACAATAATATTTTGCATAAGCAACTTCTTGTTCATTAATCCATACATGCAAATATAAGGAACTCGATTAACTAACAATTTCCAACTAACAAATATCATTAAAAATAAAATATCTAATAATTATTATTAACCATAATTATAAATTTAATAAATATAAATAAGTTTTAAAAACCTACATCTCAAATTTCTAGCTTTGCTAACTATAAATAAATTACAGTTTAAAAGAATCATTAATTAAAATTTATTACTTTTTCAATAATTTTAAATGTAATAAGCAAATTAATTTATTATTCTTTAAAAATAATAAAACATAATATATATTTAAAAAATATTTATATAGTTTTTTATTTTAAAAAAATATATTAAAAACATGCAATCATAGCCTAGAAGGGCTTATGCTACCTCCAAGATAGAGGGGCTACCAAAGCAGTGGCATACACTACCAAGGCAACTATGCATGCTACCTTGCAGCAACGATCAAGTTGAGGGTAGTGGAGGAAAAACCCACCCTTCCAATATTTATTTTAAAAAAATTTACGAAGATATTTAAATCAAATTGAAAATCCAACCTAAATAAAATTCTAATCAAACCCTGGCCTCACAATTTATTTTCTCCCTAACATTTTCTTCTAGAGAAACAAATGAAATTATGAATCCATTCATATAGATTTGGGAAAATAATCTAGAATAGCAAATAGGATTCAAGCACCTAGAAAACACAAACCAAACATATCCTTTCAAATAAAATATTCAACCTTGGTTTTTCAAACCCTACCTCACGCTGATGCTAAAAATCTGGCAACCTATTGAAAACCCTTATTGAAACGAAACCATTGAAGCTACCAAAAATTTCTTCTTCTTCGAAATCCAAATTTTTCTCCCCAAAACCTATGTGTGCAATAATGACTGGAAACCCTCTAAAATATAATTCTAAT
This sequence comes from Cupressus sempervirens, assembly GCA_028749045.1. Classification (NCBI taxonomy): domain Eukaryota; kingdom Viridiplantae; phylum Streptophyta; class Pinopsida; order Cupressales; family Cupressaceae; genus Cupressus; species Cupressus sempervirens. The sequence goes on from CM053787.1 coordinate 201,235,201, forward strand.
TACCTTTTAGGGTTTTTGTCTCCACAAGCTCTAAAATTATAATTAATTTTATTTAATGATTCCTTTCATGCACCCTTAATTCACTTTTTAATTAAAATATTCTTTTATTATAATTTATTTATTTCTCCATGTTTAAAAAAAAGTAAATTCATAAAAATACATTTATTTATTATTTGATTAATAAAGATAACTTAAGCGCATTATTTAAATTCCACTAAATTATTTTAAATCTTTATTAATTAAATAATAATGCTACACAATATTTAATATTTAATTTCTAAATTCTCTTAATGTAGTTTTCTAAATTATGACTTAAATTAAATCTTTAATTTAACAAAAAAATCCATTTAATCTCAATTATGCAAAATTGTCCTATTTTAACATTTTTCCATTTAAAAAAAATTAAATAATATTTGATAAATCAATATCAAGTGTACAAAGCACTTGGAATTCTTCTTCCTCTTCTTGTCTATATTCTTCTTATTCCATCTACTTCTTCTTCTTCTTCTTGTGGCAGATCTTGGCCTTTTTTTTTAAGGAAGCAAAATCATACACACTTTTTTTTAGTGCTTAAAATGAACTCCCAAATCATACTTAAATCCATTAAAAATTAAAAATTTGCAAAAAAGAAAAAATCTTTTAACAAGTGAAACTAAACCAATCTAATCATTTGCATCCTTGCAACATCAAGGTTTTAGATTCATTCATGCAAAGTTAGGAACACTTCATTTTTTGGAATTTAAAAAGAACTTCAAGTTTCCATTTCAAAAGGTTCAAAATCAACACTAAGTGCACACTAAAATCTAAATCAAACTCAAAGCATCAATCAAGGATAAAATGAACCTCATTTGAAAATATTTTAAAGTTCTTTTAAAAATCTCATGAAAACTAAGAGTCCTAAATGGTTGCCAAAAATTATCCTAAAAGCTTTTTTATTTGTTCCAAACAAATGTCTTATTGCAAAATCTTGAATGTTTCTTAGGATTTTCATGCATCAAAACAATCTAGGAATATCATTTTTGGGCTTAAAACATGCAAACTAGAACACAAAATCTTGAATGAAAAGCAAAGTCCAAAGAGTCATTTTCACTTTTGAGTCCAAAAACAATCTTGAATGATCTAAGGTTAAAAAAAAAAGCACTTCAAAGTTCTTAAAACAACACACAAAATCTCAATCTTGAATGCTCAAAGGAAAAAACTTGAATGTTTAACCACTTGTCTTTGAATGCGTGTTGCTAAAATCACTCTTGAATGCCATGGATTAAAATCAAATTTTCCTTGAATACATGCTTAAAACAACAAATCCAATCTTGAATTCCAAGGATCAATTAACCATTGCAATATCAAACACTTCATTTGGAGCTTCTAAAAATTGAACAAAACAAATCTCTTTTCCACATGCAATCTAGGTAAAGTTTGATTTTTGGACATTTAAGAAACCTTGTTAAGTTAAAATACAAATTTGCAAAAATCAATTTGAGTAGTTCCTTGGACTCACCTCTTTTCTAATCACCCATCAAATATTAACCATTGGTTGCAATCTCAGCGCCATTTATGGGGATGGGTCTACTTGAAAAAGGTGTTAAATGTTCCACAATCTAACTCACTCACTTGGTCTTTGAATTTTTGCTTTAACTTTATCAAAATTCTTAAATGATCAAAACTCTAGATTAAATCGATCACACTTCAAGTTTGGGCACTAAAATTGAACAACAACTGACATGGAGAGCCTCCGGGCACGCGCTTGAAATCGAATCTCACACACTTTTGTTTTAGGCTTAAAACAAACTCACACTCAATCTTGAATGCCTTAAAGAAAATTAATCGATACTTGACGTGAAGGGCCTCTGGGCGCGCGAGTTTGCTTTTGTTGACCCTAACTCTTCTTATTGTTTTCATTCTTCGATCGATTTACTTTTGTTGGCGCTTCAAGTTGGAATAAACATTGTATCTTAAACATGAGTTCTTGCAAAGTCTAGATCAGAAAACTTAAGCGTCAGTTGGTAAAAGAACAAATGTGTTTTTTAGCCCAAGGTCATCCAAGTCTTCTCTCCCCTTGTCGTCTTTCGAGGCCATCTTGGGTGCATAAGATTAGGATCCAAAACCTTGTTTCTTTTTAGGAGGCCTGCTTGGGGATTTCATCACCCCTTGGACGACCTCAACTCCAGCGTTCTGGCAGAGTATAAGAATCGGAAGGTGAATCGAAAGACACCTCTCTTGGGATCAAGATTTTGTCAATCGGGCTAAGCCTCAAGGAACTTTATACCCTTGAGAAGTGAAAGAGGAGAAGTGGGTTACCACTCCTCTCGGCTGTGTGACATCTTTTTGGTCTCATCTACGGATTTGGGCCTCACGTACCTTGGGTATATCGAGGACTCCTTAGCTAAACCAACTGTCAGCCTTGTAGACAACCATCTAGGATGTTAATGTGTTTGAGGTGACTGATCGAAACATTTGTAGAACATACACACTCCTTGGCGCAAGTATCACTTTCTGAGAATCAAAAACTTCTATCTGGTTGTTTCTATCTATTGCTTGATCTTTTATTTGTTGAATGAATGTTTGCCAAACTTGGTCAATCCTAGCTTAGGGCATACTTAGTGTAGTCACTGCCTATTCCAGAAGTTGAATGAGTTGAAGCAAAACAACCAAGATCTCTCAAAGCCAAGCAAATTCAGAAATTGATGTCAGAGCAACCCAAACCTAAACAGAAGTTCCACAAAGTTAAACTCAAACCATCTCTAGCATACCAAGAACTTTCAGCCAAGAGAAAAGAAATAACACCAAGCCCACGAATTGCCAAACTCCACAAAGTAGAGGCAAAAGCTACCGACGAAGCACTTCAAGAGGCCTGGTTAGAGCGCACCATCAAATTTAGCCAACATCCAGGAGTTAATCCTGCTTATGCCTTACCAACTAGGCATGATTTCTATGATTAGACACCCTTGTTTCTCCACATCTTCTTGGATAAGCTTCACTTTAGAGTCATTTTTGTAGAAAAGCCAGCCATCTTAGGTTATCCCCTTAAGCATTATTAGCTCATCCATCTCATTTAGAATCAAACCATCTAGCCAGCAACCAAAACCTCACATCCAAGCCTTCACAATTGTTGTCACTTTTGCCAAAAGTTTGCCACTCCTAAAATCTTCCAAATCCATCAATCTCACCAAGGTTATCCCTTTGACAGAGCTTTGTCTAGGGTGATCCAGCTTTGTCACTTGTTATCCCTCATCACCTTGAGCTAAAGGTTGGGATCCACAAGTGGTCAATCTCGTGTTCTTCCTAAAGGATCATCAGTCTATCCTTAAGTTGACACAATCACCACCAAGCTTACACATAGGAAAGCAGACCTTTCGTGCTTTGGCAACATATCTTTGAAGTTAGAATCTCCAACCCAATCCTCCTTAGGTTTTGTCATATAGCTTTGCCTTAACCTAGGAAATCATTTGCATAGAGAAGCCTTCCCCCTTTTGCATCCATCAGCATTATTGCATCTCATCCCTAAGAGCATTTTTCATGCCACCCGTCACTCGCTTAGCCAAGAAGAAAGAAACAATGGAGCCCTATCATTTGGATCGAATAGCCTCACCCCCCTTGAGCACTCAGCCATCCTTCAGCGCAGAGAAAGCTATGCCATCACGTACTGACATTGAAGCTTTCATGAACCAACCAGGAAATGCAGTATTGGTAAATGCCATTATAGACAAGAACAAAGAGACAATCATGGCTAATTTTCGAAGGGAAAATGTAGGAACCTTTGACTTTGGAAGACCCCCTCCATTATCAGATCCATCTCACCCATTGTTTGGGCAGCTACCACCACCCATAGGCTCTTATGATCCAAATTATCCTCAATATATGCCAAAAGAAGAGCCTCCAGCCAATCCATATGATCCAACAGACCCAAACATACCATCATCCACCCAAGTTGAAATCTCCATGCCGCAAGCCAACCCAGCCACCACCACTCCATCCTTGGTTCATACCTCTCCGCTCCAAACCCCCTTTACCCAAAACAGCTCACCGTTCACCCCCTTCACTATTGCTGCTGCTGCTCCCCAACCCAGCCTTCCAAATCCACCCATCTCCCAAATTAGTGCTAGCATCTTTGGCCAACCTCAGCAATATACAACAGGGATGCCACCCATGGGGCCAAGTAATCAACCTTTCATCACCCCCAGCTTGTTCACTGCAGCCCAACACACAATCCCATCATTTCCATTAGGTCTTGGGAGCTCAATACCATTAGCCACAAATCTACAAGCTACTACCCTCACTCCACAAAGCTATCAAATCCCACAAGCTACTACCAATTTTCTACCAAGCTCCCAAGTGACCCCAACCCCTGCCACCACTCTACCAAGCTTCCAAATCCAACCACAAAGCTATCAAACCCCATCAATTCCATTCCCAAGCTTTCAATTCCCACCACCTCCACCACCAACTAATCCATTACCTCCAATTACCAACTACTTTTCAATGCCACTTCTAGGAGGTAATCCACCACCCCAGCCAACCACCAATTATTTGCAGATACCATCCCAAATGGGGGCACAACCCACATATATTGGTCAAACCCCACAAGCCCCCCGATCCTTTCCCCAAGCCTCTCAACCATCTTATAGCTTACCTCCACAAAGCAATCCATTTATCCCATAGCCAGCTTATGTTCCTCAATCCCAACCTCAAATCCCATATCAACAGCAAGCCTCGCAGCACATGCAGCAATATGCGCAACCTCCCCCTCAGCAACCTGTCATCCACCATGCAGCTGCCCAAACAATGTACAATCCCTATCAACAAATCCCTCATAGCCATCCATATTCAGTGGCCCCATCCAGTACATACCTACCTCAAGGCACTCCTACATTGGGGGCACCCCAGCCATCACCTATCAATTCAGAATGGGAGCAAATGAAGATTGCTCTGAAAGCCATCCAAGAACGGAATGATCCGAAGACATTCAGGTTTGAGAATGTGTGTCCTTACCCATTTGACAGAGCCATTACCATGACACCATTTCCCAAACACTTTGAGGTACACAAATTTGACAAATTCAGAGGAAAAGGAGACCCTGTCACACATATCAAAGAATTTTACATGCACTGCCAGGATGTAGCATACAATGATGTCTTCCTCTTGCGCCTTTTTCCCAAAAGCTTAGCTGGACCAGCTCTTGAATGGTTTTATAGAATCCCCTATGGTACAATTAAAAACTTTGCTGAATTATCTGAGGCATTTGTAGCCCAATATGCCCATCTTGTTGAAATAGAGCTATCAATAGTTGATCTTGTCCACACCAAGCAAAAAGGTGGAGAAAGCCTTGCCGAATACCTGCAAAGATGGCAAACCCTTACCACCCGCATATCCTGCACCTTGCCAGAACGCCATGTTGTGAAAATGTTTATTGATAATGCCCATCCTAGCTTGGCTCACCACATGACCATGAACTGTTTGCAAACCTACAAAGATATCAAAGAGAAAGGAATGATCCTTGAGCAAGGACTCATTAAAGATGGTGTGGTCAAGCTTTACAAGGAAGCCAACCAAAATCAATCACATTCCAATGACAATTCTAGGTATTGGAACAAAAACAAGCACGTTGCAACAGATGGCGTCACTGACACCAGACATGTGAATATTGTTGGTCCTTCTCACAACCAGTCCAACCCACCATATCAACCAAAAAATCAACAAGCTATCAACTACCAACAACAGAATAACCAAAGCTATCAAAACCACACTCCAAGACCCAACTTTCAAGGGTCTAGCAATCAAGCTAATGCCATCAATGTAGCTGCAGGACAAAAGCCTAGATTCCAACCTACACCTAGAAACTATACACCCCTTGGTGAGCCATTGGATGTCATTTTTGAGAAATTAGTCAAAGAAAACCTCATCAAATTTCCTCCTACCCAGCAAATTGACCCAAGCCAATCCAAAGCTGCATGGTACAAAGATAATGAGTACTGAAAATTTCATAGGGTAAAAGGTCACACTACCCTCAGATGCATGAAACTGAAAGACTATGTGCAAGACCTCATTGATCGGAAGGAAATCACTGTTGGTGCCCAAACCTCTCCCAATGCAGGCTTACAGATCTATCAAAATGCTTTTCCTCCACACCACAACCAAAATCCTGGAAAAGCACCTATCCAAACCAACAACAACAACACCAACAATCGTCAGCCAAACCAACAGCATGGGAAGAACAATGACCACACTTCATCCTATATAGACTATGGTAGCCTTAAAGGTTGTATATCCGAGAAAGAGCCTTCCGTCAATGTTATCAATATCCAAGGACCAAACAATGAGTGTGCAGTCACCACTCGAAGAGCGCGATTTAACATCGCAGGCCCACCTGTTACACCAACACCATCAGCTCCATCAAAAAGCCAGTACAATATCTTGGAACACCTTGGGAACATGCCAGCCCAAATCTCCATTTTAGACCTTCTTCGCACTAGTCCTGTGTACAAGAACATCCTTGACAGTGCTCTCATAGAATCTCGTGTCCCTTCTGATATCAATGCTACTGATTTTTGTAATCTTGTTGGACACCTCTCATCCTCATGTGCCCTATCGTTCAAATCCACCGACATACCCGTGGTCGACCCAGATCACACCCTTCCGCTTCGCATAGCCATCATGGTATCCAACTTTGTTGTAAAAAGAGTAATGATAGATAATGGATCAGCCTTGAATATTTGCACCCTAAAATTCATAAAACAAGCTGGGCATACTGAGGCAGATATCATCAGTGAGGTTATCACCATCAAAGCTTATGACAACTTGGAAAGAACCACAGAAGGAACTATTTTGCTGCCAATCAAGGTTGGGCCAGTCATCCAAGAGACACTCTGCCATGTTATTGATCTAAACCTACCATTTAACATCCTCCTCGGTCGCCCCTGGATTCATGCCATGAAAGCCGTTCCATCCACTTACCATCAGTGCATCAAATTTCCGCATCAAGGCACTGAGGTAACCATCCATGCCGATCCAGAACCCTTTGCTTACTGCAATGCGGTTGAAGCTTCATATACAAACCATTGCCCTGGAATTGATATCGGCACATCCATCGCCAGCTCATCCCACACTTATAATGACCCAGAAACCATCCTTGCCTCTACCTTGTCTACCGTGAAGATCAATAACAAAGGTTGTGGAGAGTATAGTCTGTCAGATGCATTTGCTGTCGGGGCACTCCCACTTGATCCACATGCCCATGGACGACCGACATATCACAAAGCTAAGGAAATTCCACCTCCTCGATACAAATAGTTTGGCCCAACAACCTTTGTATCCTCGAAAATCCCTCTTCATGAGGAGCTCACTCCAGATATCAACAAATGGTTACATAAGGATGCACCTCAAAGAAATCAAGCACGCCTTGATTTCTTCAGCCAAAAGTATCCCCAAGAACATAAGCTCATCACTGACAAATGGAACTATCAAGGTGGTGGTCTAGGACCAGAAGAAAGAGGCATGCAGTGCCCCATCGACGCACACAAGTGGGAATCGAAGTCAGGTCTTGGCTTTGGCATACCCACAACTGGGGGCACCAATGAGAACGGTCACACTTTTTCAAACATTCACCGCGACCTTGTTGAAATTGAAGACATTCCTGAGGAAGTTGAAAAGAGAGCCTACGACGATATCCTAGACCAAATCTCCCTCGGAGACTCTGTTCTCCAAGAACTATCCATCCACCTCATTGACCTACCACTCGCCCATCCACAACTCATAGATTGGGACCAACCAAGTGTCATACACATCGATGAGTTCACATCAGAGGAGGCACTTATAAGATTCATGGGAGCTGAAACTCCTCACAAGAAAACAAAGCTAGATTCTGCCTATATCTACAAGCTAGATCCCAAAGGGTATTTTGGAGAAAATCCCCAACCTAGTTCCGATACACCCAAAACTGGAACTAAGGTGAATCTGAGACTAGCTAAGGCAACGAAGAGAACCCCTCAGCAAGAAAATCCAGAGCCACAAGAAGAACATGAGGATTTAGCATTGCCTCCTCAAGATAATCGACCAGAGGTGTCTTCTATTCTAATTGAGGATACTCGAGAAGTCAACATTGGTTCTTCAGAAATCCCCAGACTTGTTCACATTGCTGCATCCCTATCACAAGACCAAGCTGACCTCCTCTTTGAGGTCTTAAGAGAGAATATTGGCCGATTTGCATGGTCATATTAGGACATGCCAGGACTTGATCCAAAGCTTGTAGTTCATCATCTTGCAGTTGATCCAAAGATCAAGCCCGTCAGACAAAAGCTTAGAAAAATGCACCCGAAGGTGGCATTATTGGTCAAAGCTGAATTAGAAAGAATGTTAGCTGCTAAGGTTATCCGACCTATCGACTACTCAGAGTGGATCTCCAACATGGTCCCTGTCACTAAACCTTCCGGTGACATCAGAATCTGCACTGATTTTAGAGATCTTAACAAAGCTTGTCCAAAAGATGATTTTCCCTTGCCCAACATAGATATGATTGTAGATCTTACAGCTGGACATGAAATTTTGTCCCTCATGGATGGATTTTCTGGGTATAATCAAATCAAGATTGTAGAAGAGGATCAGCATAAGACAGCATTCACTACCCCTTGGGGAACCTTTTGCTACAACATGATGCCTTTTGGCCTAAAGAATGCTGGGGCTACCTATCAAAGAGCTATGACAGCCATTTTTCATGATCTCATCCATAGCATTTTGGAGGATTATGTGGATGATATCTTGGTCAAGTCTCATACCTTCATGGATCATCTTGCTGACTTGGAGAAAGTCTTTGATAGGTTAGCCAAATATCATCTCATGCTGAATCCCAAGAAATGTGTCTTTGGGGTCACATCTGGCAAGCTTCTAGGCTTCATAGTTTCTAAACGAGGTATAGAGATCGACCCCAAGAAGGTCAAGGCTATCTTAGACATGCCTCCTCCCCAGACACTGTGACAACTTTGCTCTCTTCAAGGAAAGCTCCAATCTGTTCGGCGCTTCATCTCCCAGCTTGCAGATAAGTGTACACCATTTTCACATTTACTAAAGAAGGATGAGAACTTCAAGTGGGATCCTTTATGTCAGCGCAACTTCGACCATCTCAAGCAGTATCTCATCAATCCCCCTATCTTGGTTCCACCAATTCCTGGTCGTCCCCTAATTTTGTACATATCAGCAACACCTACTGCTCTAGGGGCACTTCTAGCACAGCTTGATGACTACAAAAGAGAAAGAGCCATCTACTACATCAGTAGAACCCTAGTTGGTTATGAACTCAATTACACTCCTATGGAAAAAGCTTGTTTGGCAGTTGTCTTCTCAACTCAAAAGCTTCGCCATTACATGCTAAGTCATACCATCCAACTAGTCTCCAAGATTGACCCTCTCAAGTATATGCTCTCTAGAACAGCACTTACAGGCCGTTTGGCCAAATGGGTTATGCTCCTTAGTGAATTTGACATCTAGTATGTGGATAGAAAGGCAATCAAAGGGAAAGCTATAGCAGATCACCTAGCTGATGCACCTCTAATAGATGCTTATCCGTTGATCACAGAATTTCTAGATGAGCATATCTGTCTAATTGAAGAACAACCCCCATGGAAACTTTATTTTGATGGCTCATACACATCTCATGGATCAGGGGCAGGAATATTGTTGGTCACACCTCAAGGAGATTACATTCCAAAAGCCTTCAAGCTACAATTCCCTAGCACCAACAATATATCTGAATATGAGGCCCTCATAGCAGGATTAAAGATAGCTGTAGAATGGAACATTGTTGAGCTACAAATCTTTGGCGATTCTCAGCTCATCATCAAGCAAGCCCTAAATGAATATCAAACCAAAGATGAAAAGCTATTACCCTACAAAGAGCTAGTTGATCAGCTAACCCAACATTTTACAAAGCTTCAGTTTACACAAGTGCCTCGAATACAGAACAAAGCAGCAGATGCTATGGCTACTATAGGCTCGCTCTTGGAAATTCCCCAAGCAGCTACACAATATGAGTTTTTAGTGGAGCAGCTCCTCACACCCGCCTATGCGAATGAGGATTCAAACCGTGTTTGTATCTTGGTTGGGTCCCAATCCCCTTGGTACCATGAGATTCATGCTTACCTTAACGATGGTATCATATCCCCTCACCTCACACATACCCAACGCTAGAACCTCATCCGAAAATCATCCCGCTATGTTATCATAGCCAATACCCTATATCGTCGGGGTTATCACGATACTCTCTCTCGATGTTTAGACCAAAATGAGGCCGCGATGGTGTTAAAGGAAGTACACTCTGGACTTTGCGGTGCCCACACGAGTGGTATTGTCCTAGTGCGACAAATCCTTAGAGCAGGCTACTATTGGCCTACCATTGAAGAAGACTCCTGTGACTTTGTCAGAAAGTGTCTCCCATGTCAGCAACATGCAAATCTTGTGCACGCTCCAGCACAGGATCTACAACCTATTGCACCAGCTTGGCCTTTCGCTTGTTGGGGCCTTGATCTAGTTGGAACTATCACACCCCTCTCATCTAATGGACATAAATGGATAATAACAGCTACAGACTATTTCACTAAATGGGTGGAAGCAGTCCCCCTAGTCTCAGCTACAGGAGTTCAGGTCTCCAAGTTCATCTTGTACCACATTGTTTGCTTCTTCGGCATCCCATCCACCATCTTCACTGACCACGGAGGTAACTTTGAAAATCTCAACATGGAAGAATTATGCACTTCCCTCCGCATCCATCACCGCTTTTCTAGCCCATATTTCCCACAAGGTAACGGCCAGGCAGAGGCAACTAACAAAACCCTCCTCAAAATTCTAAAGAAAGTTGTCAATGATTCCGGTCGTGATTGGCACCTACAAATAAATCCAGCCCTATGGGCCTATCAAACTTCCTTCCGTACATCTACAGGCACAACTCCATACTCCCTAGTCTATGGTGCTGAAGCAGTACTACCTATAGAGGTTGAACTTCCCTCCTTGCGCATATCTTTGCAAGGGCAAATATCAGATGAAGAATATAGAGTAGCTCGGCTCACCCAGCTAGATCTCTTAGACGAGAAGCGACAATAAGCCTATGATCATCTCACAGTCTATCAAACTCGTCTCAAAAGGAATTTCAACAAGAAGGTGCTTCCACGAAACTTTCAGCCAGGTGACATGGTCCTTAAAGAAAACATGAAAGTCCAAGCAGATCGAGAAAAGAAAGGCAAGTTTGAACCTACATGGCTTGGTCCTTATGTTGTCACTGCTTCCTTTGGCTCTGGAGCTTATCAGCTATCTACACCAGAAGGAGAACTCTTGAATGATCCTACTAATATCATTCATCTCAAGAAGTTCTATGCTTGAAGATCCTTGGTATACCAGGCTTTTGAAAAATACAAAAGAAAAAAATAGTAAAGAGAAATAAGCGTCCAATGGTGAAAACTTGGCAATTCAAGCACCTTGGATAGGTACCTTGGTGAAAACCTGGTAATTCAGGCGCCTTGTGTACTAAAGACTAATCCATTATCTATCACTATCCTATCCCTCATCCATTTACCCACCATCCCATAAGACACACTTGCTTGTTCCCTTGGTGTTCCAACCAAATATCCAAAATCTGATGAAGCTTGTAAATACCTCCTGTACAAGCTTGTAAATCTTGTACCAAAGCTTGTATTATACCTTGTAAATCTTGTACCATACCTTGTCTATCCGAATCTTGTCCAAGGTTTGTACCATATTCCAGCCTATAAATAATCTTGTATCCTAGCTTGTATACTATCATGTGCACACACAAAACCCCATTTTCACTTAATCTTTTCGCAAACCATCTACCTATCCACCTATCACCTATTATAGACATCCCATCCTTCACAAACATTTCCATCTCACAAAAACCAAAACATGAAAAAACTTGTAGATTTGTAACATATCTTGGTCCATCAGCTTGTACATCCTCTTTAGCTTAGTACCATTGTATCTATCCAGCGTTCGTGTCAGTTCATCCTTGATCAGCATCTTGCACCCATCACACATCTTGGTTAGCTATTCCAACGCATCCTTTAGCTAGATTTCCTATCACCAAAGTGTTATCTTTCTTAGTTCAGCTTGCCAGATGCATCACTCATCCAAATCCACCAGCTTCGGTGCTCTCCAATAGGTCCTTGCAGGATATAGCTTTCCTCATATCTGATCTTGGTCCGTTAGTGCCTTGTCCTACCCATCTCGTTGGCAAACGGCTCCCTTTTGGATTTTCACTTTCTTTTGATTTGGGATCTTCCCTTTTGGGTCTTGAAGTATCTTTTCCAAGCAATCTCCTTGTTCCCTCCTCAAGGTTGCCACGATCTTCCATATCATGGTATGCTGCGAATGGGGCAATTAGAGCGTAAGGTCTTGATCAGGTCTTTCGTTTGTTTTTCTTTTCTGCTTGTGGGTTCTCCAGTGTCGTTTCCACGCTGCTTCCTCTAGGATTCATGTGTGATGCTGGGGCAATCCTTGTGTGTTTGTTTTGAGTTAGTTTGTCAGTCCTTTGGACGGTTGGTGAAAAGGCCTTGATGTTCTTGGTAACCTTGGCAATTAACCAATAGTCCTATAGCAAATCTAGTGCTCAACTACATAGTGGTACTTCTCTTTGAAGTATCCCCCCGCTCAAAAAGCTTCAATGGTTTTCCTTCATCTCCATTATCCCCCATCCATATCCAGCATCCGTCTCTCCTACCCCAGCTGATGCATCAGTATCTCTTTGAATCACTCATCACTCTTAGCTTTATTGATCCACAATCCTAGTCTTAGGGATCCACCAATCCAAATCAACCCACCAAGCCTCATCTTTCGAGATCCACAATCCTAGTCCTAGGGATCTCCGAAACCCATCTTCCGCCAATCTAACTCTTTGAAATCCTGTTGCATCAGCTTTATAATCCCCTCATCCATCTCCCTATCCTGGATTCTTTTTTATAGCACTCTGCTCCTTCATCCTCCACCTTCCCTAAAGTCTTAAGCTTGCTTCCTCTTGTGCATCTGATTTTCCTTTATCATTCTCCCATAGTGAGAGTTTGAGCTAATTCAGCCCCTTCTCTTTGCCAATTTGAGTCTCCTTGCTCATCCCAGATTCTTGTATTTTTCAAGAAGCCACCAAGCCTCGCTTTCTCTCCCCGCTGCCTTCTTGAGGGGGCATCTCATAGTCCATTCTCTCCTCTTCTGCTCTAGCCTTGGGCATCTTATTTTCTTATCTTTGATGTCATGCCACTTGCGGCATCACATCAAAGAGGGGCAAAATGTAGACACCTAAAAATCTTTAGAAAATAAAGTATTTTTATTTTTTGAAAAAGTCCTGATGACATCATCATTTATTAATTAATTAATTAATTAATTAATTAATTAATTTTTATGCCATTAAATCCCTTTATCTTAATTAAAAATATTTAATTAAGGAATCCCTCCCAAAAATGTTTAAATCTTATTTAAACATTATTTCCTTATTTATTAATTATTTAATTAATAAATTGACCAAAAATCCTAAAATAAATTAAAAATTTATTTTTTGCCCAAAACTTGGCCAATTTCCTTATGACCAATAACCTCTTCCAAAATCTTCTAATCCTTCTTTAATTTCGATTAAAGGCTAATCCCATCATTTCCTACCCCTAATCCCAACTCAAAATATTTAATTAAGATTAAATATTAATCCTCATGTTTATTAAAAAAGTTTTAATAAATATCTCCTCAACCCAAACCCTTGAAATAAATAAAACTTTATTTATTTCCTAAAAATCTAATTTATCCTCATCCTAAGAAGTTCTAGACTCTTCTAGAAAGTCTTCATCCTCATCCTAGGAAATTCTAGACTATTCTAGAAAGTCTTTATCCTCCTCCAAAATCTAGACTCTTCTAGAAGATGTCTTTAAACCTAATCCTAATCCCTCCTAACCTTGTCACATTCCCTAAACATGGGTTAAGACTTACTAACCCAAGCCAAAGTTAACAAATATCTCCTCCTTCACCCACCCTCATTAAATGCCATCCACTTGCCTATCCCTAAGCTAATCCTAAACCATCCTAATCCATCCTCTAATCATTTGCACAAGCCTAAGCAAGCTTAAAACCTTCCTAATCAAGTCCAAGTCGAATTTGCTCTCATCACCCTCAAAATATCTCAACCATAAAACTTTATGAAGTCCACTAGGTCATAAATGACTCTTACAAGCCCTTTTATTGCTCTTACAAGTCATTATGAGGGTCTTTATGAAGATTTTATCTCTTGAGCCTCCTTTGTTGACTCATCCTTGCCCTTTCCTCCATCCTCTCACCATGTGACATGTGTCACTCCTTGATTGGCTATAAGGAAGCACAATCCATGTGCTCTCCTCTCATGCAATCTGAGCCTTCCATAAGCTTTTTCCCATCCTTGCATCTTAGCCCTCAATCCCTCAAGCCTCTTGCCTATAAATTGGATCCTTCCCCTTTACAAAATAACACAATCCATGAAGTAAAGTCATAATGCCATTTTGAGAAGCCATTTTACATCAAAACCATACACTCACACCCAAATTCCAACTCCGTTTGAAGCCCTTTTTGAAGCATAAGCTTGAGCATACATCCTATCTATTTAGACAAAGCTACTCAGCAAGAGAGCTTCTCATTGAGAGAGCCCATTAATGGCTCATATTCTCAATTGAGAGCTCATCTTAGTCTATCTTGAAGTTTATGAATTTTGTTTAGTTTGTAGAAGCTTTATTTAAATTTGGTTTCTATTAGCATACTAACATTGCTCATATACATCAAGGATTGTTCCAAGAATCATAAATAACTAGTCTATTAGGCAAATCACCAAGTCAAACCTCAAGAAATGCATAAGGAAAATCAATCAAAGCAAGAATCAAACCACATATGCACAAAAGACTCATGGGTTTTAAAAAGGGTAGAGAGTTTGTTACAAGTTCTCCTTGGAGGAAAAGTATTTAGGATATGTTTAGGATTTGACTTGATCATTATCTTCCCATTCTCACCATTTGAGCATTTGCAATAGGTCACATCCTGGCAATTCAGGGAAGTCGATGCCTGATACCTATATCCTGCATACAAGACAAACATGTTCATGTACATAAATATATCTAAACTAAATAGACAATGGTAGGGAGTGTTACATTGTGGAGATCCCAACTAGCAGGTGACTACGACTCCCTCCCTTAACCACATCAGACACGTTAGTAGGAAGATAAAACATACTTGCGCACCATACACATGCAAGTATGGGGTAAGTATCATAATAAATCACAAGTCAAAACATCAAAGGTTCATATATAACAATGCATCATTATAAATATAAAATAATCAACATTATCTGACATCATTATGAAAGAGATCACATTTATTAACTCTGAATCATTTAAAACATCATTAA
Organism: Cupressus sempervirens; assembly: GCA_028749045.1. Classification (NCBI taxonomy): domain Eukaryota; kingdom Viridiplantae; phylum Streptophyta; class Pinopsida; order Cupressales; family Cupressaceae; genus Cupressus; species Cupressus sempervirens. Next base: position 201,250,601 of record CM053787.1, read on the forward strand.
TGCACAAGCAATCATAAACTAATAACACGTAAAATTAAGTCAATTAAGAAATCATCACTGATATATCTCTAATCCAAGTTGTAAATAAATACCATATAACTATAAATCAGATATCTCTAAAACTAAAAAATGCATGAAATAGGCCTAAAAGAGTTTGGCAATCAAAATAGAAAAGCAACATACAGGTGGGCATTACATCCACCCCCTAGAATTAGGCTTACTCATGGAAGCCTACTACAAAGAAACAAACTTAAAACTCAATGTGCAGGTCCTCTTGGATACTTATCCCATGTAGAAGGTTGAAATCTTGCTGCAAACACCCTTTGAGATCTACTTGCATCCCCAACTATAGGCTCCAAATTTGTAGGCCTTTGACTTGAGAACTAAGGTGCATGCTCAGAACAATTGGTTAGTTTAGGATCATATTGCTCACAAGAGTAGAAATCTCCACTAAAGCCTCCCTGAGCTCTAGTGCACGTGATTGATGAAAATTGCCAACACTAGCATCTTGATATTGACCCTGAGAAGCTTGATTTAATCTACTGCATATACTACACTACCAGTTATGATAATTCCCTAACTGTGAACCACCATTATTATCATGAAAGAACTTCCTTGCCTACTACTCTTGATTACCCTTAGAGAAGTTAGGAGGACTCTTAGAGCTACTAGCTCCCCGAGTTTGGTTTCCCTTAGATGGTCCTGAATAAGATGATCCTCTAGTCTGAACACTTGGTAGACCACCTTGACTCTAAATCACACTCGCTCAACCAAAGTAGCTCTCAGAATTTCATCCATAAGGGTTTTAGGTTAGAAAAGATTAACACCCCCAATCATGCTATCCTGAAATCCTCTAATGAAATTCTAGACCATCAATAATGAGCTATCACTGACTCCTGCATAAGGTATAAGCTCGAAGAAATTTCTCTTATACTCCATTATAGTCAGGATACCCTATCTCAAGTCATGAAACTCATTTTCCCTTTGTTGTTGCTGCTGCTCTAATAGGAATTACTCATGAAAGTGCTTGAGGAACATCTCCCACATAACAATTTCCAGATTTACCCCAAGTTTCTTCTCCTCTATACTCCACCAAATGGCTATAAAGACCTATAAGTGGGTGATGGCATATCTTGCTTTGATGTTGGAGTTAAAGTATTGCATGAAAAACAACCTATCTAGTGTGATAAACTAGTTCTCAATGTCATATCTGATACCTTCTCTATTGGAATGTTTGACTTTGACCTATAGTAGGTCCTTCATATGGCTGGGCTAGATAGACTCCCTTCAATTCTCTAGGTTCCTTCTTCTAGGACTCCTGGACCTACTCCTCTCTTCATGCTCTAAATGATGAACTCTATCCTACAAAGGTAAACTCTATAGGATCTCTTTTACCACATATTTAGTGATAGGTCCTTCTGACTTAGCATGCTACTCAACATTATTTCTCCCTTTAGCATCTTTCTAAATAGGGTCTTTTATATGAACCAAGGGAGGACTACAATGACTACCTCTCCCATTACTTCTACCACATCCTTAGCTACAACCCCTAGCAATGGATCTAGAACTAGAAGTCATCTCTCCTACAACACCCAAACACAAGAATGATATCTCAGAATCCATTAGAAAACATAAGGTCATAACTCACCAACATAAAGAAAGAATCTAGAAAGTGTGATAATTTTCTAGTTCCATGTTTAGAAATTGTATCGTTTTAGAGTTTGTTGTTCACTTGTTTGGTTTTAAGTTTGACTTCAATATAATTTTAATGTTTAATCATGGTGCAAGTTTACTAATTGCTCAAGTGATGGAATACAATATGTCTAGAGTTCCCAATGTTGAAACTTGAGCTTTGATACCAGATGTAATGCCTCGCTTGGGAACCCAAGAGAAATAAACCTAACATGTTGTAATGTTCACTGAACTAGTTTTTATATTTAAAAGTCTAAAAAACATCAAGACAACATTAATGCGAAAAAAATATAAAAATAAAATTTTATATAGTTTCAATTCCTCAAGGATTCCTTCACATTGACTCATGTTAAGAAGTTTATGATTGTTAAACTCATAATCATTCTTCATATTTTATGCATCTTTGTTTTGTCTTTTTTTCAAAGTTGATGCTTGTTTGATGCAGGGCACACCTCATGCTTCTTAGATAGCCTTTGATAGGGGTATCACCCCTAGTTTACCTCTTAGATACTCATGAGCATCCTTAGGTAATGCTTTTGTGAAGATATCAACAATTTGTTCTTTTGTGTTAACATATTCCATCTTCACCTCTTTATCTTGAACTAATTCCCTCAAGTAATGATACTTGATTGCAATGTGCTTAGACTTTGTCTACATCACATGATTCTTTGATAGATTTATAGCACTTGTATTATCACAATAAAGTATCACAGGTTTAGTGATTTCCTCCTTCATTCCTTTGAGTAGTTATTTGATCCATATAATGTTTGTAGAATTTACTGCAGCAACAACATATTCAGCTTCAATAGTAGATTGAGAAATGCAGTTTTGTTTCTTGCTAGTCCATGTAACCAACCTCTTGCCTAAGAAAAATGCTCCTCCATTGGTGTTCTTTCTATCATCAATATTTCTAGCCCAACCAACATCAATATAGGTTCTCAATTCAAATTTTTTATTTTTCTTGTAGTATAGATCATACTCCTCTATTCCTTTTAGATATCTCATTATTCTCTTTACAACCATCAAATGATTCTCCCTGGGATTAGTAGAGAATCTTGCAACTATCCCTACAGATAATGCAATATCAGGTCTGCTATGTACTACATATTGTAATTTTCCAATCATAGACCAATATAATATTTGATTCACCTCAGTTGAATCATCATTCTCTAAAAATTTATGTCATGTCACCATAGGTGTACTTATTGGCTTAGAATCCTCGAATCCAAAAGTTTTTAATATCTCCTTAACATATTTTGACTAAGCGATTTATATACCATATTTCATCTAATGTACTTGCAAACCCACAAATAACTTGATCTCTCCAAACATAAACATCTCAAATTCTTACTTCATTTGATTTGCAAAAGCCTTACATAAAGTATCTTGACCTCCAAATATGATATCATTAACAAAAATTTTAGATAAAAAAATACCTTTTCCTTTCTTTGTCTTCAAGTACAGATTGTTGTTATCATCAATCTTTTCAAATCCAATCTTTACAAGATAAATATGAAGTCTCTCATACCATGCTCTTAGTGCTTGCTTCAAACCATACAAAACTTTGTGTAATCTACATACCATGCTTTTGTTGTTGGCATAAGAAAATCCTTTAGGCTATTCTATATAGACTTCTTCCTCTAATATACCATTCAAAAATGTAGACCTAACATCCATTTGATAAACTTTGAAACCTCTATATGCAGAGTAAGCAAGTAGATTTCTTACTCCTTCTAGTCTTGCAACAAGGGCAAATGTCTCTCCATAATCTATCCCTTCTTCTTGTGCATATCCTTTATGGACTGATCTTTCCTTGTTCCTTGTGACTTTACCATTTTCATCTAGCTTATTTTTGTATACCCACTTGGTACCAATCACATTTTTGTCTTTTGGTCTAGGAACTAGAGTCCATGTCTTGTTTTTCTCAATTTGTTCAATCTCTTCTTCCATGGCTTTACTCTAGTCTAGATTTTCTATGGAAATTTTCACTATTTTGAGATCTTTCATGCTCAACAAACATGTATCATTTCTTAACTTGTTCCTTGTCATTGGTCTAGCATCTTTATCTCCAATGATTTGTGCAATAGGATGACATCTCTTGACATACTTAAACAATCTTAGTGCAGCTCTAGCTTCTACATTTGATCTCTCAACTTCTAAATCACTATGTACCTATTTGTTAGGTAGTTAAACATCTCTTTCATGTACATTAATATCAGAATCAGAATGTGTCTCAACTTCATTCTATAACTTAGCACTTGAATGTAAGTCAGTTCCTGAATACATCTCGACATTCATTATAAGTGACTCAACTATCACTGAAACTTGTTGTTAGTTTGTAACTTGATTTGCAACATCTTTTTTAGTAGGCATACCTTCATAAAAGTATACAAATGATTTGTATTTTTCTAGTTCCTTCATAGGTTCAGCCTCATATACTTCTGTATATTCATCAAATTTCATATTTGCACTTTCCACAACTTTGTTAGTGTTAGTATTCAAACACTTATAAGCTTTACTTCTTGTACAATAACCTAGAAATATACCTTCTTCACTTTTTGCATCTAGTTTACCATTTCTAAAATCTTAGAGAATATAGCATTTGCTTCCAAATTCCTTAAAATATTTTACATTGGGTGAGTATCCATACCATAGTTTAAAAGGTGTTGAATAACTACCTTTCTTGACTTGCACATGATTCAAGGTATATACAATTGTACTTATAGCTTCTCTCCAGTATTTTAAAGCAACGTTCTTCTCCATCATGAGTGTCCTATTACAGTCCATTACAAACTTGTTTCTCCTTTCAATAATTCTATTTTGTGGAGGGGTTCTAGGAGAAGATGTCTATCTTTTGATTCCTTTGTCATTACAAAACATCTCAAACTCATTTCATGTAAATTCTCCCCCTCTATTAGATCTCAAACATTTTAGACTTTTACCCGTTTCCTTTTCAACTCTTGCTAACTACCACTTAAACATTTGGAAAACATTAGATTTTTGTTTCAAAAACACAACTATCATCATTTTAGAAAAAACATCAATGAGTAACATAATGTAATTATCTCCTTTGTAGCTTTGTATTTCAATTAGTCCACACAAGTCAGTATGAACAATCTCTAGTATTCCTTTAGAGGTATGAGTTTTACTTTTAAACTTTGTCATCTTGCCTAATTGACATTGTTTGCACATTATATTGTTAGGCTTCTTCAACTTAGGTAAACCTCTAACTTTTCTCATGTTACTATTACTAACCAAATTATCAAAATTAACATGACATAACCTCTTGTTCCATAGCCACACATCATCAAATTCTAAACAAAACAAATAACATCCTCTATATCAAGGTAGAAAATATTACTTCCATTTGATCACCCTTTCCAATAAGTTTTCCATCAGTGTCATATATTTCAGCAATCTTTTTTTCAAACTTAATCTTACATCTTGAATTATTCAGTTGTGACACACTCAAAAAATTATAGTTAAGTCCTTCAACATAGTAAGCATTGTCACATAAAACCTTTTTTGTGAATTTGATAGGACCTTTTCCTTTTATTAAACATGGTGCATCATTACCAAACCTTACACTATTTCTATCATAATAATTCAAGGTAATGAACTTACTTTTATCTCCAGTCATGTGATGTGAACACCCACTATCAATGATCCATCTGTCATTCTTGTTCACATAAGACTCAAGTGCAGTTGCCTCAGCTTCATTAGATTCATCCTTCATTGCAACATACACCACTTCATCATCATGATCATCAGATTCATCTCTTGTTTCCTCTTTAGCAATGTAGCAAGACTTCTTGCCTTAGTCTTTGTAATCTTTGCTATCTTCATCTCTTCTACTTTTGTACTTGTCACCACTTCTGTAGTTCTTCTTCTCTAGACATCTAGTAGCAATATGACCAACCTCATTGTAATTGAAACAAATGATAGATGTTTACCTTTAAAATTGCCTTCACCTCCGTGAAATCTCCTTGCCAGTAGTTCTTCAAGTTGATCTACATCTTCCTCATTTGTATCACTATCATTGGATACATATTTTATCTTTTTTTCTTCTTCTTCTCATTAGGTTCCTTTAATGACAACTTAGCTTTGAAAGTTGATTCAATATTTCCAGGTTTGTAATTATCAAAATTAGATAGCTCAAAAGCAACAAGCCTACCTACCAGACCTTCAAGACTTAGAGTATTCCTTGATATATATCTCAGTTCTTGTATTACAAAAACTCTAATCACATATACAGGCAACAATATTCTCAAAACTTTTCTTATTACTATATCATCATCTATTGTACCAATCTCTCCTCTTATTTCATTAACAACATCTTTTTATCCTAGATCAATATTGAGCAATATTTTCACCATCTTGCATTCTCATATCATCGAACTTACTCTTGGAACTCTCAGATTTGGCTTTTAGAACAATATTGTCACCTCCATAGATAGTGTGTAGAGTATTCTACATTTTATTTACACTATCAAGACTTCTGATATCATCAAACTCAACATAGCTCAGGGTAGAGGCAATCTCCAACATTGCCTAGTTGTGTTCTTTCTTTGTTTTTAGATCTTCAACAGTTAGGGCTCCAATAGGATCAATATGCTCAACAAAAATGGTAAATTGTGCATGATCTCCAAGTCCTCCAAGGTGTAGTTTCATCAAACTTTTCCATGAAGGAAATTTATCTCTATTAATCTTGGGTACTTCTCTTTTTGACATCTTGATGTTTGTGCTTCTAGTACCTTGAAACTAGTCCTCTTAAGCAGATGGCTCTGATACCAATTGTTGGAATTCTTTAGAATAACTAAGACGGGGGGTGAATTAGTTATACAAGGTCCATATGTTATATTAAAACTTTTTGCAGCTTAGTGAACCCATAAAACATTTTCATCATGCACACATCCATAAGATTATGCAATCACTTAAAACTTGTAGGTTACTATCAAATCAATTTGTAGAAATGTAAACATGAAACATAACAAATTCAATAACACACTTAACACACTAATTTAACATGGAAACTCAATTTGGGAAAAACCATCAGTGACATGCTACTCATTCTCACTCTTCTAAAGTGATGCCCTATGAAAGGCCAACCCTATTAAAGGTTACAATGCACATTGTTAAATGTGACCTTGTTAAAGGATTTCATTCACCCTATTAGGAGTGAGCCTTGTTAGAGGACTTTATACCATTCACTTGGAATGTCACCTGGTTAAAGGATTTACAAATGATTATAAGGTCAACCTTAATCCAAAGGATTTACCCTAGACTGATACAATTAATTGAGAGTAACAATAAGGCTTGATCTGATAACAACTTACAACTCCATTTGTAGATTATAGATCTTTGTTTTAGTCCTCCATTCTGCTTGGCTTTCACAGACTTTAGCTCTAATAGCTTGTTCACTCTTTAAGCATCCGTACCCTTAAGCCTTCTTGCTTTGCTTTCCAATGTAGACTCTTCTTTTAGGTCATTGAATGAAGCAATACCCTAGATTCCTTATCTTCCTTAGGTTCTCATACATGATAACCTTTGTTTCTAACCAACCATCTCTATAAATAGAGAATTAAGATTTTTTCAGTTCATCCTCCATCATCCAATTTAGGGTTAGGATAGATTAAGTAGGATTCAATGAATCTACCCCTTATTTCATTTCATTCCCTTCTAGAAACTTCTCCTTCTATCCTCTTTGAATTTGCCTAAAAATTCTTTACCATAAACTCTATGGCACCAACTCATCAATCTTATCTTCCACATGGTTCACATAAACCAAGAAATCAACTTTGACAACTCAGATCCATTGAATTCACAATCTTTCTAATAATGTTGACACTCAATATTAACTAGCTTCTGATGCTCGAGACATATTGTGTTGCTTGACATCCATTGTAAAATCACTCAGCATGAACTAAAGTTTATTGGTGCTCGGCATCAACTAAACTTTACTCGGCATCAATTGTTTCACTTAGCTTACACTAAAATTGACTTTGCTCAACTCCAACTAATTTTCTGCTCGGCTTGGACTAACTTTACTTGGCACCTACTATCCACCCAGTCAAGCTTGGAAGACTAACTTTGTTTAACTTGTTCTTCTAAACTTACTCAGTGTAACTAACCTTTGCAACCATAAACAGATTATCAATGCACTATGATATCACTGTCTTAGGTGATTCTTGTACTCCTTTTTCATATCATGACTCAACCTTTCCTCTAGGTGCTATTTTATATCATTTTGATCAAATCCTCTTCATCAATCAAACAAGTGATAGTACTTGAATCATATAAGCAGTTGTCTTACCAGAAAATAGTAGGTTCGACATTAGTGACAAAACAATAATTGAAACACATTTATCATACTTGTATCAATTTGTTTTCAACAATGTATGTGTATATTATTTTTGTATTATTACTTTGATGTTGTTTAAACTTTAAAAAAATTAGTTTCATAAACTTTGTAATATATTAGATTTTTTTTTTTTGGGTTCCTGAGCAGGGCGTTACATCTGGTATTAGAGTCCAAGTTTCAACACTTTAAACTTTGGGCATATTGTCCGCCATCAGTTAACAAGTATTTAAACTTGCAACAAGATAAAACAATAAGACTTATCAATGGAAAATATAAACAATAAAATTTGAAATAATAGAACTATGAAACTAAAACTTGGATTCATAACACTTGGTATTTCAAACGCTATTTTGTGATTGTATATTTCATCTTTGTTATCTTAGTAGTGATAGTCGACTTCTAGGAGTCAGTCTATTCTAAGGAGAGAAGGATGTAATACCCCTCCTTTGTTGTCATTGTAGACTTAATTGTTAAAGTTCTATATGACTCATCTATAGATGTGTTAGCCCTTATTTGATATGTGAACTACAATAATTTGATATGTTGAGTAATTGATTGCGTTAGACTGTAATAAGTTTCTACTGGTAGTGATGATGCTTTAATTTCTCTTAGTTAGTTAATGAAATTCCTTTTATGATGATACCATATGGTGTGTCTTAGAAAGATGTTTAGTGTGTCCTCATGATGATGAGATATTCATGTTAGAATATGATGTTATTTATATTTAAAATTTACTATTATACTTACCCCATACTTGCATGTGTATGGTGTGTATGTCTTTTTTACATTTATGTTTGATGTGCCTAATATTTTTGAGGGAGGGAGTTGTAGTCACCTACTAGTTGAGATCTATACAATGTACCACTCCCCGTCATTATCTATTTAACTTAGATATATATGCACATGTATGTGCTTGTATTTTATATAAATTTGTAGGTATCAGGCATCAACTTCCCTAGATTGCCAAGATGAGCATGCCCTATTGCAATAACTCAATGGTCAAAATGGGGAGATAATGTTCAGGTTCAATCCCAACCATAGCCTAATTACTTGTCCTGAGAAGGAGGACATGTATCTGACTTTCCACCCTTTTTAAACCCATGAGTTTATCTTTGTCCGTGTTTACTTTTGACTTTTAGTAATGTTGCTTTTATGTGAATTTGACTATGTGATTTATTTAGTAAATGATTTAATTATAATATTTGGATTAATCATATAATATTGAGAATTATTAAATATTATTTGATTAAAAATCAAATATTAAAATATGAGAATATTTAATTAATTTAAAACTAATTAAATATGTGCTTAAATTTAAAAGACTTAATTTAGAAGTCCAATTTAGAAAATTGGTTAAAGAAAAATTATAATATGATGATATTTAATTAATTAAATATGTGCTTTAGTTTAAAAGATTTAATTTAAATGTCTAATTAAAGAAGTTAGAAAAAAGAGAATTTTAATATTAAAGATTTAATATTGCTTTATTATAAATATTTAACTAATAATAATTAAATTATAGTTGCATTTGAATAATGAGCTTTAATAATAATTATTAATTTAAATAATAAACCATGCTTTAAATAGTGTTTGCATTGATTAATACAGTGGAGGAAAAGAAAAGGAAAGAATATTTTAATTAAAAAGTTCTTTAAGTGTGCATGAAAGGATTAAATAATAATATTTTATCTTAAGGAGAGGCCTTTCCATGTTCGAAAACCAAAAAGCCTAAGTAGAGTTAAACTCATTATTAAGAGATTTGAGCTAATTTCTACAAAGGTTTTGGGAACCAAGAATTTCGAATTGGAGCAAAAGAATTGTTGAGAGTTTCAAGGGTTTGGATTTGCATGCATTCATAGATTGTCGCAGATTTTAGCTGTTGTTTTGAGGTAGGGTTTGAAAATCTATTATAGAATTCTATTGAAAAATCTATCTACTTTATGTCTTCCTGGGTACTTGCATAATGCTTATTAATTTATTGTATTGATTTTTGGATAAAGAATTATGTTGTAGATTTTGAAAAAGTAAAACTTATTAATCAAGAAACTTTGATCAAGAAAAATTGTAGAAAATTCTAGAGAATTATTATGATTGTATTATTTTAAAATCCTTTCTAATATAAGGAAAATTCAATTATAGAAAATTGGAAGAAAACAACAAATTGAACAACTAAGGTTTCAACTTTAAATTTGGCATTAGAACCATGTGATTATAATGAATTTTCTAAATAAACATAAACATTCTTCATATATCTAAAATAGTTTGGTTGTAAAATTTATTGGAAAAATAAAAGATTAATTGAGAGGAAAGTATGTTGTAACTAAACTTATGCATGTGAAAAGAAATATATTAAAGATAGAAAATTAAGTATATTATGGTTGCATGATCTGAGAGATCAAAGACATGCAAAAATACTAATTGTATGTTTATTATTATTATTTTTTGATAAAAATGGCATCACCATTATATTTTATTAATTTCTTCGGTGAGGCTCCAGGAGGAAAGAAGCAGGAAGAAAATCCCCTTTCTTTGAGATACAAAAATAAAACTTTACTGTCCACATATATGAGACAATACAAAAGACTACCAGCCAAACCATCCTATTGTGAGCTTCATCAACCCATTAGCTTCTGGGATAATTGGAAGACTATGGGAAAATTACTTCCATATCAAACAAATCCAGCAAGTTGTGAGCAAAGAGTAACTAAAAGACATCCTTCCGATCCCATTCCACTAACCCACAATCCAATAGCATGCCTCTATGCATGAGCCAATTGACCATGCGATTAGCTTCCCTGTAGCAATGAGAAATTTTGAAGTGTTGAAATATGGAAAGAAGTTTAGAAACTTGACAAAGGATACATTTAATTTCCCAATTGAAAATCTTCCCAGTAGATAAACCTAAAGTAATAAGCTAAGAATCTCCCTCAACATGAATCTTTTTAATGCCAAGGTCCAAAGCTCCCAAGATACTAGATAATAGAGCCCTTGCTTCTGCCACATTATTAGAACCCATGGGTAATTGGCTCTCTACTACCTTAATGATACAACCATGACTGTCTCTAAGGACCCATCTTGTCCCCAAGACCCTTGGATTTCCTTTGGATGATCCATCAAAGTTGAGTTTAATAAAGCCTATATCTAGGGGCTTCCATTTGACATCCCTTCTAATATCTTGTTTTGTCTTTTTACCTACCAAGACTCCTTAAATGGAATATGAATTATTTTCCAATAGTTAAGTATTTTTTAATCCTGATCTATGAAGGTTGGAGATAAAGACTTGGACCTAGATATATACGAGTTGACCATTTCTGAAATAGAACCTTGGACACACTGGATAACTTGATGAAGCGTATAGCTTTCCTTCCTAAATATCCTCTTGTTTCTCTCCCACCATAGACACCAAGAAATTTCTATTGGAATGACACTCCATATGCAAGAAAATAATTAATCCTTATGGAGAAGTGGCCATTGGAAGAGAAATAGATGAAGCTGATTACGAAGAGGACCTTGCCAACCTATTTTTTGAAGAGCCCAACACCACACTTCATTAGAGAATTCACATTTAACTAACAAATGCTCAGTATCCTCAATAAATTTTCCATAAAGGACACAAGAAAAACTATCATAAATACCTATCCTCTTCAATTTGGTACTTGATAAGATTCTATTGTAAAGAGCCAGCCATAAGAATGAGCCAGCCTTAGGTAGAACTGAGCTGTGCCAACAAAAATGAAACAAAATGTTGTTGTCTGAGATTATATTCCTTGAAAGAGATAGATATCCTTGTTTAATTGAATACCTACCACTTGGTGCCTTAGTCCATATCAAATAATCATTGTCCTCATTATAAAGTAGGGGTATTTGGCAAAGAATTTCAGAAAGGATGCTTGGTGAGGAAAGGGAAATTAACTGAAATCCTTCCAGACTACCTCCATAACCCCCTCAAGATTTTGTATAGACATATAATCTCTAACAAATGACCCCCACCTCTGTTCTATAACCAACCTAGCCTATGATAAATGAGGATTGGAGTTTAACAAAGGTTGACCATTCTAAGAGTTTGTCTAGAATAAAACTTTATTACTTGAGTTGACTACCCAAGACAAATGAGGAAGAATGATTCTTTTGTATTTGAATAAAAAATTCCACATTATTGAACCCTGAGGAGGATTTCTCACCATGAAGATTCTGGAAGGATCATCTAAATCCAAGTACTTGCATTTCAATATTCTTGCCCACAAAGCTTTAGGATTCTCATAATACTTCCAAGGTAGTTTAGCCCCCAAACTAATATTTCTTTCATAGAGATTATGTAACCCTGCCCCACCAAGGTCTTTTGGAGTGCATATATTGTCCTAAGAAATAAGAGGGATTTTTTGCTTATTATCTAAATTATCCTCACAAATGAAATCTTCGATTAGCTTCCTGATGACCTCCATAACTCCCTTAGGAGCTGAGAGAACTAACATAACATAGTTAGGAATTGAGGCGAGGACCAATTTTGCCAATAGGATTCTTCTTGCCAAAGATAACCACCTAGCTTTCTAAGAGGAAATTCTACTCCTAATACTTTGGATAATGTTGTCCCATAATGCAACCTTACCCAGTCCATGAAAAAGGGGATTCCTAAATATTTACAGGGAACCTCAGCAATTTGAAAACCAAAGTATCTATGAATGGCCTTTTGGATGAGGGGGGTGTATTACAGAAGAAAATCTTTGATTTAGTAACATTAAGCTTTTGGCCTGAGGCATTAAAATATTCATCTAGAGTCTCCTTAATGACTAAAGCTTTTGAGAGGGCCACCTTCTCAAATAATAGAAAATCATCTGCAAATAAAGTGTGAGTAACTGAAAGCTGAGATCTAATAGAGATGCCTACCCAAATTTTTTGCAAGTTTTTGTAGGAAATCAATCTTCTAAGGCCTTCTGCCATAATAATGAACAAGAAGGGAGAAAGAGAATAAACTTGTCTAAATCCCATAGAAGAGGAAAAAAAAGCAACATGGAGAACCATTAATAAGAATCAAGAACTTCGCCCCCTTGACACAAGATAAAACCCACTTAACCCATTTTTTTATTAAATCCCATCTTCTTCATGACCTATGACAAGAAAGCCCAATTAAGCCTGTCATATGCCTTAGACATATCCAATGAGGCCTCGCCCCAATCCATCATAGCATAGTGATACATTATTATTTTGATACTCATGTCTCGGTATGTTGAGACACTATCAGACACACTGAACATATTATGTTATTTCATATTGTGTGATGTTGTACTTTCAAATTTATTTTTCATCATTTAATGCTTTATGAACATGTATATTGATGAAGTAAGTGAATGCAGAATTAACACTTTGATTACACAATTTTAATGATTGAAAATATGAGTAGAACGAGATAAACAACATATTATTTGAAGGATGGATGTTTTAATTTATGTGTTTTCTTTGATACGTTATATACATATATGCATGTGATTTTCTTGAGCTACTGATGTGTGCAACGAGTGTGTAGGAAATCAATCTTCTAAGGCCTTCTGCCATAATAATGAACAAGAAGGGAGAAAGAGAATAAACTTGTCTAAATCCCATAGAAGAGGAAAAAAAAGCAACATGGAGAACCATTAATAAGAATCAAGAACTTCGCCCCCTTGACACAAGATAAAACCCACTTAACCCATTTTTTTATTAAATCCCATCTTCTTCATGACCTATGACAAGAAAGCCCAATTAAGCCTGTCATATGCCTTAGACATATCCAATGAGGCCTCGCCCCAATCCATCATAGCATAGTGATACATTATTATTTTGATACTCATGTCTCGATATGTTGAGACACTATCAGACACACTGAACATATTATGTTATTTCATATTGTGTGATGTTGTACTTTCAAATTTATTTTTCATCATTTAATGCTTTATGAACATGTATATTGATGAAGTAAGTGAATGCAGAATTAACACTTTGATTACACAATTTTAATGATTGAAAACATGAGTAGAACGAGATAAACAACATATTATTTGAAGGATGGATGTTTTAATTTATGTGTTTTCTTTGATACGTTATATACATATATGCATGTGATTTTCTTGAGCTACTGATGTGTGCAACGAGTGTGTAGGATATTTCAGCTGAGAAATCTAACGGAGAAACGAAACTGAACACTATGTACCATTTGCAAAAAACCTCGTTGTTCATATTTTATTTGTATCGTGAGATGTATGAATGTATCATTCTGTGATAAGTAAATTTTAATGTTTCGTAATAGTCTTTTTATAGTGTCGCTTGAAACTCGTGAATTGCATATGCATTCCAGCATGATAGTTAGGGTTAACCAAGTAATCTAAAAATCTAAGTCGAACTAAGTTAGTGACCTTTATGCTAATCAACTTATAATTAAGATTGATTACCCCGAATCTGGATTAGTGTTTAATCTGCCTTTTGAAGGTTGTTAGATAGTCCTAAAAATTTCCTAGCCTTTGTTAGGTTCCTAATTTATCCCATAGGGCTAAAATTATGAAATCTAAGTACTCAAGGGGTATGGGTATGGGTTGGGGGCATTTTCCACCCCCCTTGCCCCTTTTGTTGACTTTTATGGTCATTCAAAAACCCAATTTTTGCTTTATTGCGAAAATTGATAGTTTTCATCATGAGTTGGATGACCTTAACTCCACCTTGAGGTTAGCCTTAGGTCTAGTTGTGTTAGAAGCTTCTAGAAATTTTGGGCAAGTGGGGGAGTTATTGCATCTTGAGGTGGTTGAGTTTAAGATCTTATTTAGAGGCAATTTTGAGAGGGTTTTGGGTGTTCACCCAACCTCTAGTTTTAGAGGGATTTCCAGAATTGAAGGAGAAGGAGAGGAAAGCAAGCTCATCTCAAACTTGTTCATTTTCCATAACCTGATTTTTGAAGGTAGGAATTCTTTACCTCATTTTTTTCATGTTGTGTTTCATGTTTCAGTTTTATTGCATATGTATGTATATGTGTGTGTTGAGTAGGTTGGGAGGGATGGGAAACTGGTTTTCTTATATGTCTTTCCTTTTTGTTTTGTTCTTGAATTTTTGAAGGGATTATATGGGTGTATTGGCATTACTCACCCTCGGATAGGGCAGAAGTGGCCATGTATGGGGAAAGGTCTTCAGTTGGACTCCAACAGTGTAGAGTCTCTTCTTAGGATGAGAAGAGGGAGAGAGGGTAGGGTGTTATGGGCCCCTACTCATCAACACAAACCACATATGAGTTTTGGAATGTAAGAATGGAAGAACAAAAGTTCTTGAGTTATAGCCCTGATAGGGCACCTGTTTTGGTGTTGTGTCTGATATCTCCTGTTGGAAAAATCCACCTTCTCCCTAGTTTGGTTCAATGTCAAAACTATTGTGAAAACTTGGTATGAGAGTGAATGTCTGATTTTATCTTCATGTTATGTTTGGTTGTCTCCTGGTCAGTTTTCATTCTCTCCACAATCACCATGATGTTTTGCAGAATTCAAAATGGATCCCTTGTTAAGGGCCAAGAAGAAAATTCAACTTGTCATTGAATTCAGTTATGTTGAGGAGATTTCTCCTCGAGATTGAAATCCTATGTAAGTATTTTTAAACTTCTTGTTGAAGTGGCAATGATGTCAGGTCTTCTTATTGGTTCTTTCTTGGTGGAGGCTTTGAATTAGGTGGTCAATAAAATAATGATTGAGTAATATCTTTGCTTATGAGTTTTTTTTTTCTTCGTATTTTCAGTTATATGTATGTGTATCGAAAATGAGATAAAATGATGCTTACTCTTCCAATGGTAATCTTATGTTTTCGAAATTTTACTTATTTGATTAAGGTAATTTTTTTTGAAATTTTACTTATTTGATTAAGGTAAAAATGTCGATATATAATCTTGCATTTAAAATCAAAATATGATAAAGAAGATTCATTGTTTTGATTTTTATCTCATTTAGTTATTTTCGAGAGTATTAGGAAGTAAAAATAATCAACTCGATTATTCATGTATTTCATTTAATCCTAATATAAACTTAAAAAAAATATAGAACTCAAAAAAAAAAATTCCTCTTGGAAAATTAAACAAGTTAGAAAATTTCCATACTTAGAAAAAAAATGGCATCCTAGGAGTAAAAACTCTCTAGATTTTGTATGAGAAACAAAAAAATCCCCCTTTGAAACAGAGAATATGCTCTAAAGATTTTCTATTAAAAAAAATCATATGCATTGTATAAAAATTCTTAAACTATTAATTAATTCAATATAAAAAAAAATAAAACAAAAAAAATATAAATATGCATATGTTAAAACAAATATCTTAATCCTTACCAATTTAACTTTATGTCATAACTACTCCCCCTCCACTTTCCTAGGCGTCCGTTTTTGAAAAGGGGCAGATTGGAGTTGCAAGCAAGTCAAAATATTTAATTATAGCAAACCCCATAAACTCCCAATGAATAGCGCAGCCAGACTTGACCCACATGAAGTACTGGAAGGTGGCATGTCTGTGGTGGCATTAAAGCCAATAGCAATGAACTTGTTTTTTTAAAACTTCGTCTCCACCTATTTCTAGCACCTAGTTTTGGGTATTGATGCCAAATCAATGATTTAATTGTGGGCAACTTTAAATGTGTACTGGCTGTTTAGTGATGACAACCACCTTGCCATGCCTGTCTCCTAGGCCATTCGACTTCCCCCACTCATGAAGCTAGGTCAGCAAAGTCAAAAAAAACTTGGGCTGCGTGTTATTAAAGTTTCTTGCCCACGTGAGAGGTGGAATTTTAGGGCAATGTCTATACAGACACGAAAATGCACTTCCTTACGAAGGAGAGGACTTGGAATTTTTTTTTAAAAGTTAGAAAAAACAATGTAAAGGGAGTGCATTTTCATGGCTGTATAGCCACGGGCGAATTTTAGGCGCAGGGATGTAGTTATCAAGTTGGGAGCTTAGTTAGTATAAGGTAATATTAGTTTGTGAGAATGATTTTAAATTTAGGTTTTTAGTTTAGTAAGTTTGTTTTGTATTTTATTTTATTAGTGTAGTCTAATGTTAGTTTAGTGTTAGTTTAGTTAGTTTAATTTATTGTATAGTATTTGAAATTGTTTTAGTATGTTTTTTTTGTTTTAATTAGTTTTTTTAGTAAAGATTAATGAATAAGAATTGGTTTAGTTTTAATGTTAAGTTATCTAACTAGTATGTTTTTAAAAATATTAGCTAGTTTAATGTTTTATTATTAAAAGATTATATTGTTTTAATATTGTAATGAGTACTTATTCTTTAGATTAGAACAAGTAGAGTTAGTTGAAAGTTTAGTTGTTAATTATTGTAGATTATTATTTAAGTTAGTGGTGTTAATGTTTTTACTTAATTGTTTAGTTGTTTAATTTTAGTTATCTTATTATCTTTATTAGAAATGTTTGTTTATGAATTATAGATGTAATATTATGAGAGACATTATTTTTTTAGTGAGTCTTTTATTTAAATGTTTTGATTAATTAGCTCTATATTTTTTTTCAATTGGACATTCTAATCAATTAACTTTATTGTTAATTGATATTTTGTCTAATAGATTTATTATTGATTAAAGTTAATAGGACCTAAATTTATTGTAAATTATGTTTTACTATTGTTCTAAGGATGTAATATTTAAAGAGCAATTAAAAATAATAAAGGGTTAGGTCTTTTAATCAATTGAAATTCATTTGTTTAATTTAATTAATTGACTCAATAATGAACGTTTAAATTTATCAATTTATTCCTACATGATGTCTTTAAAACTGAGTTGTAATCTTAAAAGTATTGATATGAGACCTCGTATTTGCCTTATAGTGTACCTATATTTTAACCGTGAAAGAACTTATTGAACTTAGTGAATTTAATTATTTCACTTTTTTTAAAAAAAAGTTTGTGTGTTTATGCCCCATATTTTGGACATGACATATCTAGCTTAGGAATCATTGCTTGAAGTCCTTCTGTTTTGATAGAGTGCAGTGCTTCATGAGCAATAAGAGCCCCCTCCATTGTATCTTTTCCTAGAACAAAAACCCCTTGCTGCTTTGAGATAAATTTAGGAATGATCCTTGCCAAGTGAAGTGCAATTGACTTAGTAATAATCTTGTAGATTTGTTAAATAGAGAAATAGGTCTAAAATTGGAGAAAGATGTTGGCTGGTCACATTTAGGAATAAGAGTGATAAAGGTATTGTTAAACTGACTGAGAATGATAGCATGAATACAAGATTCTTCCACCACTTTATGAATATCACAACCCATAAAGCCCCAACATTTTTGAAAGAAGATAGGGGTAAGCTCAACTGGACTTGGGGCTTTATTTGAACCCATGGAGAAAATAACCTCCCCAATTTCCTCCAACAAGAAAGGTTGCACGAGCAATTTATTATCATTTTCTAAAATCCACTCAGAAATGCAATTATGAGCCATAGTATTATGGCTGGAGTCTATCTTAGCTAGTAAATTCTAAAAAAATAGAACCACTTCCATCTAAATGTCTTTCTCATTTGTAAGGATATCAAAATTGGAGTTATGTATTTGAAAGATAACATTCTTTTGTCTCTTAATTCTGGTTGACGCATGAAAGAATGCAATATTTCTATTACCCTCCATGAGCCATAATTCCCTAGATCTCTGCCTCCAATACACCTCTTCCCTAAAAAGGATCTCCTCTAGTTGTTCATTCAACATCTTCTATGTTACATAGACATTTGAAGTAAGACCATTATGAATCACAACATTATTCCAGAATTTGATTTGGCTTTGAAGTCTGGTTTTCTCGTGAAAGATATTCCCAAACTTAGAAGTATTCCATTCCTTAATCCTATCTTTCAAAAGGGATAACTTTTGAGAGAGTTGAAACATCCTTGAACCTACTACAAAAGGACTATCCAACCACCATCATTCCAAAAGATCAAGAAAATGGGGATCTCTGAACCACATCTTCTCCACTTTAAAGTAGGACTTGGACACAAATTTGTTTGAATGAAGGTTGTGCTCGAGAGCAACTACAAAATAATCTGATCCAATTAGTGATAAAACTATGGAGGGACACACCCCAGGTTCCTGAAGCCATTGAGAATTCAGCAAAAATCTATCTAATCAGACACCAAAAAACTGGATACCCTTTCTTCTATTTGACCAAGATATCTTCCCATTGGTTAGAGGACAATCAAGAAGTATGTTCCCCTTGAAAAATCCATGAAAACTTGAGTAACTCTCCAAGAGGGCTCTACCCCCCCAACCTTATCCATAGACCCCAAAGTTGCATTAACATCACCACTAATGATAACTTTGTGGGAGATATACAAACTTAAAGTCTGAGAGAGTATACCCCACAACCTCTAGACACTAAAGTAGGACCATAGATGTTCATTAGTAAGAAGGAAACATCAACCATTATTTTATAAAAATATAATAAAATTTTTGGATTTATTTATTTAAACTTATTTTTTAATGATTAATTATTAATTCATAAATTAAAAAAATTAAAAATAAAAAATTCAAAATTTTTTTATTTATCTATTTTAAGAATTAAGTAAATAAATACTATTTATTTTCTTATAAGTGGATTTTTAATATCAATTACTTTTAAAACTCTTAGTGGGATATAACTTATTATATATTTTAATGCAAGTGGAGTTACAAATTAATAAATATGTAATTGTAATTTAGTTATATTTTAAAAGAAGTTATAGTGGAGTTCACTATATAATCATTTAGTTATGAATATTTAATATAATGAGAGGGATTGTAGATAGCTTAATTAAAATTATAATTTCAAGTTTGAGTTATCTCTGGTTGCACCATGAATTAAAGGAAAAGTAAATATTAATGTTGGACTTAAATAGAAGTCAATATGTATTTTACATATAGAGTACATATTAGCTAGTAGTAGATGCAACGTGCATAACACATTGGATAATTAATTTGATTATGTTTCAAATATAACTTAGTATTAGGATTACTCTCACTATATATTTATTTGATTATGTTTCAAATATAACTTTACAACTTATATCATGGTTAGGTTTAGTATTAGGATTACTCTTACTATATATTTTTAATTATACTAATTAGAGATAAGGTTTAGTGTTAATGTTGGGTCTATCATCTTGTTTAGAGTGGAAATATGCTTAATGTTAGTATTAAAGTTAGGGATAGGGTTAGGGTCAAGGCCTGGACTTATATTATGATTATAAAAATGTAGTCAAGTTAGAAATAAATTTTTGATCATGATATGTTTACAATTTAATGTTAAGGTTTATTGTTAGGGTTGGATTTATGGTTAGGACCATAATTTATTTTAATGGTTAGGACCATAATTTATTTTAATGGTTAGGACCATAATTTATTTTTATGGTTATGATTGTGTTTAGCCTTTAAATCAAAGTTAAGGTTATGGTAGGGCTTAAGATTAGAATTATGATTAGGGTGATTGAACAGTTAGGACGAAGAATAATATTAATACATTTATGATACAATAATAGTTATTATAGGTCAAATACTTAAAATTATGATTAATGTTAATGTTAGAGATCAAATAATGGACAATTGAGATTTATATTATGTTTAGGATTATGCATATAATTAGAACTTGGGTTCGAGAAACATTTAGATTTTAGTTTATTTTTGGTATGTACATTATAAATAATACTTCATCTATATTTTCCATGTCCATTTAATGCAATCTATTTTAGAATTCTATCAATGATACATATTATATAAAGCTATAAAAAAAAATGGTGAGGTTTAGGATTTATACATTTTAGTTAGGATTATGCATATAATTAAAATTTATTACAAATAAATTTAACATTTGATTTATTTGTGTTACCACATATTTGTCACTTTCATACAAAGTAATACTTTGATACCAAACATATTAGAAAGTCATGCATATAGACTTATGAAATTATAGCCTACACATATTTTGAATATATAGTTATGAAAGTAACTGCAGTGCCTGCCCCTAGTTCGTATTTTGTTATCATTGCCGAACTCTTTTAGAACTAGTTTCATATTGATGGTTAGTAACATTATTATGAGATTATCAGAAATTGTGCTATGGATTCAGTTGATATGTGATGAGATTACTTAGACTCTACATTTCATGAATGTATGATGATTATTTTCAGTGTTTGCAGTTATTAATGATGATTAGTAAGATGATTTATTATCATATTTGTTTTCTTATGGATACTTACCCCATACTTGCATGTGTATGGTGTGCATGTTTGCTTTGTGTGTTTGCTTTTGTATGGTGTGTCTGATGTGGTTAAGGAAGGGAGTCGTAGTCACCTGCTAGTCAGGATCTACACGATGCACCACTTCCTGCCATTGCCTATTTAGTTTAGTATATATTGTGCTTGTACATGCATAGTTTTTATGCAAGTTGCAGGTACCGAGTATCGACTTTCCTGAATTGCCAGGATGAGCGTACCCTATCACATTATCTCAATGATAAGAGAAGGGAGATAAATTCTCAAGTCCAAATCCCAACCCTTTAAGCCATTTGTTCTAATTGGAAAATTAGGACAATTATTCGAGTTGAATACCCACCGAATGTGTCAGATGACATATTTCGTGATTTTTAACCCTTTTGATTTATTTTGTATGATTTGTTCTATGATGGGTTTTCATATTTTATCTTGGAGGTCTATGGTGAATTTTTCATTAATTAATTCTTAATAAATAGATTTAATTAATAAATTATTTATTTGAAAAACTTAATAAAATATCATGATCTTTGATATTTTGATTGTAATTAATTAAATGTGAATTATTGAGGAAAAGGAATTAAATAAAAGAAAACTAGAAATTAAAATTAATAATAATTATAAAATAAAATAATTATAAAGTAATAAATAAAATAATAATAATAAAAATTATAAAAATTAAAATGAAAGTTATAAAATTTAAATAGAAATTATTTAAAAAGTAAATTGGAGTTATAAGCTTGCATGAGAATTAACATGTGTCAACAACACAGGGGTTAGTGCATCAATTAAGCACAAGGTGTCTACAACTCTATGACTCATCAAAAAGGTTGGAAAAGACCCATGCTTAGTTGGTGACACCTTCTAGCTGTTTCAAGAAGCATTCCAAAAGTTTCTTGAGAGCTCTTTATATTTAGGCATTCATAGAAGCTTAATGGAAACTACAAGCGGAATGGAAGCTACAAGCTTAAAATGGAAGCTTCAAAGCTTACATGCATTGGAGAAGTTCATATATTTTCTACATGCTTCTATGCTTCTTCTAGCTCTTCTAGTTTCTTAGAGGATTCGGTTGGCT
Organism: Cupressus sempervirens; assembly: GCA_028749045.1. Classification (NCBI taxonomy): domain Eukaryota; kingdom Viridiplantae; phylum Streptophyta; class Pinopsida; order Cupressales; family Cupressaceae; genus Cupressus; species Cupressus sempervirens. The sequence goes on from CM053787.1 coordinate 201,272,952, forward strand.
TGGATCTTAAAGGAATTGCGAATGATAGAGAAAGAAGGGATTTTTTATGGATTTCTAAGGCATGGTAGATTAGCATCAGTGTCCAGGTGCACTCGTGATATTCGCATATTCTCTTTGCACTATTTCTCTTCCTGTCTTCATCATGTCTGTTATATGTGTCTGAATACTTCTTGTGAACGAATCTACAATTAAATTGGAATTTAGATATATAGAGTTGCAAAGAAAACAATAGAGAACTCATTAGAAAACCTTAGCTTCAATTTAAGAAAGAAATTAGATCTGAATCGGGTTTGGGTTCGAATTTATATTATAAAATTAGATAGACAAGATTTGAAATTAAAATAGAAATTCTAAGTTGAAAATTTGAATGGTTAGATGTAATCTTTCTATCAAATTATATTTTCATATGTGTACGGACAAACTTATTAGATGGATGAATGGGTAAATTTAGAGAACAATTATTTTAACAGGAAATTCTTAATTCATCACAAATTGTCCTGTCGCTGCCCCTTGGATAGACCCGAACTCAGTCATTCATAACTTTTTATTGTGATTGAATTTATTTGATCGCTCCGATCAAAATTGGCACAACTTGGCCCTCTCCAACATATTTAAATTTCAACCCAATCCAATAGTTCATTAGGGAGATATGGCCGTCGTACTGGGACTGTTTTATTCATGGACATATATTTCTCCATTTCCCATAACCAAGAGTTCTTTATGCTTAAACTTCACAAAAATAATATATATCAAAGCATGAAATGAATTAAAGATATTATTGCAATCTTCTCTTATTAAAATCTTATTAATATGCATTAGTTTTATATGGTTTATTATCTAATCTAATTAAATCAAATTTAATTAAGATTAGTTAATAGTCGAAGAAGTGTAATTAATTATTAGTCAATCTAAGTAAATGGATTTTTAAATGAGAGAAAATTAAAAGAAAAGAGATTTTAATATAGTGGACTTTTTATAATGCATATTGAATACTATTTAATATATATTAAACAATTTTAGAGTTGTTTAATGAAGATGATAACGTTAAGAATTTGGAGATTATTCATGTTAAAATCTACAATGAGTCTTATTGGTTTGTGATAAGGATCTTTATATAGACAAAATATTATTAGAACAATTAGAATATGGATTCTAATGGTTGATTTTAATATTGATTTTATTTAATGTATATTAAATACTATTTAATATATATTAAATACTATTTAATATATATTAAATAATTGTGAGATGATAATTTATATTGGATTAAGATTGAATCATTATGTTATTGGTTAAATACACCTATTGATATACCTTAATGATGTCAAGGGTTAGTTAAATATTAACTAATGAAGTCATGTAAAGATTCTCTAGATCGAATAATAACAATTTTGATCAGTTTATTATTTATTAATGTTTGTTGGGTCTAACAAACTATTAATAAATAATGGTGTAAATAGTTCGATTAGATTTAATCTAGTGGAGATTATCTAATGATTAAAGTTTTGTAAAAGATATTAGTTTTTGGTTTGAAGTATGATTGATTAATATTCATTAAGTTGTCAATATAATTATATTATGCGATTGATATTTATCTTGAAATGACTATCATTAATACGAATTAATTAAGGAAACATTAGTATTCATAAAGAATGATGAATGTGATCTATTAATAAGATTCCCAATATAGTTTGTCATTAAATATTAGCAAGTTATTATTATTGAACTATGAACATGAATATTTGTGTATGGCTGACTTTTAGTTATTAGTCAATTAATATTCATTGGGTTGATGGTTTGGTTGTGAAATTATTAATTAAATCAATTAACTAAAGTTAATTAGATTTAATTAATATTTAAGTTATGTAATAGAGATTTAATTCTTTTAATAAGATTGTAGAAATATTGATATCAAGTTGATAGGTCTTATTCTTATGACTTGAATTATGATTTTAGATATTATATGATTGTCAACGATGATGACGATTAAATTAAAAGACTCAAACTTTAGCAATACTTAATTAAGTTTCTAATTGAAAACTAATAAGATGTAATAGGTCATGGATGGTGTACCTATGTTAATGGATTGAGATAAATAAAGTTATAATATTCTTATTCGAAGATTAATAATTGGCTTTCTTATAATATAACAAATAATGATCTTAGAAAAGTTGAAAGGTTAATCAATTAGAATGTGGATCATAGTTAAATAAAGAGAACAATTTAATTAAAGGTCAAAGATGATCAGTTTAATGAGTAAATATTTATCTTTAAGTTATTCTTAGAATTTAATTCTTAATAATGGAAGGATAATGCTATCGGGGAACAATTGGGTTGACTTGTAGGTCAAATGATGAAACTTAAGACACTTGAAAATATACTTGCAAATAGAAAACTGGAAACCCCTACACATTATTCAACTATGTGAATTTAGTAAACCAAAACATGTGTTTGCATCGTGTATTTTTTATGCTTCTTGTTTTGAATTTTTGAGTTGGCTAGTGTTGACCAGTCCTAGGTTGTGACCAGAGGCTCGGGGGTTATGAAATGTGTTGGCATGTTGATCTTATTTGGTCTCGATCTTTATAATCCCAACCATGGTTATGTGATCGTGTGCTCTATGAAATGTTTGTATTTACTGTTTGTATTTGTTCATCAGTCTTCATGTGTGAAGCTGAGATGTATGTGTATGAGACACTTGAGCTAATCATTTTTGAGTCATCGATCAGTTATCTTTGGATTATTTTCTAGTCGCCATGATGGGACTGAAATGTTGATTTATTTCTTGATGATGTCATGTTGTGACATGTTTGACTCAACCATTTTTGGAGTCTTCGATCATTATGATTGAGATATATTTTAATTTTTGAGAACCAGTGGATACTTATAATTATCAGTGATGCCTTCAGTTGCCAATAGAGAACTGTTGTGGTCATGATTTTCTATGGATGCTTTTCGGATGCTCATGGAGATTTGATGATTCTTATCTTGGAGGTTTGATGATTTTTATTATGGATATTTGATGCTTTTATGCATATTTGATGATTTTATTATAGATTATCTTTTGTGATTTTGAAATTTATGATTCCATGAGCTTAGGGTAGGTAATCTACTTGTAGTGTCGGGAAGTGGCTTGCAATGGGGGCTCGGGCCCTAAGTGGCTGCCAAGGTAACTCATTGTAAGTTTGGTTAATAAGTGATAACATTTACACACTAAATGAAGATTAAATGAACCTAAAAAGATAATTGTTTTGGTTTTTGCCCATGCTTTGAGCGCTTGTATAGGCTAGGATGGGAGTAGTGAGAACACATGGTTGCGATCATGCATTCTGTAGTATGCCTCGTCAGTATGAGAGGATACTAGTGGCCGCATGAGATCAGTATGGACCCGTGGAGTTTAGCTAACTGCCAGTGTAACTTGTACGTGATAAATGCGATGACACTTTTCTGCTTGCATAGTAGGTTTCCTACATGTCATTGTTGTGCCTCTGGGAATTAGATGTCAATTTTGTGTGTGTTGAAACCTTTGAGTTAGTATACTTTTAGGACTCCTAGCTTTAAAGAGTATTTATGCTTTGTGGATTGATATCCTGTTTGAGACTTGAGATTATCTCCTCAACACGGTGGGAGTGGACCACTTAGGTTCCATGCGGTCGGGTGGTAGTGTATTTTCTACTCTTATCATTTGAGATCTGTCGGAGACACCGTGGCTGGAGCATTCTTGGTTGGTATATATCTTCATAATGTTCTTGGAAGTATTATGATAGATGATATACCTTATGATGGATGTATTTACTGGTATGTTTCCTATATTGATGATTTGCATATGTTAGATGATGGTATCTTATGATTTACTTTGCATGTTAGTAGGATGTTTTAGGAGTGACATTCCTACTATGATAATACCGATGATCTCTTTGGTGCTTTGGAATGTTACGCATAGAGGGATGGCTAGGATCCATGATGGTCTAATGATGCTATTTATGATTGGGAGGAACCGTGCACTTAGTTTATTTTGTTTGATCTTTATGATGGATGTATATGTCTTCTATGATGATGTATCATGTGATTATCTCTACTTTGATGTATCATGGATTGGAATAGGATGATGTACCTTATTTCACATATGTATATTCTTTTAAGCCTTCATACCCTGTGACATGTACAGTGGATGATTGAGCATTTGAAAATGTTATGTATGAACATTGGACTTATCATTATTATTCATGTGGATGTTGTACTAGATGGATTCATGTATGTTAGTTAGTTTAGATGTAACTCAACGTTAAGGGATTCTTAAAGAATGAAATCAATTATGTATGTTATGTTTACTTTTAGATGGACATTGCTATTGCTTCTGTTATTATGTACAAGTTATATGTGGTATTTACTTTCATGTTATAAAAAAAAAAATGTTACCAAACTTAGTGAAATTCTAGGTTAATTATTTGGATCCCTTGGCGAGGCATTACAGTAACTATACATATCATGAGAAGAATTAAAAAAATTGAATTTCCTTATATTCTAATATAAGTTAAGAATTAATATGGAAGACATTTATAAAACCACATAAAAACCACATTAAAAAAAGAAGTTTTTGATTGTCAAACATACATAAATCAAAGAAAAAATAGATGTTCCAGTATAATCATATTTAATAACCAATAAATACCAAAAGTCAAAGAAGTAATAACTATATGTAAAGCACTTCACCATAATGATGTAAGTACATGACATATTCTTCAGTGATTAGATTGGTATTATGACCTTTATTTTTGCAATGATCACGATGAACTTCTTTCATCATTGATGGAAATGCATTTGTGTAATGAGATGCCTCACGAACTCTTTTTGCATCATCCACCATTTTCCAAAATTTTAGCTCATTGGGATCATTAGTCATTAAGGTCGCGTGTTCAATAGTTTTCACGATACCTTTGCAGTACTCTGTAACCAATCTTACACATTTGTTAATATCAGATTTAGAAAAAACATTATAGTTTACGGAGCCATTTGGGCTTCCAACAATGATTTCTAATTTATTTTCTGAAGCATCCATTATTTTAGTTCTTTACTACAAAAAAACTAAAAAAATAGAAAATACTAGTATTTCAAAATTATGAGTGTAAAATCATCCATAATTTGTAATAAAGTAAGAGTTAAAAAAATAATGTTTAGTACTACATGTTGTGCAAGAAAATTTAAAAATACAAGTAGAATAAGAGATTAATTTTTTGACCATGTAAAAACATGAAAGTGCAATTTTTACCATTCAAATAACTAACTCGAGTACAAAATAATGTATTTGAATTACCACACTTATATAATATAAATAAATGAACATTAGATTTTATCACCAAGCATTTGGATCAAGAGACAGAATATAATAATATTGTTCATTATTTTGAGAAGTAAAAACCACCAAAATTTATTGATAATGTCTATTATGTATCCAAAAAATAACAAAAATGTGTTGACAAAATGCACAATCTATCAAATAACTTCTAAGATTCCCAATCTACTTTGTTCTTCTTTTCTTCTAGCAACTTGATTTGCTGCCTTCATTTTTTCTATTCTATCATATGTGAAGGGTGGCATAATTCTTATTGCTTGCAAAGATTTGATGCATGATATTGCCACAAATGTGAGACCAGTTCTTTTAGTGGGACCTATATCAGTAGTAGCTCTTTGCAGTGTTATCCCTTGTGACTTGTGTATAGTTAAAGCCCAAGCTAGTCTCAATGGAATCTACTTTGTGTTACCCCTATCAATTGTAGGAATTAGAACTCTCTAGTATTATGGTCATTGAAAGGAATTCTAGAGTAACAATCAAAATCCACAAGTACATATGATGGTGATAGAGGTGGTACACTTCCAGGTCTATATGCAATACTTCAAATATATCCTAATGGTCCATTGACAAGACCAACTTTAATCCATAGGTTTGAAGTTAGCATCACCCTTGCATCTTTTCTAAGTATTAGTTCCATGTCCAACTCATCACTTCCATCTCCATCCATAGAACTATGTATTGTTTTAACAATAATGCTTCGTGCAATAGGTTTTGATAATGATAGTAGCATTTTCTTATTATGATTGTACACATTTTCATTTTTTGAAAATAAATGAACACCACTTTGAAACTCCTCATTTTATATAATACTCATGTTTTAATTACATCTTGACATAAGTATCATCCAATCCTCTAGTGTGGGGTTTGCATCCCTTATATTTGATAGAAGAACACGAAATATTTCTTGCTCATTGCTTTGTCCATCCTGTCTAAATATATGAGTTAAAGTAATTAGAGTATGGAATTCTTGCCATAGTAGTTTTGCATGCCCTCTACTTTCATATACTAGTCTATCACTAACTAGAGTCAATTGTGCCAAATCTCCAACCAATATCATAGATATCCCTAGAAAAATATTGAAAACATGTTATATGAAATAATATTACTTTGGCTTTAGTATTATAATAGTTAGGAAAAAAGTAAATTACTACGTGAATCTCTTACTCTAAGAAATTGAAATACTAAACATACCTCCAAAAGTTTTATGGCTATGTTCTAGGAATGCTTGTCAAAGACGAGAGTCTATATTTTAGATTAACCTCTCTCCAAGGAAGCTCATTTCATCTATCAATATGCATTTTAAATTAGATAATTATTGTTGGAAATGTGCAAGTCTCATTCCTTGTAGTTCAATGAATTCTTTTATAGGTATTTTCAACTTGGAATGAATCGTTGATGCACCAATGTTGAATACTGCAACACCCATTGATGCAAGTAGAAGAAGAGGAGAGCATTGTGGGAAGGATGCATTTTGTAATGCTTGAATTATTGCACCAATCAAATATGACTTCCCTATTCCTTCTATCCCTTCAATTATCATGCGTAAGGGTGATGCATCTTGACATGTATAATAGTGTGACATTATAATGTTAACTGCTCTACTTTATTGTTCACTAGGTTTTTCATAGTCCACACATTGTGGCATCTCATCTAGTATAAGACAACCTTCACTTCTCATCAAGATAATGAAATTTATAGCTTCATTTGTGTATTGTTCACGTTGAAATTCTTGAGACCAATTTGTTTGTCTATCAATATCTATTCTTCCCAACATGTCTATCTCTAAAACTTGCATAATTTGAGCACAATGAAGTGTAGATAAAATATCCCATTCATTCTCTATAATAGTGTCTTGGGCATTATCATTTTCTTTAGATTTTGAATTAGAAATTTTTTCATTATTATTTGAATCTTGTCTTCTTTCAAGGTGCCGTGGATTATATTTGAAGTTATCCCATGTTGAAACTATAGAATCATCATTGTTACCAATATCTATGTGAATGCCATGAAAAGCTTTATAAAGAAAAAAATTTGAATAGCAAAAATCAATCCATTTTTTTGACCGACGTGTAGGAATTGAGTAAAATATAGGAAAAATTCTTATAATAGTTGATTTTTTCCTTGGAATCCATCTATCATTGCCTCTCTTTTTCTTGTTATATATCCATGATTTTGCAACATCAATAAGGCACAAAGCTTCCATAAAGTGTGGCCTATTTCTGTAAGCATCGATGAAAGATATGGTGTGTTCCTCATTTTCTTCATCAACATTTAGGTCTACACATTTGAATACTTCCTTTGAAACATTTAAGTTGACAAATACTCAACTACTCTGCACCAATGGAAGTTCTAGTAGCATATGAATTATTTCTTGTGCCCCAATATCCCTTTCTATCAATGTTCCAATGAGAAGTTGCTATAAGCTTTTGATGCTAAATCATCAAAAATTTGTACATTTTCTAGTCAAAATAACATTTGATAGTATGTCTTTGAACTTCTTTCAGCTTTGGTTGCATACTTTGCAATATACTTAATCACCACATGTTTAGACATAATAGATTGCTAATCAATATTTTCTCTCCAAAGTTGTAGTATGTAATGGTTATATGAATTAACTCTATCATCATTTCTAAATGTCTCAAATATTTTTTCACCAGTTTCTAAATCTTTCTTTAGTCTAGATCCTTCTAAATTCAATGACCATGGTGCATTATAACTTTCTTTTATTAACATAACATTTTGATAAATATAATGATATAGATACAAAGAATACTATTAACAATTGAAATAAATTGAATCAATTAGGAAGCACAATTACCTACAAACCAATCTCCTTCTCTTTTTGCGTAGACATGCACCTTCTTTACATAATGTGTGCCTTTGTACAGTATTTAAAATCTCATCATAGTCATTGTTGAAATCACTTTCAAGCAATTGTCTAGTGTTTTTTAAACATGGGTGTAGACTAAAATTTTGATATACCTGAAATACAAATTTAGATCAAGTTGTATATCATAATTGTATTTATTCTAAAGTGAATAAATTAAAGATAAGGTTTAATTTTCAACTTTTTATTATCATACATGTATATTTTGAAGGTGTGTATCTCACCTAGGGTTGCATGCATGAACCAAATCATGGAGATATGATGCATCATAGTACAACTGATCTTGATTATTCCAATCAATATTTTCCATTTTTGGCACTCCTTTTAACCAAATAAAACCATGGACATGTGTAGATCCCCTATGTTGGCATTCATATCTGAACTAATAGTCTTCAACATTCATTCCATTCTCAAGTATTTCTTTACGAAAAAGGATATTTCGTAAATACATGTATTATGCAACAATGTGTGGGTAGTTAATGATACTTTGTTTCATCCACATTTGTGCCTCTCTTGGATCACTTGGTGGTGTTCCAAGCATCATTGCATGGAAGTTTGACCAATACAAGTCTACTGCACCTAATGTAAAAAATATTTATGGTGTTCCAAGTTGGTGAAGCATGTCTGTCAATTCTACTTGACACTTTGTCCAATATGACAAGGTTACCCTTAAACTGGTCCCAAATCTCATTAATCTATCTGCTAAATGAGAGTGTGGTGTTTTCTCCATATGTTCGCACAACTCCTATATTGTAATTGGCATTTATTGGAAACTTGTTTTCATGCAAACACTTGTAGAGCTATGTGCTCGATGCCTCATAATCATATTCATCATATGGTAATGAAATCTTCAATTTTTTCCAAATCTACTATCTCTATATCATATCAAGTGTTTGACATATTCATGTAGATATACTATCTGCAATTGTGGTTCTAACCAACCACATTTACCATTGGGGAATAATGGGGGAAATGTCATATCAAGTAAACTTGGTGTGGTATATTCATTTACGGGAGACACACCAATGTTAGGTCAATCCATTATTGTTGTTGGGTTTGTGTTAGGATTTTTGACTTATACATGAATTAACTCAAATTCTCTTTGTGCATTTGGTGGTTTGGATGCCATTGATGTTGTGTGCTCTATTATATATATCTCATCTGTCTCAACTAAAGGGCCCTTAAAAACAACATCATTTCTTTCAGAATCAAAATCCATATGCATTGTTTTTAACTCATTGAAAATGTTATGATCTACATTTGGTGATTATTATCCAAAGAATTTTCATCAATAATCACATTAGAGTAGAACTTATCATGCATAATCTTGTATCGTAAAGCAACACATACACGATTTCTATTTACTATGAAATTATAGTGTGTTCCACGTTGATCCTTTATGCACATTACAATCAGTGGAAGATGTTTAACTAAACAAGGTATTTCTTTGCCACATTCTCAATATTATGTGGAAAACTTATTGTATGCCCTCTCTATTTTAATTGACCACCAGTTGCATGTGTCACTTGTAATATTGGGCTGACACGCACAATAAGCATTTCTTCCACTTGAGTTAAATTTTCTAAATCTATTGGTTGTGCCTCTAGATCCACATTATTTTCAATTGAGAATCTATGAATGCCCTTTTCTTGTTTGTATCGAGTAAAAACAAGACCTTGAGGAGTACATAAGACAGTAATTCCTACATAACCTTCTTGACAAATGTAGCACATGGCTAGAGATGCCAACCTATCCAATTTATTTTGAAATTCCAATTTTAATGTCATGAAATTAGTTTCTAGCAATCCATTTGCATCAGGAAAACCATGTTGAGATGATTCAGGACTTGACCATACTCTATTTTGATTTATATTTTCTAGTGGCTCTGCAACATGCTCAACTGACGTAAAAGCTTCCTCTTCAAGATTCCTTGCATAATCCTGATTGTGTACATTCATTTCAATATTTTCTTAATGTCTATTTTCTTGTGTTACCTATAGCTAGGGATTATTTTGTACTTCTCCTACACTGTGTGGACATTCATTGTGTATAGGATGTATCCCAACAATATTTTTTTTCTCTTATCAATTATTGTTCATGTGCCTTGATGTGTGTTCCTTTCATAATCATGATTATGTACATTCATGTGAATATTTTCTCGATGTGTAATTTCTTGTCTTTCTTGTAGGTGGGCATTGTTTTATATGTTTCCTACATTATTCAGACCTTCATTGTGTATAGGATGTATCCCAACTTTGTTTTTTCCTCTTATCTCTTGTTGTGCATGGGCCTCCTCAAATGTGTATAGACATGTACATCTATTTGTGTTGATGTGTAGGTTGTCCATGTTATCCTCTTGTATTCTTTCACTTTGTAATTGTTCAATAGTAACATCTAGTCTATGTTACCATATTGTTCTGGTTCAATGCGATTCCCCTCACTTTCAAATTGATCATTTTGAGCATCTTCCTTTTGTTGCATACAATGTCTACAATATTCCTATTGATGTTGTCTTTCATAATGTTTTTTTTTGCTCCTCCATCTCGAAGAAGAGTTTCTTTGGTCGAACCATAACTAATTTAGAAAATACACAGAGAAATCAAATAAATAAATAAAATCATTTATAGTATTCTGATAAGAATAATATTCTATAAACATAAACATTAAAAATAGAAAGGAATCTCTGGATACAAGTACATAAAAAATATGTACTTGTATTATGAATTTTTTAGAGTAAATAATTTTGTTGAGTTGTTCATATTTACTAAAATTTTGTATTTTGACCTACATTTTGATATCATCTAAATGTCCTAAAATTCCACATTTATGTATTTACTAAAATTTAACATATATTTTATAAATGTAAAAAATAGAGGAATATTTACGTACATATTATATTTAGTAAAATTTTGTGTTGTTATTAATTTCTTTATTGCTTTCTTTATCGTGTAAGAATTAATATATATACTCTTTCCTTCTTATTACTTTTGGGAATACATTAAAATTACATTGTATTTGTTTTGAAATATGAGATTAATTATGCAATACATGCAAAAATATATTTTTTATTTTCGTAAAAGCATAATTTAGTAGATACAAAAATGTGTGTTGGACACTACAAAATTATTTGGCGCATGGAGCACTATGAATTTTCCTCACATTACACTTCATTTAAATATCTCATAAACTCATCCTTGATTAACTTATAGTCCCCTTGTTCATATTGTTCATCATAAAATAACTCTCTATAGAAGCCTCTAAAAGCAACAAATATGTCAACTATTCCTTAGAATTATTCTTTTGATTCTTGAATGTAAGTCACATCATCCCCTTCAATGGCATGTGCATTTGAGGCAAATACTTTAAGTCTTTCAATCAATTGTTTGCGCAAATTCACAATTTCTCTTCCCAATTTTTGGACCTCTGTATGATTGAAATTGTTTGAATTGACACTTGATACTGAGGGACTGGTAATTGATTTATCAATCTTAGCGGATACCTCAGAAGTGGTATTTGTTATTTCTATAATTTCAACTTCTTCATGGTTTTCTAGATCTCGAATTTCAACATTTTGTATTCTATTGATAGGATTGTCCATGACCTAAGATATATAATGAAAGTAAGAGAAAGAATGATTTAACAACAATAAAGGAGTTAACTATCTATTTAATTATATTTATTTTATTTAATATTTCAACTTTAATATTAAAAATATTGACTTACATATAAATAATTGTGAAACACTACATTCTATATTCTATATCCAAAAATAATTTAAATAAATTTATGACATAAATGTAAAACAAATATTCAAGAATAATTTTCAATAGGGCCTAAATATTTGCATAAAAACTTCACAATATAGTCATGATATTCACCAATATTTAAATAAAATTGTGAAAATTAATATTCTATATTTTTTCATAAATAATCTTAAATTATAATTTTATGTAGATACTAATTAATCACTAACTTTAATGTGTATTCGATTAATTCTAAAAATATCATATTCTTAAGTTTAATTAATGCCTTTTCAATAAAATCAATTAAGGCCTCGACCGTTTACCGATAAAAAAAGAAAGAAAGTTTAATTAATGCCTTTAAAAATAATTAAATTTTTTACCATGTTAAATATAACTAATACATCCTAAGAAAAATATAGAGTAAATTATCAAAAGAAAATATAAATGTAAAAAATTTTAAAAATGTATCTAAAATGAAAGATGAAGTTTAAGTTATAGGTGTACTTGATCAAATCGTAATGGCTGGTGAAATTTGTTAAAGACTAATGAAATTGTTGAGAACTAATTACTTGAATAGTATAGATGAAAAATATTTGATGTTATGAATTAGAAGAAAAGTATGAAAAATAAAATAAAATTAGTATCAACAAAAAAATAAAATTGAAATGAGACATAGAACAAACTTGTAATAAACAAATTACTAATTTATTGAAAACTAATAATGGTTAGTAATGACATTAATTTAGAACAAAAAAAATTTAATTTTACTTATTAATACACTTACTTTTTTTAAATCAATCATACTAATAACAACATTCTAAACTACTAATTTCCCCCTCTACAAAACACATACAAATAATGACAAAAGTTGAACAATATATGTAACCAAAACATGGGCATGTTGTTATGATTTTAAATAAAAAATTGAAGATAATTCTACAATAATGGAAAGAAATGTAGTTGCTACCATGATCCACCCTTATTAGTGCATATGCCATATCCCAACAATAATTTTTTTAAAAAATCTACATGCATGAAAGCCTTTAACTTATTCACAAAGGTGATTTTTATGTTTCAATAAAAAATCATATTTTTCTTATAAAAGAATTATGTAAAGAAGATTGAAATCTTTTTAAAATTCTAACATGCTTAATCATGAATATGCTTTTCCAAATTCTATAAATGTTTAGAAGTAGTGTTAGAGAAATCGTAAATTAGTGAAAGATAGAGAAATCATATATTACATCTAATGAAAGATATTCAACAGTTTTTCTAATTTCTATAATATATTGTAAGTTTTTAAAGCATTGTAGATTCATTGAATTATATATGTAAAAATTCAAAAACAATTTAGCGAATGCATTCAATTAATAATCACAGTGGTCCTCCTGTAGCGATCAAATGACAATATTTTTTGGTAGAAACAATAAAAAAATCTATAAATTGGTAGGTTATATGATTGGGGAAATCGAATATCTTTAGCCATTAGAATCGCCTTATGCTACATCTTCTCTCTTTGCATGCACCATTGTAGCCAAATCCCATCTCTATAAAATGGGAAAATGATAAGCATTTCTTGATTCCATTGTTCTTAGGCTTTGAGATCTCATTCCCCAATCACAAAACCCATAACATCCAACAATTATGATTACAATTCATACATTACCAACAATTAAAAACAAATATCCTTGCTAAGAGCTATATTAAACACTAAGAAAAACAATGTTGCAATATTTAATTTGTAATATGCCATATCAACAATGCAAAGCAAAATTATAGAGCAAAATTTCTATGACAATGCATGAGAAAATGGAATCAAAATAAATATATGCAATCGATAAAGCTTTTACAACATGCATGTAATAGAAGGAGTAGTAAAGTGCAATACAAAAGGAAAGAAAGTCTAGTTACCACAACTTTCTCCACAGAAAATGAAAAAGCTCATTGTGAAGAGAAGAATGAACTCAGAGTTGTTGAGGTTGAATATAAAACATCAATAATGTTCGGTATTTCAACTTTCCTAATTAAATCAATAAAGTTTTTGAAGTATGGGTTGCCATTTGGCATTTCCAATACATACATTAAAATTGATTAAATTGGTTTCCTATATTCTTGACCGTTATTGATTGAATTGGTTTCCTATTTTTTTTTTTCCTATATTTCCAATTTTTATATTATTTTTTTTGCTATATTTTGGGTTTTTTACATGTTGGCGATGGAATGCATATGGTTTCTTTTTTCTTTCATTTGTTTTTTTGAATGACCTCCTACAAATGCCACTGTAGTTTTATGCCTCTTGACATAATTAAGTCATTCACGATTTAAGATTATATAAAATAATAACATGATAATATTGCATGATATTTTATATGCACAAAGAGATTTGACATTCAAATACTTATTGAATTTTAATAAGTATACTAGCATAACAATTTATATTAACATGTATATTGTTACTTTATTTTTAAACACATCTTTATGGGTCAAACCAAACAAGAGAAATTGATGGAATTAAATCACATAGTTGAAAACTATGTATTTTTATAAAATATTCTATTTATAGTCTTGTGATGTTTATTCTCGTTATGGTTTTTCTTTGTGGGTTGTTTAGTTGACTAAGTTAGGATGTGCACCAAAGACATTTTTGATATTTCTTTTATAATTATTTGACTGGATGTCATGATGTACTTCATGATTTAAATTGAGATTTCTTTTGATGAGCATTTATGAGAACTTGGATTTTGAGAACCAATGTTATTTTTGAATTGCTTGTTAAGCAACTGAATTCGATCATCATTACTTTTGTGGTATGAGACACAATTGTTGTTTGTGAGTTTTGGGAAGATAGTCTAGGTGCATTTCTATGGTTGTAGTGCCCACCCATTGTTTACTTTTCCATTATATTTATCAAACTCTTTTATGCCTATTTCATGGATGTGTTAGTTTCAAAGATATTATTTCATAATTTATACTAGAGATATATCAAGAAAGAATTACTTAGTTGACTATATTTCATGTGTTGTTTAATGATTATGGTTATTGGTGCATTAATGATGCTTTAATGATTCATAGTTAATAAATGTGATTTCTTTCATAGCAATGTCAGATGATGCTTTAATAATGATTACTTCATATTTGTAACGATGCATTATTTTATCTGAGCATTTGATGTTTGACTTATAATTATTATGGTACTTACCCCATACTTGCATGTGTATGGTCCATGTGTCTATTTTATCTTTCTGTTTGTCATGTTTGATGTGATTAAGGGAGGGACTCATAGTCACCTGCAAGTCGAGATCTACACAATGTACCACTCCTTGCCATTGTTTGTTTAGTTTAGATATATTTATATACATGTACATGATTGTCTTTTATGTAGAATGTAGGTATCGAACATTGACTTCTGTGAATTGCCAAGATGAGCATGCCCTATCAAAATAACTCAATGGTAAGAATGGGGAGATAATGTTCAAATCCAATCTTAGCCATAGCCTAAATACTTGTCTTGCAAGGAGGACTCGTAACTGACATTCCACCTTTTTTAAACCTGTGAGTTTATCTTTGTCTGTGTTGTTTGATTTTGAGCTTTGGTCTATTTTGGTAATGTTACTATTATGTAGATTTCGCTATGTGATTTATTTGGTAAATAATTTAATTATAATATTTGGGTTAATCATACAATTAAATATTATTTGATTAAAAAATAAATTAAAGCATGAGAATATTTAATTAATTACAAAAGCCAATTAAATTGTGCTTTAATTTAAAAGTCTTAATTTAGAAGTCTAAATTTAGAAAACTAGTTAAAGAGAAATTATAATATGATGATATTTAATTAATTAAATATGTACTTCAGTTTAAAAGATTTAATTTAAAAGTCTAATTTAAGAAGTTGGACAAAAAGATAATTAAAATATTAAAATATTAAAGATTTAATATTGCTTTATTATAATTATTTATTTTAAAAAAATTAAATTAGAGTTGCATTTAAACAATGAGCTTAATTTAAATAATAAACTATGCTTTAATTAGTGCTTGTACTAATTAATAAACTGGAGGAAAATAAAATATAAGAGAATGAAATGTAAAGATAAAGTTATAGTTCTGATTGTGGCATATTTATATTTATTTAATTTAATGATTATTATTTAGGAGTTTTATTTTAATAATAAATTCTAAATAATATTATTAATTAAATTAATAAATATATTATTAAAAACACTTCGAAAATTAATTAAAGAGAGAACACTAATTATTTAAATTAAGATATTTGGAATTAAATATCTAAAAGAGTTGTGCATGAAAAGGTAAAAGGTAATAAAGTAATAAACAATAATTGATCAGTGAGTTTCCTATTGTGATTGCACAATTAGAGCCCCAATTTAGGGGAGAACTCTTTATAGAGATCTAGAGCTCAATTGCAATTACATAGGTTTTGGGGAGGAAAATTCAGAATTGGACACAAAGAATTATTAAAAGTTTCAGAGGGTTTGGATTTGCATGCATTCACAGATTAGCTTAGATTTTAGTTGTGGTTTTGAGGTAGGGTTTGAAAACCCATTGTAGAATTTTATTGAAAGATTTGTCTACTTCTTGTCTTCCTGAGTGTTTGCATATTGCTTATTAATTTACTTTAGTGATTGTTGAATAAGGAATTATGTTGTAGATTTTGAAAATGAAAAGTTATTAATTAAGAAAACTTGATTGAGAAAAATTATAGAAAAACTGTAGAAAATTATTATGACTGTATTATTTTAAACCCCTTTTTAATAGAGAAAAAAATTGATTACAGAAAATTAGAAGAAAATAATAAATTGAACAATTAGGGTTTCAACTTTAAATTTGTCATTAGAACCATGAGATTATCATGAATTTTCTAAATATAGATGAATATTATACTTGCAAAATCACTTTCTATATCTAATTTACATGTTGAAGGGGATTCATCCATTATTATTAATGCGTATATTAAATGTCATGTATATAATTGGTCCATACACTATATATTACATCAAGTATGGTCTCTTATTGATTCAATCTCTAAATGTTACATCATGCATATTTATAGAGAAGA
Organism: Cupressus sempervirens; assembly: GCA_028749045.1. Taxonomy (NCBI): domain Eukaryota; kingdom Viridiplantae; phylum Streptophyta; class Pinopsida; order Cupressales; family Cupressaceae; genus Cupressus; species Cupressus sempervirens. Next base: position 201,290,012 of record CM053787.1, read on the forward strand.
CAATCTTTTAGTTGATTGTCTTGCTAATTTGGGTATTGACGGGGTTTATATTGACTCTTTACTTTTCCCACTTAACCTCCTTGATCTCCCTAACTTGGTAAATATTATGACAAAAGAATATGTTTAGAATAAGGTTGAGTCCTCCTCATATTTTATTTGATTGTAAATCATGACTTCTCTATGATTTCGCATATTTTTTCTTTTATGGATCTCACTTATTCTTTTGAGATATTATATGCAAGTTAGAGTCTTGGATTACACTTGCATCAAACGAATTTCTAATATCATGGTCTTAATTGAAGTTTTGGATGTAGATTAGTGATGGTAATCTCTTGTAAGGTCCCTCCTCGTATGTGCTTATTTAACATGAATTTCCCTATTAAATCTGTTATAGGAGATTTGAAATGTATATGAAGTAATGTGTTATGTTGTGAATGTCCTATTGAAATTGAGACCAGTTGATATATCCATGTTTTAATATTCAGTGATTCGAGAACTACTACATTATCTCGATTGTTTAAACATTAAAATTTCACTAATGATGATATGAGGTGTTTTCATCTAATGATGATGATGATGTTGATTATGGTACCTTGATGATTAGGTTAAATGTATTTAGATAGTTTAGTATTCCTTAATTAGAGATGTTTATGATGTTAGTTATATGCATGTCTAACGATGATTATTCAAGTATTTTAATTTGAATTAATGAATAAGTTATATTTTATTGATTATGTGATTTCTAATGATTAAATGTGAGTAGAAATGATTTAAACAATTAATTATATGAAAGATTCATGTTTGATTTATGCAACTATTTTATTGATTTTCTTGAGCTATTGATGTGTGCAATGAGTGTGCAAGATATTTTAGTTGGAAAATCTAATAGAGAAACAAAACTGAACCCTATGTACCCATTGTGGAAACTAGGGTTGAGTCTAAAAAAAAATGCAAACTTCGTTGTTCGTATTTTATTTGTATCATGGATTGAATGAATGTATCATTTTGTAATCAAGTGTTAATGTTTTGTAATAGTGATTTTTCAGCGTCACTTGACACTCGTAAATTGTATATGCATTTCAGCATGATAGTTAGGGTTAACCGAGTAACGTAAAGATCTAAGTTGGACTAGGTTAGTGACCTTTTTGCTAATCAGTTAATAATCAAGATTAATTACCCTAATCAAGATTTGTGAGTAATCTGCATTTTTGAAAATTGTTAGAAAGTCCTAAAATTTTCCTAACTTTTGATAGGTCCCTAATTAATCTTAAAGGCCTAAAATCATGAAATCTAAGTACCCAAAGGATATATGTATGAGTTTGAGGCATTTTCCATCCCCCTAGCCTCTTTTGTTGACTTTTATGGTCACTCAAAAACTCCATTTTCGCTTTAATGCGAAAATTGATTGTTTTCATCATGATTTGGATAACTTTAACTCCACCTTGAAGTTAGCCTTATGTCTAGTTGAGTTAGAAGACTCTAGAACTTTTAGGCAAGTGGGGGAGTAATTGCTTTTAGAAGTGGTTGAGTTTAGGATCTTATTTAGAGGCATTTTAAAGAGGGTTTGAGTGTTCACCCAACCTCTAGTTTTAGAGTGGAATTTAGGATTGAAGGAGAAGGAGAAAGAAGAGAATGCTCATCTCAAATTGTTTAATTGCCATAACCCAATTTTGAAGGTAGGAATCCTTTAGCTCATGTTATTCATGTTTTGTTGTATGCTTAAGTTATTTTGTTTGCATATGTATGTTTGTGTGTGTGTGTTGAATATGTTTAGAAGGGATTGAAATAAGTTTTTTGAAATATTTTTCCCTTGTGTTTTGCATTGAATTTCGAAAAGATTGTATGGGTTGTATCAGCATTACTCACCCTCAAATAGGGTAGAAGTGGCCATGTATGGGAGGAGGTCTTTAGTTGGACTCCAACAATGTAGAGTCTCTTCTCAGGATGGGAAGAAGGAGAGAGGGTAGGGTGTTATAGGCCCCTACTTGTTAGCACAAACCACGTTTTGAGTTTTAGAATGTAAGAATGGAAGAACGAAAGTTCTTGGGTTTATAGCCCTGAAAGGGCACCTGTTATGGTGTTGTGTCTGACATCTCCTATTGGAAAAATCCACCTTCTCTCTAGTCTAGTTCAATGTCGAACCTATTGTGAAAACCAAAATGGGAGTGAATGTTTGAATTTTTTTTTATGTTATGATTTGTTGTCTCTTGGTCAGTTTTCGTTCTCTCCATGATCACCGTGATGTGTTGCAAACTTCATAATGGTTTCCCTATTGTGGAGCCAAGAAGCAATTCAAAATTGTTATTGAAATTCAGTTATGTCGAGAGATTTCTCCTCGGGATAGAAATCATGTGTAAAAATGTTATATTTAAACTTATTGAAATGGCAACAATGTTGGGTTTTCTTCCTGATTTTTTCCCAGTAGAGCCTTTGAATTAGGTAGTTTAATAAAAAATGAGTAGTATTCCTTCATATGAATTTCTTCTTGTAATTCAGTTTATGCATGTGTATATTGAAAAATAGATAAAATGGTGATATACAATTATGCAATTTTAAGTTCAAATATATTTAAAAAAATTTATGTTATGGTTGGAACTTCAATTTAATTTCATGATTAATAGGAGATAAAATAAATCTTATATTGTTGTTAAAACAAATTATTCAACCCCTTTGTTTAACTAAGCATTTGGTAATTCCAATTAGAAAAGAAAATTATATACCTTCTTGTCATAAAAATAATTTACTTAGAAAATCCATACTTAGACAAAAATATGGACTTAAAAAAAATACCCTCCCAAGAGAAAAAATGCTCATTGGATTTTGTATGGGAGAAAAATTAATCATTCTTCTTTTTGGAAGAGAATCTCAAGGATTCCCTACATATTCTTCTTTTGAACTTATTAAATATTAAATATATAAATAAAAACAAAACAAAACAAAAAGAAAATTACTATAACAAATATCTTAAATACCCTAACCCTATCCTAATCTCTATCAAATAAACTTTTAACATTTATTACCCCCGCATATTCCTAAACTTTGAAATCAATGAGAGTTTGGAATTTTTTTTTAAATAACAAAAGTCAATGTCTTTAATGCTTTTAAAGGGGGATGACATCACCCCTGCAACCCCTTAAAATCTGTAGTCATACGAGACCACCGACATGGCATGGTATTAATGGACAATTTTTTAAAAAATTGTGCAAGTTGTATAAAGTTAAGACTTTTTAAAACCTTTTTACCTTTTTGCTTTTCTCTTATCCCATGCGTACTTTTTCAAAAAAATCCCTTGCTGCATTTTTTTAGCAACCTTGTGCCACGTGAGTGGTCTTGGGGTGTGGTAAAAAGGGTTTCGATTGTTAGTGGTTAGGTTAGTAGCATTTTAAATAAAGTTTCAAAATATTTAATTAGTATGTTTTTTTTTAATATTAGTATTGTTAGATGTTAGTTTAGTTTAGTTTATATTTTAATTAAAGTTTTAAAGTCTTAGATAGTTATGTTGTAAGGTAATTTAATTTTATATGTATTAAATTTTAGTTAATTAATATATTTTTAATAATAACAATTATAATTGTTTCTTTTAAAATTTGGTAGTTAGTGTTACTTTTTTTTTGTTGAAGTACTTTTTTTAGATTAGTAGGATGTTAGTTATTGGGTTAGTATGTATTTTAAATAGGGTTATATTTTAGTTTTAGAATATAGTAAATATTAGAATTTAGAAAGTATGTTGTTTTGTTTAAATGTGTTAGTAAAAATTTAAAGTTAGAATTTGTAATGTAATTGTTAAGTTGGTATGTTCAAAGTTTTAGTTGGGCTAGAGAATTATCATTTAGTTTTATTTAATTTTAGTATATTATTATTATTATTAGAAATGTTTTATTTTAGGGTAAATTATAGATTTAAATGTAATTAGTTTAGAATAAAGTTTAAATTTGTTATGTTGTTTAAGATAAAGGTTAGAAGTTAGTTTTGTTATTTTAAAATTTAGTAGCAATAAAATTGTAGGTTAGTTAAATTTAAGAAATTTGTTAGTTTAGTTTTATTTTAATAATGAAGATTAGTATTAGATTTAATTTATAAAGTTTAATAAATTTTAGTTAGTTGTTAATTGTTTAAGTAAATACTTTTAGTCAAAGTCTAGATAGCATTTATAAAGTATAAAATAATAGTTAATATTTTTAAATGGACTTTTGTTTTTAGAAAAATCTTATTTATAATTGCTAGATGTTAGACATGGTAAGTGACTAAATAGCTCTTCTTAAGTTTTATGTCTGTAGATTAATTTTGTTTTATTTAATGATATGAAATATGTTACGAATTTGATGATAAATTTTAGTATTAAGAAATGTTAGTAAGTCGAAGTTAATACTTGATAGTTTTTAATTAAATGGTCATTGGTGTTTCATTTTTCTTTTATAAAAATGTAATATAATAAATGTTGAAATAAATTAAGCAACGAATGATTTTGCCTACATGTTTAAAAAAAAAACTGAGATGTAGTCTTAAGGTTTTGCTAGGAGAACTTGTTATGTCTTATAATGTGCCTATGGCTTAGCCTACAAAATAAACTTATCGAACTTAGTGAACTTAATTATTATTGCTTTAATCTTAAAAAAAAAGTATTACGTGTGTTTTTGCCCTTTGTATTTTTGGGCATGACATTTTGGTATCAGAGCTCAGTTTCGTGACACTTGGGCAACAATGGGTCCATGTTAAGTGTGGACGTTTAAATATTACCATATGAAGCAGGGGCTTCTCCTTGTAGAATTTTAAGAAGCTAATGTATTCTTCCTAAACAATGATACCGATGACTAAACCTAAGCAAAAATTGAAATTTATATTAACGATTGTAAATGGTCAACCATAATCAAATAACCTTGTCTTAAATGACTAGAAACAACTTATTTGATGCAAGAATGTGATTTTTATATTAAAGTATATAATAGTCTCATACAAAATTTGAAATTATATTTAACACGACCATCTTGAGGGAAAACTAAATTAAGAACCCTAAAACAAGTTTGAATCATTAGAGTGGAAACGATTAAATAACTTAAAAATCAAAGAGAAAATGTTTCTCATCATCTTTAATAGAAGTTAGATTTTGACTGACTGAATCACTCATGGAAAAATTTAATATATATTGTTCCAGTAATCCTCGAAAAGAAAACAAGAGCTAATTTGGAATATACAAGTAACATTTGGAAACCTCGAATGATGGGATTACTAATGCGAGAAGTTGTTCAACATGAGAGAGTCAGTTAGGAACGTACAAAGAATATGAATATCTTAGGTTACTATAGGGAATGGAACCCTAATCACAGAATGAATCTATCTAAAATATATGGTGCTAAGAATGAAATTAAATGGCGATAAGTACGTAACATATAGTATTGAATTAGTAAGATGGGAATATGCAAACTTTTGAGTTAGGGTTATGTGAGTCTAATTATGTTAGCAAGTTTATTATATAAGCATGAGTAATACTAAATTGTAACTATCAAGTGAATAATTATAGACTATAGTATTGAAATTATTGAATCAAATATAACCCTACAATATAGAGAAAGTAAAATCGCAATGAGGTCATCAACCTAATACAAACTAAAAGTTCAAGTATCAAAGTTAAGTAATAAGAGGACTATAAGCCACAAGGTGTGATAAGAACAATGACAATGACCTATATCATCAGCAAGGAGATGGTTGTAAGAATGAATAAGTAAACATTGACAACATCCTAATAATGGTTTTATACCTATGTAGTTGCAAACCTATAACCTAAGAATGAATTCATAAGTCATTTATGACTAAGAGACATAAAATATGGATTATTGTTAAGAACAATAGCATTCAGTACATTCTTGGATGATAATTAGAACTTGTGTGAATGATGGAATAACATGGACAATGATATATGTATATGTATAAAGGATCATACCAATTTGGTGAGATTGATAACACAACTTCAGCTGGTATATTATGGTGAATTTGACCTAAGAAAGATTATGTGTATGTACCCTAATATGTAAATATAGTGAATTGAGGATAAGAGATTTGGTTTCATAATTGCAACTCAGAGTATAACTCTACTAACACTAAGGTCTCCACATGTTAGAGTCTTTGGAAAGAAACCAATATAATAAACAAGAAGATTGATGGAGACTCATTTTAGTATCCTCGCATTTGCACTTTTGAGTGAGTTCTGATTAGGGAAAACCCCCTAGTACAACTAACCCTAATTATAGGGCAATGTCAAAAAAGATAAGTATGTAGTGAGTATGTGAGATTGATCATAGGTTGATTGACATGGTCTTTAAACCACCATCTAATTTCAATTCAAGAGCTCTGCAGTCTTTTTGGAAGACTTAAGATTCCTCATTTTCCTCAGTGACCCTGGTACGACTGCATTATGTCAGTAATCTAAATTTTTTGAGTAATTAGATTTATTTCCTTATTTGTTTGATTTTAGATTTTGGTACTCTTAATGTTCTTCCTTTTTGCCATTAGTGTAATCTGGGGCTATTTAACCAATTGTATTATTGATGGTTCTATTTTGCCTCTTGGTTATGTCTTTATTTGTCATGCCCAAACTACGAGGGCAAAAACACACAATTTTTTTTTAAAAATTAAATCATAATTAAAATGCTCTAAGTTCGATATGGTTGCATACACAGTTAAAGTAAAGGTTCTCTACATTTCATCTTAAGGTTATAATCTTGTGGAGGAATACATTGTTAAGATTTTGAAGCTTTCGCTATTAGATTGATATCGATCATTAGTTACGTTATTACATTAACTTCCCAACAATATACTAAAATTATTTAAATAATAGTTTAGATGAATTTGGGTTAAAATTAATTGAAGTGTCTAATCAAGGACTAATTAAAAGAATTATCACCTCTACCCATACATATATGTATACTTTATTTAGCTTTGACCAATTATTAATTTCTTAGATGAACATTAATTGACAATCTGACTGATTTATTGAAAAGTCCCATTAAAAAATGTTAACTAAATTGAAGAGAAATAAAAAAGTAGAAAATTAATGCACTGACACTACTAACTTAATTTTCAGATAATACATGTTCAATGTTCTTAAAGTCCTTTAGAAAATTTAAACCATCTAACAAATAAAATCTACATTTAAACTTATTTTAAATAGCCAATTATCCTTTAAATAAAAACTAATTAATACTCAAAAATTAGACTAACTTTAATACTAAAACTAACTAAATTTTACTATCAATATATGACTAACTAAAAACTTTATTAATTTAAACTAACATCACATAACTAACACAAATCTAAACTTAATTAAATTTAAAACTAACTAACTTAAACTAAAATAAAATAATTTAAAAAAAAAACATGATACAAAAACTAAATTAATTATTAACATAATACTAAATTTAAAAAAAAAAAAAACAAACTAAGCTAAAAACAAACCTAATCTACCCCACCCAAACACTTCAACACATACCCAAGCGCTCATTTCAAACCCATGCGCTTTTTCAAACAAGAGGCGCTCTGCCCAAGCACATTAAAAGCTGACACCACTGACCAAAGGGATGGAGGCGCCAAGGTCAAAAGGTAACACTAGTTTAAATCAAATGCAAATGTTTTGCAACAACTTTTGTCATTGATTCCCACCTAAGACTTGCGCCTAGAAAACTCAAGGATGGCGATCCAAAGGCAGAGTTGGGAGTTGGTGTATTTAATGCAATCCCCAACCAAAAGCCATGATGACACTTTAGTGCATATCCCATGAAATCTTTATCACTGCACAAGGATAGATTGAGGAGACAGTGACATCACCCCCTTAGCCCCCCCCCACCCCCGCCCCCACGCACCCGCCCCCCCCATGATCACAATTTTTTTGACTTTGTTTATATATTTAAAACATAAGTCTTTTCAAACTCCATATAAGAGCTGCATTCAAAAAGGGGATATGGGAAAAGCATTGAAGACATAAAGTTATATAGGTTGATATAGGATATTTAGGATATTAGAATTATAAGTATTTTATATTATGAATATATTATATATATATATATATTTTGAATGATATTATTTCTCTTATGATATTCAATATATATAGGAATCTTAGAAGATTCTCTATCACCAAAGGAAGAATAAATTGGTTCTCATACAAAAATCAGAGAGTTTTTACTCTCTTGAGACACTTTTTTTTTTTTTTGCCTTTATTTTTCTAAGTATTAAGAAAATTTAAGAACAACAACAAAAGCATAAAGATAATTTTTAAAAAAAAAGTATGACTACCAATTTTGCCCATTTATCAAAGGAGGGTATATATATACAAATTTTTTCATTGAATTTTTGCTAACACCTAGTTAAACTAAGAATCTAATATCAACTTAAAATAACATTGCAAGATTGATTTTTTTTTAAAAATAAAAAATAAAAGTCACAAAATTGAACTTTCATTTATAACACAATTTTTGTTTCCAACATATAAGAAAAATTGAAATTTGCCTAATTGAATCAACATCATTTCCATCCTATTTTTGATGTGCATTCATATAACTGAAAATTATGATTAATTCTCATGATAAGCAATATTACTCAATCACCATTTTATTGGCAAACTTGATTCAAAGGCTCAGCCGGGAAAGAACTAGAAAGAAAACTCGGCGTCGTTGCCATTACAAAATTTTTTTGAAATACAATTACATAGGATTGTAATCCCAAAATTACAACAATTTATTTGAATTTCCTTCATGACCCTCATCAAGGGTTCCATATTAATTTCTGCAACACATTTCTAAGAACTGTGGAGAGAACAAAATCTAATCAGGTGTCAACAAGCATGACCAAGAGACAAATCAAACATGCATATTCATACTAGGTGTTCACAACAGGATTCACAATGAATCAAAACTAGGGAAAGGTGGATTCTTCCAACAGGAGAAGTCAGACACAACACCAAAATAGATGCCCAATCGGGGCTATAAACTAAGAACTTTCATTCTTCCATTTTAACATGCCAAACTCATACGAGGTTTGTGCTGACAGGTAGGGGCCCATAACACTCTATCCTCTCTCCCTCTTCTCATCTTGAGAAGAGACTCTACACTTGTTGGAGTCCAACTAAAAAGACCTTTCCCAAAATTGGTCACTTCTGCCCTATCCAAGGGTGAGTAATACCAAAACACCCATACAAGAAAACTTGAAAATTAAAACATAAACATGAAAGAAAAGCATTCAAGAACATGGTTTTCAATCCTTCCCAACATACCCAACATATATACAAGCATCCAAACAACAAGAATTAGCATAAGCATAAAATAAGCATGAAAATATGAACAAGGGAGATGAAGAACTCCTACCTTCATAAAGAGGTAATGGCAAATGGACAATTTGAGTAGAGCTTTTCCCTTCCTTGCCTTCAATCTTCCAAGACTCCTCTCTAAAAGTAGAGATTGGGTAACAACCAACACTACTCCAAGAAGGACCTCTAAATAAGTCTCAAACTCAACCACCAAAAAGGGCAATTACTTCTCCCACCCATCTACAAATCTAGAAGTCTCTAACTCAACCCATACTAAGGTTAACCACTAAGTGGGGTTGAGGTGATGCAACTCATGGTAACCACTTGCAATTTTCGTACAAAGGCAAAAATAGACTTTTTGAGTGATCTCAAAAGTCAACAAAAGGGGCTTAGGGGTTGGAAAATGTCCCCAACCCATACCCATACCCTTTGGGTATAAAAATTTCATGTTTTAAAACCTTAGGAATAGATTTAGAACCAAACAAAAGCTAAGAAATATTTAGGACCATCTAACAACTCTAAAAATGCAGATTAAGCACTAAACCAAATTAAGGGTGACTAAACTTGATTAAGAACCAAATTAGCAAAAAGAAACTAACTTAATCTGACTTAGGTCCAAAGGTTACACAGCTAACCCTAACTAGCACACTGAAGAGCATATGCAAATTCACGAGTGTCAAGTGACACTATAAGAACACAGTTAAGAACATTAATAGTTACTGATCACAGAAAGATACATACATATAGCTCACAATTAATTTAGTTATAAACAACAAGGTTTCCACAATTAGCACATAGGGATCAGTTCTATTCCTCCGTCGAGTTTCTCGACTAAATATCTTGCACACTCATTGCACACATCAGTAGTCCCATAAAATCACATGCACATATGTATATATACGTATCAAAAATCACATAAATTGAAACATACATCTTAAAATCAATCAGGGTTTCTTTCATCCTACTTATATCCTTAATCATAAAAATTCAATAATCAATGTGTTAATCCTGCATTTACTTATTTCATCAACATACATATACATAAAACATTAAATGATGAACATCAAATATCTGGAAGTAAACATCACACAACATGAAATAATATAATATGATATGTTCAATGTATCTGATAGTGTCTCGACGTATTGAGTCATAAGTATCAAAATAATAATGTAACAACTAAGGCTACGAAGGGTCGGGCCAAGGCCTCACATTATTCTTGATTAATTTTTTTTCTATAGTGGCCACTCTTTATTCTCTTTTTTTCAGACTTTTGCGCTGGATGTTTCATCTTTGATGTCAAATTTAAATTGTGAGGCACTTTCTTTTGAAATTTTGTTGGCAAAGTGACATATGATGGGCCTACCAAAAGGGATTCCTGATGATTAAGTGGATGTTTAACATTAGGGTTTGGGGTTATTAGTGAGAGTATTCATGCCCCACCCTTTCCCAAGACTTCGAGAATAGGACTAGTGATATCTGTGGACTATTACGAGCAATAAAATTGCACCTAAGCATACAACTAGATAAGGTTATGAGTGAACCTAATGAATTTTTAGATGCAAAAAGGTGCAAGTGTAGCGATGGACTGTTTAGTATCCTATCAAGAAATCAGTATGTCATGAAAACTTTAAAGGAAAAGTGTTTAACCCTACATAAAGAGCCAAGTTGCATTATAAAAAATCTCATTTGAAGGAGTCTCATACAACTGTTACTTGATGAGTGGATATGTGGAATTAAGAATATTTTATTATATTTTTATTATTAGAGACTCTATAAGTATTTTATACTAGATTAGAATGTTGTTTTTATGTGACCAATATGTCTTAAGATGTATTTGACCCTGAAAAATGTAACCATGTCAGAGTTTTGGATTGAACTTCGCTTTTAGAATTGGTAATTTGGCAGATAGGTTATCATCCCTGTATAAGTATGTGAGTTAATAATCATTCTTTTTATAAGAATAAATCTTGGAATAAGTCTAGACAAGGTCTAACATAGAATGACCATTCTAGTTGTGCGACTTCTAGGAGGAAGTCAAAGGCCAGTGGGGGACGATGTAAGGTCCCTCCTCGTATGTGCTTATTTAATATGAATTTCCTTGTTAAATCTATTATCGGAGATTTGAAATGGATATGAAGTATTGTATTTTGTTGTGAATTTCCTATTGAAATTGAGAGCAGTTGATACATCCATGTTTTAATATTCAATGATTCAAGAACTACTGCATTATCTTGATTATTTAAACATTAAAATTTCACTAATGATGATACGAGGTGTTTTCATCCAATGATGACAATGTTGATTATGGTACCTTGATGATTACGTTATATGCATTTAGATAGTATAGTATTCCTTAATTAGAGATATTTATGATGTTAGGTATATGTATGCCTAACGATGATTATTCAAGTATTTTAATCATGAATAAGTTATGTTTTATTGATTATCTGATGATTAAATGTGAGTAGAAATGACTTAAACAATTAATTATATGAAAGATTCATGTTTGATTTATGTAACTATCTAGATAAGTTTTGAATATATGTATGTGATTTTCTTGGGCTACTGATGTGTGCAATGAGTGTGCAAGATATTTTAGTTGAAAAATCCAATGGAGAAACAAAACTGAACCCTATGTACCAATTGTGGAAACCAAAGTTGAGTCTAACAAAAGACACAAACCCTGTTATTCGTATTTTATTTGTATCGTGGATTGAATGAATGTATCATTTTGTAATCAAGTGTTAATGTTTTGTAACAATGATTTTTTAGTGTCGCTTGACACTCATAAATTGTATATGCATTCCAGCATGATAGTTAGGGTTAACCAAGTAACCTAAAGATCCAAGTTGGACTAGGTTAGTGACCTTTTTGCCAATCAGTTAATAATCAAGATTAATTACCCTAATTAGGATTTGTGAGTAGTTTGCATTTTTGAGAGTTATTAGAAAGTCTTAAAATTTTCTTAACTTTTGATAGGTCCCTGATTAATCCTAAAGCCCTAAAATTATGAAATCTAAGTACCCAAGGGGTATGGGTATGGGTTGGAGGCATTTTCCACCCCCCTAGCCCCTTTTGTTGACTTTTATGGTCACTCAAAAACCCCATTTTTACTTTATTGCGAAAATTGATTGTTTTCATCATGATTTGGATAACTTTAACTCCACCTTGAGTTCAACCTTATGTCTAGTTGAGTTAGAAGACTCTAGAACTTTTAGGCAAGTGGGGGAGTTATTGCTTTTAGAGGTGGTTGAATTTAGAATCTTATTTAGAGGCATTTTTTAGAGGGTTTGAGTGTTCACCCAACTTCTAGTTTTAGAGTGGAATTTAGGATTGAAGGAGAAGGAGAAGGAAGTGAATGCTCATCTCAAATTATTTAATTGCCATAACCCGATTTTGAAGGTAGGAATCCCTCAGTTCATGTTGTTCATATCTTGTTGCATGCTTAAGTTATTCTGTTTGCATATATATGTTTGTGTGTGTGTTGAATATGTTTGGGAGGGATTAAAACATGTTTTCTTAAATGTTTTTCCTTTGTGTTTTGCATTGAATTTTGAATAAATTGTATGAGTTGTATCAGCATTACTTACCCTAGGATAGGGTAGAAGTGACCATGTATGGGAGGAGGTATTTAGTTGGACTCCAACAATGTAGAGTTTCTTCTTAGGATGGGAAGAGGGAGAGAGGGTAGGGTATTATGGGCGCCTACTTGTTAACGCAAATCACATTTTGAGTTTTGGAATGTAAAAATGGAAGAACAGAAGTTCTTGAGTTTATAGCCCCAAAAGGGCACCTGTTATGGTGTTGTGTCTGACATCTCCTATTGAAAAAATCCACCTTCTCCCTAGTCTAGTTCAATGTCAAACCTATTGTGCAAACCAGAATGCGAGTGAATGTTTGATTTCTTCTTTATGTTATGATTGGTTGTCTCTTGGTCAGTTTTCATTCTCTTCATGATCACCATGATGTGTTGCAAACTTCACAATGGTTTCCCTATTGTGGAGCCAAGAAGCAATTCAAAATTGTTATTGAAATTCAGTTGTGTTGGGAGATTTCTCCTCGGGATAGAAATACTGTGTAAAAATGTTATATTTAAACTTATTGTTGAAATGACAATGATGTTGGGTTTTCTTCCTGGTTCTTTCCCAACGGAGCCTTTGAATCAGGTAGTTTAATATAAAAAATGAGTAGTATTCCTTCATATGAGTTTCTTCTTGTAATTCAATTTATGCATATGTATATTGAAAAATAGATAAAATGGTGATATACAATTATGTAATTTTAAGTTCAAATATATTAAATTTTTTTTATGTTATGGTTGGAACTTCAATTTAATTTCATGATTAATATGAGATAAAATAAATCTTACATTGTTGTTAAAACAAATTATTCAACCCCTTTGTTTAACTAAGCATTTGGTAATTCCAATTAGAAAAGAAAAGTATATACCTTCTTGTCATAAAAATAATTTACTTAGAAAATCCATACTTAGACAAAAATATGGACTTGAAAAAAAATCCCTCCCAAGAGCAAAAATGCTCATTGGATTTTGTATGGAAGAAAAATTAATCATTCTTCTTTTTGGAGCAGAGAATCTCAAAGATTCCCTAAATATCCTTCTTTTGAACTTATTAAATATTAAACATAAAAATAAAAACAAAACAAAACAAAAAGAAAATTACTATAACAAATATCTTAGATATCCTAACCCTATCCTAATCTCTATCAAATAAACTTTTAACATTTATTACCCCCTCATATTCCTAAGCTTTGAAATCAATGACAATTTCAAGTTTTTTTTAAAATAACAAAAGTCAATGTCTTTAATGCCTTTAAAGGGGGATGACATCACCCTTGCAACCCCTTAAAATTTGCCATATGAGACCATGTACATGGCATGGTATTAATGGATAGATTTTTTAAAAATTGTGCAAGTTGTATAAAGTTAAGACTTTTTAAACCTTTAAACCTTTTTGCTTTTCTCTTATCCCATGGGTACTTTTTCAAAAATATCTCTTGCTGCATTTTTTACTAGCCTCGTGCCACGAGGGTGGTCTTGGGGTGTGGATAAAAGGGTTTAGATTGTTAGTGGTTAGGTTAGTAGCATTTTAAATAAAGTTTCAAAATATTTAATTAGTATTTTTAAAAAATATTAGTATTGTAGATGTTAGTTTAGTTTAGTTTATATTTTAATTATAGTTTTAAAGTCTTAGATAATTATGTTGTAAGGTAATTTAATTTTATATGTATTAAATTTTAGTTAATTAATATATTTTTAACAATAACAATTATAATTGTTTCTTTTAAAATTTGGTAGTTAGTGTTATTTTTTTTTGTTGAAGTATTTTTTATAGATTAGTAGGATGTTAGTTATTAGGTTAGTATGTATTTTAAATAAGGTTATTTTAGTTTTAGAATATAGCAAGTATTAGAATTTAGAAAGTATGTTGTTTTGTTTAAATGTGTTATTAAAAATTTAAGGTTAGAATTTGTAATGTAATTGTTAAGTTGGTATGTTCAAAGTTAAGTTAATTAGTTATTTAATTTTAGTATATTATTATTATTATTAAAAATGTTTTATTTTAGGATAGATTATAGATTTAAATGTAATTAGTTTAGAATAAAGTTTAAATTTGTTATGTTGTTTAAGATGAAGGTTAGTAGTTAGTTTTGTTATTTTAAAATTTAGTAGTAATAAAATTGTAGGTTGGTTAAATTTAAGAAATTTGTTAGTTTAGCTTTATTTTAATAATGAAGATTAGTATTAGATTTAATTTGTAAAGTTTGATAAATTTTAGTTAGTTGTTAATTGTTTAAGTATATACTTTTAGTCAAAGTCTAGATAGCATTTATAAAGTATAAAATAATAGTTAATATTTTTAGATGGACTTTTATTTTTAGATAAATCTTATTTATAAATGCTAGATGTTAGACATGGTAAGTGACTAAATAGCTCTTTTTAAGTTTTATGTATGTAGATTAATTTTGTTTTATTTAATGGTATGAAATATGTTACGAATTTGATGTTGAATTTTAGTATTAAGAAATGTTAGTAAGTCAAAGTTAGGACTTGATAGTTTTTAATTAAATGGTCATTGGTGTTTTATTTTTCTTTTATAAAAATGTAATATAATAAATGTTGAAATAAATTAAGCAACAAATGATTTTCTCTAAATGTTTTTTTTAAAACTAAGATGTAGTCTTAAGGTGTTGTTAGGAGAACTTGTTATGTCTTATGATGTGCCTATGCCTTAGCCTACGAAATAAACTTATCGAATTTAGTGAACTTAATTATTATTGCTTTAATCTTTAAAAAAAAATTATTACGTGTGTTTTTGCCCTCTGTATTTTTGGGCATGACATCTCTGTGACAGTTTTTGCATGGGCTCTGGGTCTTGTCTCTGGCACTAATCAATGAATTGTATTCATATGAGTTTTGGGCTCTTTGTAATTACTATATTCTCGATTTGGGAATCTCTAGGACAAGATTCATTATTGTTGAGAGATACTCTCTCTTGATATAGTATTTCTTATTCTGCATCCCTTTTTTGTATTAGGCAATGACCAGAGTTTTTCTTTTTTGGTTCTTTTCTCTCAGAGTTTTTTTGAACCGGTTATTATTAATACAAATTATATAATGTTTGGCCAAAAATAAATAAATATTATACTTATATCTAAACTAATTTAATAATAATATTTTTTTGGAAAGCAAAAGATTAATTGAGAGGAAAACATGTTGTAACTAAACATATACATACACATGAAAATAAATATACTAAAAATAGAAACTAAGAATAGTACGGTTACATGCATGTGAAAACAAATATGCTAAAAGTAGAAAGCTAAGTATAATATGGTTACATGCATGTGAAAACAAATATACTAAAAATAGAAACTAAGTATAGTACAATTACATGCATGTGAAAATAAATATGCTAAAAATAGAAAACTAAGTTTAGTATGGTTACATGCATGTGAAAACAAATATACTAAAAATAGAAACTAAGTATAGTACGGTTACATGCATGTGAAAATAAATATGCTAAAAATAGAAAGCTAGGTATAGTATGGTTACATGCATGTGAAAATAAATATGCTAAAAATAGAAAGCTAAGTATACTATGGTACATTCATGTGAAAATAAATATGCTAAAAATAGAAAACTAAGTATAGTATGGTTGCATGATTTGATATATCAAAGACATGTGAAAATACTAATTGCATGTGTATTTTTATTTTATATAATTTAATTTTCAGATTTATTTATTTAAATTTATTTATTATTAATTAATTTAAAAAATTAAATTAATACTACTCATTTTTTTATAAAGTGAATGTTAGTATTAGGATTATTTAAGTCTAATTAAACTCTTAGTTGCATATAAATGATTTTATATTTATTAATGCAAGAGGGAGGTTAATAAATAAATATTTAAAATTTTATTATATTTTAAGAGAAGTTGTGTTAGAGTTCACTTTGTAATTATTTAGTTCTTTATGAGAGAAATTACAAATAATTAAATTAAATTAATAATTTTATCTCTAGTTGCACTGTGAATTAAAGAAAAATTAAATATTAATATTGGACTTAAATAGAAGTCAAATTAATATTTTGGAAATGAAATTGATATTAGCATTTGATCTAATAATATACATTTATGTTATTAATTAAATCATTTATGATTTAAGATTATTTAAATTAATAATATGATAATATTGCATGATGTTTTATATGCACAAAAAGATTGAATATTTTAATACTTTTTGTTTTAAAATTAGTATATTAGCATAACAATTTATATTAACATGTATATTCTTACCTTATTTCTAAACACATTCTTATGACCCAAACTAAATAAGAGAAATTGATGTAACTAAATCATGTGGCTGAAAACTATGTGCTTTCTAATATTCTATTTATAGTCTTGTGATGTTTATTTTCATGATGATTTTTCTTTGTGGGTTGTTTAGTTGGCCAAGTTAGGATGTGCATTAGAGACATTTTTGAGATTTCTTTTATGATTATTTGACTAGATGTCATGATGTACTTTATGATTTGATTTGAGATTTATATTTTATGAGCTTTATGCTATTGAGCATTTATGAGGACTTCGATTTTGAGAACCAATGTTATTGTTGGGTTGTCTGTTAAAGAATCAAATTCGATCAATATTACTTTTTGTAGTATGGGACACTATTGTGGTTTGTGATATTTGGGAAGGTAGTCTAGGTGCATGTTTATGAGAGTGGCTTGCAATGGAGGCTAGGGTCCAAAGTGGCTGCTAGGGTAACTTATTGTAAGTTGTGTAATAAGTGATAACATAGTAACTAAAATATCTTGCTTAGACCTTTTCTTGAGACACATTAAAAATATAAGTTAAAGATTTTTCCTCGTCCATACCTTGAGTTCTTGTATAGACTAAGGATGAGATAGAGATGATACCTTGAGAGGTATGACTAGTTTCCTCATCATCATGAGAGGGTATTCTAGTTCTGCATAGAGTCACTAGTGGGCCAGGTGCAAGGCCCACACTAGTACCCTATTTTAGATCCTGATCAAATAAATATGATTAGGAGTTAATAAGGTTATGATTGACATTTTTGTTACTAATAATGATTTATGAGACCCTATAGGAGACTAATGTAGATTTTGATTATTATAAGGTTGATACCCTATCCAATAACATTAGGTCAATAAGATAAGACCACATGAAAATGAGACTCACAATGTTTAAGCTGAGAACCTGGCCACGAGATTCAAGGTATGATTTACTAGACAATTAGAGGAGATGAATTAGCATTCACTCTCATAAGAAATAACAATGAATATAGATCAAATGATAAAAAAACATAATGGTTGCACTTGTAGATTTGGTTTTAAATTATGATGACATAATTATGGAAACATTCTAATAGTCTAAGAAATTAACCCTACAAACACATACACACCCCCTCGTAATGAGATAAAGGAGTATTGCTAGGAATGTCGTTATGATTAACTTGATTCAAAGGATACTATGTTACATGTTGTATATTAGTGATTTCTACCAAGAGGCATATACTAGATTCTATTTAATTGTTTTAAGGATTTAATAGACATGACTCCAGTGTTTCATGGTTATGATAGACAAGTTTTGTGATGGTGTTTAGAATGGTAATTTTGTTATGATAAGATAGATAAACGTTGATACACGTATTTTGATATTGCAATGTTTTGAATATTTTATGGAAATGATTAGATGAAAGTTAATTGTATATGTTAATGCGAATTATGTGGTATTGAATTATTATGCACTTATTTGTATAATATTTCATTGGGCTACTGATGGTTAAGTTGAGTGTGCAGGAAAGTTGAACCATGGAAATTATTCGGGGAAACAAGGTTCAAACCTATGTGAACACGGTAAAGCCAAGGTGAATCTTTGGAAGATTCAAAACCTCGTTGTAATGTGTTTATTTCGTAATGTGCTTGTGCCTGGGTGTTATAGTTTAGAGATCATGATTAGTTAGTGACATGTCATCGTGATGTGTAAAGTATTTAATGTGTGTGTATGTGTGTGTGTGTGTCATTTGACACTTGTGTTGTCTATGTGTAAATGACATGTCATAAAGGATTTTTTTGGGCATGAAGTCACTTAACCTAAACTAAATCCAATTATGAAATTAAGTAACCCACCTTAGAGAGTGTTAGGATGAGTCACCTTCATGATGGAATTCAAATTCAAATTGGTAGGAACTTTAGAGAGAGACTAAAAGAGGTTCCTAAGTGGTATTTTGGTGAAAATAAGTCACCCATATGATAGTAGTATAGGTTGGGGGTCTAAATATACTGATAAGTTGGTCTAGGAGACTTAGGGGACCCTCTAAACTAGTCACTTTCAAGCCAATTCGAAAATCAGAGTGTCACATGACTTCTTTCCTCATTTCCCCACTTGGTCAAGTTCCTATTGGTAGAAAGCTACAAGGGGGTAAGAGGGGTAGGTGGGGATGGTAGTGGAGGTCCTTTTAGGGAGCTTGTGCCAAAATTAGGGATTGTTCATCCACTCTCTAATTGTAGAGACATATAGGTTTATGGAAGAGAAGCCTGGAAGCCAAGGAAGGAAAAGATCTTCATCATCATTTCATAGCCATAGCTTTTAAGGAGGTTAGTGCTTCATGCCATATTTTCTCTCATCTCATGAAGTTGAAAGATGGAAATTTGTAAGAGTATTCTTGTAAGTTTTATGTGTTGCATATGGTGTGAAATTGTAAATGTTTGGGTATGTGAGTGTGTATGATTGAATCTATTTGCATTTGGTTTTGTTTCTTGGCTTGTTTGTTGTGGATTGAATGATGTATTGGGTGTGAAGGCTTCACTCACCCTTGGGAGGGAAGAGAAGCCTTGGGTGAAGGGGTTAGTTGGGCTTAACATTGTAGTTAAGAAATCCTTCTCTTGGAGAGGGGATAGTTTTCATGGAGTATGGGTTCCATTGAAGCCATATGCCTTTCTATTTTTCTATGGGAGGTATAAGTGAGGAAGTGTGAAGAGGAGTAAGTGTTGATAGCCTTGTTGAGGCATGTGTTCTTGATAGCATTTTCTATGGGAGGTATAAGTGAGGATGTGTAAAGGGGAGAAGTGTTGATAGCCTTGTTGAGGCATGTGTTGTTGATAACCTTGTTATGGCATGCTTCTTGGGAATCCTTATTGGATTAATGCAATTGCAAGATTTGTTGTTTCACAAGGATATGACATTCTCCTCCTTGAAGAGCCCACCTTCACCCAATGTTTATGATTCCAACTGCGAATCATTGTGCAAGCCTTGGTTGGGGATTGGAAATGTGCTGTTAAATGTGGTATTCATGTTGGGTCTTGTTTCTATGATTATGTTGAATGTATCCCAGTTGAGCCTTGTTTCCCTTGGCGTGGGGGTGGTCTCCTAGAGGCCTAGGTTGGGAGGTGAGCCTCCATGGTTCATCATTTTACCTCTCATTTGTAGGTCCTGGTTGGATGGTCTTGTAAACTTGGAGCTCTTATTGTCTTTCCATGTGCATAGGAGAAGAATACACTATGGTGTTCAAGATTGAGTTAGAACACGAGCTACATCTTGATATGTGAATCTAAATGTGTTGTAAGGGTAATGTCATGGTTTCATTTCAATTGTCAAATAGGAAGGGTTAAGAGTACCTATGTATTGTAGAAGGTATCCCTTGTGTACATTTGTGATACTTTGTTTCCACCACCTTTTTGTAACATGAGGATATCATAGAAGAGTTGTAATGATTGAGAGATTATTTCTTTTGTATTATCTACTGATCAACTACATCATATAATAAATATGCATAAACATTCAAATTGATCCTCTCAAAAGATAGTATTGATAGAAAGGATTATCCTTGT
Source organism: Cupressus sempervirens (assembly GCA_028749045.1). Taxonomy (NCBI): domain Eukaryota; kingdom Viridiplantae; phylum Streptophyta; class Pinopsida; order Cupressales; family Cupressaceae; genus Cupressus; species Cupressus sempervirens. The sequence goes on from CM053787.1 coordinate 201,310,684, forward strand.
TGAAAGATATTATCATTTTTGCTTTATTGCATAATAGCGAGAAAGTACATTCAAATTGAAATCTACATGAGAATATGATGTTAATCCTTATCTTTGAGCAATGGTTTCTAAACTTCATAATGCACAAATGGGAACAATTCAAATAGTTTCATATAAAATCTTGTCATAAAATGTATATTCATAGCATTAAGTTTAATGTCTAAATGTGAAAAGAAAAATCATCAACCTAGATTATACAAGTATGGAGAGTACCTCCAAATTAGCATAATAATATCCTATAAAGGATAGAGTGGACTTAGAGGTAGGAATTCAATACAGAACAAAGAAGCATATTGTGTGAAGAAAATAAACATAAGCTACAAATGCACAAATCTTCTTTCGAAAATGTATGAGCAAAATAAATAAAGTCTCTAGCCAATATAGATCAATAAAATATTAAATTAAATGATAAACAAAATTAAATAATAAACAAAAAAAATATTAATTAAATCTTGATGCTGCTGCCCTTCATTGCATTAGGCGACCAATACTTGCTTATGAGCAAGAAGATCACATAGGGAAGAGGGAGGGGAAGGGTCCCACCTTCCCATCTCCCCATTCACGTCTACCAAGCTCATAAGCACTTAAAGCGCTAGCCAAATCTGACTTAATGTTAGAAATTTAATTCACCCACCTAGGAAAAAGGCCTTGGGTCGGCTAGGAGAAGTGGCCACGTGGTTATAGGGGAGACAAGGGTTATAAAGTTATATGTGTTTGGTATGCTCGGGTCTCATCAAATGTGGTCATGTTAGGCACATATTTGTGTTAAGTCACCTCCACTTGGAAGGCAAGAAAGACGCCCATCTAGTTGCCTAGTTGACCTAGTGTATGGTGGAATTTTGTGGGTAGGTAGGTCCCTGGTCAACATTATGTAGGGTATGTTATGTTATTAATAGGATGAGTAATAACGTTTTGGGAATATATTATTGCAAGAGGTTGTAAGTTAGTAGTTGTAGGGAGGAAATTGTATCATAGATAATTAAGTATAGAGTGGTTAGACAGTAGATAAGATGGGAATAAAAGAATAAAGTAGGTTAGAGAGAAATTATATATTAGTGAAATTTTAGTGTTAAGTATGGACTTGAATAGTGGATAGCAAAATTGTTATTTTAAAATTTACTTAGTAATTAGTTATGTGACATTAGGATGTAAGGGGGAATAGCTCAATTGGTAATCAATTCTAAGGATTTAGTTTGTAGGCATTAATTGATTGGTTAATAAGATGTGAAGTATGAATAATATTCAATGTAACGAGTTAGTGAATAATTAAGGTTTAGAAGGGAAATCTTTGTTGCATAGTGTTTTGGCATAAATATTTGAGTATCATTATTTAAAACGGGTACCATAATCGAATTTCTATACAAGAAGATTTAATAGTGCAAAATTGAAAAGCATGTTATGGCAACCTATGAGTAACATGACCTAACTTGAATATGAATGTGAAGAAGATCACTTAGAGTTCAAATCAAGCACAGTTGTGGAAATTGGAATTTAATAATAATAATAATAATTATATAAATAAATAAATAAATAAATAAATAAATAAATAAATAAATATATATATATATATATATATATATATATATATATATATATATATATATATATATATATATATATATATATATATATATATATATATAGACAAATTCAAAATAAAATAAAATAAAATATAAGCATTGAATTGAGGTTGAATCATATACCTTGGAAAGTACATATACAGATAGTGAATAGATATGTTTATCCAACATCTTTACATCTCTGGTTTAAGTTGTGAAACCATATTGTGAGGAGATTGGGTATCTGACATTTTACCAAACTAGGACATGAAATTGAAAGTAACATCAATGCTTACTCGCTAGGATCATGTGGGAAAATCTATTGCCCTAAAAGCTATTGCTACCTAATCATCACCTAAACCCTAAATAATGTGATAGTATTCCTGTCAAGTGGATTTTTCTTGTCATCATACTAGAGCATCGTATGGAACATAACTTCTGACATCATCATCAAGCTAGGTCCATCCATTGATCAACTATATCCTAAAGGTACCAATAAAATGTAACTACATATCACATTATACCCTAACCTAGGGGAAAGTTAAGCAACCTATTACTGATAAGAAAATTTCTCTTTGACAAACAATCCATTTTAGAGATTACTATCAATCTGAGTTTTAGTATGTGATCGCATAGAACACCTGTTGAACGTAACGGTTAATGAAACTAGGTATGGATGTATTATAATCATCTAACTCTGTGTCAACTTAGCTGCAGTATGCTTAGGTCATTGTGTGACTCCTTAAGATAACCTTAACCTCATGCCAGTATGAACGTCTTATCTAACTATCACAGACATTGAAATTATTGATGTACAATTTAGTTGTAAAAATATATATATATATATATATATATTTTTAGTGTGTTTTGTCTTGGTAAAATTAGGGCATGACACTAGGGTCTTGAGAGACTGCTAGGGTAACCTTAGAGTTGGCTCATGTGACGACACTCCATAGTATGTAGCCTAAGTCTCCTTCATGATTTCTTTTTAATATTTGCCTCTAGTGGTGTACTTGTTGGATATTACTTTTGATGGTGTATTTATTGTGAATTGTTACTCATTGATTGGATGTCATTTATTGTTAACAATCGACTTTTATTAATGAATGATTAGTTGTTCAGTGGTGGTGTTTTTATTGCTGGATTTAATGATTGGTAGTTTACTTTTATTAATGGAAATTGTTATCTATTGGTCATTGTGTTTGTGACACTTGACACTAATTTCGAGGTAGTTGTATATTTTTAGTCTTAGTATTTGTATGTTTACTTGGTATGAGATGTTAGTATTGGAATGAGTGTCATTTCAATTTTGATTATCTTGTCTTCTTGAGTAGTTTGTGTTACCCTTGAGGTAGTTTTGGCTATCAAGATTCCTTGCCTAGGATTATTTTATGATTTGATTATCTGTGCATGGATCGTACATTATCTCTCCTACACGGTGGGAGTGGGAGTCTGATTAGGTGACTATGTGGTCGGTAGGTAGTGTATTCTTACCATTTGGGTCCCCCTTAGATTAATAGATGTTGGATGCTCCTTGATACAGTGGTACCGTTATCATTCTTCCTCTTATCTTGAAGACTTCTATTTATTTGATGTATCTATGTATCATGTGTTTTGAGATCCTACATGATATTGTATTGTATATTGATGTAATTGTATCTATTTTCACATACCCTATGACATGTGCGGTGGATGTTATTCATTAGATGTGCCTTTATATTACTAGTTGTACTTGTGCATTTGCTTATATGATTATGCATGTGTTTGTTCATTTTATGATTATGGACATTGTAATTGATACTTAACTTATTAAAAAAACTTTCTTAAATGTGATTCACCCTGAAGGAACCCTTGAGGAATTGAAACTTTATTTGTAATTGATTATGTGTTCTTGATGTGTATGTATATATTGCTTGCGCGTCATTATTACTTTGATGTTGTTTAAAATTTTAAAAAAATAGTTCAATAAACTTTGTAACATATTAGGTTTATTTCTTTTGGGTTCACAAGCGGGGTATTACAATGAGAGTTGCTTGCAATGGGGGTTGGGGCCCAAAATGGCTACCAGGGTAACTCATTGTAAGTTGTGTAACAAGTGATAATATAGTAATTAAAATAATTTCCTCCACCACGCCTTGAGATAAATTAAAAAGATAACTTGGGGATTTTGCCTCATCCATGCCTTGAGTGCTTGTATAGGTAAAGGATGAGAATGAGATGATACCTTAAGAGGTATGATTAGTTTCCTTGTCTTCACAAGAGAGTATTTTGGTTCCGCATAGAGTTGGCTCATGTGATGACACTCCATAGTATGTAGCCTGAGTCTCCTTCATATTTTCTTTATATTTTCCTTTGGTGGTGTACTTGTTGAATATTACATTTGATTGTGTATTTATTGTAAGTTATTATTTATTGATTGGATGTTAGTTATCATTAACAATTAACTTTTATTAATGAACGTTAGTCATTCATTGGTGGTGTTTTTTTATTGTTGAAGTTAGTAATTGGTGGTTTACTTTTATTGATGATAGAAGTTATCTATTAGTTATTGTGCTTGTGACACTTGATATTGATTTGGACATGGTTGTATCTTTTTGGTTTTGATATTTGATTTGTACTTAGTATGTTGTCTATTTTGGTATGTGATGTTGGTTTAGATGAGTATCTTTTCATCTTTGGATCTTTTTCTTTATCAGTAGTTTGTGGAACATTGAGGTAAATTTGACTATCATGATTCCTTACCTAGGATTATTTTATGATTTGATTATCCATGTGTGGATCACACATTATCTCTCCTGCACGATGGGAGCGGGAGCCTGATTAGATGACCATGATGTTGGGAGATAGTGTCTTCTTACAATTTGGGTCACTCTTAGATTGATAGATGTTGGATGCTCATTGATACAATTGTGAAACTATCATTCTTATTCTTATCTTGGTGACTTCAATTTGTTTGATGTATCTATGTATCATATGTTTTGAAATCCTACGAGATATTGTATTGTATATTGATGTACTTGTATTTATTATTGCATACCTTGTGACATGAGCAGTGGATGTTTTTATCTAAATGTATTCTATCATATCAATTGTTTTATGTATGTGTATATGAGATTATGTATGTGTTTATTCATTTTATGATTATGGAAATTGTAATTGAAACTTAAATTTATTAATAAAACTTTCTTAAATGTGACTCAATGCAAAGGAACTCTTTAGGAATGAAATGTGTATTATAATTGCATTTGTGTAAATATTGTGTATGTGTATATTACTTTTGCCTTGTTACTTTGATGTTGTTTAAAATTTTAAAAAAATAGTTTCGTAAACTTTGTAAAATATTACATTTATTTCTTTTGGGTTCTCGAGTGAGGCATTACATCCCGACAATTTAGAGAAGTTGATGCCCGATACTTGCAAATCTGTATAAAATATGAGCATGAATATGTGCATATATATCTAAGCTAAACATACAAAGGCAGAGAGTGGTACAGCATGTAGACCCCGACTAGCTGGTGACTATGAATAGCTCTCTCAACTATATCAGGCATGTCAAACATAAATGTAAAATAGAAACACACACCATACACATGCAAGTATGGAGTAAGTATAATAGTAAATCCTAAATATAAATAACATCATATTCTAACATGAATATCTCATCATCATGAGGACATACTAAACATCTTTCTAAGACACACCATATGACATCATCATAAAAAGAATTTCATTAATTAACTAAGAGAAATTAAAGCATCATCACTACCAGTAGGAAATTTTTACAACTTGATGTAATCAATAACTCAACATATCAAAGTATTGCATTTCAAATATCAAATAAGGGCTAACACATCTATAGAAGAGTCATATAGAACTTTAATAATTAATTCTAAAATGATAGCAAAGGAGGGGGAATTACATCCCCTCCCCCCCCCCTTAGAATAGACTCGTGGAAGCCAACTATCACTAATAAGATAACAAAGATGAAATATACAGTAACAAAATAGCATTTGAAACACTAACTATTATGAATCCAAGTTTTAGTTTCATAGTTTTATTATTTCAAATTTTATTGTGTATATTTTTTTATTGATAAGTCTTTTTGTGTAATCTTGTTGCAAGTTTAACTAGTTAATTGATGGTGCACAATATACCCAGAGTTCCCAATTTGAAACTTAGACTCTGATACCAGATGTAATGCCCTACTCGAGAACCCAAAATAAATAAATCTAATATGTTACAAAATTTACAATATTTAAAATAAAAATAAAAATATATCAAAGTAACAATGCAGAAGTAATATACACATACACAAAATTTACACAAATTTTATTACAATACAAATTTCATTCCTGAAGGGTTCCTTTACATTGAGTCATGTTTAAGATAGTTTTATTAATAAGTTTAAGTATTAATTACAATGTCCATAATCATAAAATGAATAAACACCTACATAATCTCATATACACATACATAAAACTAATATGATAGAGTACATTTAGATAACAACATCTACTTGCATGTGTATGGTGTGTCTGTTTATTTTATATTTATGTTTGACATGTCTTCAGTGGTTTGATTAGGTGCATGATGTCTCCTCACATATTTTGGTACTATAGGCTCTTTTCTTCTTTTTTCTTCTTCAGGTTTATCTTGTAGATTAGCTTCAGGTAGCACTTAATGTATTTCTGCTTGTTCTTTTGGTTGTTTGATATTCATTTGCTGATGCTCAACAAGTTCTTCCTAAAGTTTGACATGCACTGACTTCTACTGCTCAAAAAATTTCTTCTAAGGTCGAGGTAAGGTGTCGGGCTCACCTTCATCAATGTATATAAAGCTTTTTTAATCTTTAGGTTCCTTCTTACATTCAACTTCATTCTTTTCTGCATATTCAACAAATTTCACATTTGCACTTTCCACAACTTTGTTAGTGTTAGAGTTCAAACACTTATATGCTTTGCTCTTAGTGGAATAACCTAAGAATATACCTTCATCACTTTTTGCATCAAGTTTTTTATTTTTATTATCCTTAAATATATAACACTTTCTTCCAAAAACTTTGAAATCTTTCACATTAGGTGCATAACCATACCATAACTTAAAAGGTTAAGGTTTGTACCTTTCTTGACTTGTACTCTATTCAATGTATAAACTATTGTACTTACAAATTCTCTCTAGTACTTAGGTGAAATATTATTTTCCATCATAAATGTCCTATTACAATCTGTTGTAGTTCTACAACACACGCCCCATTTTCTATAAAGGAAATGGGGACCCCCTACTATTTAAAGTTTTTTGGACTCCTAAAATCGGGATCCTAGTCATCTTGAAGTTCCCCAAGAACCCCTAATTCATGTTTGGGTCCTTCCAAAAAGCTCAAAGATCAAAATCAATCAAAAATTCAATAAAAAGGCTAAGTATTGAAGGTTTTGGTGCACTAAGTGTACCACATGAGGTGTGTTAGTGCACCCAAAAAGGAAGAAAATGTTTTAAATGCATAGATGCATAGTTGTGTAGTAGCGAACCTGCGCAGCTACGCCAAAGGTGTGCATAATCTATTTATAAAGGGGGGGTACTCCTCCCTTCTCACCTTATCTCTTGGCTTTCATTTCACATTTTGTGATCACTTTGTGTTTTGCACACCTAGCTAGGTGCGCTCGTTTGCCCGCACACCCTCCTTTTTGCACCTGCGCTCCCAGTCTAGTGCATTGTCTTCACCATCTCAACCTACAAGAAACACACATTAGCATACTTTGAATTAGGAGGTGTGCAGTATTGCACCTCACTAGGTGTGCTACTGCACACCTCCTCCACTAATAAAAACCTTAAAAACAATAAAAGGAACCTTAAAAACATAAAAGGCTAGGTGTGCTAGTGTGTACCCATATGCAAAAAGAAAAAGAAAAAGGCACAAAATAATGATAAGGATGGTGCACATTAGCACACCTCCTCGGGTGCATTGATGCACACTAATTCTCCAAATAAAAACTTTAAAACTTAAGGGGTCTCGAATCATTAAAGTGCGCATTAGCGAACCTAATGAGGTGCGCTAGCACACACCTTATAATTAGAGTTTTGTTTATAAAATATGCACATTTGGCATAGCTATTAGGTGTGCCAAGTGCACCAATAGGCCTTTAAGAGATATTGGGGTTGTTTTTGTAATTTCTAAGCATCTAATTTTCAAGACTTTTATTTGGGATGAAACTAAAGATTTTTATAATCCTTTTCATTCTTAGTTCCAAACTCATTGACATTATTTTTTGTGTTCAGATATAATGGCATCTTCATTAGGCAAGAAAATGGCACTAAAACCCATTGTCTTCAAATTCCAAGGTGTTCCATCAAAATCAAGGTTTCAAGATGACTATTCAGAGATCAAAGATATGAAATTGGGACACATAAATTTGGGGGAATTCGTTAAGATTTGCAATAAACCCATTGAGAGGTTTGTTATGGTCTTAGTACTTATTCGATTAGGATAGGTCAATGCAACATCACACCCAGTATTGGTGTAATCTTTAGAGCTCGTGATGACACTTGTAGAACCCTTGGTCCTAGAGGAAAGGGTGGTGAAGAGTGTGACTGGAGAAATTGTCCTTGAACTCTGACCTGACAACATTGAGAGGGTATTCCATCTCCCACATGCAAATCAATTTATCAAGATAACCTATGAGGCAACATAAAGGTGGTACAAAGAACACTTAAAAGAGGCTTCTGAGATCATCCAATCTTCTTACCTTATAAAGAAGACTCCTCTAGGATAGACAACCAGAAAAGTAGACATGACCCAAGGATATATGAAGGAAGAAATTGGGTACTCAATCATACATTTGAGTAGAGTTATGGGTCTTCTAGTAGCTGGATATTTTAACATCTTCATGGTGCATTTCATTGAGACCGTCAAGATGGCAAAAATGCCACTTGATTGGGCGTCTAGTTTGAGTGAAAATTTATGTGAATAGTTGGAGGTGGTAAAGAATAAAAGGAAGTTTTATATGACCTCATATCTAGAATACTTGTTAGCTGCAAGGGCAACATATTATCCATGGTTGTACACAAGAGGTGGCATGCAGGATCCAAACACATGTACATACATCATCTACCCTTAGTTGGTGAAGAATAATCTCTCAAAGCAAAGCAAAGAGTATAGAATCGTGAATGATGCATTCATATTTTCCATCACCCAATTCATAGAGGGGGATTATGCAAAGAGGTTATCAGAGGATGTAGTGACACATATAATGGTACTCAGAGCATATTACATCTAGTTCAAAACATTTACATATCTAAGGTTATCTAGTACCACTTTCAACACAAAGAAGCTTCCAAGGTACCCTTGTTATAGACTCGTCCTCTTGGAGATTGCTCGGCAAATTGAGTCTGCATATGATAGGGTTAGAAAATAACAAAAACATTGCTAGACATGGTCTTTAACCATAGGACCTTTCAAGTGAAACATAAGCAAGATATTCCATCTTTTGAGTGTAAATGGGATCAGTATCCCTTGGAAGAGTACAATTCTCTACGACCATGTTTTGATAATATTGGGAGAGTATAATATTTGTCAGGCAAGCAATTCCAACATGAAGAAGACATTGAAGATCACTGGATGAACACTACAAATGACTATGATGTCTGAATAAGGGATTATTGTAGGATGAATTTTTACTTGGTAGAGAAGACCCTAAAGATAAATATTCCATTGAAGACATTGCAAAAAGACTCAGGGGAGCTTCTTGATCCTTTGTTCAACATAGATAAAATTGGGGAAAGATCCATAATGAATGCTGAGGTTGATAGAGAATAAAACTCTAAAATTAACTATAGGGCAAGGAAAATCATTAAAATGATGCATGATTGGATTAAGAAACCATTCAAACTTGATCCAATACCTGAGATAGTGATTTTCCATGCATAAGCCCACCCAACCAAAGGTAGAGGGAAGAAAATCACCATCCCTACTTTTGTAGCTTAGTCACCCATTAGGCCTGAAATGGTATACCGACTTGAAAAACTAGCTGGATACTATCACCCTCAGGAGAGAAAAGGAAAGGGAAAATGAAAGAGGAGTTCTCCTCAAAGAGTTGAACCAGAAGAGGGTGAAATCCTAGAACCTCAACAACAAGGAGAAGTAAATGTACAAGGGTCTAAGGATACTAGGGAATCACAAGTTCAAGATGACCCACAATTGCCACCAACTACTACACCCAGCCAAATAGAGACAAAAGTTGAAGTTCAAGAGGTTTCTCCACCTTGGCAGACAAAACAAGCATCCCCTTCTATGCCCAAGAAAGGAAAAAAGATTAAGACTCCTATCAAGAAAATGCAAAGGGTGATTAGGAGGGTAGTGCCTTTCCCATTTGTTTTGGAACCCATTCCTAAAGATGAAGAAGAGGAGGATGATGAGGATAATGTACCCTTGAATAGGAGAACTAGGCTAGCTAGAGCCATGAAGCGGGAAAGGAGAAGAAGTTCTATTGTTACACCACCATCAATCCCAAAAGAACCTTTGCAAACAACTACATTAGAGGATGAAATGAAACAATGGATTGATAAGTAGGATGTGGAGTGTACTAACATATTTAAGATGTCAAATTTTTATTCTATGCCTGTAGGGATGGAACTAGTGGGAGACAAATTTAGGGACACACTAACAAATGAGCCCCAATAGGAAAACTAGACTCAAATGCCACCAGAGTCACAAGGTCCTAAAATAACTCCTTCATCCCTATTGCAAGTTTCAATTGTGGATAAAGGCTCTACTATTCCCCTACCTCCAAGTATCGAAGAAGAAAAAATTCAAAAGGAGTAGGAGGAAGAGACACAACAAATATCAATCGATGAAGTGTCTAGGAAAGGGCAAATGGTTCAATATCCTCAACAAGCTCCCTAGGACACCGAGATAAGAACTGTGGGCTCCACTGAAATAAAGGCTATAAAGGGAGAGCCATCATAGAGGGAGAGAACCTTGGAAAGGAGCGATAAGGGAAAAGGGGTAGCAGAGCAAACTCCATCATCCTAGAGAGGCAGGCCTTCGGTGGAATGAGTCCCAGGGTGGTTGTGAAAAGAAATGATAAGAAGTAAAAAGGAATAATTTAATGCTGATGAAGAGGATATGATTGAGTTGATTGAGATTCTAAGGAAGCCCGAGTCCCCATCAGAAGAGGTCAGGGCATTAACATTCATCAACAATGACCAAAATTAGGATTTATTTGCAGAAGTGGGTATTCCTCCTCCTAATACTAATATAGAAGATTTGACTCCACAAGATTATCAAATCAGAGAGGTTATGCTTGGAAAGTCCACATTGGATACAACAAATCTGATGGTTACAATGCAGATGAAGGAGGTGTTTAGGAGTTTGGAACAAGAAGTTGCAAAATTGATGACACTTTGTAGTCAAAATGAATTCCTAAAAGGATATTTAGCCAAAGTTGTTGGTCCCTTGGATCCTAAAAACCCCGAGGAGACTCTAAACATTACACTCGAAAGAAGAGATGGGGTGGAGTATAGTTGGATCCATTTTTGAATGCCTGTCAGCAATGACAAATTTTTTTTAAGGAAAAGGGCATTCTAATCATTTAGGGAAATCTAAAGCTACTTCATGTTATGCAAGAAAATGTGGATAAAATGGTAGCAACTTTGAAGCAAGATTTCAGTATTATGGATGAGGTACATACCTAGTAGAAAGATTTACAAGTACTTCAGGCGATAAAGGGCCAAAGATACAAAATAATTATGGGTGTATGTACTGTGGAAGAGTTAGATTTGCTTGATGATTGGATAGAGAAAATATTAGATAGTAATAAAGTAATGGAATCATTACATGCAAAGATCCATTGGCTCAAGGACCAAGCCCGAGAGCAAATTTTGGAAGTAGAGAAACATTATAGTGATGCATGTCTCAACATATTTGAAGACGATGCACATGAGAAATTGATACCAGTAGAGGTAGTAGTCAAGAAATTTAGGAATATTTAGGAAGAAATTTCTACTAATGATGACATTCGATAGGCTTTTAGGATAGAAGAAGCCTTACTAGAGTTAGATACTAAACTCAAGGATTTTGCTGAGACTTATATAGAGTTAGATAACTATAGAAAAAAGGTCAAGGATGAATATAATGCCTTAGATCTACCAGATGTAGCCAAGGTCATCAAGATTATTGAGAAATTCAAGGGCAAGCATCCAAACATAGCTCTAGTATGAAGGGGGATAAAATCCTAAAGCCAAAATTTCAATTTTGATACTTGGTGAAATTTTTGCATTTTTGGACCTTTGAGGTGTACTGGTGCACTGCTATGCTAGTGAATCGATGTGATTTTTTTCACAAAGTGTTGGAAGATTTTTGGAGAAGTTAGAGATGCACAGGTGCATTGGTGCACTTCTTTCGAGGTGCATTTTCCTAGAGGTGCGCCGAAAGTTAACTGCTAGTTCCAAAATTAGAGCTTTCCATGCATTGGAAATGCATTTTGACAGTAGTTAACTCTGATAGATGCTTGGTGAAGGAGGAACTTCTATTTTTGATGCTTCCAAACACTTCTACTTCGATTGAAGGCTTTATTCTTCTTATTTTCTCTCAATTTCTTTGTTTTATGACATGTAAAGGCTCATGCATCCAATTAATGAATATAAAAATGGATGCAGTCCTACTAAGCACTAGTTAGATTGTTAGCTTGTATATAATTAGTTTTTTTTATTAAATTAAAAGCATATTATTGCATGAAGATATCTCTTATTCTCGACACAAATTGAGGAGATGATTTCTTATAAATACAGGATTGTAATATGTAATTAGGGCTGCCATTATTTTGCAATAGTATTATGCTTTTGGTGCTCACATTTGGAGTGTAGTGATTCTTGCCTAAATGTGTCATTTTTTCATGAATTCATGTTCATGGAATTGTGATTGAGCCAAAATTTTATTGCGTTATTTTTGGTTGTGCGATCTCTTTTAATTTTGGTGTTTGCTACACTTTTACAAATTCCACTAACGTATCTACCTTGAGAAGAAATCACCAAATTGTGCCTGCAAAACTCTTTGTCTCACATGAGTGCACTTTTCATGGCCTTGCAATTTGATGAAGAGTGAAAGATCATATGGTTATTATGGTTATTAAGTTTCCCATTGATGATTGCATTAGTAGAATAAAAAAAGCACTGCCCCTATTTTCATTGGTTACCCACTGATTTCTCTGAAAGCTTAACTCGCAGGTGTGTTGTTCCTGTAGCTTATGTCCATTAGGATTTTACTTTCATGTTATTTTCTTTAAAGTTTTTGTTATTTTATTTACTAACCCCTTGTTAATTAGGAATTCATATTAGTTGCATTGTTAGATTGCATTCATTTAAAAAACAAAAAATACAAAAAACATAGTTCTTTTGCATGTTTATTTTGAAGTAGTGAGCAAATTCTACATCTCAACTGAAATCATTCGAACCAAAAAAGGCCTCCTCATGAACAAAAACATTTATCTTCAACTGAGTAGATTCCAGTAGGTCACAAGATCACCCAGAACCTTGGAGTTGATCAATAAGATTGACTTTTCAAGAGAGGAGTTCGAAAGAATTCCTGCCATTTAGCATTGTGCATAACGATAGCTCAACATAGTCCATGAATGATCTATTCCTCCTTTCAACTATACCATTATGTGGAGGGATCTTAGGTGCAGATATTCATCTCTTGATTTCTCTACCATTGCAGAATGTGTTGAATTTACCACCTCTATCAGATCTCAGACACTTCAATCTTTTACCTATTTCCTTTTCAACTCTAGCCAAATACCACTTAAACATTTGAAATGCATCAAATTTTTCTTTAAGAAACATCACAGTCATCATTCTATAGTAGTCATCAACAAAGAGAATAAAGTATTTGTCACCATAGTAGCTTTGCACACTAGTAGGTCCAAAAAGGTCAGTATGGACCAGCTCTAAAATAATATTAGAAGTATAGGTCTTGCTCTTGAAACTAGACTTTTTTTTCCCAACTGACATTATTTACACATCACATTATCAGGTTTCTTCAATCTTGGTAACCCTCTTACTTCCTTTATCTTACTAATGCTTACATAATTGTCAAATTTCACATGACATAGCCTCTTATGCCATAACCATATATCATCACATTGTGAAAACAAACATGTATCATCAGATAGGTCTAGATAAAAGTTACCTTTGGTTTGATCTCCACTTCTAATCAGTTCACCAAAACCATTGTAGATCTTAGCCTTCTTGTGCTAAAATTTAACTTTGCAGTTTGAATGGTTTAGCTATACCACACTCAAAACATTTTAGTTAATACTTTGAACCCAATAAGCATTATCACATCTGATCTTATCCATCAATTTTATTGTCCCTTTACCTTTCACAAGATATGGTGCATCATTACCAAACTTGACACTACCTTCTTTATAATGTTCTAGATTTTCAAACTTATTTTTATCACCAGTCATGTGATGTGAGAAACCATTATCAATTATCTATTTATCACCTTTACTCACATATGAAATAAGTGCAATTTTCTCATCTTTATTAGAATCATTTTTTATAGCAACATAAACAACTTCTTCATCATTTCAATCATAATCACTATCACTCTCTTCTTCAACAATGTAACAAGATTTCTTACCTTGTCCTTTGTAGTCTTTGTATCCTTTATGGTACTTTCCATCTCTTCTTCCTTTGAACTTGTTGTCCTTCCTTTTATCCTTGTAATCCCTGTCAGGATATCTTGCAACAATATGACCAACTTTATTGCATGAATTTTTTTTTACAGGGCGTTTACCTTTGTATTTTCCTTTGCCTCTTGAAGTATCCTAGATATTAATGATTCAAGATCCTCAAGATCATGATAAAAAAATTCACTTCCACTAGATTCATACTTTCCTATCTTCTTCTTAGACTTATGCAAAACCAATTGTGACTTCAAAGAAAATTCAATAACAGAGGTATTAAAATTATCAAAATTTGACAATTCAAAAGTAGTAAGTCTACCAACCAAACTATCCAAGGTTAGGTCATTACCAAGAGTACATTGTAGTTCTTTTATTGTAGAAAATCTAATAGCATAGATAGGAGGTAAAGTTCTCAATACCTTATTGATCACACTCTCATCACTAATCTTTCCATCAACTCCTCTGATAGCATTCACAACTTGTTTGACTCTTCCAACATATTGGGCAATGTTCTCACCTTCTACCATTATCATGTCATCAAAATTTCCTCTCAAGCTATCTAATTTGGATCTTAGTACATTCTTATCTCCTCCATGATTTTTTGCCAACTTTTCCCACATCTTCTTTACTATGTTGTAGTCCTTAATATCATCAAACTAAATAGATTAGGGTGGGTGTAATATCCAACATTTCTTGATTGTGCTCTTGTTTCTCTTTTACTTTTTGGGTAGTCATAGGTGAAAGTACAATTACATAATCATTCTCTAAGTAGAATACTATTGAATCTCTGATTCCAGCAGTGTGCAACTTCATCAAGCTTTTCCAAGAAGGAAAGTTCTCCTTGTTCAACCTAAGTATCTCCTTCATGTACATCTTGATCTTTAGATTTAAGTCTCTTCAAAATTTTCTCTACAAGAACCAAAGCTCTGATACCAATTTTTAGAATGATTTAGAATAACTAAGAGGGGAGGGGGTTGAATCAATTATACTCAGGTCTAAATGTGCCAATAAAACTTTTTAACTCTTCAAACAACTTAGATCTAATATCTAATCCACTCAGTCTCTATAACAATATATCTATAACATAAACTTGTAGTCCACTACCCCAATACTTACAAACTTGTAGAATGTAAAACATTAACAGTCAAACATCTCAAATAACATCCACACAAGTATAACACCATTATTTAACATGGAAACCCAATTTGAGAAAAACCATCAGCAACATGTAACCAATTTTTCACTCTTCTGAAGTGAGCTATGTTAGGAGCTAACCCTGTTAAAGGTTACAATACATAGAGTTAGGTGTGACCATTTTAAAGGATTTAATAACCCTATTAGGAGTTACCTTGTTAGAGGACTTAAGTACATTCCATTATAATTTCACCTTGATTAAAGAATTTCAAGTTGATACTATGGTTAGAAAGTAACAAAAAGTTGATCTAAATAAATATATCTCACTTTGAAAATATAGATCACAATTCGGTTCAATAGTTGATTCATTGATTAACCTTCATTAACATCTTCATCACTAAATTTCTTGGAAACCCTTCAAGCAATCACTCTTCACCTCAACAATTCATTATTCAACCTTCAACACAAGTTTGCCAATCAACAAAATTAACAGCTGCTCCAACCTTACTAGGTTAGCCCTTGTGTGTCTCTAAATTGGGAGCTTGATTTTTAGCCACTTAAACACCACTGTTGATCTTAGTTTTGGTCAGATTCATTAAATCCTTCCATCTTTTTATTTCCTCATTCTCCTTCTAGAAACTTCTCCAAACTTCTCTTTGAATCCATGCATAGGAACTCTCAAACATGGTTTCCCTTGCATTAAATGTTCCAGTTCATCAATCCTTATCTTCAACATGCTTTTCATATTCCAAGAATTCAACTATGTCGGCTAAGAATCTCAATTCCTTCACAAACAATAAAATGCTGAAACTCAACCAAAATTATGTTCATCGGCCTTATCATCACTAAAACTTCTCACTTGGCCTAGATTATCTTCACTTGATCCTCTTACTAGCACTTAGTCGACACTAAATTTTCTCGACTTCTACTATTCACTTGCTTGAAACTAGCACATCTTGACTTCTACTATAAGTTCCTTAATCTTCTTCTTTGAAGCTCTATTAAGCCTATGTATCAACTTTATTGATCACCTCTTCTAGGATTCAACTCAACTATCTTCTCCACTTAGTCCCATGATTAAATAATGCATTATCTTGTCAATGTCCATCTCATCAAGTACCCATTGTACTTCCTCATAACTCAAACTTTCCACTAGGTCCTCTTGTTATCTCTTCTTCTCAAATCCTCTTCATTAATCATCTTGATATGGCACTCTACTCAGGTAGCAATTGTCCCACCAATAAGGTCTAACATAAATGACAATATAACAATTGTTCCAATTGTAGTTTCCAACAAAGTGGATTTATGGATCTTCTTACTTGCGTGTTAATTCCTCTACTTGACCATCATAAGAGATGAATTATATCAATGACAAAATAATTACGTTACTTGAATGTATATTGAATGAATAGAGACATGGAGATACTAGATTGGGTGCTTTCCTTCAAATATTGAATCCAAATCCTCAATTGAACAACATTAATTCTCAATAAAAGAGATTGCACTTTATTGATCTATTGATTTCATGTTCATGTTATAAGAAATTAGATGAAAGGGTTCCCTTTTATACTCATATTCAATTCAATTAATTTCAAGACAACCACAAATCTAAGAAGTTAAAGAAAATCCTACCAATAGGCCTCAAACTAATTTTAGGAACAAAAACCTAAAACAAGTGACTTGGCTAACCTATTCCAATACAAGGTCAACCTGGTCAACCAAGTCATGATAATTTTTACTTGAAATTTTTTAAGACCTAGGGGAGTGTGATAGAATATGAATAGATAAATCAAAGGATGTTTGGATTAATTATAATAGACATTTAGACCTTAAAATCATGAAAATAAGGTCTAGTAGGTCTTAAAGACTCCAATTATGGGTGCTAACTTTTTAGGAAGGTACATTTAGTCCTCATTTTAGTGTTAATACAAGAAAAATGCACTCTCATGATAAAGTAGATCAAATTCATAAGACAACCTCACTAAGTCCAAGGAAACAAAGAAACATCAAGTCACCAAGTGACTTAAGTCCTCATCATATCAAAAAAAAAGAAACATCAAGCCCCCTAGTGACTTAACGAGAGAGAGAGAGAGAGAGAGAGAGAGAGAGAGAGAGAGAGAGAGAGAGAGAGAGAGAGAGAGAGAGAGAGAGAGAGAGAGAGAGAGAGAGAGAGAGAGAGAGGGTTTTATCAGTAGACTAGTAAGATTTTTTCTTATTGTAAACCAAAAAAAAGAAATAACTACAAAAGATAGAATTAAATAGTTTGCTAAAATTTGTTATGCTAGTTCAATCCATCAACAAGGACCAATCCTTAAGGGAGGTGTATGCAAAAAGGGATATGAATATTATCAATCCTAAGGGAAGGTAAGCTTCCTTTGGGATCAAAGAAGAAAGGAGGATCAACGTAAGGATATGCAAGGTTTTTAGTCAATAGAGTATGATTACAACCAGTATAAAAACCAAATGAAAAGAGGGATTAGTCTAAGAATCTACTAACATATAACATTAAATCTATGTGTATATGTGTGTGCACAGTGCGAAAGATAGAGTAGAGTGTATGTCCCCACATTAAAGTGATAGAAAATGTCTTACTGGAGCAATGACTTTAGTAAAGCATACAAACATCTACACAAAGTGTTTCCACTATGAAATGCCCCCAAGAAATTACAAATCAAGAGAAATGAGCACATGCAAAAAGAGAGCATGAAAGGGATCTACCAACTCTAGGGTTAGTATGATCATATAATGATACACAAGATATTATATCAAAGTGATCCATCATCAATATCTAGAGGTAGTATAACTACAAACACAATGGAATAATAATGTATAAGAGTTACAAAGAAGAGTCCTTTTGGGTTGTTGTTGTAGTGATAATAAAGAATAGGTATCTACCATTTTGTATCATCCCAATCAAAAAATACAAGGTACCATTTATAAATAGTAGACCATAAACAACATATAGAATAAGAGAGATACAAATATAATTCCTCTATTACCTTGTGCCAACTAACCAACAAGGGCTATTTAAATAAATCTAGACAACATAGATAATATGAAATACATCAAAGGGGAACTATATTACACTAAGAAAACACATATAATCCACCTTCAAGAGGAGATATTCAAGTGTATCGTATGTCCCCCATCTCCATATATAGTGTTTAGGGGTGGCGGGCAACTTGAAAGAGGATAAACACAAATCATGATAGATAGGATGAGAGAAAGTTCCAAACAAGGACCATGCTATAAATATAGGTCACATTTTTTATCACTACGAGTGATAGATGATTATCATGAAAGCATAGCTAGTAAATCATGATCAATATAAATAGTCTCATACATATTATTAGAATCACTTCATGAATATCATTTTTATCATTGAGAACCATCATCAAGAGTATCTTCTTCATCCAAATTAATTGTAATAGAATCTAAAATACAAATAGGATTGTCGTGCTTGTCTAGTTATATACTATTTGAATTCATTTCCTCTATTGGATCAAGCATGAGTCACTCAAAGGGAGGTGAAGCATGAGCATGTGTATGAGGTGAAGTAATGTTTTTAGAAGCACGTTGATGAGATCTAGCACAATGCTTGTAATGATATTCATAGGCATGATAATTACATTTGGTGCTGCTAAAATTTAAATTTGCATTAGCATCAATCAACATCGAGCCCTTTTATTCTATAAGTGGAAGAATGGAAGGACCCACACTAGGTTGAGAAATGAAGTGAGAAAAATGTTCATAAGATATAGTAGGAGGAACCACACTAGGTTGAGAAATGAAGTGAGAATTTTTTTCATAAGATATAGTAGGTGGAACAAAAGCATATATAAGACATGTACGTGATGCACTAAGAAGTCAATGTCGAGGAAAATGAGTTGGAATATCCTTAGGTTTCACAAAGTATACTTTTTATAATCAAAAGAGATGGTAAGTATGGGTTTGAGTTGGTTGCAACATAGAAGGCCAAAAGAAATAAAAGTCAACTGAGTCTTGAGGCATAGAAGGTTGATAAAGATTATGGTTAACAATCATGTTTTCTCCCTTATAAGGAAATTCACTATTTATGAATAGAAGAAGCCACAAATTTTATGGTCGTAAGAAAAGGAATATGAAGTTTTACTTGAAATTTATCATAAGTAAGGATAATAGTGAAGGTAGCATCTATAATTTTACAACCAACTTCAACAAGAATGAAATGAAACCATGTGAATTAAGGATAAAGGAAACCATTGCAACTTTGGATCATAACATTAAATATATCATATAAATCATGTTGAAATCATTTACTATAAAGATGTAATTTAGTTATCACATTGACCATGTAAGTTTAGAAAGGTTTAGATGGCAAAGGATCACAACTTTGGATTTTACTACCACTTATTCATCAAAAATGTTTGATGAAGTTTTTTGGGTTTTCAAATTTGTTAATATTGTTGAGTGTGAGATCACTCTTATCAAAGGGATAATGATTAAGTACTACACAAATTGAGGAAAAGAAGAAAAAAAAGGATCTTATCTCTAATTTTTTTTTGTATATTTGCAATAAAAATGCATTGCACATCAATATTAGGCATAGGAAAATAAATATGAGCATGCAAGTGCTTAAATCTACCAATAAAATCACTTACTTTTTCTTTAACACCTTGTTTATAGTGCATTGAATCTATCAAATAGATTTGAGGAGAAATGTTGAATGAAGTAATTAGCGATATTTTGAAAGGAATTAATAGAATAATGAGGCAAAGAGAAATACCATTCCAAGACGTTAGCTTAGAAGGTTCTTGTAAATAATTTATTCATGAAAATATAGTCATGAGGGATATAATTAAATTTTTTTGACATGAGCCAAAGGACCACTCTTATCATTATAGGTCTCCAGATAAGGAATCTACATATTTTGTAGGAT
The DNA here is from genome assembly GCA_028749045.1 of Cupressus sempervirens. Classification (NCBI taxonomy): domain Eukaryota; kingdom Viridiplantae; phylum Streptophyta; class Pinopsida; order Cupressales; family Cupressaceae; genus Cupressus; species Cupressus sempervirens. The sequence continues at coordinate 201,331,014 of CM053787.1, forward strand.
AACAACACTGATAATATCCAAAGTAAAACTACTAACAATGTCACAAGTATGAATGTTCAACTTGGATTGAGTCATGGAGGAATTTTTCATTGCAAAGAAGACATGGTTTGAGCCAAACTATTAATAGTAGAATTCATAGTAAGGATAGCACGAGGGGAAACATGAAAACATTAATGAGTATTGTTAGAAATTGAAGGAATACTTGAATATAAAAAAAGGACACTATGGTAAGTGTTCATGGATTTAGGTAATGAAAAACATGTCATACTAGAAGAAATAGAATGAATAATAAATTAGGAAGACCCTCATGTATAAGATTGAAATTTTAAATTGAAGCTTTTATAATAGGTGGAATGTAAGCAGGCACAACACAAATGAAATGAGAGATAGGAAAAGAGGTCTCAACATTTTTCATAGGTTGAATAAGGCCTAAATATTAGAAACTATTGGATACAATTGATCAATTGTGTGTTGTCTTTGATGTTACACAAATTTCATATCAATTATTAGACAGAGTCTATAGAGCTCAGTTGGTTGGAAAAGCAAAAGACAGAGTCTTCCGAGTTCAAAAGGTCAACAAAGTGAATTACAGAGTCTATCAAGTGTTTCTAGAAGTTACACTATGAAGACAGTTTCTACCGAGCTCACTAAGGCGTTGAAGGATTCTATGGCTGAAGTTAATTTCTACTGAGCTCACAAGGTCAGCAAAGGAAAATCAGTTCTTACCGAGTTAACTCGATCTCCATAGGATTTTTTAGAGTTCACACTGTTTACTGAGCTTCACTTGGTTAACACTAGAAATCATTTCTGGAGCAGTGTTTACTGAGTTGGGTCAGCCAATGAAGGATTTCATTGTTTTGGAAAATAAAGTTTAATTGTTTCATGTAATGTTTGTAGCCGATTGACGTATTATTTATTGGTAAATATAACTTGTAAATGAGCAAACTTGACAATTTGTAATGTATAAATAAAAGGTCAAGTTGTGAATTCTAAAGTATGAATCGGTGTATGAATGGGCGAGTATGCAAGTGAGTTGATTGTGTGAAGAGGATGTGTGAGTGAATTTTGAAGAAGGATCAGATATCCTTGAGGATCAGCAAAGGTGTATTCCATCAGTAAGGATCTAGTGAAGCAGAACAGAGATCTGTATCAGCAAAGATCAGTTGCATCTCATTTAGGTCACTCATTGTTACTTTCTCACAATTATAGCAATGAATTTTAAATCTCTTAACAGAGTTGGTTTAGTAGCCATTTTTGTAAATCCTCTAACAAGGTGGACAATTCTACTGAATCTTTCTAAAGTCCTCTAGCAAGGCCACTCCTAGCAGGGTGATTAAATCCTCTAAAAAGGTCACACCTAACAGTGTGTTTTGTAACTTTTAACAGGGTTGGCTCCTAATAGGGCTCACTTCAAAAGAGTGAAAATTGGTAGTTCGTTACTTGGTGGCTTTTTTCATATTGGGTTTCCACATTAAATTTGGTGTCTCTTGTGTTCATGTTATTTCTTTTTGTATGCATGTTAATAATTGTGAAAGCTTAAAGGTCAGTAATAAGTTAATATACAGTTCATCTATAGAGTTACAACATTTTTCTATGTGGCTACTGAGTGACAACAGTAACTAGTTATTTAAGATATCTAAGGGATCTATGGATTTTTTTTTGTGGTAACTGATTCACCCCCCCTCTCAATTACTCCATCTATATTTTCATTAGTTGATATCAAAGCTTTTGGTTCTTGCAGGAAGGATTTCAAGGATCTAAGCTAAAGATCAAAATGTCTTACAAGAGGGAAATTCCAAGGCTTAATAGGGATAACTTTTCAGCATGGCAAGGTCTCATGTGACTCCATCTGGCTTCCATTGGAGATATAGGATTCAAATATCTTGATCAAGCATATGTAACTCCTTCTGGCACATTATCTGCTAATGACATTGCTAAAAAAAAGACTCATAACACCATGATGATAGACATTGCATCTGCCCTATGCTATGAAGAATTTGATGATGTCAAGGACTAAAAAACTACCTTTGAAATGTGGAACAAGCTAAAATATATCTATGGAGGTGATGATAATGTGAGAAGAGCCAAAGTAGAAAGTCTAAGAGGACAATTTGATTAGATGAGGATGAGAGAGGATGAAAACATTGCCAAATTTTTTGAAAGAGTCAAAGTAGTTGTCAGTGCTATCAAGGCTTCTGGAGGAGATATTGAGGAGCAAACAGTTATAAGTAAAGTTCTTAGAACACTACTTCCCATTTATGTAATTATAGTTTCTTCAATTCAAGAAAGAAGATGTGAAGAAAATCATAAGATAAATTTAGAGGCCATAGTAGGAAGATTGACTGCATTTGAGCTAGATAACTATGATAATTATGTTCTAGCTTCCAAGAACATTGAATCAGCATTTGAAGCCAAGCTTTCACTCAAAGAGAAAGGCAAGAAGATCAAGGATTCTTAGTCAAAAAGTGAAGAAGAATCAGAACAGAGTTCAAATAGTGATCTTGAGGTGGTTGAAGCTCTACTAGAAAGGAAATACTCTAGAGGTAGAGGAAAATACAAAGGTAAGGTTCCTCTAATCTATTTTTCATGTGAGGAAATTGGTCATATTGCTACTAGGTGCCCAAAAAAGTAAAACAAGGACGAGAAGAAAGGTCACAAATGCAATGGCAAGAAATATTTCAAATCACTCAAGGACAAAGGTAAGAAAACATGTTTCATGGCTAAGGATTCTAATGATTCTGATGAAGAAAAAGATGAAATTGTTTACATTGTTGTGAAAGATGAATTTGATAATGATGAGGAAGATAAAATGACACTTATCTCTCATGTAAGAAAAAATGATACATGGATTATAGATAGTGGTTGCTCTCATCATATGACTGGTGATAAAACTAATTTTGAACAATTTGAAGACTATGATGGTGGTAGTGTGAGGTTTGGTAATAATGAACCTTGTTGTATAAAAGGAAGACAAAGAATTTCACTAACCAAAGAGCTTGTATGTGATAATGCATATTGGGTAGAAGGACTAAAACACAATCTATTGAGTGTGGCACAGCTACTCAATAATGGATTCAAAGTGGAATTCATGCATGGAAAAGCAAGACTACTAGATGACAAAGGAAAGTTGATTGGATCAGGCATACAGACAAAAGGTAATTTGTTCTATCTTGAACTTGGTGAATGTTCATGTTTTATTGCTCAGGTTGAAGAAAGTTGGTTATGGAATAGAAGGTTGTGCCCTATGAACTTTGATAATCTGGTAAAGATAAGAAAATTCAAGAAAGTTAGAGGCATTCCTAGTATACAGAAACCTGATGTTGGTCTATGCAAGAATTGTCAAATTGGTAAGATGGGAAAAACTGGCTTAAAAGTAAGAACTATTAGTCTAAAGAAGTTTTGAAAATTGTGCATACTGATTTGTGTTGACCTATTGGAATTGAAAGCTATACTAGAGAAAAGTTCTTCATTCTTTTTGTTGATGATTACTCTAGAATGATGACTATCATGTATCTGAGAGAGAAATTAGAAGCTTCTGAGAAGTTCAAGTGGTATTTGGCCAGAGTAGAAAAGGAAACAGGCAAAAGACTAAAATTCTTGAGGTCAAATAGAGGTGGTGAATTCATCTCCCATGAGTTCAATAACTTTTGCATTGAAAGGGGAATCAAAAGATAGGTATCAGCCCTTGGCACTCCCGAGCAAAATAGAATAGTTGAAAGGAGGAATAGATCTATCATGGACTATGCAAGAACTTTAATGATTGAAAAGAACATTGCTATCAAATACTGGAAGGAAGCTATCAACACTGCAATTCATACCTTGAACTGAGTACAGGTGAAGAAGGACTCATTCAAAACCCCTTATGAGTTATGGTATGGCTATAAACCCAATGTAAGTTACCTAAAAGTATTTGGAAGTAAATGTTACATTTTGAAAGAATCTAGAAAAGGTAAATTCGATGTGAAGGGTGATGAAGAAATATTTTTGGGATATTCTTGCAAAAGAAAAGCATATAGATGTTTGAATTTGTCTATTCACAAAGTCATAGAAAGTGCACATGTGAAAGTTGATGAGTTTGCAGAAAAGATTGAAGAAGAAAGAAAAAAGGAACTACAAGAGTACAAGAGATTTTTTTTCATTGAACCTGATATAGTGCCAGATACATCTATCAATCAAAAATATTTTACTCCCGAGTCTTCAGTAACCAAGTTGCAGGAAGTTCTAACTGAGTTGAAGGAAATTGAGTCACATTCAGATGCTACCGAGCCAATGCCTACTGAGTCTGAAGGACCCAAGCAACAAAAAAAATAGCCAAAACCTGAATTTGAAGTGCAAGAGGATGACAAAGCATTTCGTTCAAAAGGCAAGGAACCATATTAGCCAAGTATGTCAGGAGACATCATGCACTAGATCAGATCATTGGAGACAAATTTGTAGGTACTATGACAAGAAGTAAGCTAAAAGGTACTTGTTTACTTGCTAATTTCGAACCTAGAAGTGTCAAAGATGCATTAGAAAATGAAAGTTGGATTGAGGCTATGAATGAAGAGATAGAGCAGATAGAGAGAAACAAAACATGGACTCTTGTACCCAAGCCTAAAGATAAAAATGTGATTGGAACTAAGTGGGTATTTAGAAATAAGTTGAATGAAGATGGTAAGGTGTCAAGGAACAAAGCTAGACTGGTATGCAAAGGATACTCTCAAGAAGAAGGAATAGACTATGGAGAGATTTTTGCTCCTATTGCAAGATTGGAAGGTGTCAAGACCCTACTTGCATATGTTGCATACAAAGGATTTAAGGTTTATCATATGGATGTCAAGTCATCATTTCTCAACGGTATACTAGATGAAGAAGTCTACATTGAACAGCTTGAAAGTTTTGTTGATCCAGATAAGGACATAATCTGCAAATTACAGAAAGCATTATATGGTCTGAAGCAAGCCCCTAGAGCATGGTATGAAAGATTACATAACTATCTTATTTAGATTGGTTTTCAAAGAACTAATGATAATAGTAGCTGGTATATCAAGGAAGGACCAGATAACAAGATTATTTTGGCAGAGATATTTGTGGATGATACTTTGTTTATAAGAAATGATGACCTATGCAAAGTGTTTTTAGAGCAAATGAACAAGGAATTTGAGATGTCTATGTTTGGTGAGATCAAATTCTTTGTTGGTCTTCAAATTCAGCAAAGTAAGAATGGCATCTACATCACTCAGTCTAAATACATCAAGGAGATACTGAAAAGGTTTGCTATGGAAGATTGTAAATCAGTTGGAACTCCTATGTGCACTAGTCTAAAGCTTACCAAGGATGATGAATCAAAAGAGGTAGATCAGACATTGCATAGATCTATGATTGGAAAGTTATAATACGTAGTTCATACAAGGCGAGATATTGCCCTTGCAATTGGTATTGTAGCAAGATTTTCAAAAAAAACAAGAGAAAATAACATGATGTCAATCAAAAGGATCATGAGATACTTGAAAGGCACTAAAAATTATGGATAATGGTACAAATTTGGAGGTAATCTAGATTTGAAAGTGTTTACTAATGCAGATTGGGTAGGAAACATTGGTGACAGACAAAGTACAAGTGGAGGTACATTCTTTCTTGGAAAGAGGTTAGTTTCTTGGACAAGTAAAAAACAAAATTGTACATCCCAATCCACAGCAAAAGTAGAGTATGTTGCAGTAGCAGTAAACTGTTCTAATATTGTTTGGTTCAAACAATTATTGAAAGGCATGAAGGAGAAAATCAAAGAACCTATTGTGATTTTTTGTGACAATACAAGTGCAATCAACATATCTAAAAATCCAGTGGTGCACTCAAAAACCAAGCACATTGCAATAAAATATCACTTTGTTAGAGAATTGGTGCAGGATAAGGAGATCAAATTGGAATATGTCCATACAAAAGAACAAATTGCTGACATATTCAACAAACCTTTACCTAAGGATGCATTCTTGTATCTAAGAGGTAAGTTAGGGCTCATTCCCCTATCTGAAGCTCACTAAAATAAAGTTTTAGTGATGCATCAATATGTATCAAGTTGAAGATCTTTCAGTTGATGTAGATTAATAATGAGAACATTGCATATGAATCAGTAAATAAGGTGCATTGTTCTTCATTTGGTTTGTGTTGTCTTTGGCATGTGTTGTCAAAGAGGGAGAGTATACTCTCATATCTTTCTAAAATTTGAATTTGTTTGTGAAGAGTTTGATGTTTGAAAAGAAGCTGTGTAATTCCTTTACAAAGGGAGATTACTATATTTGAGAAGTTTTTGGAATGAAATCTAAGAGGGATAAACATTCTGTCAGAAAAAGACTTATTCTCAAATTTCATTCTGCTATGATATGTTGTGTTACCATCAATGCCAAAGAGAGAGATTGTTGGATACAATTGATCAATTGTGTGTTATCTTTGATGTTACACAAATGTCATATCAGTTATCAGGCAGAGTTTATCGAGCTTAGTTGGTCAACAAAGCAAAAGATAGAGTCTATCAAGTTTAGAAGGTTAGCAAAGTGAACTACAGAGTCTACCAAGCATTTCTGGAAGTTAACACTGTGAAGACAATTTCTACCGAGCTCACTCGAGTGCTAAAGGATTCTATGGCAGAAGTCAGTTTCTATTGAGCTCACAAGGTCAGCGAAGGAAAATCAGTTCTTATTAAGTTAACTCAGTCTCCAAAGGATTTCACAGAGTTCATAGTGTTTACTGAGCTTCACTTGGTTAACATTGGAAATCATTTTTGGAGTAGTGTTTACCAAGTTGGGTCGGTCAATGAAGGATTTCATTGTTTTGGGAAATAAAGTTTAATTGTTTCATGTAATGTTTGTAGCTGATTGATGTATTGTTTATTGGTAAATGTAACTTGTAAATGAGCTGACTAGACAATTTTCAATGTATAAATAAAAGGTCAAGTTGTGAATTCTAAAGTATGAATGGATGTATGAATGAGCAAGTATGCAAGTGAGTTGATTATGTGAAGAGGAAGTGTGAGTGAATTTTGAAGAAGGATCAGATATCCTTGAGGAGTAGAAAAGGTGTATTCGATCAATAAGGATCTAGTGAAGTAGAACATAGATTTGTATCAGCAAAGATCATTTGCATCTCATTCAGGTCACTCATTGTTACTTTCTCACAATTGTAGCAGTGAATTTTAAATCTCTTAATAGAGTTGGTTTAGTATCCATTTTTGTAAATCCTCTAACCAGGTGGACAGTTGTACTAAATTGTTCTAAAGTCCTCTAGCAAGGCCACTCCTAGTAGGGTGATTAAATCCTCTAACAAGTTCGCACCTAACAGTGTGTTTTGTAACCTTTAATAGGGTTGGCTCCTAACAGGGCTCACTTCAGAAGAGTGAAAATTGGTAGATAGTTACTTGGTGGTTTTTCTCATATTGGGTGTCCACGTTAAATCTAGTGTCTCTTGTGTTCATGTTATTTCTTTTTGCATGCATGTTAATAATTGTGAATGCTTAAAGATCAATAATAAGTTAATACACAGTTCATCTACTGAGTTACAACATTTTTCTGTGTGGCTACCGAGTGACAGTAGTAACTAGTTATTTAAGATATCTAAGGGATCTATGGATTTGTTTTTGTGGTAACTGATTCACCCCCCTCTCAGTTACTCCATCTATATTTCTATCAAGAAAAACCTCCTAATAGGTTTATTATTATTAATAATGAGAGGAGAAATGATATTCAAGATGGTAACATAATTTTCATTAATTTGAATAAGTTTCCATAATCCCTCTACAATTGAATTGACTATAGCATTGGAGTTTTCTTGACCTAACCATTGTTCAAACTTTTCATTTCATTGGAATCTTTTCAGACTTGGATAGAAGGAACCCTTAAGGATTCATCTTCATTGTGATAATAATGAGAAGGTTCATTCTCCATTACTAGATTTTTATTATTAAAATGTATGTTGGACTCGTAAAGATTCCCAGGAAAAGAGGGCTTGGGATCAAAGGAACCCATAAATCTATGACTTCTTCTAACCAAAAGGTTATAGGTTGAACTCAAAGTGATATAATTAATGCACATGAGAATACAAAGAAATATGAATTATGAAATTTAGAGGAATTATGAAATCTAAAATAAAGTATTTTTTTTATGAAAATCACACTAATTAACAAATTCAAACATGCAATGTAAAAATGCACAAGCATATTTAATTACAAAAATAGAATGAAGATATGAATCTATAAATCTAGATGCATAAATGTAGTAAATATGTGTTATAAATAGTAACTAACACAATACATACAAATTAGATATAGATGCATAAAAAAGGATATAGCATGAATCAAAAGAGGAAATGTCATGACTTGGGTTAACCAAAATGTGTATATAAGATGGTAAGAAAAGCTAAGGATGAAGATCACTTACTTATGGCATTATAATAAAAATAACCTCTAAAGGATTACCCTCAAATAAATCTAATTAGCACAACCCAAAATGGAAAAAGATATGCTAATTCAAGCTCTAAGTTCAAGGATGGGTTTTGGTGGTTATGTGTATTTCTTTATTGTTAATTGAATTGACTGATACAAATGAATTAATAATATTGATGAAGAAAAATGATAATATATTATATCAAATCTTATCTATAAAAGAGGAAAATTAGTGGAATGAACTTACCTCAAATTTAGAAGACTAAAAATTACCCTTGTTAATGATTTTGACTATCGTTACGATGCCAAGTTTAACTACAACTCCAGATCTGGGACTTTGATGCATGTATCATCCACAATGCAATTTTCAATTGAAAAGTGTTGGAAAAGGTTGAATTGGTCAACCTAGTCATGGATAATGTCATAAAATTCAACCTTCTTTTTGTAGATCCAATCTAAAGAAAATTCCCTAGGGCCTATGAATGATTCTAAGATTTCAAGATTTGCAACTCCCAAAATTGTTCCAAAACATAGAAAATATGGGGAAAAGGTTGTGGAAATTACTCCTACTTATCAATTGATGAGCTTAAGGGGATTTCTAATGAATGTTTCATAAGGAACAATACTTGGTGAAGGTTTTGCAAATGGGGTTGCAAGATTTGGGTTTAACCATGAAGGAAACTCCATAGTTAAGTGCACTCAGGTTGGAGTAGTACTGGGATGGGTGACCTCTTGGGAAGTCCCGGTGCTTCACCCCTGTAAGCATCACCTAGATCCAATGAGTGCTAAGTTTTCCATTTATTCTCATGAGAGATGGATTCATGTTTAATCAATACTCATGAAATATGGGTCAATGAGTTTGACTCAAAAATCGCACAGTTAAATCCTGATAGCAATATCACAATTTGACTTGCTATGGAAATTACTCCTACTTATCAATTGATGAGCTTAAGGGGCTTTATAATGAATTTTTCATAAGGCACAACACTTGGTGAAGGTTTTGCAAATGGGGTTGCAAGCTTTGGGTTTAACCATGGAGGAAACTCTGTAGTTAAGTGCACTCAGGCTAGAGTAGTACTAGGATGGGTGACCTCCTGAGAAGTCCCGGTGCTTCAACCCTGTGAGTATCACCTAGATCCAATGAGTGCTAAGTGTTCCATTTATTCTCATGAGAGATGGATTCATGTTGAATCACTATTCATGAAATATGGGTCAATGAGTTTGACTCAAAAATCACACAGTTAAATCCTGATAGCAATATCACAATTTGACTTACTGTGGAAATTAATCCTACTTATCAGGTTTCTAATGCTCAAATGGTCCTCTAAACATGTGTAAATCTACATATGAGAGTGTGTTGTGTGGATGTCTCTATGGTGTGTAGGTGTTTGAAGGTTGTTAGGGATTCATTGCATATAATTTAGATGGATAATGAGATGAAAATGTGACAAGGATAAAGGAGGTGACAATATTTTGTGTCTAATGCTAAGGTGGGAGAAATATGAAAATGGCCTTTGCACATAGGTGTAACATTTATGCCATTACATTTCCCCCCAATTTATTGATCATGTTATCCATAAAGAAGAGTGTGAAGCTAAAGTAAGGGATTCTTACCCGACTTACCTATGGGAATTTTTATCTGTGGGGTTACCCCTAGCTAAGAATTCTTGATTTGACATTGATCTAGATCTAACATACTTAGGTATGCTAGATGATGAAGATAACTTTTAGAATATTGATAGTGCACTGATATGGACAAAAAAATTTATTATGCTAACTCATATGATAGGGTATTTTTTATAAGCTCTAACATACATAGAAAATGCTAGATATGCATATGATACACATTCTTTTGATGTTGTGTTGACATGCCTAGAGAATGCTAGATAGGCATTTGATAGGGCAGGTTTGATGATGCACTAATATGCATAACAAATGCTAGATAGCCATTTGATAAGGAAACTTTGATGGTGTGTTGACAATGTATAATGGATGCTAGATAGGCATATGAAAGGGCTAGACTAAGATACTAATTGATGGCTTTGCCCCCATAGAGGTAAACGATGCTGAAATTTTATTTTTTAGGGATAAAATCCTATGTTGTAGAGACATAATTAGGTAAAAAGTAATAAACACATGGACATGCAAGTAACACAACTCCACCTTGGGATGTATTATGCTACCTAGAGGGGAGCATGGGTAATTCCAAGGAAAAATAGATGATGTGGCATTGCAACATACAATGTGTTGTCATGGAATGTCACTTCCTAATGGGTAACATGTGTCTCCACAACATCTTGCACAAACACAGAGGGATCCGATAGCATTTGGTATCATAACACATAAGCATACAAAAACATCCACTCTTATGGGATATTTCATCACCTCCATCTATTAAATGGATCTAAAGAAAGATGCATGAAAAAGGAATTATTTTGGGTAAACATGGAAAAAGAGCCTAAATGCATGCAAAAATTTGCATCATCCCCAAATTTGAAAGTCAATGTTCATTAGATGATAGGCTTTTAATGTGGGATCACCTTTGTACTTTTTGACCAGAAAATTTGTCTCATGTCATGAAACTAAATTAAAAGCCACAAAATAACCTTTAGAAAACCATAAAACCATTTCACGACAATTAGAAAATCTGTTCACATTATGATGTTCAACATTATATATTTCTAATTTTATTTGTAAAAGCTCTTCTTATTATTTTTGATTCATTAAAATAATCATTACTAATTATCTTTTTTACTAACCAATTTGAAAATTAAAGTAATAGAAAATTTAATTTAATTTATTGTATAAATCTTAAAAGTTATTTTTTTAGGAGTAAAAATATTATGTATTAATCAAAGAAAGTATTAAAAGTATAAGTAAAATAATAGTATAATTTTTTTTTGTATGTTTTATGTTGGAAGTATGATTGGGAAGTAAGATACTGAGAGGGGGTGGGGGGCGAATTAAGCTCTACCAAAACTTTTAACTCATTGAAATAAAACAAGTACATTCACCATTTGACCATCTCATATCTTATATTATATACCATACAACCATAAATTGTAAAACTGAAATAGATCTAGGTATACATCACATCCATCAACATGAAAATAAATGTAAACACATAACACAAAATATTTGGTTACCCAGAAATCTTCCAAGGTGAAGGTAAAACTAGGGTGGGGATGACACCCACAAATCTTCAATACTACAGCAATAAAGTATCTATTAAGGCTACCATGTTTGATTACTTCTAGTGATCTACCCTATTAGGAGCTTACAACACTTATTCTATCTACCTTGATTAAAAGATTTAAAGTTATATTTGAGTAAGAACACTATTAGGAGATTGACTAGGTTTGTTAAAACCACTATGTTAAGAGATTTACCTTGATCCACTTGTTAGAATATCTTAGTACCTGATCCTTCAGTTAGCACTCTGTTGTTAGATTACGGATCTTCTCTTTCCTTGTTTGATTTGATCTCCTAATATGATATACTTTGTTCTTCCCTTCACTGCTAGGTTTCTCTGTCTGATCTCCACTTTTGATCATCAAATTTAGCCTTCCTCTCTATGTCCTTGACCTTATCATGCATACACAATCATCCCCATGTTTTAGTGTTTGATCCCTTCTTAAATATATAATTGGAGAAGGTTCTAGATCATGATTAATGATCCCGAGTTCTCCTTTTTTCCACTTAGTCATTCTAATTTTGTGATTGGTTACTTTGCCTTCCTAGGGATTGATGTCCTTTAACAAAACATGTAATTACATCCTTATTTGTCTCTACAATTCAAAAATATCACATAGACGTAAGCTAAAATGACTTAGATAAGTGTTTGTGACATCACACACACAAACACATATGTCAAAACTGGTTTAGTTGACACTTGAATATCCTAACACTCGATCATAACTAATATTCATGATGTCCCTCATCTTTTGTATGCTCAGTAGTAACTGACTCACTTGGCATATAGTATCTCTTCTTTGCTTGGCTTCCTTGTCTTTACTCGACATAGATTATCTCTTGGTCTATATTGGGGTGCTCAAAAACCTTAAACTTTCTTAGCTTGTACTTAAATATAAATAAATCCATGAACACTCAACCTTCATTAGGTGGCTCAATTACAGTGATGACCGACCAACTCTACCTAGAAAATGACTAAGTTTTGGACACTAATAGTAAACTAGGATTATAGATCAATAATCTCCGCCTTTGACATTAGTGGCAAAAAAACTTTGTCATGACTCAGTATTCCATTCAAAATTACAAAATAGCATTCCATGTTGGATTGTGATTCGATCTCCAAAAAGACTTCCAAAAATGAATATTATTACTTGTGATATGTGATATCTGATATTTCCTTTGCATATCTCACATTTTCCCTTTTTGTGGTATCTATTTTCCCTTTGTAGAATGTGTCATGATATTATTTCCCCCCTATTTTTTGACACTTATGGCTTTGGGTTTGTAGGGGTCAAATTTTACTTATCCAAAAATGATTTTGATTCTATAAAATCACCTCTAATCCATGATTCCAACTTGATCTGACTTATTCCATAACTTGAATCTAGATTTCTAGCTAAGTTGCTAAATCAACTAAACTATCTACAATAGAGAGATGTAGATCTCTCTTGACTAAGTCTTTTGTAGCTGACAATTTCTTCTTTTTGACTTCCAAATGAGGTAGAAACATGGTTGGAATAGAAATTAATTTGGATCTAATGTTTCCATCTCTATCCATCAACTTGGCTAACCTTCCTTCAGCAAAAGTCAATTTATTGAATTGATGAGAGCTTGGATTTGCGTCCTTGCTTTAAAAATGTGCACATGCCTTCACATCTTCTTGCAAGTTATCAATTGATTGTTGATTCTCCATGGTCAAGAGCTCAACATCACAAAGCTTTATATACAAAGAATAAATATTTAACAAAATTCCTTCTAAAATATTTTACAAGGTTTGATATTTCAACCTATTTTATTGCAATTTATGTTGAGACTTTCTCTAAAAATTTGTGCTCAAATTTTTTTTTTTCAGACCATTTCATCAATTTCTCATTGGTCTCTATATCCTCATTATTAAAATTTTCAACAATATGAACCATTGTTCCAAAATAGGTTCCTGCTCATTTACAGTATGAATCTCAAATGCATCTACAAAAATGTCCTTAATATCATGTAATACCTATTTTTGCTTGAATTCTCTTCATGGTTTTTCTTTCTTTGTCTTTCAACTTAGTAACGCTTGCAAAAATTACATTTTTTCAAGTGTTATTATGTTAGGGTCATACTTGGGAAGTTTAATGACCTCATCTAAAGTCACTAGAGTCTTTGGTGACTCAATCTTCTTCCCAATTAACTTTGACCTTGGTGTATTGACACTCGGCAGTGTGATATGCAATTGTGTCTCTTTAGCACTCAGTCTTAGTGTTTGTTGTCCTATAGAAGTGCTCTCCTACTGAGTAGATATAACTTATTGGATAGGTGTAACAATTTATGCTTTATTAGATATAGAAAAAACACTCAAAAATTGTATGAAGGCTTGGATAGCCTCTTGCTCCTTTGGTTTCTCAATCTCTACAGGCCTTGATGGTTCCTTTGTTCGCTCAATATGAGGTCTTGAGGTAGTAGATACAGATTGACCTGCTTGACCTTGTTTATCTCCTTCATCATTGCAAGTAATGAGATTAGTCATAGGAGGGGGGTATCTAATCACTATTAAATATTTTCCATGCTCCTCAGCACTTAAATTGTGCTGACTTTTATTATCAACTATGATTGATGTAATTTGAAAATTATTAGTTGGGGTGTTCACAATTGATGCACTATCAATCCATGGGTAGTCATAAATTTGTATTAATATTTGATTGGTGAATGGAAGAGGAGTTTCTAAGGTTTGAAGTGCTACACTTTTTGGTTTTTCCTCAGTCAAAACATTTAGATTATGTTGTTTCTCTTCAGGGATATCTTCTATGGTGACAACATTTTGTTGTTCACTCTCCTCTTCCTTTCTACTGATTATCTCTACCAGATTGCCTAGCTCATCATAGTGTTCTTGATTATCTAGCTATGTTACATCTTTACCTTCTTCTTTCCCTTCTATTGTTATTGGAATTAATAGTCCAAATGCCTTTTTCCATATCAAAACACGTTCTTGTACAACATCCTCTACTTTATTCTTCAAAGTTTTATACCCCTAGTCTTGAGCACAAATTTCTTCACAAAATCTCTTAGGGTAATATACATATGGGTCTTCCCTAAGTTTGACACTATTTGGGCTAATGTAGCCTCTCTTATTTGCCTCTTTGTGGATAATTTTCATCACTCGATCTTCATTGTCATTCACATTCTTAACTTGGTCAACATATCAACTTAGTTATGTATTGGATCTCAATTCATATAGCAATACTTAGTCACTACTGACATTAATATTAATACTTGACATCTATTATGCATATGGTTTCTTTTGCTCAATTCTTTCCTTAGATTCGTCCTAGAGCATCTTGATTTATGCAGATATGGATTTTTAACATATCTTCTATTAGGAATTGGTATTTAGTTTTGTTGGAAATAAAATAGGGAAGTAAACTCTAAGAGGGGAGGGTGGTGAATTAACACTTAAAACTTTCAACCTCAAAAACTATTCACCACACATCATCTCACAATCTATGCATATAAACTAAAATACTAAATTAAGCATATACATCCATAGAGTGCAAGTAAAATATTCAACACATGTATGACACAAGATATTTGGTTACCTAGAAACCCTCCAATGAGAAGGTAAAACTGGGGTGGGGATGACACCCACAAATCTTCACTACTACAATAATAAAGTGTATCCAATGAAGGTTACAATGGTTGATCATGAAACATGAGCTACCATGTGAAAGGTCTACCTTGTTAAAGGCTTACAAGATTGTTAGATCTTTACCTGTTAAATGATTTCAACACCTAGCTAAAAGTGTGCCTGGTAAAAGGACTTTAACTTACAATGAAGTAAGCACCCTATTAAAGGATTTAGAATAGCCCGTCAAGACTACTCTATTAAGAGATTTAACTGATTCACCTATTAGAATTTCTTAGTAATGATCCTTTAGTTAGCATTATGTTTATTAATGTCAAATCACCTCTTTCCTGATGTATACTTGATCCTTTCTAATCATATGTATCTTTTTTATCTTTTGATTCCTTTTTTTTGTTCTCCTTTAACTAATTCTACAATGTAACTCAAATCATAACACCTTAGTCACCATGAATGCTCTATGTTTGTATGCAAAATCTCTTCAATTCTCCTTAAGAATTTATAGAAAGTTTAGGATTTGTCTTCCTTAAGAAGACCTAGGTGACTTAGGGTTACGTATGAATCAACAGTAGTGATTCACCCATATTGCCGCTTAATTCTTCTCTTTTTCTTATTGGATGCATACAATGCATAGGGATTCACATTTAAGATTCTTCCTTATAATCATATATCATAAAAAAATCCTTTAAGTCAACGCAAAAATGGTTTACATAAAAGTTTATGCCATTACAAACATCTATGTCAAAATTGTGTAACTCAGCACTTGAATTTCCTGATGCTCGGCATCAACTACAACTTCAATGCTATAACTCGACCTCTAAATGACTTGGCATCCACTGATCACTAGGCATCTCAATAGCTTGGCACATACCATCTTCTTAGCACTTGAGTGACTTGGCACTTACTAGTTACTCGGCTCATACTAAATATATGCCGCTCGACATATACTATATGTCAACTTTATACTCAGCATGTACTACTTGTTCGGCTTGAACTAAGTAAATGACTTAAGTATATTGTCACTCATATGTCAAAACCAATCTAAGATTAACAATCTCCCCCTTTGACATGATGGAAAAATACTTGATCATGTATGAATAACCTTTAGCTGTAATGAACCCCTTTTAACTATATCTCAAATTGCCCTTGATTCCAGTTTAAAGATTTCAAATATTTATTTTATACTTGAAATTATATGAAATTTGTAATTATCTTTAATAAAATTCCAATCTTTTAAATATGTCTCTATTGATAATTTATATGTGAGATAAATTATAGTTGAAAGCTCTCCTTATTATAATCAACTAAATACTCTTCTCGAATTAATAGTTGAGTTCACGTTAATATTTCTCTTCTATTGACTAAATTGCAAACAATAATAATGAAGTGATGTGAATATCAGGATTTAACTGTGTGATTTTGAGTCAAACTCGATGACCCATGTTTCATGAGTAGTGATTCAACATGAATCCATCTCTCATGAGAATAAATGGAACACTTAGCACTCATTGGATCTAGGTGATGCTCACAGGGGTGAAGCACCGGGACTTCCCGGGAGGTCACCCATCCCAGTACTACTCCAGCCTGAGCGTGCTTAACTATGGAGTTTCCTCCACAGTTAAACCCAAAGCTTGCAACCCCATTTGCAAAACCTTCACCAAGTGTTGTGCCTTATGAACCATTTATTAGAAAGCCCCTTAAGCTCATCAATTGATAAGTAGGAGATGATTTCCACAGCTAGTCAAATTGTGATGTGAATATCAGGATTTAACTGTGTGATTTTGAGTCAAACTCGATGACCCATGTTTCATGAGTAGTGATTCAACATGAATCCATCTCTCATGAGAATAAATGGAACACTTAGCACTCATTTAAATCCTGATATTCACATCACAATTTGACTAGCTGTGGAAATCATCTCCTACTTATCAATTGATGAGCTTAAGGGGCTTTCTAATAAATGGTTCATAAGGCACAACACTTGGTGAAGGTTTTGCAAATGGGGTTGCAAGCTTTGGGTTTAACTGTGGAGGAAACTCCATAGTTAAGCACGCTCAGGCTGGAGTAGTACTAGGATGGGTGACCTCCCGGGAAGTCCCGGTGCTTCACCCCTGTGAGCATCACCTAGATCCAATGAGTGCTAAGTGTTCCATTTATTCTCATGAGAGATGGATTCATGTTGAATCACTACTCATGAAACATGGGTCATCGAGTTTGACTCAAAATCACACAGTTAAATCCTGATATTCACATCACAATTTGACTAGCTGTGGAAATCATCTCCTACTTATCAATAATAATGAACTTGACTATTGTATTGTGTGTAAGTGCGAGCCTCAAGGACTGATCGGGTTTCACGTAGTTGGTCTAAACTTGCTTTATACCCACGTACTGTCCTGTGCATAATAACTATGGATTGCTTTACATTACTTCGCTGCTACGTACTTCCTACCTCCTTCCACATTTGTGCAAGGTGTTGTTTCTTCATCCTCACAGTAATCAATTAATGTTATCCCAAGCCGCTGCTTTATTCACCTTGACTAGTCGAGTTTTTTCCTTAATATCATTCATTGATATATATTTCCTCCAATCTAATTCGATGGTTGATGAATTCGATGAAATATTCAGACTTCTTTGATGTAGGTTAAATGAATGTGTATCTCTCTATATTCCACGTTCTTCAATTCCTTTTGATTGTGCTATATCCCCCTCTATTCGGTCTTAACTACCCACATAAATACTGCTATGTGAGTGAGAGGATGTGTCTTTATGTAGGGTTTATTTATTAATTTGCTCATTGACTAAGTTTATTGTATCTGTTATGTGTGTAGAAGTATACAAAATTTGTATACCAAAAAGGTAGTTATATATAATTTAGGAGATATAGTTTATAAGACTCATATTGTTATATAATGAGTAAACTATTTATTTTTATATTTATATATTCATATTATACTATCAATAATTATTGCACCATATCTATTAATAGATATTTAATTATTTAAATTTATTAATCAATTCATATTATCATTAGTTATATAAGTTTAATAACATATATTATATTGATCATTATTAATAGTATTACTTGTTATAAATATTATATCATATTGTATTATTGTTAATTCTTGTATTATTAATATATATTATATTGATTATTCTATTAATCAATTTATTATTATTATCATTAGATATTAATATTATATATATTCAAATGTGAATACATTATAATCTTCTTTGGTTTCACAATGTAATTATAATATGTATTATTATCTATTTATTATTATTCTTAATTATTATCATTATATAATATGTTATCCAAATATTCATATATCCTTAAATTCGGGGTCATGACATTAGCCTTTCAAGCATAACTTAGATAATATTCATATGCATACAAACTTTCAAAATTTTTGCAAAAGCTTATGACTCATCAGTCATACCTCAAAATTAAATAGCTCCCCCTAAGTTGATTGTGTTGTTCTATATCAAAATCAAAATTATTCTTCATGTTGAGTAGATTTGCATTAGTTGATCTTTTCCAACAATGGTATCTCCCTCAAAAATATTATCTCCCATACTTCTTATTTCTCCCATACTTCTTGTTTCTCCTCCATTTTGACACTGAGGTCAAAGGGCTATACACTAATAATGTGTTTGTCCAAAAGTGATTTGTGGAGCTCAAGCATGATTTTCAATGCAGCATCCCAATTATCACAAGCTACCTCCAATGACTTGATTTGGATGGCCAACTCAGTAGCAAGGTGAACTAAGCCATCATGAGTAGAAAGATATAGATCTTTCTTCATGAGTATTTCAGCAAAGGCTAGTTCCTTGTGCAATGTCTCCATATGTGGAGTCAAAATAGACTGGATGCTTATCAATTTAGCCTTGGTGTTTGCTTCATCTATGTGTAATGCTAACTGACTTTGGGAATTCAAGAGAGCCCTAAAATGTTTCTCACTCTGAGCTAGAGATTTTGGCAGAGTTATACTAGATGACTATTTATGACTCTCCAAACTTAGTATGTGACTAGTTATTTCTTGTGTGAAGAGTGTAAGATTACACAATTTGGTGTACAAAGAGAAAATTTTATCTAGTACCTTCTTTACACTATCAACTTTGGTTTCTAACTCAACCTTTGATAGTGCAATAGCACTTGATATTTTTTCATCAACCTTATTTTGAAACTTCCTTTTAGACCATTCAAGTAAATTTACATTTGAATCTAGGGATGTGTCATTTAGCTTCTCCACTAAGCTAGTTAGTTTCTCTATGATCCGCTTTGTAGCTTTTGGTGTTGGCAGGCTAAATGCATTAAGAAAAATATCTTCAATATCTATCAAAGCTATTTTCTACCTTTGCTCTTATTTGAGTAGTTCTTGATTCTTCTTCTTTGCAAGAGCATCCTAGAGTATGCTCTTTTTTTCAATAGTGATGGTTACATAATCAAACTTGGGAAACTCAATCACTTCATCCAAGTCCACATTAACAAATGATGTGACTTCATCTACTTTAGATGTGCTTGGACTTGGCCATAATGATTACAGGGGTATAGTTTCTATACTTGGCCTATGAAGAGCTCTAGGAGTTTTTGGTAATGTCCCCAATATCTTTATCGATAATTACTCCTTAGGTTTGGTAGTCAAAACTATCTCTTTAGTCTTATCCTTTTCTTTATCTACATTCACAAATGCACCTTGATCTTGTATTGTAGGTGTAGGAGTATCTACCTGACCTATTAGAACTTGTATTCCTTCATTCTTTTTTATCTCATCTTTATGCTCTCCAACCGTCTCACCCTTGTCATGTTCACTTTCCTTCATATTGACTGAGACTAGAGTACTTTGTGCCAATATACTGATGGTAGAAGTAGTTGTCTCCTTCCTTTAATATAATATACCATAAGGGGTAATGTAGGTTGTATCAAGGTGAATTGAGGAGGGATTGTAGATGTTACTTGTTTGTGTACTTCCTCTTGTGTAGATACCTTGTCTAGCTTCTCAATCTCATCAACACTCACCAGTATAGGATTTTTACAAAGTTTGGTCTAGGTAGTGGAATCAACCAATATCTTCTTCAAGCCATTCTCCATAAGGGGATTGATGTTCTAAGTGACAGTATCAGAAACATCCTTAATCTTTACAATATCACTTTCTATATTCACCTCATGTTGAGGACTAATACTTAGCACTAGTGTATCTGGTACACTTTTTTTTGTCTATTTTTCATCCTTAGTTGGTGCATGAAAATCTTCATGTGTTTAAGTGTTTTCCTCTTGTGTAACTATCTCAGTGTCAACTATGATTACCTTAGTTACCTATTGTTGCTCATCTTTTTCCTCACATACCTCAATAGGTGCCTGCATTATTGCCTTTAGTGTTGTCAAACCATATAATGATTTCCAAATTAAATAGGTCTTTTGTACAACATCCTCAACCTTGTTCTACAATACATTGAATGCCTTGTATTTCAGTGCAAATTTTCTAATATTTTTCTTTAATGCCTTAGCCATTGTTTCCCTATCCAATTCTAACATCACTCTTCCAAATGTAGTCTCTCTGATTTTTCTTTTTATATCAAGACTATATTGCCACTTTTTCTCAACTCTATTAGATAATTCCTTTGGTAGAGAGTTGGCAATCTCAATTGGAGTTTGTTTGAATGTTGCCATCATGGCATATGTTGACTCCTCTATTTGGTTCATCTCAATTTGTGACAAGATAAATCAACATTATTCCTTATGTTCTCACATATATTGTCTAAATCTGAAGAAGGATGGTGACTTACCACTTGAAATTGGTTGTTGTCATCAGATTTAGTCCTCTTTTCATTAGATTCAGTTGGTGCTATGTACTTTCTCCTTGATCTCTTCTCAGGCTCCTCTTCATTGCTAGCTAATCTAGCTCTCTTCTCTTTTGGATTATCTACTTCTTGAACCTTTTTAGTAGTATCCCTTGTGCTTGCTCTTGTAGAGGGAACTATAGGCTTTAGTTTTACAACCTTCCTTGGTTTGCTAATAGCTGGGGTCTTAGCTTTCCTCTTCTTTTTCTCAAGTGCTTCACTGGCTTCTTCTCCCTTGACACCTTCTTCCATTTCTACCTCTTTGGCTTGGTCTTCTCCTTGACCTTGAGTTAAGGCCAGTGCTGCTTGAATAGGTATATCTTCTTCTTCTTCATCTTCTCCTTAAACAAATTTCTACTTTAGCTTCTTGAAAATTTTGTTCTTCTTTCTAATCACTGAGGCAATGTTCAAATCCATTGTTATCTTAGATTTAGCCATGTCATAGTTCCCAAAGGTAGTAGCCTTAGCATCTACATCTTCTACAAGCAATGTTTTTATTGTTGCAGAGGCTTAATCAACATTGATTTCATAGCCTAGTGGCCTTAACCACCTTACCCTTGGAACAACAACTCGAACATATGTAAAATCAATGTTAATTAGAAAGAAAACATCATTGAAATGTTTCTCAACTAGTGAAACTAGTATCCTCAATCTTTTCTTCATTGATTTCTTGAAGTCTTCAAAATAGGTGGTCATAACTAACTCAAAATTATTTCCAAGTTGCTCAACAAATTCACCTATCAGCATTGTAATAGATCTATTTGTTTTCCATGCAACTTTACCAAATGTGGGGAATGTATTATGTACATAAAACAACATACATACAAGAATTGAACCAAATTTACATTTTGCACTTTTGGTCTTCTTTATTTCTCCCAAATTTTTTGACAATTGTTGCATCTGCAACTTGGAAAGGTCATAGATATGATCCTTTTTAACTATCTTATAGCCCATGTCAACAACAATACATGGTACACTATTGAGCCTACTTGATTGGTAGAATTTATGTGATATTATCCTCATTGCAAATGTAATTAGGGGATTTGAGATAGTTTCAATTGTCATGCCTTGTTTGTTCCACACTGCCCCTATATTCTTCTTAATGACATCTTTAGATTCACTCCTCATGGTTTTAGGTCGGTCAAGTGTTGGATACCCAATTATTCTATGTACAATTTTCTTTGTGATTTTCAATAGTACATTGACCAACCATATAGGATTATCATGAATTCTACTCAAGACTATCTTAATCCATTTAGTCTTGAAAACATTTAGAAAATCTAGGGCATGGGTCAACCCTTTTCTCTCTATGATTTTGAATTCATCCTTCCCTGCTCTATTTTCACATAATTTCCCATAGGTTTCCCTAATCTCCATATCTCCTATGCTACCCACCTTGGATGTGTAGCAACATCTTACATCTTGAATCATCAAAACTCAAGGTGGTATCATCGACAATGCATTAGATGGATCTTTCTTGTAAGCAATATTAGGAATGACTCTAAAGTTTGGTTGTCTGATCTCATTGCTTATCAATTGTATATTCAAAACTTCTTTACCCTCTTTAACCTTAGGAGCTAAAGAACTAGATTCCATTATGTAAACTAGGGTTTGCAAAAATTCAAACTTTGTAGCTCAACACATGATAAATACCTTTGTAAATATATTGTTATGGTGTCAAATGACTATTGAATCCTGCCTGCAAATGTCAAAGTGATTTCTTCAATTTTCTTTTCACTCTTCATGCTCTCCTTCAAATTCAAATAGAAATTTTGACTTTTTCAGCTTCCATGAAGTTTCCTTTTCCATTTGGCAACCACTATGATCTCGGTCAACACTATCACCTTTAATACACCTTTAATAGATTGACATCAACTAACATTTCACTCGGCAACCATATTGAAACTTTTCATGCTTGGCAGTAATATGAAAACTAACAAAACTTAAAGATTTTTTCTATGTTATAATCAACACCTTGCATCTTCCTTCATAAAAATATAATCTTTTCAGAACTAAATCCTTGGAACTAATGTATAATATATCCTTTTAAATACCAGTCCCACATACCTCTTGATTTCTTAATTGAAGGAGGTGTGATCACCTGACACATTGGTAGAAGTGATCCCATCTAAACTTGATGTGCTGCAATCTTCCTTTCTCTTCCATGTCTTGTTCATCTCATCTCTGAAATTCTCAACATCTACCTTTCCTTTTCCTTTGTTGAAATCATTGCTTGGTGCCTTTGACCTTGTTGGATAATTCTTGTTTATTTGACCAATCTTCAAATAGCTAAAACATGTGGTTTGACTCAACCATCTTTTGTAGTCACTTTTGAAATGTGTTCAGATGCAATTTTCAGCAACATGTCCATACTCTTGATAGTAGTGACAACTATACCTACTATTATAATCCCAATTATAAGAGTTGTCATTGTGCTTTACCTTTGTCTTCTTGTTTGATTACTATTTAGGCTTGGATTTGCACTCATATGATTTATGTCCATAATTCTAACAGTTATAGTAGTATCCTTCAAATCTTTGTGTGCTTATGGTCTTGGTTCTACATTCATGTACCTAATGTCTTTGTTTGTTGCATTTGTGGAAATG
Organism: Cupressus sempervirens; assembly: GCA_028749045.1. Lineage (NCBI taxonomy): Eukaryota > Viridiplantae > Streptophyta > Pinopsida > Cupressales > Cupressaceae > Cupressus > Cupressus sempervirens. The sequence goes on from CM053787.1 coordinate 201,354,688, forward strand.
ACCCATGAACTTCTACTTAGGATTCTCATTTGAAGTCTTGCTCATGCAAACATTAGCAGTATGACCTATCTTACCATAATTATGACAAGTAGGTTTGGAGTTCTTACCTTTGTTACTTCTTTCTTCATTGCTTTTGGATGATTCTCCTTCTTCAATACTAGTGTAAACCAATCCAAAAGTGTCACTGTTGGGCCTAGGGGATCTCATTAATTATTAAAAGTACTTGATGGCTTCACCAAGTTTGTTGAAATTGTTAGCAAACTCCTTTTCTCTTTTTATATCATTTCTCAATTGTTCATTCAACAACTTTAGTGTTGTGATCTCAATATCCTTTGCATTCAGTTCATGATTTGCAATAATCATTTAACCCAAAGTTTCCAATTGCATGTTAGCAATCCTAGATACCTCTGATGTTTTCTCTTCCAGTCTATTGGTCAAAATCCTTTTGTCATCTTCAATCATGTCTTTGTCCTCTTCAGCTTTCTTCTTTTGCTTGGTCACCTCACATAGTAATACTGATTGGACTTTGTTCTCTTTTGAGATTTTTGACCTCTTTAGTTAGGGTTCCATTCTTTTCCATCAGATCCGCAACTACTGCATCCAAATTCATTAGTGTTTCTATCTGCAAACAATTCAGTAGTGTCAATCTCTTGGTATTGTGTAGCATTCTCTTCAATAGCAATTTCCTTCCTTCTCTTTAGTGATATCTTTAACTCATTTCTTGCTTCATTCAACTAATTTAGGGCAAGTTGTATTTCAATCTTTTGGTTCTCAATAGTGTTTCCTAACTTGTAGACTTCCATCTCCAATATCTTTCCTTAAAGATGCAAAGCTTTACTTTCTAGAGAACTTAGCTTTGATAAAAAAAATTTGGAAATACAATAGGGAAGTAAACTTTGAGAGGGGGAGGGGGGGTGGGTGAATCAACACTTAAAAATTTCAACCTCAAAAACTATTCACCACACATCCATCTCACAATCTATGCATACAAACTAAAATACCAAATTAAGCATATGCATCCATAGCATAAAAGTAAAATATTCAACACATGTATATCACAAGCTATTTGGTTACCCAAAAACCCTCCAAGGAGAAAGTAAAAATGGGTTGGGGATGACACCCACAAATTTTCACTATTACAGTAATAAAGTGTATCCAATAAAGGTTATAATGTTTGATCATGAAACATGATCTACCCTATTAAAGGCTTACAAGATTGTTAGATCTTACCCTGTTAAAGGATTTCAACACCCTGCTAAAAGTGTGCTTGGTAAAAGGACTTTAACTTACAATAAAGTAAGTACCCTATTAAAGGATTTACAATAGTCTATAAAGACTATTACGTTAAGAGATTTAATTAATTCACCTATTAGAATGTCTTAGTAGTGATCCTTTGGTTCACACTATGTTGCTTGATGTTAGATCACCTCTTTCCTGATGTATTCTTGATCCTTTATGATTAGATGTAACTAAGTTGCCTTCTGATTCCTTCCCTTTATTCTCCTTTAACTGATTCTATTATGTAACTCAAATCATAACACATTAGTCACCATGAATGCTCTATTTTTGCATGCAAACTCTCTTCCATTCTCATCAAGCATTCATAGAAAGTTTACGATTTGTCTTCCTTAAGAAGACCTAGTAACTTAGGATTAGGTATGAATCAATGATAGTGATTCACCCATATTGTTGCTTAATCTTTCCCTTTTTCTTATTGGATGCATGTAATGCATAGGGATTCACATTTAAGATTCTTCCTTATCATCAAAGATTATAAAAAAATTCTTTAAGTTGGCCCAAAAATGGTTTACATAGAAGTTTGTGCCATTACAAATATCTATGTCAAAACTGTGTAACTTGACACTTGAAGTTCTTGATGCTCGACATCAACTACAACTTCAATGTTATAACTCGACCTCTAAATGGCTTCACATCTACTGATCACTCAGAATCTAAATAGCTTGGCACATACCATCTACTTTGCACTTACTAGTTACTCAGCTCATACTAAATATATGTCGCTCGACATATACTATCTGATAAATTTATGCTCAATATGTATTACTTGTTCAACGTGAACTAAGTAAAAAACTTAAGTATATTGTTACTCATATGTCAAAACCAATCTGAGATTAAAAAATTTATCATTCAAGTGCACAGTTCCTTACATACCTTCTTTGCTTAGTTAGAAGTGGTGTGATCACCTGATCCATTGGATTGGGTGACCTCAGCTTTACTTGATCCACTACTTCCTACTTCTACCTTCTTTATATAGGTTTGATTCAACTCATTCCTTGTTTTCTCCACACCAACTTTTCCTTTTCCCTTGATGTATTCATTTCTTGGTGCTAGTGCTCAGGTCTTGCAGTTCTTGCTAACATGTCCAACTTTATGAAAACTAAAGAAATCTAAGCTTCCATTTTACCATTTCTTGTAATTGTCTCTAAAATGTGTCCTAATGCAATTTTATGGAATGTGACTATATTATCCACAATAATGAAAACTATACCATGTGTTATAATCCCAATTATGGGAATGACCTTGCTTCTTGGATGTCCAGTAAGACATTTCCTTAGATCTACATTCTTGAGCCTTGTGTGCATACTTCTGATAGTTGTAGAAATGTCCTTTAAATCTAGGTGCAATAAGTGGATCACTTGCCTTTATCATGCATTCATGTACTTGGTGTCCTTTTTTTTGTAGTTAAAACAATTTTCATTGAATTTTGGTTTAGGAATTTGCTTACCAATCTTCCTTCTACAAATTTTTTTGTGTGTCCCAGTTTGCCATAATGATAGCATATAGGTTTTCCTTTTTCATTTATTTTCTCTCCACTCTTGGATGATTCTCCTTCTTCAGTGGATTAAGAGTGCTTGATATATCCTAGTCTAGAGGTGTCACTAGGTGTTCTTGGTGATCTCATCAGTCCTTCAAAGTGTCTTATAACTTCATTAGGTTTATTAATCCTCTCCATTAGTTCTTTCTCAAATCTTAACTCATTCCTTAGTTGATCAATTTTTTATCTCAGATTTGTAATCTCTATATCCTTTCTGTCCAGTTCCTAATTTTTAAGTAGTAGTTGATTCATCATGTCTAGCTACTTGTTTGTGAGATTTTGCACATCAAATGTCCTTTCATCAAGTGTGGTAGCCATTTGTCTCTTGTCTTGTTCTACTATGAATTTTTCTTCTTTAGCTTTCTTTTTCTATTCAGTCACTTCACATAACCTTACCAATTGTATTTCATGCTCTCTCTTCAATCCTCTAATTCCTTCATTCAAAATCTTGGTCTTCTCTAATATGTCTACTATTGCTACATCACTTTCACTAGAATTACCATCTTCAAACATTCATTTGGTGTTCACTTCTTGAACGAGTGTGTCTTTTTCTTGAATAGCCATCTCAACAATTTCTTCAAGGATTTCTTCAACTCCTCTCTAGCTGCTTCAAGCTACTGTAGCATGATCTAGATGTCAAGCATATGATTTTCAATGATTTTCCCCAAATTTTAAGCCTCCATCTCCAAGATCTTAACTCTCAAGCTATTAAACTTCTTCTAAGAGAATAGAGCTCTAAGACCAATTTTTGGAAGTCTTATTAGGATGTAAGATACTAAGGGGGGGCAATGAATTAGGATTTACAAAAACTTTGAACTCCTTGAAATAAAATAAATACATTCACCATTTTCCCATCTCATATCTTAGATTATATACCATACAGCCATAAATTGTAAAACTAAAATAGATCTAGGTATACATCACATCCATCAACATGTAAATAAATCTAAATGCATAACAAAAAATATTTGGTTACCCAAAAACCCTCCAAGATGAAGGTAAAACTAGGGTGGGTATGACATCCACAAATCTTCACTACTACAGCAATAAAGTGTCTATTAAGGCTACAATGTTTTATCACTTCTGGTGATCTACCCTGTGAGGGGTCTACCCTATTAGGAGCTTACAAGACCTATTCAATCTACCTTGATTAAAGGATTTAAATGTACAACTAAGTAAGAACTCTATTAGGAGATTTGACTAGGTCTGTCAAAACCACTCTATTGAGAGATTTACCCTGATCCACTTGTTAGAATGTCTTAGTAATTGATCCTTCAATTAGCACTTTGTTTCTATATTATAGATCTTCTCTTTCCTTGTTTGATTTGATCTCCTAATTTGATATGCTTTTTTTTCCCCTTGATTGCTAGGTTGGTAAGTCTGATCTCTAGTTCTGATAATCAAACTTAGCATTCCTTACTTTGTCCTTGAGCTTCTTGTGCATCTATAATTATCCCTATGATTTAGGATTTGATCCCTTCTTAAATAGACAACTGGAGAAGGTTCTCGATCATGATCAATGATCTAGAGTTCTCCCTTTTATTGCTCAGTCCTTCTAGTTTTTTGATTGTTTACTCTACCTTCCTAGGGATTGATGTCCTCTGACAAAATGCATAATTACTTCCTTAGTTATCTCCACAACCCAAAAATCTTGCATAGAAGTTGGCTAAAATGACTTACATAAGTGGTTGTGCCATCACACACACATATGTCAAAATTGGTTTACTCAACACTTGAATATCCTAACGCTCGATCATAATTGATATTTGTGTTGTCCCTCAACTTTTATATGCTTAGTAGTAACTGACTCACTTGACATATAGTGTCTTTGCTTTGCTTGAGTTCCTTGTCTTTACTCGATATATACTATCTCTCAGTCTATATTGGGTTGCTTGACAACCTTAGACTTGCTCGACTTGTACTGAAATATAAACAAGTCCACAAGTACTCGACCTTCATTAGGTGGCTCGATCATAGTGACGACCAACCAACTCTGCCTAGAAAATGACTAAGTGTTGGACACTAATAGACAACAAGGCTTAGAGATCAACAATTTTGTTGTTAAATGATAATATTTATTTCTTCTTTAATTTAATTATTCTTTTAACAATAGAGATAAAAGTATATTATCAATTTTAAAAAAGTAGGAATATATTTTTAATTAATTTAAATTATCATTACAAAAAAATTATGAATTAAAAAATAATAATTCCTTAAGTGAATAAAATAGAAAAAATATAAATGCAATGATAATATCTTCATATTTTAAATAAACAAATTTTATAATAATGTCTTCAAAACTTTATATACTAAATTTAAGATTACTTTTCACATTAAAAATTAAACAAATAATTTCTCAATATTTAATTTTCATAACAAAATAACTATCATTTATTTATATAAGTAAAAAAAAATTATATACTAAAACTTATCTTACTTTTTACATTGAAAATTAAATAAATATTTTAAAAATATTTTTATTTTGATAAAAAATAAATATCATGTACTTAATCATGTATTTTATTAATAAAAAAATCTACATAAAATTAAGAAAAATTATATTCATAAATATAGTAAATGATAGTATAACAAGTTTATTTATTTATTTTTCTTTTGGTGTTGCTTGTCTGGTGGAAGAGGTTATTTCTTTGTCCTAGCTTGATTTGGTTAAGAGCTCTGGGATGCAGGTAGTTCTAGTGGCTTAAGAGGTTTGCTTTGTATCTCCATTTTCATCTTTTAACTATCTTTCTATATTTCCTTTGTTGTCTATGCTAATGTTCTTTTGTGTTGATGGTAGTTATGGTTTTTCTCGCTCTTTCTAGTTCTCTGATTCATGTATCTTGATTTCTGGTGATCTTTTGTCCTTAATTGTATCTTGTTTGCTTATTTCATCCTTTGAGTGGGTTGATCATCCTCCTATGGGTTGGTTATCTCCCCCACTTGACAAGCATGGTATTATTCAAAACTTAATTTTTTGCAGCCAACCTTTTGTCCCTGCTTTTCCTTCTCCTAGTTCTTTGCTATCTGCACAAGAAACTTGTTTGATGTCTAGTAATGTTACTATTTTAGTGGAAACTCAAGTATTTGATGATATTTCTTTGGAGGAGGGTGTGGTCTCAAATGAATATATTGAACACAATTCTTTACATGTTGTTACCTGCATAAGAAACTTGTTTGATGTCTGATAACATTACTATTTCAGTGGCAACTCAAGCATTTGATGATATTTCTCTGGAGGAGGATGTGGTCTCGAATGAAGATATTGAACATAATTATTTACATTTTGTTAACTACTTCAATTATTTTCAAGAGTTATCCCTTGTCCAATCTGAGAGTTTGATAGTTCTCGTAACTCTTGTGTCTATTATTAAAACCCCTAAAAAGAGGGTTTGGAAGCCTCTAGCTTCCAAGGTTAAAGAAGAGATTGAAGATAGAATTCAGTCAACTCTTATAGATGTATTTTTTTCCATTATTAGAACCAGAAGAGTGGCTTGCTCTCCTGCTTCACAATGAGGGTTCTGTCCTGGAATGTTAGGGGTCTAAATGCCCTCAACAAGAGTTGTAGGATTAAAAATTTTATCTTATCTTCACATGCAGACATCATTCTTCTTCAAGAGACCAAACTTTCTCAAGATTCTTTTGAGAATTTTTGTAGGAATTTGTCTTCTTGGGAGTCACATTGTTTTCCTTCCTCTAAAGCTTCTAGAGGTCTTATTGTTCTTTAGAAGAGTAAGTGTATTAAAGGCCATATTTTGGAGTCAAAATCTAATTAGCAACTCATTGAATTTATTTGGTTTGATGTTAAGTTCTTTATTTTTAATGTCTATGGTCCATCTTCACCCCAGGATAAACTAATCCTTTGGGAAGCTATGACTAACCAAATTAGTAAGCTTGAAGATCTTCTAGTTGTTTTAGGAGGTGATTTTAATGTCATCTCTTTACTAGTTAAAAAAGTTAGGGTTGATGAAATTGCACAGAGGTCATAGAAGAGTTCAACTTTTTTATTCAAAATAATGTGTTGTGTGATGTTCTTTTTTGAATGGATATTTACATGAACCAATCATAGTTCTGCTACACCTTTTTCATCTAGGTTGGATAGATTTTTTTTATTTCCTAGGATCTAAAGCTTTTGAATTTAACTTTATCTACTCAAATTCTTTCTTCTTTAGAATTTGATCACATCCCTATTGCTCTTGATATGATGTACCCAACTAACACTAAACATTGCTTCTCCTTTAAGTTTGAAAGCATGTGGTTCAATCATCCCCATTTTCTTTAGTTGCTTTGGCAATGGTGGATTAGTGCACCATTTTGTAAAGCTACCAAAATGTTTCAATTTGCTAACAAGCTTAAATTTGTAAACTCCAAAATTAGTATTTGAAACAAGGAAGTTTTCAAGAATGTGTTCCATGAAAAGGCCAAGGTTGAAAATGATCTTAGTCTTATTTTAGATCATATTTCTAATTTTGGTCTAAATGTTCAGGTAGTTGAGAAAAAAAAATCTCTTTAATGCTATTGGAAAATTCTATGTGCTAGGGAGGAGATTTATTGGAGATAGAATCTTGGGAGTTTTGTTTAAAAGAGGATGATAGGAACACAAAGTTTTTTCATGTGTCTGCTAAAATTAGGAAAGCGTCTTCATCTATTATGTCTATTAATAGTGTGTCATTGAGGGATATGTTGATATCACAATAGGATATCGGTAATGAGGGAGTATGTTTCTATAAAAACTTGCTCCTAGTGTGCCCCTAAGAGATAATAAGTATGATAGGAGTGTGTTACGACAATCCATCCCTTCTTTAGTTACAAATCAAGATAATGTTGAACTTATGAAACCTTATAGTATTGAGGAACTTCATTCTATTATTTTTTATATGGCTCCAGAGAAAGCTCCTAGCCTTGATGGTTTCACCATGCTATTCTAAAAGAAGTATTGGGATGTTTTCAATTTTGACCTTTTATTGGTGGTTGAGGAATCTCATAAGAAAGGATATATTCTCAAGAGCTTGAATAGAATGAACCTCACTTTAATTCCAAAGGTGAAATCTCCTCAAACTTTTGCTGATTTTAGGCCCATTTCACTATGTAATTCCATTTATAAGATCATTTCTAAAGCTATCTACCTTAGGCTTAAACCCTCAATCCCAAGATTAGTATCTCCTCAACAAGGTGGTTTTGTTCAAAGTAGGGATACTTCTAATGAGGCTCTTTTTACTTTGGAAGTCCTATATACCATTGAAACTTATCAGATGTCTTCTTTTGTGCTAAGCTAGATATGATAAAAGCATATGATAAAGTGAATTGGGAATTTCTTTTGGAAGTCCTTTCTAAATTTGGTTTCTTAGCCACCTGGTGTAAATGGATTAAGAATTGCCTATATGGAGCCACTTTTGTAGTAATTATTAATGGCAAACCTTCTTCCTTTTTTCAAGCAACCCAGGGGGTCTGACAAGAGGATCCGCTATCTATTTTTTTATTTATCATCATAGTTGAAACCCTTAGTAGATCCATACATAGGCAAAACTTGTTGGCTAATTGGAAGGGTATAAGTATACCCAATTTAAATCTCTCTATGACTCATAATTTTTTTGTTGATGATACGCTTATGTTCAGAAGATCTTCTATTAGTGAGGCTGGATGTATTAAGTAGCTTTTAGATACATATACCTCTGGGTCAGGTCAGGTCATCAATCCAAAAAGCAATGAATAATTAAAATTTTGCATTTTTCAATGGACAAATTGCCTTCCATATATCTGGGGACCCCATTCTTCATGGATCAAGCAAAAGCTTCATTGTGGGACAATGTTATCACTAGCTTAAAAAGTAGAATCTTAGCCTAGAAGGCAAGGTGGCTTTCTCTCTCTAGCAAAATTTTATTGATTAAAATAGTTCTTTTAGCTATCCCCAACTACTATATCTCAGTTCTTCAAGCACCTGCATCTATAATTAGTCAAATTGAAAAAATCATATGTACTTTCCTATGGTCTTCTAATATGACAAATACTAGAAAGATTCCCCTTATGTCTTTGCAAAAGTTCTCCATTAGTAAATTGGTTGGAGGGGTTAGAGTACATAACTTATCTCTCTAGGAAAAAGCCTTTAGTGGAAAACTAGTTTGGAATATGTATTTCAAACCTCAATCACTTTGGTGCCAAATTATGCAAGACAAATATTTAGACTTTCCTTGCACTCATAGAATTTTTACCATTTCTAATGCCCCTTCTAGGTCGTTTACCTGGAACTTCATAGAGCAGTTGTTTCCAAGTTTCTCTCTTAGTAGGTTCACTCTGGATTTAATGTTTCCTTTTGGAAAGATTCATGGAATGGGTGCCCTCCATTATGCCTCAATTCTACTTTAAAGGAAGTCATGGGGGTGTCTTCGACATGTTGGGGTTATTTTTAGTGAATTATGTGGATTATGTTGACATTGTATCGCATAAGGTATACTGGAAAGACCCCTTCTCTCTTCCTATAAGAAGAATTTGGGCCAAGAAATTAGTTGATAGTATGGCAAATAGGTTGGTCTTTTTGTCCAAAGGATGTGATAAACTATTGTGGTGCCCTACTAAAAATGGTGTGTACTCTGTTAAGTCTGGTTATGAAGCCCTTTAGCATATGGTTGAGAAACATGTATCCCATCAAGCCTTTTTTTTTTGTTGGGATAAGTGTGTTCTTCCAAAGGCTGGAGTTTTCTCCCAGTTGGCTATTCAAAATAGAGTCTTAACTAGTGATAGATTAGAAAAACTTCATATAGCCAATTCCTTTACATGTGTTTTGTGTGGACTATGTGCGAAATCGATTGATCATCTGTTTGTGCACTATCATTTCTCTCTATAATGCTGGTATTATTTTATGGGGAAATTATTTGTCTTCTTTCCTCTCCCTAGATCTTTATGGGATCTATTTCAAACTTGGCCCATATTGTTTGCTAATTCAATATTTACATGCTTATGGATCATTATTCCTTCATTAGTTATCTGGTTTATTTAGTGGGAGCATAATAAGAGAATCTTTTAAAAAGAGGTGGTAGATGTGAATATAGTTATTACCATAATTGAGTGTCTTATCTTTGAATTAGTGAATACTTATGATTATGGGCATTTCAATGGGAATGACATTTTCTCATCTTGGGATAGTTCTATAGTCCAATCTTGGAAGTTTATCTCACTTCTTGCTTCTCTCGTGTTTCCTTGTATAAAAAATATTCCAATCAGTAGAGATTCAATTAAATGGGATCCTCCTGATCCCTCTCTTGTTAAGCTCAATTTGGATGGTTCATCTAGAAGGAATCCTGCTGAGTCAGGCATTGGGATTTGCTTGAGAAACTATCTTGGTGATGTACTAGCATTTTATGCAGCTCCCATTAGTCATTTCCCAATTTAGCAATTGCCAATTGTAATGCCCCGCCAGGGATCCAAAGAATTAACCCAAAATTTCACTAAGATTGGTAGCATTTTTTTTTTTAAAACATGAAAGAAAATACCACACATAACTTATACACCATAACGGAAGCAATAGCAATGTCCATCAAAAAGTAAACATAACATTGATCACAGATTACATTCTTTAAGGATCCCTTAACATTGAATTACATCTAAGTCAACTAACATTATTGAATCCATCTAATACAACAACCACATTAAATAATAATGATAAGTCCAATGTTTATACATTACATTTCTAAATGCTCAATCATCCATTTTACATGCAATGCCCCGCCAAGGGATCCAAAGAATTAACCTAGAATTTCACTAAGTTTAGAAACAATTTTTTTTTTCAAGATAGTAAACATCACATATAACTTTTGCACAATAACGGAAGCAATAGCATTGTCCATCTAAAAGTAAACATAACATAAATAAAAAATTACATTCTTAAAGATCCCTTAACGTTGAATTACATACATGAATCCATCTAGTACATCATCCACATGAAATAATAATGATACATCCAATATACAAATGTCCTTTCTGAATTACATTCCAGAATGCACAATCGTCCACTGTACATGTCACAGGGTATGATAGGCAGAAAGAATATACATATGTAGAATAAGGTACATCATCCTATTCTAATCCATGATACATCAAAGTAGATATAATCACATGATACAACATCATAGAGAACATATACATCCATCATAAAGATCAAACATAATAAACTAAGTGCACGGTTCCTCCCAACTGTTAATAGCATCATTAGACCATCGTGGATTCTAGCCATCCCTCCGTGCGTAACATTCCAAATCATCGAAGAGATCATCGGTATTACATAGTAGGAATGTCACTCCTAATAAATACAACATCAGATGTAGAATTAATCTAACATGCAAATAAAAGCATAAGATAGCATCATCTAACATATGCTAATCATCAATGAAAAAGGATACATATCCACCATCATGAAGGACGCATTAACCACGATGTCTCAATGAATCTCAAAATGATAAGAGTGGAAAATACACTACCACCCGACCGCGTGGCACCTAAGTGGTCCACTCCCACCGTGCTAAGGAGATAATCTCAAGTCCCAAACAGGCTATCAAAATCACATAGCACATATCTCCATAAGTCTAGGAATCCTAAAAGTATACTAACTCAAAAGTTCCAAACACAAAACTAACATCTAATCCCAGAGGCACACAATGACATGTAGGAACCTACTATGCAAGCGGGAAAGTGTCATCACATTTATCATGTACAAGTTACCCTGGCAGTTAGCTAAACTCCACGGATCCATACTAATTTCATGCGGCCACTAGTATCCTCTCATACTGACAAGGCATACTACAGAATACAAGGTTGCAACCATGCATCTCACTACTCCCATCCTAGCCTGTACAAGTGCTCAAGGCATGGGCGAGAACAAAACACTTATCTTTTTAGGTTCATTCAGTTAGTATTAGGTGTGAATGTTATCACTTATTAATCCAACTTACAATGAGTTACCTTGGCAGCCTCTTAGGGCCCCAGCCCCCATTGCAAGCCACTTCCCGTCACTACATGTAGATATCCTACCCTAATGCTCATGGACTCATAAATCTCAAAATCACAAAAGATAATCCATAATAAAATCATCAAATATGCATAAAAGCATCAAATCTCCATGAGCAAACATCCATAGAAAATCATGAACACAACAGCTCTCTATTGGCAACTGAAGTATCACTGATAATCAAATATCCAATGGTTCTCAATAACCAAAATATATATCTCAATCATACTGATCGAAGACTCCAAAAATGGTTGAGTCAAACATGTCACAACATGACATCATCAAGAATAAATCCACATCTTAGTCCCATCATGGCGACTAGAAAATAATCAAGGATAACTGATCGATGACCAAAATAATGGTTAGGTCAAGAATCTCATACACAAGAATCTCAACTATAACAATCAGTAATCACATCCAATACATAGAGCATTCCATCACAAACCATGGTTGGGTTTATAAAGATCGAGATTAGAACATCATCATGACATCACAATCACATAAACCCCAAGCCTCTGGTAGACGTCCTATACTGGTCAACACTAGTCAACCCAAAACCCAAAACAATAGCATAAAGAATACACAATGTAAACACATGTTTTGGTTTTGCTAAGTTTTCAAATTTGAATTTAAAAGTCTCAGTTTACGTTTTTCCAAATTATATTAAGTGGAGAAATTTCACATTTTTCCTAACCCATGTATTTGTTTGATAGATAAAATTTTCTCCCCAAAACTATTAGACTCAATTTTCTAATTGATCTAATAATATTTTGTTTATATAAAATTGTTTGAAAATTGACACTCTCAATGAATCAAAACTTCGATTATATATTCTAATAACTAATCTTAATTAAACTGAGTTTAATTAAATTAATTATTAATATCTCTTCATAATTGACAAGCTCAATACCAATATTTTAAATCATTAAAAGAGTGATCCATTAATTTAGAACTTTATAATATTCATTTATAATTAATTATATATACATATATACTTATATACATACATATATATATATATATATATATATATATATATATATATACTTTTATATATATATATAATAACATTTAATAATTAATGGTATTGCAACAAAATTGAGATTAATATCCGAATCTCATATGAAATAACGTTGCAAATAAAACTTTATATAATTTAAAACCAAACTCAAATCGCAATGCGATTTTAAAATTGCACGGCCCAATACATCCGCACTGCAGGTACACTGCGGTCGCAGGTACCCTGCGATCTCGCAGGCCTGCAGTGGGTGGGGTATATAATACCCGCCCAACATCATATATATATATATATATATATATATATATATATATATATATATATATATATATATATATATATATATATATATATATATATATATATATATATATTTATTTATGTATTTATTTTTTAAAAGCGATTGTCAATAACGTTTTTTATAAAAATGTTCCCATGTGATATGAAATACTATTAACATGAAACTCTATCGCGATTTGACATTCGATTATTATATAAATAAATATTGATGCAGGAGCATCCAGAGGTATAAGGGCAATCTTGTGTCACCCAAAAAATGTACTTAGACTTAGTTTCTGTTTGATGTGTTTTCGTTTTTGGATACCCATTTGGGTCAAATAAAGGTTCCAACTCTCACAGTTCCACTATCAGTGCATTTGAAAATCTCAAAAAAATAGGAGCATGTAATTGGGCCATCATTTTGGTAATCTAGAAGGTGTGAATTGGAAAAATGAATGTAATCATGATTTAGAGCATTTTAAAAAAAAGAATCAGGCCAATAGGCCCCACGGTTTGAAAGTTATTGCAGTTTTTCAGGTTTTGGAGACCTCCTAAGAATGCTTCAAAGTCAGGTTAGGGGAATAAAATGACCTCAAAAAGGGTCAAAAAATGGGGAATGAGAAAAGCTTGTCCATAAGGCTATAGAGCACTTCGAGAGCTTTCTAGAAATGTAAACGGTTCGTTAATCGGAGCTACGGTTCAAAAGTTATGCCTCCCGAAAGTTCGGTTATCGTTTCTGGATTCTTCTATATTTGCACCAACTTCTACTGCAGCTTCTGAAACCTTCTATTTGGTCAGTGGATGCCTACTAGCACTTTCTAGAATGTACTCCTAGTCCTTAACCCTTTGAGGTCTATTTAAGGAGATTTCTGGCATTGTAAAAGGCAGTTCGGAGTGGAGTTTGAGAGGAGGTACTGAAAGGAGAAATTATCTCCAGATTTATGCTATTGTAAGCCCTTAGGGCATGTTTTGAAGTTTATTTTCCAGTACTATTTGTACTAGCTTATTTTCTTAGTTAATATAATTTTCCCTTTTTGGTGTGTCCATTTTGGTTCTTGGGTTGTGTCCTCATCAAGTGGTATCAGAGCAGGTTTTCCTGAGTGTGTAGACAGAGCACCGACTATGAGGCAGTTTGCACCAGGACTATGTGGTTGTGGGTTCAAGTTGGAAGATGCCTCCATGAAGAGAGCGTGGCAGAAGGGCTAGAGCTATTAATCTTGAGGAGGTTAGAGCCCTCCAAAGGCAGGTACAGGCATTGCAAGAGGAGCTCCGTAGAGGAGCAAATGTTGTCGCAGGTGATGACAGTGAGGATGACAATGAAGAAGAAGTAATGGGACCAGAAGAGGAATTTGACGAGGAAGTTCTGAATCATGCAGAGGAAAGGCTTTTTAGGGCCATTACTAAGTTTCGAAAAAGACCTACAATTGAAGTGGGTGTATTTTCAGGAAATCTGAAACCAGATGAGTTGATCGATTGAATCAATGAACTAGAAGAATACTTTGAGTATGAGGATATAAGGGACCCAGATAAGGTTAAGTTTGCAAAGGCCAAATTTAAAGGCCATGCCAAAATCTGGTGGCAAGAGGTTCAATTGGAAAGAAACAGAAGAGGAAAGGAGAAGATCATAAGATGGGATCGCATGGTGGACAAATTGAAGAAGCAGTTCATTCCTGTGGACTACGAGCTTGATTTGTTTAAGAAGATGCATGGGTTAAAGCAAGCAGGAAGATCAGTCCAAGAATATACAGAGGAATTTTACCGACTCTTGATTAGAGTAGAGCATGCAGAAGCAAATAAGGAGAAGGTTTCTTGGTATATTAATGGGTTGCGACCTAGCATCCAGGAGGAATTAAGTCTAGTAAGAATGACCAGCGTTGAAGAGGCATATACCAATTTTCCCTACGAGTTGAAGAGAAGCTAAATAAAAGGTTTGAAGGAAGACAAAGAGGGCGCGGTCAAGGAGGAAGGGGAAGTGGTAGGTCATCTGGAGCCCGCAATGAAACTCAAAAGAAAAATGAAGATGAGGGTACTAGCAGGAACCAGAGGAATGAGGGTTTCAACCGCTCCCATGACCAAGACTTTGGAAATCAGAGAGGAAGAGGTAGAGGACGTGGACAAGGAAGAGGAGGCTTCCATGGTACTTGTTTCCATTGCAATGAAGAAGGTCATCGTTCCTTTGAATGCCCTCAATGACAAGGACAGATAGGAGAGCTGAGGGCCAAGCTAGGGTTGCTCATGTGGATGAGGATGCACAATCATCACATTCAGAGGATGCAGAAAGAGGAGAGACCTTGGTAAATGAAAGGGTCCTACTAAGTGGTGAGATTGAACTAGGACAATGGAGGAGTTTGTTTTGTACCAGATGCAAGTGTGAGGATAAATGTTGTGATGTAATCATTGATGGTGGTAGCACTGATAACTTGGTATCGGAAGAGATGGTCTCTAAGCTAAAGCTCAAGAGGGAGAAACATCCCCAGCCCTATCGGATTCCTTGGGTAAAAGATGATCATAAGGTCCTAG
The DNA here is from genome assembly GCA_028749045.1 of Cupressus sempervirens. Taxonomy (NCBI): domain Eukaryota; kingdom Viridiplantae; phylum Streptophyta; class Pinopsida; order Cupressales; family Cupressaceae; genus Cupressus; species Cupressus sempervirens. Next base: position 201,370,336 of record CM053787.1, read on the forward strand.
TAAGTGAACAATATTTAGTGAAATTCAAAATTGGGAGTTACCATGATGAAGTTCTCTGTGATGTTATTTTGATGGATTTTTGCCATCTATTGTTGGGTAGACCATGGCAGTTTGATAGACATGCAGTACATGATGGACATGCAAACACATACTCTCTGACAAAGGATGGATTTTGCCACAAATTGAAGCCCATGAAAAAGGAAGGTGAAAAGGTATGTAGCAGTGCTAGGATTTGTCTTGTTGATGGAAGGAAGTTTTTAGATGGCATGAAACACCAGCATATGTGCTATGCTTTGATTCCTAGGAAAGATAAAGAAGGTAGTAGTGAAATGCCACTTGAAATTTCAGATTTACTAGGGGAGTTTGGAGATATTATCTTTGATAATGTTCCAGATGGATTGCCACCAGTAAGGCAAATCAATCATCAGATAGATCTGATTCCAGGAGCTAGTTTGCCTAACAAAGCTGCTCACAGGATGACTCCTACTAAAATAGAGGAGCTAAATAGACAGGTTCAGGAGCTATTGAGGAAGGGCTTGATTCGAGAGAGGTCGAGTCCATGTGCAGTACCTGGAGTACTTGCACCAAAGAAGGATGGAGAGTGGAGGATGTGTACAGATTCTCAAGCTATAAATAGGATAACCATCAAGTACCAGTTTCCTTTGCCAAGGATGGATGATCTTATGGACTGCTTGAGTGGAGCTCAGTACTTCACAAAGATAGATCTGAAGAGTAGTTATCACCAAATACGAATTCAAGAAGGAGATGAGTGGAAAATAGCCTTCAAGACCAAAGAGGGTCTTTATGAGTGGTTACTCATGCCCTTTGGATTAACGAACGCGCCAAGCACCTTCATGCGGCTCATGAATGAGGTACTTAAGAAGTTCTTGGGAAAATTTGGTATTGTCTATTTGGATGATATTTCAATTTTCAGCAAGATTTTGGAAGAACATTTACTGCATATTCATAGTGTCCTTGAAAGGCTAAGGGAAGAAAAACTGTTAATTAATCTGAAGAAGTGTATCTTTCCAAAAAGGGAGTTAGTCTATTTGGGGTTTGTTATATCACCTGAAGGTCTCAAAATGGATCCAGAGAAGGTAAAATCCATCTTGGAATGGCCTACTCCGAGGTCTGCTACTGAGGTAAGATCATTTCATGGTCTGGTTAGTTTTTACAGGAAGTTTATTAAGAATTTCAGTGGCATATGTGCACCCCTAACTGATACAATAAGAGGGGATAGAAAAGAGTTCAAATGGACTGCAGCAGCTATGAGAAGTTTTGAATTGCTAAAGAAGAAGGTAATAGAACAACCTGTGTTGGCACTTCTAGATTTTAGAAAGGTTTTCCAAGTGGATTGTGATGCTAGTGGCAGCGCTATTGGGGTTGTATTAAGCCAAGAAGGTAAGCCTATTGCATATTTTAGTGAAAAATTGAATGATGCAAAGAAGAAGTATTCTGTTTATGATCAAGAGTTCTATGCAATAGTTCAGGCCTTAAAGAAATGGAGGCATTATTTATTGCCAAAGGAATTTGTTTTGTATACTGATCATTAGGCATTACAGTACCTAAATAGCCAAGGTAAATTGAATCAGAGGCATATGAAGTGGGTAGAGTTCTTGCAGAGTTATACATTTGTATTGAAGCATAGAAGTGGAAAATCTAACAGGGTTGCAAATGCACTAAGTAGGAGATAGTCATTGCTTACAGTAATGCAGGTTGAAATAGTTGGGTTTGATGAACTCAAGAATTTGTACCCCGAGGATCCTGATTTTGTTGAAGCATGGAAAGCTTGTAAAGAACCTGTTGCTGTAGATAGAACCAAGTGGTTAGACTATTTGATTCAGGATGCCATGTCGTTCAAGGGTAGTCAATTGTGCATTCCAAGGAGTTCCATGAGGGAAAATCTGATTAAGGAGAAACACAGTGGAGGGATGGCAAGACATTTTGGTCGAGATAAGACCATTGCCATTCTTAGAGAACATTATTTTTGGCCTCAAATTTAACAAGATGTGAAGAAGTTTGTACAGAGTTGCCAGGTTTGTCAAGTTGCCAAGGGGTTTAGTCACAATACTAGCCTATATCAGCCATTGCCTATTCCATCAAGGCCATGGGAGGACATTAGTATGGATTTTGTTCTTGGATTGCCAAGGACACAAAGGGGTAATGACTCAGTATTCGTGGTGGTTGATAGGTTCTCCAAAATGGCACATTTCATTCCATTCCACAAAACTCATGATGTTGTCCATATTGCAGACTTGTTTTTCAAAGAGGTGGTAAGACTACATGGTCTCCCAAGGAGCATAGTTTCTGACAGAGATACTAAATTTGTGGGGTATTTCTGGATGACATTATGGAAAAAGTTGATAACAGACTTGAAATTCAATTCCATGCATCACCCACAAACTGACGGCCAAACAGAAGTCTGGGCAATTTGCTGAGATGTTTAGTTGGGGATAAGCCCAAGGGATGGGATTTGATTCTACCACAGGAAGAGTTTGCTTATAATAACTCTATAAATAGGAGTACTATAAAATCACCATTCCAAATTGTATATGGGAGTAGCCCAAGGACTGCACCAAAATTGAGGAAGATAGAACAAGGGGAGAGGACAAGTGCTGAAGCTGAGGAATTTGCTGAACATATCAAGCGTCTACATGAGGAGGTTCAGGCACACATAACCAAGATGAATCAAGAGTGTAAAGCTAGGGCTGATCAAAGGAGAAGACATAAGGAATTCCAAGTAGGAGATTTAGTCATGGTGCACTTACAAAAAGAAAGATTTCCAGCCGGTACTTACAACAAGCTGAAAATGAAGAAATTTGGCCCTTGCAAAATTTTGAAGAAACATGACTCAGGAAATGCATATGAAGTGGAGTTGCTAGATGGTATTCACATTTCTCCCATTTTTAACATTGTAGATTTGACAGAGTATCATGATGATGGTGCAGATGAGGAGCTGGTGTTAGAGTCATGTCCAATTCCTGCTTCTAAGAAGGAGGAGATAGAAGACATTCTAGATCATCGTGTGGGTAGGAGTACAAGAAATAGGTAGTATGAAGAGTATTTGGTGAAGTGGAAAGGATGGCCAATCGAGGACTCAACTTGGATTTTAGCAGCTAAGGTTTCTCATTTGGGATTTCCTCTACCATTCATAAAGTGACAGGGTCACTTTTCAATCTACCTTGGGTGTCTGATGTAGGAGCATCCAGAGGTATAAGGGCAATCCTGTGTCACCCAAAAAATGTACTTAGACTTAGTTTCTATTTGATGTGTTTTCATTTTTGGATACCCATTTGGGTCAAATAAAGGTTCCAACTCTCACAGTTACACTATCAGTGCATTTGAAAATCTCAAAAAAATAGGAGCATGCAATTGGGCCATTATTTTGGTAAACTAGAAGGTGTGAATTGGCCAGATGAATGTAATCATGATTTAGAGCATTCCAGAAAAAGAATAAGGTCAATAGGCCCCACGGTTTGAAAGTTATTGCAGTTTTTCGAGTTTTGGAGACCTCCTAAGAATGCTTCAAAGTCAGGTTAGGGGCATTAAATGACCTTGAAAAGGGTCAAAAAAGGGGGATGAGTGAAGCTTGTGCATAGGGCTATAGAGCACATCGAGAGCTTTCCAGAAATGTAAACGGTTTGTCAATCGGAGCTACGGTTCAAAAGTTATGCCTCTCGAAAGTTTGGTTACCATTTCTGGATTCTTCTAGATTTGCACCGACTTCTACCGTAGCTTAATGTAAATGGTTCATCAATCGAAGCTATGATTCAAAAGTTATGCCTCCCAGAAGTTCGGTTACCATTTTTGGATTCTTCTAGATTTGCACTGACTTCTACCGCAGTTTTCGGTGGGTGCCTACTAGCACTTTCTAGAATGTACTCCTAGTCCTTAACCCTCCGGGGTCTATTTAAGGAGATTTTTGGCATTGTAAAAGGCAGTTCGGAGTGGAGTTTGAGAGGAGGTATTGAAAGGAGAAATTATCTCCAGATTTATGCTATTGTAAGCCCTTAGGGAATGTTTCGAAGTTTATTTTCCTGTACTGTTTGTACTAGCTTATTTTCTTAGTTAATATAATTTTCCCTTTCTGTTGTGTCCATTTTGGTTCTTGGGTTGTGTCCTCATCAAATATATATATGTATATATATACATATGTATGTATATATATATATGGGTATATATATGTATATATATATATGTGTGTATATATATATATATATATACACGCAGAGTTTATCACCATCACAACACATACATATGTATATAATGATATATATGTATATGTGTATGCAGATTCAAGAATATACACAGTTTACTTAGAAATTCTAATTTTCAAAATTTTCCTTTAAATCTTTGATCTTCAAATTTATCCAATAAATAATCTAATGGGTTTGGTTATGAATTTAAACCCTAGCCCAATTTTCTTTCAGATCTATGCATATAAAGATTTCCACATAAATTCAATTGCCCATATTGAGAATGCATACAACAAAAATATGAAATTCCTCAGAAGACATATGGAAGAGACGAAGAAGAAAGAGAATGCAAGATGCGGAAATAGCATAAGTAAAATCACAAGAATCTACCCGAATTCTGATGCTAATTCTCTCTTCCTCAGAAAACCCGCAGAGCAAGCTCCCTCCTTCAGAATTTTTGAATCCTCCAATGCTCCAATTGCACTCCAAATGCTATGTCTAAGCTTCTACGAATGCCTGAATATAAAGAGCTCTCAGGAAACCTCTAGAATGTTTCTAGAAATAGCTAGAAGGTGTCACCAACTAAGCATGGGTCTTTTCCAACCTTCAAGATGAGCCATAGGGTTGTAGACACCATGTGCCTAATTAATGCACTAACCCCCGTGTTGTTGACACATGAGAAATAGAAAAGAGCGTTAACTCCCATGCAAGCTTATAACTCCAATCCACTTTTATATAATTTCTATCTAAATATTTATAACTTTCATCTTAACTTTTATAACTTTTTTATTATTATTATTTATTTATTACTTTATTATTATTTTATTATTATTATTAATTTTAATTTCTAATTTTCTTTTATTTAATTCATTTTCCTCAATAATTCACATTTAATTAATTACAATCAAAATATCAAAGATCATGATATTTTATTAATTTTCTCCAAAATAATTAATTTATTAATTAAATCTATTTATTAAGACTTAATTAATAGAAAATTCACCATAGACCTCCAAGATAAAATATGAAAACCCCTCATAGAAAAAATCATACAAAATCAGTCTAAAGGGTTAAAAATCATGAAATATGTCATCTGACACATTTGGTGGGTACTCAACTCTGATACTTGTCCTACCTCACTAGGACAATTGGCTTAAAGGTTTGGGATTTGGACTTGAGAATTTATCTCCCTTCTCTTATCATTGAGATAGTATAATAGGGTACGCTCATCCTGGCAATTCAGGGAAGTCAATACCCAGTACCTGCAACCTATAGAAAAACCATGCATGTACATACAATATATATAATGCTAAGCTAAACAGACAATGACAGGAAGTGGTGCATCGTGTAGATCCCGACTAAGCAGGTGACTATGACTCCCTTCCTTAACCACATCATAAATGCCATACAATAAGAAAACACACACACCATACACATGCAAGTATGGGGTAAGTATCCATAATAAAACACATAAGATAATATACCATCTAACTAATCATCATTAATAACTGAAAACAGTATAATGATCATCATACATACATGAAATGTAAAGTCTAAATGATCTCATCATATAACCACTGAATCCATAATGTCTAATAGTGTCAAAACAATACCACTAATCCATCAACATAAAACTAGTCCATCAAAGTCTGATAATAATAGCATCAATGTCCAGAAAAGATGTGAACGAGGGTAGGCACTACATCCTCCCCCCCTTGGGTTAGGCTTACTCCTAGAAGCCTACAAACAAGTAGGGTTATAACTCCCTCAATCTAGCTACATCCTCCCAAGTAGCTTAAGAATCATCAGTAGGGTCCCATTGGACCCTTACCTGCTCGATGGTTTGACCCCTGAGGGTCAACCCCCGCTGCTCCAAAATATGAACCGGCTCCAAAGCCAGCTACCCGTCCTCTACCTGTAATGCATTCCAATCAAGAACATGCAAAATATTAGGAATATACTGCCTAAGCATTGAAACAGGGAAAACATCATGAATGCGAGCTAGGTTGAGCGGTAGAGCAAGACAGTAAGCAACTGGGCTAGTCCTCTCTAGAATCTCGAATGGTCCCACAAAGTGAGGTGCTAGCTTAGAACCCTTTCCATAATGGATCGGACTCTTTCACGGTCGCACTCTCAAGAAAACCTTATCTCCCATAGCAAACTACTTATCAGTCCAATGAGCATCGACATACTTCTTCTGCCTATCCTGTGTTGTAGTCAAGTGCTCACGGATACGCACTACCTATTGCTCCATATCACGAAGCATCTCAGGACCCAACAGGATGCAATCCTCAAGACTATACCAACTCAATCATGTATGACAAGGACGACCATATAATGCCTGAAAAGGTGCCATGCCAACAGAACTATGATACCCATTGTTGTAAGCAAACTCCACTAGATAGAGATAATCCTCCCAATGTGTCTCCCTATCCATCACATAAATTTGTAACATATCCTCCAAAACCTGATTCACCCTCTCTGTCTGACCATCAGTCTCTGGATGATATGCCGAACTAAAGTTTAGCTGTGCTCCAAGCTCATGCTGCAGTGATGTCCAGAATGCAGATGTGAATATAGGATCCTTGTCAGAAATGATCTTTCTAGGAATACCATGTAATCTCACAATATCACGCATAAAGACATTAGCTACAGAAGCTGTTGTGTAGGAAGACCTAATCGGTGAAAAATGTGCCACCTTAGTCAACCGATCAACGGTGACCATGATAGCATCATGACGCCGAACTGTCATAGGTAATCCTACAATGAAATCCATGGAGATGATATCCCACTTCCAAGAAGGAATGAGATTAGGCTGCAAAAGTCCAGCCGGGTGCTGATGTTCTGCCTTAACTCTCTGGCACTCAAGGAACCTAGCCACAAAATCAGCAATATCTCGCTTCATCCCAGACCAAAAGAACAAATGTTTCAAATCTGCATGCATCTTCTTGCCACCTGGATGTGCTGAGTAAGGTGTATGATGGACTTCTGCTAGTAGCAAGGTGCGAAGCTCATCCAAAAATGGCACATAAATCCTCCCCAAATGTCTCAAAAGACCATCTGACTCTCGAATGTAACCTGCAAACTTACCTTCCAAAGATCTTCCTGAATCAATCTCTCTGCACACTTCCTAATACCATGAATTCGTAGGAAGTGCCTAAAGAATCCGAATCCTCAAATCCACACTAAGAGTCATCGATGATAACACATGTCTCCTGCGACTCAAAGCATCTACCACCACATTCTCCTTACCCTGAATGTACTTAACCTCAAAATCATATTTGCATAGAAACTCCATCCATCGCCTCTGGCGAGCATTCAAATTAGGCTGAGTAAAAATGTACTGAAGACTACGATGATCATTGTGTAGCTCAAATCTGTGCCCCAACAAGAAATGTCTCCACCTTGTCAAAACATGAACTATTGCTGCTAACTCAAGATCATGTGTGGGATAATTTAACTCATGATCCTTGAGCTTGCGTGATTCATACGTAATCACCCGTCCATTCTGCATCAACACTGCCCCAATCCCTTCATGAGAAGCATCTGTACATACCATGAAATCACCTTCTAGATCTGATATAGCTAGAATCGGTGCACTAGTCAAAAGCTCCTTGAGCTTCTGGAAAGCTTCCTCACATTTCTCTGTCCATACGAACTTCTTTCCTTTCCTCTGAAGAGAAGTGATAGGATGTGCTATCCTAGAGAAATTTTGGACAAATCTGCAATAATAACCAGCTAAACCCATGAAACTACGAATCTATAACACATTAGTCGGTGTAGGCCATTCTATTATCGCCTGAATCTTTGTAGGATCCACTGAAATACCATCACCTAAAATAACATGCCCTAAATACTGAATCTTCTTTTTGAAAAATTCACACTTAGCTGCATTAGCATAAAGTTGATTGTCCCTCAAACACTGCAATACCAACCGCAGGTGTTCCTTATGCTCCTTCTGAGTCTTAGAATATATCAATATGTCATCAAGAAACATGAGTACAAACCTATCTAGATAAGATCGAAACACACCATTCATCAAACTCATGAAAACCGATGGAGCATTAGTCAATCCAAAAGGTACCACTGTGAACTCATAATGCCCATAGCGAGTTCAAAAAGCGGTCTTGTGAATATCTACTTCCTTAATACGAAGCTGGTGGTATCTTGACTTAAGATCAATCTTGGAGAATACTGTAGCTCCCTTGATCTGATCAAATAAGTCATCAATCCTAGGCAAAGGATACCTATTCTTAATAGTCACCTTATTCAACTGTCTATAGTCGATACAAAGGTGCAAGGAACTGTCTCTCTTCTTCACAAAGAGCACTGGAGCTCCCCATGGTGATACACCAGGTCGAATGCTCCCTTTGGCCAAAAGTTCCTCTAGCTGAAGACGTAGCTCACCCAATTCCTAAGTAGTCATGCGATAGGGAGCTTTAGAGACAGGCTCCGCTCCAGGAATCAGATCAATACTAAAGTCAATGTCCCTCTTCGAAGGCATGCCTGGAATATCACTTAGAAATACCTCCGCGTACTCCTGCAAAATCAAGTGATCCAAAGTCTTCCTCATGGGATCTTCTTCATCAAGATCGTTTACCATAACAACAAATATCTGACATCCCTTATGAAAACTTCACTTCAATTGCATAGCAGAAATCATCCCCAGAGATATAGGCCTCGGTATCCCAACTATCTGCACATCATTCCCTTGGTCATCTTGGCACATAATAATCTTCTTCCTACAATCTATAATGGCTCTATGAGATCCAAGCCAGTCGATGCCTAAAACCACATCATAGGAACCAAGGGGTATGACTCGAAGATCCATTTCCATATCGAAGCTTCCTAAACTAAGCCCACACTTATGAACTAAAAAATCTATGGAAACCTTAATGCCTGAGGCTAGTTCCACTTGCCAACCATGATCTTACTTCACCGCATCCAACTTACACTTAGAAACTATAGATGGTGAAATAAATGAATCTGTAGCTCCTGAATCAAACAATACTGAAAGAGATATACCTCTAATAGCACCTGTGGTCTCAACCACTATTCCTTGATGATCTGCCTGACGCTGATCAATTGCTGCAAATACTCTATGAGCTCTACCTACATCACCAACTGTAGGCTCTGAAACTATAGGTCTAGGTCCTAAAAATTGAGGTGCTCACTAAGGACATCGAGCTGCATAATGTCCAATCTGACCACATGAAAAATATTCTGTATTTCTGTCAGAACCTCTTCCTATAGGTGGTACATTAGATTGCTGGCGACTGTTCCTGCTCACAAAAGACTGGCTACTCTGAGCTGGCTGATTGGTCTAATTCTATTTATTGCGTTGAGCATTGCGATTGTTCTTGGTGTTAGAACCTTTACCACTACCTTGAGCTTGAGAATTTGAGCCCTTCTGTTGTTGTTTCTGTTGAGATTGCTGCTGATACTATTTCTCCTTAGAGAAAGAAAACTTCTTGTTACCACCTGAATTGTAGTTGCTTTTAGATCCTGATGCTACTGGCACTCCTACAAGACCACCTTGACCAAGGTTGACACTTTGCTCAACAAGGATAGCTCGATGCACCGCATCCTTGAGAGTTTTTGGCTCAAATACTTTAACTCCCCCAATAATATGGTTGTTCAAAGCCCTAATAAAGTGTTGTGTCAATTGAGCTGAATTTTCACTGAACCCTGAGAAAGGCATAAGCTCATAAAACTTACGCTCATACTCGGTCACTGACAAAGTGTACTGTCTAAGATTATGAAATTCATCAGCCCTTTGTTGTTTCCATTCCTCTGGTAGGAATCGTTCACTAAAACTCTCTAGGAATAATTCCCATGTAACACTACTCATATCGATACCCAACTTCTTCTCCTCTATCGTCCACCAAGTGGCCCCAAAATTCTCTAGATTAGTGATTGCAAACCTTTCCTTAACATTGTTGTCGAACTCCTGCATGGAAAAAATCCTGTCGAGAGAGATAAGCCACTGTTCAGCCACATAACCAGAACCTTGCCCATTAAAAGGCTTAACATTGGATCTTGAAAGATCCTTCATCTGAGTGGACACAATGGACCTCTGACGTTCCTTTCGAGGACTTCTAGATCTGGGTCTATGCTCTTGTTTTGTTTGATGCACTTTAGGCTATTCTTGAATAGGAGGTAGATGTTTTAGAATAGTCTGCATCATCTACCTCAAGCCAACCTCTTCAGACTCAGCTTGGTCCTCTCTACGACTCTCTTCCTGCTGCCTACTAGAGTGCTCTTCCCTGCTCTCTACATGAGCCGATCCCTCATGGCCAGACTCATGGGAACTAACAGCTCTGCCACAACCACAGCCTCTTCCACGACCTCTACCACGGCCTCTAACAGAAGACCTAGTCCCAAATACCATCCTACAACAGTTACAAGGTACTAAGTTCAGTTCTATGTTTAAGTTTAAGTAAAAATTTCCAGTTTTGAAACTAAGCGTTGAAGTATGAAAAATATCCAAGTAATAGTTTGAGTCCTATGTTTCAATTCACCTAGATCAAGTTTAGAAATTACACTTAATAGTTCATAGTCCTAGTTGTTCCAAGATACCCAGAGCTCCCAATGTAGAAACTCGGGCTCTGATACCAAATGTAATGCCCCGCCAAGGGATCCAAAGAATTAACCTAGAATTTCACTAAGTTTAGAAACAATTTTTTTTTCATGATAGTAAACATCACATATAACTTTTGCACAATAACAGAAGCAATAGCATTGTCCATCTGAAAGTAAACATAACATAAATAACAGATTAAATTCTTAAAGATCCCTTAACGTTGAATTACATACATGAATCCATCTAGTACATCATCCACATGAAATAATAATGATACATCTAATATACAAATGCCCTTTCTGAATTACATTCCAGAATGCACAATCATCCATTATACATGTCACAGGGTATGATAGGCACAAAGAATATACATATGTAGAATAAGGTACATCATCCTATTCTAATCCATGATACATCAAAGTAGAGATAATCACATGATATAGCATCATAGAGAGCATATACATCCATCATAAAGATCAAACATAATAAACTAAGTGCACGGTTCCTCCCAACCATCAATAGCATCATTAGACCATCGTGGATCCTAGCCATCCCTTCGTGCGTAACATTCCAAATCACCGAAGAGATCATCGGTATTACATAGTAGGAATGTCACTCCTAATAAATACAACATCATATGTAGAAGTAATCTAACATGCAAATAAAAGCATAAGATAACATCATCTAACATATGCTAATCATCAATGAAAAAGGATACATATCCACCATCATGAAGGACGCATCAACCACGATGTCTCAATGAATCTCAAAATGATAAGAGTGGAAAATACACTACCACCCGACCGTGTCGTACCTAAGTGGTCCACTCCCACCATGCTAAGGAGATAATCTCAAGTCCCAAATAGGCTATCAAAATCACATAGCACATATCTCCATAAGTCCAAGAATCCTAAAAGTATACTAACTCAAAGGTTCCAAACACAAAACTGACATCTAATCCCAGAGGCACATAATGACATGTAGGAACCTACTATGCAAGCGGGAAAGTTTCATCGCATTTATCATGTACAAGTTACCCTGGTAGTTAGCTAAACTCCACGGGTCCATACTGATTTCATGCGGCCACTAGTATCCTCTCATACTGACGAGGCATACTATGGAATGCAAGGTCACAACCATGCATCTCACTACTCCCATCCTAGCTTGTACAAGTGCTCAAGGCATGGGCGAGAACAAAACACTTATCTTTTTAGTTTCATTCAGTTAGTATTAGGTGTGAATGTTATCACTTATTAATCCAACTTACAATGAGTTATTCTGGCAGCCTCTTAGGGCCCTGGCCCCCATTGCAAGCCACTTCCCGTCACTACATGCAGATATCCTACCCTAATGCTCATGGACTCATAAATCTCAAAATCACAAAAGGTAATCCATAATAAAATCATCAAATATGCATAAAAGCATCAAATCTCCATGAGCAAACATCCATAGAAAATCATGAACACAATAGCTCTCTATTGGCAATTGAAGTATCACTGATAATCAAATATCCAATGGTTCTCAATAACCAAAATATATATATCTCAATCATACTGATCGAAGACTCCAAAAATGGTTGAGTCAAACATGTCACAACATGACATCATCAAGAATAAATCCACATCTCAGTCCCATCATGGCGACTAGAAAATAATCAAGGATAACTGATCGATGACCAAAATAATGGTTAGGTCAAGAGTCTCATACACAAGAATCTCAACTATAACAATCAGTAATCACATCCAATACATAGAGCATTCCATCACAAACCATGGTTGGGTTTATAAAGATCAAGATTAAAACATCATCATGACATCACAATCACATAACCCCCAAGCCTCTGGTAGACATCCTATACTGGTCAACACTAGTCAACCCAAAACCCAAAACAATAGCATAAAGAATACACAATGTAAACACATGTTTTGGTTTTGCTAAGTTTTCAAATTTGAATTTAAAAGTCTCAGTTTATGTTTTTCCACATTATATTAAGTGGAGAAATTTCACATTTTTCCTAACCCATGTATTTGTTTGATAGATAAAATTTTCTCCCCAAAACTATTAGACTCAATTTTCTAATTGATCTAATAATATTTTGTTTATATAACATTGTTTGAAAATTGACACTGGTGCAGGAGCACCTAGGAAATATGCCAAGTTTCCTAAATCATTTTTGGCTTGTAGTGGTCTTGGCTAGACCACATGAATAAGGGCTATGGGATAAAGCCCCAAGTTTGTGAGTTGTGTTTGTAAATAGGTTTTTGTTGTGTTTGAGTTTCCAAGTTGCTTCTATGTTGGCAAAATTGCTTAAATTGCTTGTTAGAGCCTAGAATGGTCAAACACTGACCAAGACCCCAGGAGGATGGGAAACATGGAAAATATGTTAAAAGTTGTAATTACATGGAAATACATTCATTTAACCATGTTTGAGGTCATGGAGCCATTAAATGCACAATAGTGCAAAAGTTGCACTTGGCAACTTTGCAACTTTGCAAAGTTGCTTGACAACATTGACAAAAAGTGCTAAAACTTTATAAGGGCTTCAAGAATCAGTTGGAAACCTATGGTATCTGTTGATTCACATGGGTAAGAGGTATTTAAGACCAATCCAAGTTAGTTTGAGGGTTGGCATATGCTTTTGTACGAATTTTGGCATTGGAATGAAGAGCAAACTGAGCATTTTGATGACAGTTTTTTGATTTCACCCTTCATCCACACCTTTAATGGATTGATAGGTTTGTTTTTTTCATGTAATTTTATAGTGTATGTAATTTAGATGCTTTGGTAAAGATTAGGAGTTTTTTTGATCAGTTTCATTACTAGTTTGAAAAATCTTTTTAAAGTTGCCAGTTCGCTGGTCTGTACACAGCAATCAGCAAAGAAATCTCTATAACTTGAATTCCAATGGTGGAACCATGATGGCCTTTTGGAATCAAGTACTAGAATGTATAAAAAATGTAAATATGTATTTTTTTCTTTTTTTGCAAAGGTTTTTTTTTTTTTCCAAGAGGCCCTAGGCGAGTTTGCATACCCGGCTAGGCAATGAAATCAGCAAATAAGTGTTTGAAAGGGGCATAGAATGGGGTGTTGGGTGCAATACAAATTCATGGAAGGAAAGAGTGGTGAGTGAAGGAAGTTAATTCCAAGAGTTCAGTCATTTAGAGTCCATTTGAGTGGTGGAAGGAAGAACTCTCTATATTCTTGTTCATACAAACAAGAAACCCTTGTAAATAGACATATTTTTGGAAATCCCTTGTACGGATGACCTGGGTGTTGCAGACCTAAAAAATCTTCAAGGGGAGCCAAAAGGGTATCCAAATCATAAATTTTTTTGAGTACTTCTTAAGGGTTTGAGGAGATATAAGCCAAAAATCAGTTTTGGAGGCCTAATTTTGTTATTAGTCTTGGTAGACCTCTTAACTATGCAATCTTCAAATCGATTGGAAACCCAATACTCCAATTCACTTAGTGATCTTAAAAACTATTGAATGAGACCTAATACAAGCCTTGGAATTCAATATAGCCAAGAATGCACTCCTGGAAGCCAATTGTCAAGAATGGTGCAATGAGAGCACTAGGGAGACCCCATGGTGAAATAGAGTTTTGAGTTGATTGGTGAGGATTAGTGTAATAAGGGAATAGAGAGAAGATTCCCTTGGAGTAGGGTATAGGATAAATACCCTAAGAGGCTAGGAGAAAGCCTAAAGTGAGTTCTAGTAGTTGAGGCTAGAACCTTGTTCAAGATCCTCCCCATCAAATTGGTATCAGAGCCTTGAAAGGTTTGGGACAAGACATTGTGTATGTCTTATTTTGGAAGTGAGTTAGTGGGAGAAACCGCCATGGTAACAAATTTTGTGTTGGCAAAGGAAGTGATAGAACAAAGGGAGAAAAATAGGCTCCTTGAGGAAGCCTTAGAAGCTATGAAAGATAAGCTTGATGAAGTGGTAGAGACAGCTGGAAAAATGAAAGAGAAGTTGGAAATTAATGAAGAAAAGGGAAAGGAAGAGAATGAAGAGGACTATGTACCTGAACCTGATCCTCCATTACAAGAGGAACCTTTCCTTAAAGCCATCAAGGCATTGGGTGGCAAATCTCTTGAGGGGATACCCCTATTTACTGGTAAGATGAATTCAGAGTTGGTCATGGAATGGATTGAAGGGATGGAGAACCATTTTGAATGTGAAGGCGTATCAGAGACACAAAAGGTGAAGGTTTCCAAAGCAAGATTAAGGGGACCAGCCCTAACATGGTGGAAGTTCATTCAAGAAGAGAGGGAAAGAGAAGGCAAGAAACCTATCTCTAATTGGAAAGCTATGGTGGCAAAAATCAGAGATAACTATTTGCCTGAAGACTATGAAATCCAGCTACACAAGAAGAGACAAAGCTTGAAGCAAAAAGATTTGGATGTGGCCTCCTATACTGAAGAGTTTCAAAAACTTTGCTTGAGATCCAAGGTCCAAGAGGAGGAGAGCATCAAGGTGGCTAGATATTTAGGTGGTTTGAAATGGAGTATTCAAGAGGAGATCAGCCTTTGGACTCCTACTACTGTTCATAAGTGTTTTCAATTGGCACTCAAAGTGGAAGATAAGAATAGAAGGAAACAAGACTCTAACTCTAGGGGTAGAGGAAGAGGGAGAGACTCTAGAGGACATAGAGGTGGTTATGGGGGAAGAAGCAATGAACCCAAGGCCACAGGAGACTCCAATTTGATTGAGCAAAGTGGGGAAACAAGTGGAAGAGGTAATTTCACTAGAGGAAGAGGATTTGGTGGTGGAGCTAGAGGCAGATCAAAAAATTTCAGCAGGGGTTCACATTTTGCAAACATGAAATGTTACCATTGTGGACAACTTGGTCATCCAGCCTATAGATGTCCTGACAAGGCATCATCTTCCCAAGGGGATAAGAAGATAACATATGTTCAAGAAGAATGCAGCAACAATATAACTTCAGAAGTGAATCTTGATTTTGAGAAGGGAGAAAATCTTATGTTTAGAAGAGTTTTGATCAAGGAGCCTAGCAAAGAAGAGCCTAAACAAAGAAGGGCACTTTTTAGAATAAAATGCAAGATACTTGGTAAGGTTTGCAAAGTTATTGTTGACTCAGGATCAACTGATAATATCATCTCTGAAGAGGCTGTCCAAAAGCTCAAGCTAACAAACATTCCTCATGATCATCCATATAGAGTCACATGGCTGAATAAAGGGCAGAATGTGTTGGTAAATGAACAAGTTTGGGTGGATTTTTCAATTGGAGGATATCAAGACAAAATTCTTTGTGATGTGTTGCCCATGGATGCTTGTCATCTACTCTTGGGTAGACCATGGCAATATGATAGGGATGTTGTCTATCATGGGAAGAAGAACTTGTATACATTCAAGAAAGGAGGAGTGACATACAAAATCCAATCACTTGTTGAGGAAGGCATAGATGCAGCAACAGATCAGCGTGTTCTACTCATGAGTGGAAAAGAATTCTTACATGATTTCAAGGAGAACAATGAAGTTGGGTTTGCCATAGTTGTGAAACCAAAAGAGAAAGATGCTATCAAACAAACACCATTGCCAAGAGAGGTAAAAGAACTATTGGATCAGTTCAAAGACATCATAAGTGATGGAGAACTTGCCACACTCCCTCCACAAAGATCTATTAGTCATCAAATAGACTTTGTTCCTGGATCCTCATTGCCCAACAAGGCTGCTTACAAGATGACTCCAGATCAGAATAAAGAAATTGCAAGACAAGTACAAGAGCTACTTGACCAAGGTCTCATTCGGAAGAGTATTAGCCCATGTGCTGTACCGGTTGTTTTGGCGCCAAAGAAAGGAGGTAAGTGGAGAATGTGCACTGATTCTAGAGCCATAAATAGGATAACAATTAGATATAGGCTTCCTATTCCTAGAATAGAAGATCTAATGGATTGTTTGGGGGGTGCTAAGTATTTCTCCAAGATAGATCTCAAGAGTGGCTACCATCAAATTAGAATGAAGGAGGGTGATGAATGGAAAACAGCCTTCAAAACTACGGAAGGACTTTATGAATGGCTAGTAATGCCATTTGGCCTCTCTAATGCACCTAGTACATTCATGAGGCTAATGAATGAAGTGTTGAAGGACTACATAGGCATTTTTGTAGTGGTTTATCTTGATGATATTCTCATTTTCAGCAAGACTAAAGAAGAACACATGAAGCATTTGGCAATTTTTTTAAAGAAGTTACAAGAAGAAAAATTGACCATTAATCTTGAGAAAAGTGAGTTCTTGAAACAAGAGTTGGTTTACCTTGGTTTTGTAGTTTCACAAGGTAACTTGAAGATGGATGAAAGTAAAATAGAAACCATTCTAAACTGGCCTACACCTAAAACAGGGGTTGCAGTAAGAAGTTTCCATGGTTTGGCACAATTCTACAGGAAGTTTATAAGGGGTTTTAGTGAGATATGTGCACCAGTATTAGACACCATCAAGGGATGACTAAAAACTAAGTTCTTGTGGACCAAAGAAGCCAATGAAGGGTTTGAAAGGTTGAAGAAAGAGGTAGCTACTAAACCCATTTTGGTTTTACCTAGTTTTGACAAGTTGTTTATTGTAGAATGTGATGCAAGTAATATTGTTGTTGGGGCTGTATTAAGCCAAGAAGGAAGGCCAGTAGCATTCTTTAGTGAAAGGCTAAATGAATCCAAATCTAGGTACTCATCCTATGACTTAGAATTGTATGCATTGGTGCAAGCACTTAGGAAGTGGAGGCACTATCTTTTACCTAAAGAGTTTGTTGTATATATTGATAACCAAGAATTGAGTTACATCAAAACTCAAGAGAAGTTGAGCCTAAGACACATCAAATGGATGGAGTTCCTACAATCCTACACATTCACCATCAAGCACAAGAAAGGGCAGATAAATAAAGTAGCTAATGCATTAAGTAGAAGGCTGCTTACTATCCAAGAAATACAGTTAGAGAGTATTGGAGTTGAAGGTTTCAAAGACCTATATGCTGATGATGAAGACTTCTCAGAGGCCTACAAGGTATGTGTAGAGTTTAACAATCATTTTCATAGCAAGTTTGCTGATTACACTTTGCAAAATGGGTTGTTGTTTAGGGGAAATCAATTATGTGTGCCTAGAGGATCAATGAGAGAAAATCTAATCCAAGAGAAGCATAATGGAAGCCTTAGTGGACACTTTGTTTTGAACAAAACATTGGAGTTGGTGGAAAGATTCTACTATTGGCCTAGGATGCAAAGAGATATCCGGAAGTATGTTGAACAATGCATGATTTTTCAAAAGGCCAAGGGAACTTCTACAAATGCAGGATTGTACCAGCCCTTACCCATTCCAAATAGGCCATGGGAATGCATCAGCATGGACTTCATAGTGGGCTTACCAAGAACAACATCAGGTTTGGATAGTGTGTTTGTAGTTGTGGACAGATTTAGCAAAATGAGTCACTTTATTCCTTGTAAGACTACTCATGATGCTAGCTATATTGCTCACTTATTTTTCAAAGAAGTTGTAAGGATTCATGGCTTACCAATCAGTATAGTTTCAGATAGAGATGTTAAATTCATGGGGCACTTTTGGAAGACCTTGTGGAGAAGGCTAGGTACTAACTTGGCACATAGTTCAGCTTACCATCCCCAAACTGATGGTCAAACTGAGGTAATTAATAGGGTGCTTGGAAACCTTCTAAGGTGTTTAACAAAGGAGTATGGCCAAGTGTGGGATCAAGTCCTACCACAAGCTGAGTTTGCCTACAATGATAGCACAAATAGAACTATCGGTAAGAGCCCTTTTCAAGTTGTTTATGGTTATCACCCAAGAGGAGTTTGTGAGCTATGAGAATTAAAGAATCAAGAAGAGATTAGTGGACATGCAGATGATTTTGCCCAGTCCATGAGAGAGGTACATGAGCAGGTCAAGAAGTCCTTGATAGAGGCTACTCAAAGGTTAAAGACTAAAGTAGATGAAAGGAGGAGAGATTTACAATTTGAAGTAGGAGATTTGGTGATGGTACACTTGAACAAGGCTAGACTTCAAAAAGGTGTTCCAAGCAAGCTTCAAATGAGGAGGATAGGGCCTTGTAAGGTTCTAGCTAAGTATGGCCCAAATGCCTACAAGATTGAGTTGCCAAACAATCTAGCCATCTCTCCCATCTTCAACATTCAAGATTTGGTTAAATACAAGGGTCCTAATGTCATGGAAGAGGAAAACATCATAGAGGTAGATAAGAATATTCCAAAAATCAGTATTCCTCTCCAAACCAAGCCTCAAGCTGAAAAAGTTCTAGATTCAAGAGTAAAGAAGAAGACTAGGCATGGAATTTATATGGAGTATTTAGTAAAATGGAAGAACCAGCCTGAATCTGAAGTGACATGGGTAGCTGAACATGAATTCAAAAAGAGAGGTATCAGTCAAGATCTCTTGAATACTGACCCACCTTAAGTTTTTTTTTGTCATAGGGGGAGAATGGTGCAGGAGCACCTAGGAAATATGCCAAGTTTCCTAAATCGTTTTTGGCTTGTAGTGGTCTTGGCTAGACCACATGAATAAGGGCTATGGGATAAAGCCCCAAGTGTGTGATTTGTGTTTGTAAATAGGTTTTTGTTGTGTTTGAGTTTCCAAGTTGCTTCTATGTTGGCAAAATTGCTTAAATTGCTTGTTAGAGCCTAGAATGGTCAAACACTGACCAAGACCCCAGGAGGATGGGAAACATGGAAAATATGTTAAAAGTTGTAATTACATGGAAATAGGTTCATTTAACCATGTTTGAGGTCATGGAGCCATTAAATGCACAATAGTGCAAAAGTTGCACTTGGCAACTTTGCAACTTTGCAAAGTTGCTTGACAACATTGACAAAAAGTGCTAAAACTTTATAAGGGCTTCAAGAATCAGTTGGAAACCTATGGGATCTGTTGATTCATGTGGGTAAGAGGTATTTAAGACCAATCCAAGTTAGTTTGAGGGTTGGCATATGCTTTTGTACGAATTTTGGCATTGGAATGAAGAGCAAACTGAGCATTTTGATGACAATTTTCTGATTTCACCCTTCATCCACACCTTTAATGGATTGATAGGGTTGCTGTTTTCATGTGATTTTATAGTGTATGGAATGTAGATGCTTTGGTAAAGATTAGGATTTTTTTTTATCAGTTTCATTACTAGTTTGAAAAATCTTTTTAAAGTTGCCAGTTCGCTGGTCTGTACACAGCAATCAGCAAAGAAATCTCTATAACTTGAATTCCAATGGTGGAACCATGATGGCCTTTTGGAATCAAGTACTAGACTGTATAAACAATGTAAATATGTATTTTTGTCTTGTTTTGCAGAGGTTTGTTGTTTTTTCCAAGAGGCCCTAGGCGAGTTTGCATACCCGGCTAGGCAATGAAATCAGCAAATAAGTGTTTGAAAGGGGCATAGAATGGGGTGTTGGGTGCAATACAAATTCATGGAAGGAAAGAGTGGTGAGTGAAGGAAGTTAATTCCAGGAGTTCAGTCATTTAGAGTCCATTTGAGTGGTGGAAGGAAGAACTCTCTATATTCCTGTTCATACAAACAAGAAACCCTTGTAAATAGACATATTTTTGGAAATCCCTTGTACGGATGACCTGGGTGTTGCAGACCTGAAAAATCTTCAAAGGGAGCCAAAAGGGTATCCAAATCATAAATTTTTTTGAGTACTTCTTAAGGGTTTGAGGAGATATAAGCCAAAAATCAGTTTTGGAGGCCTAATTTTGTTATTAGTCTTGGTAGCCCTCTTAACTATGCAATCTTCAAATCGATTGGAAACCCAATACTCCAATTTACTTAGTGATCCTAAAAACTATTGAATGAGACCTAATACAAGCCTTGGAATTCAATATAGCCAAGAATGCACTCCTGGAAGCCATTTGTCAAGAACGGTGCAATGAGAGCACTAGGGAGACCCCATGGTGAAATTGAGTTTTGAGTTGATTGGTGAGGATTAGTGTAATAAGGGAATAGAGAGAAGATTCCCTTGGAGTAGGGTATAGGATAAATACCCTAAGAGGCTAGGAGAAATCCTAAAGTGAGTTCTAGTAGTTGAGGCTAGAACCTTGTTCAAGATCCTCCCCATCAGACACTCTCAGTGAATCAAAACTTCAATTATATATTCTAATAACTAATCTTAATTAAATTGAATTTAATTAAATTAATTATTAATATCTCTTCATAATTGACAGGCTCAATACCAATATTTTAAATCATTAAAAGAGTGATCCATTAATTTAGAACTTTATAATATTCATTTATAATTAATTATATATACATATATACTTATATATATATATATAAAATAACATTTAATAATTAATGGTATTGCAACAAAATCGAGATTCATATCCAAATCTCATATGAAATAACGTTGCAAATAAAACTTTATATAATTTAAAACCAAACTCAAATCGCAATGTGATTTTAAAATCGTGCGGCCCAATACATCTGCACCACAGGTACACTGGGGATCGCAGGTACCCTGCGATCTCGCAGGCCTGCAGTGGGTGGGGTATATAATACCCGCCCAACATCATATATTTTTTTTTTAAACGCGATTTTCAATAACGTTTTTTATAAAAACGTTCCCATGCAATATGAAATACTATTAACATGAAACTCTATCGCGATTTGACATTCAATTATTATATAAATAAATATATATGTATATATATACATATGTATGTATATATATATGGGTATATATATGTATATATATATGTGTGTGTGTGTGTGTGTGTGTGTGTATATATATATATATACTCGCAAAGTTTATCACCATCACATTACATACATATGTACATAATGATATATACGTATATGTGTATGCAGATTCAAAAATATACAAAGTTTACTTAGAAATTCTAATTTTCAAAATTTTCCTTTAAATCTTTGATCTTCAAATTTATCCAATAAATAATCTAATGGGTTTGGTTATGAATTTAAACCCTAGCCCCATTTTCTTTCAGATCTATGCATATAAAGATTTCCACATAAATTCAATTGCCCATATTGAGAATGCATACAAAAAAAATATGAAATTCCTCAGAAGACATATGGAAGACATGAAGAAGACAAAGAATGCAAGATGCGGAAATAGCATAAGTAAAATCAAAAGAATCTACTCGGATTTTGATGCTAATTCGCTCTTCCTCAGAAAACTCACAGAGCAAGCTCCCTCCTTCAGAATTATCGAATCCTCCAATGCTCCAATTGCACTCCAAATGCTATGTCTAAGCTTCTAGGAATGCCTAAATATAAAGAGCTCTCAGGGAACCTCTAGAATGTTTCTAGAAACAGCTAGAAGGTGTCACCAACTAAGCATGGGTCTTTTGCAACCTTCAAGATGAGCCATAGGGTTGTAGACACCATGTGCCTAATTAATGTACTAACCCCCGTGTTGTTGACACATAAGAAATAGAAAAGTGCGTTAACTCCCATGCAAGCTTATAACTCCAATCCACTTTTATATAATTTCTATCTAAATATTTATAACTTTCGTCTTAACTTTTATAACTTTTTTATTATTATTATTTATTTATTACTTTATTATTATTATTAATTTTAGTTTCTAATTTTCTTTTATTTAATTCATTTTCCTCAATAATTCACATTTAATTAATTACAATCAAAATATCAAAGATCATGATATTTTATTAATTTTCTCCAAAATAATTAATTTATTAATTAAATCTATTTATTAAGACTTAATTAATAAAAAATTCACCATAGACCTCCAAGATAAAATATGAAAACTCATCATAGAGCAAATCATACAAAATCAGTCTAAAGGGTTAAAAATCATGAAATATGTCATCTGACACATTCGGTGGGTACTCAACTCTGATACTTGTCCTATCTCACTAGGACAATTGGCTTAAAGGTTTGGGATTTGGACTTGAGAATTTATCTCCCTTCTCTTATCATTGAGATAGTATAATAGGGTACGCTCATCCTGGCAATTCAGAAAAGTCGATACCCGGTACCTGCAACCTGTAGAAAAACAATGCATGTACATACAATATATATAATGCTAAGCTAAACAAACAATGGCAGGAAGTGGTGCATCGTGTAGATCCCGACTAAGCAGGTGACTACGACTCCCTTCCTTAACCACATCAGAAATGCCATACAATAAGAAAACATGCACACCATACACATGCAAGTATGGGGTAAGTATCCATAATAAAACACATAAGATAATATACCATCTAAATAATCATCATTAATAACTGAAAATAGTATAATGATCATCATACATACATGAAATGTAAAGTCTAAATGATCTCATCATATAACCACTGAATCCATGATGTCTAATAGTGTCAAAACAATACCACTAATCCATCAACATAAAACTAGTCCATCAAAGTCTGATAATAATAGCATCAATGTCCAGAAAAGATGTAAATGAGGGTAGGCACTACAGTACATGTCACAGGGTATGAAAAGCTTGAAAGAATATATATATGTGAGATAAGATACATCATCCTATTCTAATCCATGATACATCAAAGTAAAAATAATCACATGATACACATTGTTAGTGTAGTTTTTTATTTTTCCTATTTTGCTAGTTTTTTCCTACACTTTTAATAATCTTGTTTAGGTTAATAAAGCATGTCTTATTAGGTGAATGGTTGTGAGGTGTCACCTTCTTACATGTGAGCATCCATTAGCTATCTTGGGAAGATACTTTGCTATCTTTAGTCTGATAGATGGTTGCTCCTCATTGGTTGGTGTTGCCACCTCCTCCCTCTTCCTAGCCTATATAAGCATACTACCTGGCTTGTATTTGTATCTCTTGTTTTTGCATCCTCTTAATGCTATTTTTCTTCCAGAATTTGCATTACTCTCTTGGAGACTAACTCTATGATGCTATTTTTATTTTGTATCATTTGCATTCATAGTTTAGATATTTATTCTTTGCACTAGTTTTCTGGGTTATTAATCTTATCAGATTCTAACACACATGATACATCATCATAGAAGATATACATCCATCATAAAGATCAAACATAATAAACTAAGTGCACGATTCCTCCCAACCGTAAATAGCATCATTAGACCATCATGGGCCCTAGCCATCCCTCCATGCGTAACATTCCAAAATCACCAAAGAGATCATCGGTATTAACATAGTAGGAATGTCACTCCTAACATATACTATATCATATGCAAAAAGTAATCTAACATGCAAAAAAAAGCATAAGATAACATCATCTAACATATGCTAATCATCAATGAAAGGTTACATATCCACCATCATAAAGAACGCATCAGCCACGATGTCACAATGAATCTCAAATGATAAGAGTGGAAAAACACTAACACCCGATCGCGTGGTACCTAAGTGGTCCACTCCCACCGTGCTAAGGAGATAATCTCAAGTCCCAAACAGGCTATCCAAAACACATAGCATAAATCTCTGTAAGTCTGGGAATCCTAAAAGTATACTAACTCAAAGGTTCCAGACACAAAATCTGACATCTAATCCCAGAGGCACACAATGACATGTAGGAACCTACTATGAAAGCAGGAAAGTGTCATCGCATTTATCACATACAAGTTACCTTGGCAGTTAGCTAAAATCCACGGGTCCATACTGATCTCATGTAGCCACTAGTATCCTCTCATACTAACAAGGCATACTATGGAATGCAAGGTTGAAACCATGCATTTTCATTACTCCCATCCTAGTCTATACAAGCACTCAAGGCATGGACGAGAACAAAAACACTTATCTTTTTAGGTTCATTTAGTTAGTATTAGGTGTGAATATTATTACTTATTAATCCAACCTACAATGAGTTACCTTGGCAGCCTCTTAGGGCCTCGGCCCCCATTGCAAGCCACTTCTCGACACTACATGCAAATATCCTACCCTAAGCTCATGGAATCATAAATCTCAAAATCACAAAAGATAATCCATAATAAAAATCATCAAATATGCATAAAAGCATCAAATCTCCATGAGCAAGCATCCATAGAAAATCATGATCACAACAGCTCTCTATTGGCAACTGAAGTATCACTGATAATCAAAAAGTATCCATTGGTTCTCAATAACCAAAATATATCTCAATCATACTGATCGAAGACTCTAAAATGGTTGAGTCAAGCATGTCACAACATGACATCATCAAGAATAAATCCAAATTTCAGTCCCATCATGGCGACTAGAAAATAACCAAGGATAACTGATCGATGACCAAAAATGATTAAGTCAAGTGTCTCACACATAAGAATCTCAACTATAACAATCAGTAATTACAACCAATACATAGAGCATTCCATCACATAACCATGGTTGGGTTTATAAAGATCGAGATTAAACATTATCATGACATCACAATCACATAACCCCCAAGCCTCTGGTAGACGTCCTATAACTGGTCAACACTAGTCAACCCAAAAACTCAAAACAATAGCATAAAGAATACACAATGCAAACACATGTTTTGGTATTGCTAAATTTACAAACTTGAATTTAAATGTAAAGGTCTCAGTTTATGTTTTCCAATTTAAATATCAAGTGGATAAATTTCACGTTTTACTTAACCCATGTATTGTATTGATAGATAAAATTTTCTCCCCAAAAACCGTTAGACTCAATTTTCTAAATGTTCTAAATGTCTTTTGTATACACATTTTGTTGATAATGACCCCCATCATTTTCAAAATAATAATTGAAATTCTTTTCATATTCCTCTTTCCAAATTAAAAGATTAAATTGATCCTATATTGCTCAACATTATAAAATAATTTGTTATTAAAGAATTACTCTTTAAATTCCAATCATCTATCAATATATTAATTATTTATTATTAATAATGTATATACATATATATACTTATATATATATATATATACATATATATATATATACATATATATATATATATATATATATACATATATACATATATATATATATATACATATATATATATATATATATATATTTATATATTTATACATATATATATAAATACATATACATATATAATTATTAATTTACAAAATGAATTATATAAAAATTTGAATTAATAAAACATATGATAACTGCACATTACACACGGCGAGTTTAATAACTGCCAGTCACAACATATATATATATATATATATATATATATATATATATATATATATATATATATATGACCTGCGAATCGCAGGGTACACTGCGATCGCAGGTACACTACAAACAGTAGGTACTTTACGGTACTGCAGTCCGCATAGGCATTGCCATTGGCGAGGGTGGGAAAATCAGTCTCTCCCGCCCATTCCAAAATTTACTTATTATTTTTTATATTGCATTTTTTTTTTTAAACGCTTCCCTCCAATGTAAATTGCGATGCATTTAACATTCGCTCGTTGCGAAATATATGTCATTCGACTTTTAATTTTATATATATATATATATATATATATATATGTATGTATATATACATATGTATGTATATATATATATATATATATATATATATGTGTATATGTGTGTGTGTGTGTGTGTGTGTGTGTGTGTGTGTGTGTGTGTGTGTGTGTGTGTGTATTCAGATTTAAAAATATAAACATATATATACACAATATATAAATTCCAATTCTCAGAATTTTTCTATAAACTTTTGATCTCAAAATTTACTCAATAGTTTATCTAATGGCTTGGCTACAATTTAATCCCTAGCCCCGTGTTCTTTTCTATGCATATAAGATTTTCTAATAAATTTAACTACCCATATTGAGAATGCATACAATAAAAATAAGAAAATCCTTAGAAGACATATGGAAGACACGAAGAAGACAGGGAATGCAAGATGCGGAAATAGCATAAGTAAAATCACAAGAATGTACCCGAATTTTGATGCTAATTCGCTCTTCCTCAAAAAATTCGCAGAGCAAGCTCCTCCCTCCTTCAGAGTTCTTGAGTCCTCCAATGCTCCAATTGCTCTCCAATGCTATGTCTAAGCTTCTAGGGATGCCTGAATATAATGAGCTCTCAGGAAACCTCTAGAATGCTTCTAGAAACAGCTAGAAGATGTCACCAACTAAGCATGGGTCTTTTCCAATCTTCTAGATGAGTCATAGGGTTGTAGACACCATGTGCTTAATTGATGCACTAACCCTCGTGTTGTTGACATATGAGAAATGAAAAGGTGCGTTAATTCCCATGCAAGCTTATAACTCCAATTTACTTTTTATATAATTTTTATTTAAATATTTATAATTTTCATTTTAATTTTTTATAACTTTTATTATTATTATTTATTTATTACTTTATTATTATTTTATAATTATTATTAATTTTAATTTCAAATTTTCTTTTATTTAATTCCTTTTTTCTCAATTAATTCTCATTTAATTAATTATAAACAAAATATCAAATATCATGATATTTTATATTAATTTTTTCAAATAATTAATTAATTAAATCTATTTATTAAGACTTAATTAATATAAAATTCACCATAGACCTCCAAGATAAAATATGAAAACCCATCGTAGAGCAATTCACACAAAATCAGTCTAAAGGGTTAAAAATCATGAATTATGTCATCTGACACATTCGGTAGGTAAAATATTCAGATACTTGTCCTACCTCACTAGGACAATTGGCTTAAGGGTTTGGGATTTGGACTTGAGAATTTATCTCCCTTCTCTTATCATTGAGATAGTATAATAGGGTATGCTCATCTTGGCAATTTAGGGAAGTCGATACCCAGTACCTGCAACCTGCAGAAAAACCATGCATGTACATATAATATATATATAATGCTAAGCTAAACAGACAATGGCAGGAAGTGGTGCATTGTGTAGATCCCGACTAAGTAGGTGACTATGACTCCCTTCCTTAACCATATCAGAAATGTCATACAATATGAAAACACGCACACCATACACATGCAAGTATAGGGTAAGTATCCATAATAAAACACATGAGATAATAAACCATCTAACTAATCATCAACAATAACTGAAAGCAATATAATGATCATCATGCATACATGAAATGTAAAGTCTAAATGATCTCATCATATAACCACTAAATCCATAACATAATGTTTGATAGTCTCAAAACAATACTACTAATCCATCAACATAAAACTAGTCCAACATAGTCTGATAATAATAGCAACAATGTTTGAAAAAGATGTGAACGAGGGTAGGCACTACACCAATAGAGTTTGTTTGGAAATTGAAAATTGGGAATTGCCTTTTCTAGATTATATTAAAGATGATATGTTGGCAACCATTTTTTTTGTGATCGCCCACACATTTATAGAGGGATAAAGAGAATCATTGGGCATGACATTCTCTTCCTCTAGGAAAAAGAATTATCTACCCTTCTCAAATTTTATTAGTCTTTTTGTCTAATGCTTTGAATCTGTTGCAATCTGTATTCCATCTAGAGTTGTAGTTAGTATGTTTGTTAAGCTTGGTTTTCTGTAGGGTGGTAAGCTTGTAAGAGCTTGCCAAAAATATGATCTTTGGTGTGGCACTGCTCTCATAGGAGTTTTATTTCATCACCATGCCTATCTCAACAACTATGGTGTTTATGTGGTTTTTGAGAGCATTAAAAAGGCTCTCGAGAGGTAGTCTTTTCGTTCGGTTAAGGTTTCCTTGTAGCTATATGGTGCTCATTTATCAAGAGAATGTGTGAATAGTGCACGCATCAGGTGGTTTTCTCCATTTTGGATCTTTTGGAACATGACATTTCTTAGGCGCCCATAGTCTCATAGGCTTCGGCTCCTTGCTTCCCCACTCCTGACCTTACTCTCAAGCTTGGACATTTTGGTCCTACAATAGGTGTTATGGAGGAATAGGACATTTTATTATGCTGTGAATTTTTATTTTGTGTTTTTGTCTTTTGGGATTTGTGCAAGTTTTCAAGTGTTTTCTACTAGCTTTTGGATTTGGTCACTGATGAAGGACAAGCTTATTGCTTGTAGTGGTCTTCTCTACTTATTCGGATTTATGATATCACATCTGGCTATAATATGTTGCGTCAGGAAAAATATGGTGCAAGGCGGCTTTGGGATTTTAGTATATAGGTTTCTAGTGGTAGTTGTAGTCTTCTTCTTCCCTCTTTTATATTAATTGTAAACTTGAGGAACTTATCTTGGGATTCTATTACTCGGATTAACAATCCTACATTTCTTGGATGTTTTTTCTTGATGGGTTTATGAACATAATTTTTCTTCCTGGTTCTTTTCTTTGGGAGCTTCTTATGTTAGAATCAATGTATGTGTATATATATAAAGTGGCCATGCCACTTTTCTTTTTTTAAAGTTTATTTCTTCATTATTTTAAATTATTCTTCTAGTAATAAAGACAAAAATATATATTTTTATCTATTTTTAATTAATTAAGATAATCATTACAAATTTTCTTTTTTACTAATTAAATAATAATAATATCCTTAGTGAATAAAATAAAAAATATAAATGTGATATTAATATCTTTACATTTAAAAATTTTATTATTATGTCTTCAAAACTTTATATACTAAATTAAAGATTACTTTTTATATAAAAAAATTTAATGAATAGTTTCACAATATTTTTATTTTCATGAAATAAATTAATCTATTTAATTAATTTAAAAATATATATACTAAAATTAAGATTACTTTTTGTATTGAACATAAAATAAATATTTTCTAAATATTTATATTTTCATTAAAAAACTCATGTATTTAATTAATTAAAAAATTACATAATTTTAAAAAAAATAATATTTATAAATCTCTATAATAGTAAATAAAATAGATTTATATTAATTTTTAAAAAAATGACATGTGAATTTGTTATGATAGTAAAATGTAAAAAATATTGTTATTTATTTTTCTTAATTAAAATAATCAGTAAAATTAGTATTTTTTATTAAATAAAGATATAAAATTTGAGATAAATCATAATAAGATTCTTAATTCTCTAAAATAATAATAAAATAGATTTGTATAAGTTGCAAAAATATATTTTTTATTTTTATTTTCACAGTAAAACAATTTGTTTATCTATTCGTTAATATTAAAATCATTAATAAGAATAATATAAAGAATAATGGAAGATGAAAGTAAAGCTTATAAAAGTACAATCCTCAAAATGGCAATTAGAGTAGACATCAAAAATGTGAAAAACATGAACTATGTGATTGAAGACAAGCGACATAACTACCAAAGTAGGCAATCTAAAATAGGGTTTTGGTGAAACCTAACTCTCAATTGGTGTCGCATCCATTGCCGACATTCTGAAACTCTAGAAAGGAAAGGAAAAAGCTGGGAAGAATTTGCCCTAATCCTCCTCCCCACAATAAAAATCATCCTGCAAAGTTCAATTATGTTGTAAAAATGACTAACTCGTTCTCAGTTTTAGATAAGCCAAATGCCCTAGATCAGCCTGATGTGAAGTGGAAAAATTACTATAATTCAGGGGCCACCTTAGTAGAGATTTTGGAAATTTGTCTAGGGAGGATAGGGCTTCAGACATTGAAAAAATTTAATGGAAATATTAGTGACCAAGCCAAACTGGACTCGAAGCAAGTCTCTTCGCTCCATATTTCTCTAGATCAAAATAAGATAAGTAAACCCTTGGTAAATCTCAAATTATTGATAGTGGATTTCCCAAGTTAATCAACTCCTAGGGATCATATATTTCATGGCCTATCATTTTCTCTACTTTGAACCTTGCCAAACAAATCTGCTTCTTTAATTACACTAATATGCTGATCAAAATAAAAATTCTCTATTCTCTCAACATATAGGTTTTCTATTTGATTCCTACTTAGATCCCTCAAATCTACATAAGAGTCATCCTTGGAAGATTGAGACCACAAGTATCAATCCTTCCTTCTCCACTCTTGAAACATATATTCCCTCTCATCGTAGGAATTTCATCTCCAAATATATCATTCATCTTGATATTTAGCCCTTTACGGCCCCTAGATACATCTCTACCAGATCTGAAAAAAAGTTCCTTATTATTAGTAATCAGGATAGTGAAGATTGATGGTAGGAGTGCTAAAATGTTGGTATTTTTGCATTCTAGAATGGGCCTAAATAAAAAATGATCAATCTCATCAATTGGCTAAAGGAATTCTGCAAAAACCAGGTGAGTATCACTCACCACTTGGATAGATTAGTGTACATTTGTTGTAGTGATGAATTTGTCAAAAAAGACTTCCTCTTTGTTTCTGATTGTTACTTTAAAGGATTTTTTGTTAAATTCTTTTAGTGGATACCAAATTGTAAGGAAGAAAGGTTAGACTTTTTTATTCCAACCTAGATCTCCCTTCAATCCCTCCCTCTGGAATTAATGCATGTAGAAATTATCAAGAACATAGGTTTTTGAATTGGTGATTTAATTGGAATAGATGAATCTTTTAAATACTGTAATAATATCAAAATTTTGATCAAATTTAAGGTAAATAACATGGAACTCAAACCTATGAAAGTAATAACAAATAGGGCTATCAATAACTTAAACTACCATAGAAGTGAAGGCAAAATCTTAGAAATAATAAAACTAAACAATGAGAGAAAAATCACTTTCAAAAATTTGCAATTAACTGCAAACCTTAATGATATATTTCCAATGATGAACATAAGAAATCAAAGAGAATATTAGAGGAATTCCATAAATGAGAAAAGCCTCCTGAAGACATTTTAGGACACAGTAGAGAAAGTAGAGCCAAAATTGGAAATTGGTGCAACAAGAAAAGATAAGACTACAGGGTCAAGCCTATCTATAGAAACTAATGGTATCCCACCTTGTATCTCCAAGAAAGATATGGAAAAAGTAGTAGAGCTAACACAAGAGGCTCAAAAGAAGAAATATCAAAGTATAGAAGAAGGAAAATTCACAATTTCATAAAATAGTAAAGAAACTACTGAACTATTAAATGTGGATGATTTCAAAGGAATTAGCCCTAATTTGCAGACTATTGGTGAAGATCAAAGCCCCAAAGAACTCAATAGAGTTAAAGAAAAAGCTACTCAAGATATGGCTATCATAAGGTGGCAAAGTACATTTATCAGCAACAAAAAGTTTTTAAAAAGATCAAAGAAAGTAAAGAAGGGCAAGAATACAAAAGTAATTAATGAGGAAGGAAAATCATTAGAAAAAGAGTCAAAGGTCCTGGATAACTTGAGCAGTATTATTGAAGAGATAGAAAATAACCTATTGTTCTCTAATGAAGTTCTAGATCATGGAAAGCCTAAGTATATAGAAGGAAAAATTGGAGACTTTGGAACAATAGAAAGAAGAATATATGAGCGAGACCAGAATCTCCAATAAAGAGGTAATAAATCGGTTCACAAAATTTTGGCAGACTCCACCCACAAGTAAGGAATCTCCTAAGCACAACTCCAAGGAGCACAAGGCAAAGAAAATTGACCAGAGCAAGGTAATAGGAACCTTAACACAAGATTTTCATGACTTCTTAAATAATGATATGGTAAGGGATGCAAACTTGGAAAGGGTAAATTTTAGATTAGATTGAGAAAGAAAATTTGGAACTTTTAACTGATGAATTGATCCAAGTAGTCAGCTTCAAGAATATAGACAAGAGCAGTGAATCAAAGAAAGAGAACTTAATGTAGAGAGTTTTAAAACTTGGTGGAGATGACTACACCTTTGAAGACTTAAAAAGAGATCTACTACTCATTGAGGAGGAAGATAAGAATAGTAAAGCCCTAAAGATAACCAAATATAAACCAATGATAGTACAAGGTAATGGTTTTGAAGAAGACAATTTTAGAAAGATTCCATCAAAAGATGATGAACTTGTAGATGATCGGACAATCCTTGCAGAACAAATATTGCAAGAGCTAGAAAATGAAGATAAAAATGAAAAAGAAGAAAAACAATTAGAAATTACTTTAAATGCACAAGAGAACATAGAGAAATTGGGTATTATGATGAACCAAGAAGGGATAAATTTTTCCAAATATGGAAAATTGAAAGTTAAAAGAGGTAGCAAAATCTTGTAAGGAACTCAGAGAAGCTGATGGACAAACAAAAGAGCAGCAAAAGATTAGTCAATTACTTAATCTAGGGAAGGGGAAGATCCTTCCTAGGGTAGCATGAAGATCACTACTTGGAATGCTAGGGGTTTAAATGCCCTTAGCAAGAAATGATTACTAAAACAAAACCTAAAACAATTTCAATCTAAAATTATTATGTTACAAGAAACAAAATTGAATAAGGAAGAAGGATTCAAGCTAGGAAAGAAATTAGGTAGTTGGAACATTAACCTACATGAATCTAGAGGAGCTTCAGGAGGTTTAGGCATGATTTGTAACCCCGGGAAAGTTACTCTAAAAATATCAAATTCTACTAACTCTTGGATGAGTAGCAGAGTCAAAAGCATTAAAACTAACCTACAGTTCATCTTAGTAAACTTTTATGGTCCAATTTATAACACAGATAAAAAAATCCTCTGGGAAGACATTAGTATATTTATTAATGATCATAGTAATGAACTCATTCTTATAGGTGGTGATTTTAATACTATCTTAAATACAGATGAAAAATTTGGAGGCATCCAATAAACTTCTCAAGTATCTAAAGAATCTAAAAATTGGGTTGACTTTAACAATCTAATTGATATTCCAGTTAATAATGGGAAATATACATGGAATAATAAAAGGAAATACTTCTCTTATATAGTCAAGAAATTGGATAGATTTTTTCTCAAAGGAGAACTTAGTGAATTAAATTCCAAAATTCAATAATCAATCCTAACAATAGCAGGATCAGACCACTATCCTATTAGAAGTGATTTCTCTGAACCTAATAAACCCATTATAAATCCTTTTAAGAGTAAAAAAGTGTGGTTTTTAGACAAAAACTTCATGGAACTTATTAGAGAATGGTGGAATCAAGGCAATTTTAAAGGCTCTAAAGTGCATATCTTTGTTTCCAAGATGAAAATGATTAAAGAAAATATATTTAAGTGGAATAAAGAACATTTCAATAATATATTTAGAGAAAAATTAGATATCAAGGAAAGATTTAAAGAATTAAACATGGAAGTAATTAAAAAGGGGATGAATAATAATAGCTTTTATTTAGAAAATGAATTACTTGCCAAGCAGGAAACCATCCTAGCAAAAGAAGAAATCTTTTGGAGACAAAAGCCAAGAGAAAAATGGCTAGAAGAAGGAGACCAAAACACAAAAATTTTCCATAACAACATCCTACATAACAGGGCCATAAGCAAAATAATAAAAGTCAAAGATCCTTTGGGTACTACCACTAAAAACCTTGACAAAATAGCTGAGATTTTTGTGAGTCACTTTCAAGATATATTAAATATATTTGATTGCTTGAATATGGTAGCTCAAGCAAAAATACTTGAAGCTATACCTAGAGTGGTCTCATTAGAAAAGAATAAAATATTAAACAAATTGATCATCCTGGAAGAAGTCAGACTGTTGTTATTCAACATGAATCCTGACAAATCTCTAGTTCTAGATAGATTTTAGGTCTTCATCTACCAAAAATGTTGGGACATTATCAGTTTAGATTTTTGGAAAGCCATTGAAGCATCAAGAAATGGTGGGTCATTGTTATCTGAAATAAATTTCACCTTTCTCACCCTGATACCTAAAAAAAGTGATCCTAAAAACCCAGGGGATTTCAAACCTATAGCCCTATGCAATACCATTTAAAAAATATTTTCCAAAATTTTAGTGAATCGACTTAAACCAATTCTCCCTAAGCTAATATCAGAAGATAAAACTAGCTTTGTCCCAGGTAGATTGATCCTAGATGGAATACTCATCATTGAAGAAATGCTACACTCAGAAAATTAGAATAAAGTGGTAAGCATGTTCATGAAATTAGATATCTAAAAAGCATATGACATGGTTGATTAGCAGTTTTTATGCAAAATGTTAGAAGCCTTTGGATTCTTGCACTAATGGATTGATCTCATCTATTAGTGTATTTTTACAACCAAGATCTCAATCCTTATTAATGGAACCCCTGAAGGTTTTTTTGATACTTCAAGAGGTTTAAGAAAAGGAGATCCTTTATCTCTGTTCCTATATATTATTACGGTAGAAGCCTTTGCGAGAGTAATAACCAAATCTCACACTAAGGGGAAAATTAATGGAATTATTGTAACTAAAAATGTCCCCACTATTACCCACCAACAATATGCAGATGATACCATTCTACCAAGTGAAAGCAATACAAAAGAGGCCATAAATATCAAGTTTAGCATCCAACAGTATATGGAAGTGTCTGGTAAAAAATTTAATGCAGCAAAATCTGAAATCTTTTTCATTAACACCAAACTTGAAATTGAAAAGCAGATTTGCAACATTATGGGGTATAAAAGAGGTACATTCCCATGAAAATATTTAGGAATAGAGTTATAAAAATGAAGTAAATCTAATAAGGCTTGGCATATGACTCTTGAAAAAATGGATGCATGGATAGGAGGCTAGAAAGATAAATGTCTAACAAAAGCTAGTAAAGTTACCAAGATTAGAGCAGTTTTGTCTACACTTCTAACATACTTATTGTCCTACCTTCCTCTATCTAAACATCTCAATAAGAAGTTTGAGGCAAAACTTAGAAGCTTCCTTTTGGAATGACTTTGATGATTCAAAAAAATTGGCCCTCAAAAAGTGGGACAATGTATGTAAACTAAAGGAATTAGGAGGTTTAGGTATAAAAAACTTAAGTTGGCAAAATGAAGCATTAGGGGATAAATTTATCTGGCACCATTTTGAAGAAAGGGATCATAAATGGACTAAAAACATGTACAACAAATACCTTAATGCTAATTATCCCTATTCAATCTTTAGAATGAGGATCCTCCCTAAAGGATCCAAAAGTTGTAACTTTATAGTTAAAACTTGAGCCCTTATTAGTAAATTTCTCACATGGGATGTTGGTAAGGGTGATGATGCCTTATTTTGGGAGGATTTGTGGGATGAGTACCACTTAGTAGATAGTATGGGTTTCCCAAAGAGTATCAAAGAGTAATTAGTTAAGCAATGGAGGTGCAAGGTCAGTGATTATTGTAAGAATTTGGTATAGCTCTAATACCATGTAAGAATTTTTCTTAGAGCAAAATCATCCAAGAACAAGGAACTCAAGCACAAGCACAATAGTAGACCAACAAAGTATGATTAGAATAACAATATCCAAAATTGATTTATTATCATTCAATGTTTTGTCCATGTCATGTACACTAGGAGTGCCTATATATAAAGGTCTCTAGAATGCCTAGGAGTCAGCACACTGATAAGTCTTACAACCAAGCATATGTCCACTAGAAGTGGACTATCCTCCATTAAGCACATGAGTAAGTGTGATGATGAAAGGATAAGCCTAGAAAGGTGTATCATGCAAAATTATGTTATAGACACCATGTGCTAAAATAGGAGTGTGAATAACTATGTTGTCACATGACAACACAATTAATTATGCAAACTCCAGTGTTGTAGACACCATGTGTTGAATTAGAGTTGCTCACTCCAGTGTTGTCAACATGACAACTCATAAGAGTATTCAAACTCCTAATGTCAAACTAAGAAATAATAAAATAGTGCATTGACCTAAGTAAACTTAAGTAAAGTGTAATAAGTAAATATTTATTTACACCAACACCCCCCCTTAAGTGCAACTTAGGGGAATGCACTTAAGCTTATGAAAGCTAGGATGAAAATGAAAGATGGGTCCCAGCTACTAGGCGATGTTAGGTACCCATGTACAAATGCAATGCAATCTCTTATAAAGTGGAGAAAGAGGGAAAACCTCATGGGAAAATCCCTCCCCCAAAAAGAGAGATGAAAAAAAAAGATGCATGGATGGATGAAGTAATCAAGACCCCCCTCCCCACATACATCAAGTATATACAAAAGAGAAGTAGAAGGAAAATACCCCATAAGAGGAAAAATTCTCCCCCCCCCCCCCGCCCCACCACACCATAAAAAAGGAGGAGGAGACAAGGTAGTCCCCCCCTAAACGTAGTGTCAATCAGTGATAGCTGCTCCAATGTAGAAGTTGATCCAATGCTATTGAATAATGTTCCTCCCCTTTGGA
Organism: Cupressus sempervirens; assembly: GCA_028749045.1. NCBI lineage: Eukaryota > Viridiplantae > Streptophyta > Pinopsida > Cupressales > Cupressaceae > Cupressus > Cupressus sempervirens. The sequence continues at coordinate 201,407,181 of CM053787.1, forward strand.
AGAAACAATATCATAGGTACATATGAGATGCTTCCCTTATGTGTAGAAAGAATCCCAATGATGGATGGTATTTCTAAAACCTACTCTACTATCCCTGTGTCAATACTGTCTGTCACCCCTTCTAATACTACTAAAAAGAAGTGCAGATCTAGCAAGGATGAATGTAGAACCTGTCCCAAAGAACAAAGTGTCTCCTCAAATGATAAAGAGATCTCCTACAACTGTTGTACATAAGGATCCACAATAAGATCAATCTATGAAGATTGATTATGTAGAGAATGGACAAGAGGGTCAGAGTGAGCCCTCACAAAAAATGAAGAAGATCTTGCTTCATCAAAGAGAAGATATATATCATCAATGATGTCTCCCAAATTTGCTATGTGTGACTCCATGAACAAACCTGAAATATATGTCAAGAAGTCATCCACTAATGTTGGAACTACAAGACAAGGTGTACCTTGTTGTGCTGAAGTACATGAACCTATCACTATGGCAATGGATGAAGTATTCACCTCGAAAAAGAGAAGATGAATATCATCAATGATGTCTCCCACATCTTCAATGTGAGACTCCACAAATTGACCTGCAATATCTGGAAGGAAGTCATCCCATGAAGCTGAAGTAGGAAGACATAGTGTTTCCTGCTACACTAAATTAGAATCATTTGTGATTGGAACTAGATTACTAGTAGCAACAGGAGCATCAGGAGCTGTAATCTCATATGGAGAGGATGCAGCTACAACTAGAGGTAAAAGATCTTTTTAGAATGGAGAAATGTGTGGATCTCCATATATCTCTCAAAGATATATCCAAATATCATATAAATCATTTGACTTCATTTCATCAAGTGAATCCCTAACCTCCATATCCATATGCAAAAAGAGGGCACGAAAAATGATGGAACCAGTGTCACCATTGTATGAAAGTCCTTTCGCATATGGCAATGCATTATGCTGACTAAGATAAGTGAGAACCAATTGACTCCATTGCTTATATTTTTGTGTTGTCAAGGTAATTAAATCTTCCTCATCCATGATGTATTAATCAATTTACTCCCCAAAATGCAAAAGCAATCAACCCCCCCTAATGTATGATTCAGTGCTTTATAGATATTGCATGTACAATAGACCACTTGTCCAAATATACAAAGTGGATTTCCAATTTTGCTAGTTACAACTGCCTTTTGAGACTCAAATTTGTCACTAAGCACTGTAGCTCAGATGTACAACAATTTTGAAATGTAATCAAAGTAAGACAATGCAAAAAAGGCCCTAAGTCTGAAAGTGATATTTCCATCCACACAACCCTATAATCTATTTACAGATCTAAAAATTAGATGAAAAATTAAGCACTTTAAAAAAAATAGAACCTGATTATGTGTCCAGATGAGCCTGTGCTAAGCATTTGAGGTTGCAAAAAATGGGATTTGTGACTTGTAGCAAAATTTAGGAATGGAGGTATCAAACATCTTACACTAATGTGTATATCACAAAATTCTACCCCAAAAAAAAATATTCTTGCAAAAAGGAGTCCATATGAGGGAGATATCATTGTTTGAAAATCACGTTTGTTATTATTTTTTCTGAATTGCCACTATCGTGCCTCCAAAAACCAATTGACTCTAGATTTCACATTAGATGTCCAATTGTGATGAAAAAATAGTCAATTTGGGAGTTTTTTGACCCTCTAAAAATGATGCCAATATTTGATTGGCACCGGCAAGCTCCAATCTTCACTTGCAAAAAATCTCTCCTACTGGCCTGATGGCCAAAATTTTTTTGGACAAAATACATAGATCCAAAAAATAATGCAGAGAAATTACATAGGCTAAAATAATAAAATATGTAGATCTGAAAATTAAATTCAAAGATCTAAAATTATCATACCAATTCTGTAAATCAGGTCTTCGGGTGCAGGTTTGCAAAAAAAATTTGCCTCAAATTTGACTATGGCCTAGGGTAGGCAAATTTATACTCAAATTTCACCAAATTGATGTTCTAGATGCAATGGCGAGTTCCATTTTGGCTCTAGACACTCTCAATGACTACGATACTCTGGATCTAGGACGAGGTGTCCTCAAAGAGGTGAAGCAAGAAGGGTCTCGAATGACTATGTGAAGATAAATTTTCTTAGCTCTAATACCATGTCATAATTTGGTATAGCTCTGATATCATGTAATAATTTTCCTTAGGGAAAAATCACCCAAGATCAAGGAACTTAAGCACAAGAACAGTAGACCAACAAGGTATGATCAGAAATTGATTTATTATCATTCAATGTTTTGTCCATATCATGTACACTAGGAGTGCCTGTATATAAAGGCCTCTGGAATGCTTCTAGAATGCCTAGGAGTCAACACACTAATAAGCCTTACAACCAAGCACATTTCCACTAGAAGTGGATTATCCTCCATTAAGCATAGGAGTAAGTGTGATGATGAGAGGATAAGCCTATAAAGGTGTATCATGCAAAATTATGTTGCAAACACCATGTGCTAAAATAGGAGTGCAAATAATTGTGTTGTCTACATGACAACTCAGTTAATTATGCAAACTCTAGTGTTGTAGACACCATGTGCTAAATTAGAGTTGCTTACTCTAGTGTTGTCAACATGACAACTCATAAGAGTATGCAAACTCCTAGGTTTCAAACTAAGAAATAATAAAATAGTGCATTAACCTAAGTAAACTTGAGTAAATATTATTTTACACCAACAATTATAAAACCAAAAAAATTATTAATGGAATCACAAGTTGGGAATGGAAATCTGTGGAGAATTTGGATATGGACCTAATAGTAAAAAAGGTATATGAAAAAATAATCTAAAAAATGAAAATAAAGTAATTAGAAATAAATGACAATCTTATCTGGGCAGCTTCAAAAGATGGTAGGTATAGTGTTAAAAATGGATATAGAGCTATCACTAATACCCAAATATGGGAAGAAGTGAATATCCCACTTAAACTTTGTTGGGATTTGTCCCGTCTGCCAAAGGTAGGTTTCTTTTTATGGATGGCATTTCAGAAGAGGATCCTAACTGCTAATAGACTCTAAAAGTTGGGTATTGAGGGTCCATCAAGATGTGTACCATGTAGGCAAGATAGTAAATATATTGGTCACATCTTATATAGATGTACATATACACAATTCTATTGGGAATGGATCAGACATATGTTGGGTTGGACTACTCCCATGCCAAAACCCCTAGTTGATTTCCTTAAGGGTTGGCCAATAGATAGTAGTAAAGGTATATATACTAAAATATGGAATATATACCCATTTATCCTTATGTGGGAGGTTTGGAAAGAAAGGAATAGGAGAATATTTCATGATCAAGAGATGCAACTATTAGAGATTATTAAAAAAATTGAGGCATGTATAGTTGAGACTCTAAACACTCATCTAAGGAAAACTTAGATAGAGGAAGGATCATTCTCAAGCTGGGATGGATTAATGAAAAAGAACTAGAAAAATCTAATTAATCCTCCACTTGTTTATAATTTTAAAAAAAAGAATAAAGAGGCGAGGGAGAATTGGAGATGGATCCCTCCACCAAGTGGGTGAACCAAGTTAAACTTTGATGGAGCCTCAAGAGGTAATCTTGGTTCTATTGGAATTGGATGTTTCATTAATAATGAGTCAGGTGAGTGGATTGCTAAAAGGGCTAAATCCATAGAACCAACAACTAACAATCTAGTAGAACTAGAAGCCCTGCAAGAAGGTCTCTAAATTTGCCTAAATTTAGGTTTATCAAAGATTATTATTGAAGGAGATTCTCAAATTTTCCTAAATGTCATTAGGAAAAGAAAGACATTGAATTGGGTCTTAAATTTGAAACTAGAAGAAGTGCTTAATATTCTAGACCGTTTCGTAGATATTCAAATCTTCCTCATTTTATGAGAAAGCAACAAAAAGGGAGACTAGCTAGAAAATAAGGGTAATGATGGTGAAAATATTTTAATCTATAATGATCAACAGTCTTAAAAGGAATTCATGCCACACATTATATTTCTTAATGTCTAATTGTAAGCAAACTAATCAGGAATCAAGTAATAGCTATAAATATTACTAGACAATTCACCTATATTAGTTCTAAGAACAATTCAGATAGTAAGGATCCAAATAATATAACATTATGTTATTAGTAAATCCATATTACCCTGTATAAATCACACACACACACACACACACACACACACACATGCATATCTTCTTAGATTACACATAATTCCACTACATGTAGCAAACTTAGGGGAAGGTAGAGAATAATTGGCAAGGATCTTTCAAAATATGATTAGATTTTAAATATAATTTTAAACAAGAATATAAAAGGTATTTCTTATTTAACATAACAAATCCCTCAAATAGGAGTCAAGATTAGCATATTGTTAGGAGAGCTCTTTTATGAACTCCGGCCAATTTTTACCAATAGTACTAATCTTTCTCTGGGACGTGGTTTTATAATTCCATCTTACCATCTTAACCCCATTTTTTATCTCCCTTGTTTTACCCATCTTGTCACGATACTAGGCATCATCATGTTTCATCATGATTCGGCCCCATTTAGGTGGCAACAACTATTGATGTCTTTAATTCAGGTTCTTCTAGATCCTTTGCTTGTAGTCTACTAGTATGCTATTTTTGTTATACTATTTGTTTTTCTTTCAGTTTGAGTTAGCATCAAAGCAAATATGGAAACTAACATTAATTTATTCCATGCCTCAAAGGTGCAGACCATGGAATTTCAAGGTAATGTAAAACCAGAGAGATGGAACTGACTGTTAAACCCAGTGGATGACATGACCAAGATTGCAATGAGCCATGTCATACGAGAAGGTATTTTTAACTATGATTTCTCTTTGAGAACTAATAGTGATATTATAGGGGCATTTATAGGTTATTTGGCCAGAGCCAAAGTAGAGAAGTGGGCTATGATTAGACTTTGTTTTAATGTTTTTAATCATGTTTGGTGTGTGGATCTAGAAGAAGCCATCCTGAGTATAGATGAGAAATTTAGGATTCCTATCCCAAAAATGTATATGGCCCATCCACTTGGGATTTTTGATTTGACCATTGATAAACAAAGTTTAGATTAATCCCAGATAAATATAGGGCCTCTATATAAAAACATGGTTTACCAGGACTCAAAAGTTTACAATGATTCTTATTTAGTCGAAAGAATGTTTTTTCAAAGCTTGCATTATAAATGAATATTATATTAAAGCTTGAGAGAAACAACCACCAGTTTGGTTTGACTTAAGTAATCTTGTCCCATATGGTTAAACTTAGAATTTCATTAATTTCATACTAGGAATTCAAGATTTTCCAAATCAAATATTTTTTACTAACAATACTAATATTCTCTTTAAGTTATATTTCTGATTAGCAAGGTAATAAGGTGTAATCATTTCTTCCAATATAGCTATAGAAGAGGTACCTACTAAATATATAAAGATTTGGTCAAATTTTTTACTCTCATCTCAAATAAAGAATTATGAAATATCACTATAGAGAATGTCAATGAACACAAAATTCAGAAGAGGAGACTACTCTATCTTTTTGCACTTAAAATAAAACTTGGAAAATGACAACTGGGGTATGCCCCTTTCAATAAATGTAATAATATAGGACTATGGTCCTGAGCAAGACTGGAGGTTTTCTTCTCCATTCTTTCCTACTAGTGCCCATTTGAATGGAGATACTCTGTTGTACTTTTATTTATTTTAATATAATCAAGGCCTCGATTGTTCAATGATAAATAAAAAATAAAAAATATTAAACTAATTTGTATAAGTTTTTTTTATTAAATAAAAATACTAAAATTAAAATAATTATTCTCTAAAAATTGAATTAATACACCCCTTTACACAATAAAATTTGGGATATTTTTCAAACATGGCCTATCCTCTTTCTTGATACATTATTTGGGGGAATCTAGAAATGCATTCCTGCATTAGTAATCTGGCCAATTTGGTGGGAAAGAAATAAGAGGATCTTCAGAAAAGATTTCTCAAAACTAGAAAAGGTCTTAGAGGGCATTGGACGATCAATTTTAGAGACTACTAATGCCAATGTCAGTAATTTTAAAATCAATCCACCTATTGCTACATGAGATGGACATATTGATAGATCCTCATGTTGGGATTATAGATGGAGTAACTGATAGGGGGGGTGGTGGTGAATCAGTTACTACAAAAACAATTCATAGATCTCTTAGATGTCTTAAATAACTAGTTACTATTGATACTCGATAAACACTAAAAATGTTGTAACTCGGTAAATTAACTTGTTACTAATCTTCAAGCATTCATGCATGCAAAAGTAAATAAAATGAACACGAGAGACACTAGATTTAACGTGGAAACCCAATATGGGAAAAACCATCAAGTAACTAGCTACCAATTTTCACTTTTCTGAAGTGAGCTCTGTTAGGAGTCAACCCTATTAAAGGTTACAATACACACTATTAGGTGTGACCCTATTAGAAGATTTAATCACCCTGTTAGGAGTGGCCTTGCTAGAGGTCTTTAGAACAATTCAACTGAATTGTCACCTTGTTAGAGGATTTACAAAAATGGCTATTAAACCAACTCTACTAAGAGATTTTGAAATCACTGCTACAATGGTTAGAAAGTAACAATGAATTGATTTGAATAAGATGCAACTGAATTTGTTGATTATATATCTCTATTCTACACTGTTAGATCCTTTTCGATCAAATATAGCTTTGATGCATCTCAATGATCTTTGATCATCCTTCAAAATTCACTTTCACAATAATCAGTCTTCCTTCTCATTCACATTTCATCAAATCCATCACTTGCACTTAGAATTCGCAACTTGACTTCTTATATATACCATTCAGACTATCAAGTTGGCTCATTCATAAGTTACATTTACCAATAAACCATACATTAGTCGGCTACAAATATTACTTTAAACAAATAAACTTTATTTCACAAAACAATGAAATTCTTCACAGGTCGACTCTACTTGTAAATATTGCTTCCAAAAATAATTTCCTGAGTTAACCGTCTTAACTCGATTAACATTGCAACATCTAAAAAATCCTTTGGCTATCGAGTTAACTCAATAAGAACTAGATTTCCTTCACTATCCATGAAAGCTCGGTTAGAACTGTTTCCTACACTATTTTCTCTTGATGACCTAGTTTGCTTGGTAGCAACTAAATTTCCTTTGCTAATCCTTGAAAGGTCGATAGCAACTGAATACACAAGGTAAAGCCTGAGAATGCTCGGTAGACACTATAAACCTTCTTTGTTAACCTTCTGAGCTTGGTAGACTTTGTCTTTTGCCTTGTTGACCAATTGAGCTCGGTAAACTCTATCTGATGACTAATATGACATTTGTGTAACATCAAAGACAACACACAATTGAACAATTGTATCCAACAATCTCCCTCTTTGGCATTGATGGCAACCCAATATGTCATAACAGAATGAAATTTGAAAATAGGTCTTTATTGACAGAATACTTCACCCTCTTCCTCAAATATAGTAATCTCCCTTTTTCATAATAATCTCTCCCTCTTACACAAACTCTTATTTTCTTGCAAATTTCAAAAAGATATGACAGTATACTCTCCCTCTTTGACAACACATGCCAAAGACAACACAAATCAAATGAATAACATTGTACCTGATGTACTGATTCATATGCAATGTCTTCATTACTTTGTTGCATCAATTGATAGATCTTCAATTCTGTTCCTATTGATGCATCACTAAAATTGTATTTTAGTGAGCTTCAGATAGGGGAATGACCCCTAACTTACCTCTTAGATACAAGAATGCATCCTTAGGTAAAGGCTTTGTGAATATGTCAGCAATTTTTTCCTTTGTATGGACATATTCCAATCTGATTTCCTTTTCTTGTACCAATTCTCTAACAAAGTGATACTTTATAGCAATATGCTTGGTCTTTGAATGCATCACTAGATTTTTGGATATGTTAATTGCACTTGTGTTGTCACAAAACATAACAACAAGTTCTTTGATTTCTTGCTTCATACCTTCCAATAATTTTTTGAACCATACAATGTTTGAGTAGTTTACTGTTGTTGCAACATATTCAACCTCTACTATGGACTCGGATGTACAATTCTACTTTTTACTTGTCCAAGAAACCAACCTCTTTCCAAGAAAGAAAGCTCTTCCACTTGTACTCTTTCTATCATCAACATTCCTTGCCCAATCTGCACCAGTGAACACTTTTAAATCCAGATTTCCTCCAAGTTTATACCATAATCCATAATATTTAGTTCCTTTTAAGTATCTCATGATCCTTGTGATTTTCATCATGTGATTTTCTTTTGGTTTTGCTGAGAATCTTGCTACAATTCCTACTGCAAGGGCAATGTTTGGTCTTGTGTGCACTACATACTGCAACTTTCCAATCATAGATCTATACAATGTCTAATCCACTTTCTTTGATTCATCATCCTTGGTAAGTTTCAATCTAGTACACATAGGAGTTCCAACTAGTTTGCAGTCTTCCATACCAAAAAATTTCAGTATCTCCTTAATGCATTTAGATTGAGTGATGTAGATACCATTCTTACTTTGATGAATTTGAAGACCAACAAAGAATTTGATTTCTCCAAACATTGACATTTCAAATTCCTTATTCATTTGTTCTGAAAATTCTTTGCAAAGATCATCATTTCCTATGAACAAAGTATCATCTACAAATATCTCTGCCAAAACAATCTTATTATCTGGTCCTTCCTTTATGTACAAACTACTGTTATCATTAGTTCTTTGAAAACCAATCTGAATAAGACAGTTATGCAGTCTTTCATACCATGCTCTAGGTGCTTGTTTTAGACCATACAATGCTTTATGCAATTTGTAGATCATGTCCTTCTTGTCTGGATCAATAAAACCTTCAGGTTGTTCAATGTAAACCTCTTCATCCAATATGCCATTGAGAAATGCTGACTTGACATCCATTTGATAAACTTTGAATCCTTTGTATGCAGCATATGCAAGTAAGGTTCTGACACCTTCCAATCTTGCAATAGGAGACAAAAGTCTCTCCATAGTCTACACCTTCTTCTTGAGAGTATCCTTTGCATACAAGTCTAGCTTTGTTCCTTGACACCTTACCATCTTCATTTAACTTGTTTCTAAATACCCACTTAGTTCCAATCACATTTTTGTCTTTAGGTCTAGGTACAAGAGTCCATGTTTTGTTTTTCTCTATCTGTTCTATCTCTTCATTCATAACTTCAATCCAACTTTCATTTTATAATGCATCTTTGACATTTCTAGGTTCAAAATCAGCAAGTAAACAAGTGCCTTTCAACTTACTTCTTGTCATTGTTCTTTCTGATTTATCTCCAATGATCTGATCTAGTGCATGATGCTTCCTGACATACTTGGCTAACACAGGCTCCTTGCCTTTTAAATGACTTGCATTTTTATCCTTTTGTGCTTCAACTTCTGGTTCTGGTTTTGGTTGCTCAGGCTTGGTAGGTGTTGATTTAGTAGCTTCTATTTGCAACTCGGGTTCTTACAACTTAGTAGGTATTAGCTTGGTTTGAACTTCCTACAACTTGGTTACTAAAGACTCAGAAGTGGAAGATTCTTAATTGATAGGTGTATTTGGCATTGTATCATGTTCAATGTAAACAAATCTCTTGTAGTCTTCAGGTTCCCTTTTGCTTTCTTGTTCAGTTCTTTTTGTAAACTCATCAACTTTCACATGTGCACTTTCTATGACTTTGTGAGTAGACAAATTCAAACATCTATATCCTTTACTTTTGCAACAATATCCCAAAAATATTCCTTCATCACCCTTTACATAAAATTTACCTTTTCTAGATTCTTTAAAAATGTAACATTTGTTTCCAAATACTTTTAGGTAACTTACATTGGGTTTGTAGCCATACCATAACTCATAGGGGGTTTTGAATGAGTCCTTTTTCAGTTGTACTCGGTTCAAGGTATGAACTACAGTGCTAATAGCTTCTTTCCAGTATTTGATAGCAATGCTCTTCTCAATCATTAAGGTTCTTGTACAGTCCATGATAGATCTGTTCCTTCTTTTTGCTATTCCATTTTGTTCAAAAGTTCCAGGTGTTGAAACCTATCTTTTGATTCCCTTTTCAATGCAAAAGTTATTGAACTCATGTGAAATAAATTCACCACCTCTATCAGACCTCAAGAATTTTATTCTTTTGCCTGTTTCCTTTTCTACTCTGGCCAAATACGATTTGAACTTTTCAAATGCTTTTGATTTCTCTCTTAAGTACATGACAGTCATCATTCTTGAATAATCATGAACAAAAAGAATGAAATTTTTTTCACTAGTATAACTTTCAATGCTATTAGGTCCACACAAATCAGTATGCACAATTTCTAGAATTTTTTCAGAGTAATAGTTCTTGCTTTTAAAACTAGTCTTTCCCATTTTGTCAATTTGACAATTCTTGCATAGACCAACCTTAGGTTTCTTTATGTTAGGAATGCCTCTTACTTTCTTGAATTTACTTATTTTTACCAAGTTTTCAAAGTTTACATGACATAACCTCTGATGCCATAACCAACTCTCTTCAACTTGAGCAATAAAACATGAACAATCACCAAGTTCAAGATAAAACAAGTTACATTTTTTTTGAGTGCCTGATCCAATCAACTTACTTTTTCCATCCTACAGTCTTGCCTTTCCATGCATGAATTCTACTTTAAATCCATTATTGAGTAGCTATGCCACACTCAATAGATTGTTCTTTAGTCCTTCTACCCAATATGCATTATCACATACAAGTTCCCTGGTTAGTGAGATTCTTCCTTTTCCTTTTATACAACAAGGTTCATTGTTACCAAATCTTACACTGCCACCATCATAGTCTTCAAAATGTTCAAACTTAGTTTTATCACTAGTCATGTGATGAGAACAACCACTATCTATAATCTATGTTTCATTTTTGGTCATATGAGAAATGAGTGCCATTTCTTCATCATTATCAGACTCATATTTTACAACAATGTAAACAATTTCTTCTTCTTCTTTATTATTAGAATCATTAGAATCTTTAGCCATGAAACATGTTTTCTTACCTTTATCCTTGAATAATTTGAAGTCTTTCTTGCCATTGCACTTGTGACCTTTCTTCTCATCCTTGTTCTGCTTATTTGGGCACCTAGCAGCAATATGTCCAATTTCTTCACAAGAAAACAAATTAGAGGAACCTTACCTTTGTATTTCCCTTTGCCTCTTGAATATTTCCTTGCTAGTAGAGCTTCAACCACCTTAAGATCACTGTCTGAACTCTGTTCTGATTCTTCATCACTATCTGACTGAGGATCCTTTATCTTCTTGCCTTTTTCTTTGTGTGAAAGCTTGGCTTCAAATGTTGATTCAATGTTCTTGGCAGTTAGAACATAATTATCATAGTTGTCTAGCCCGAATGCAGTCAATCTTCTAACTATGGCCTCTAAATTTATCTTATGATTTGCTTCACATCTTCTTTCTTGAATTATAGAGACTCTGATTTCATAAATAGGAAGTAGAGTTCTAAGAACTTTACTTATAACTGTCTCCTCCTTGATATCTCCTCCAGATGCTTTGATTGCACTAACACATACTTTAACTCTTTCAACATATTTTTCAATGTTTTCATCCTCTCTCATCTTCATTTGATCAAATTGTCCTCTCAAACTTTTTTCTTTGGCTCTTCTCACATTATCATCTCCTCCATAGATCTCTTTTAGCTTGTTCCATATTTCAAAGGTAGTTTTTTAATCCTTGATGTCATCAAATTCTTCATAACTCAGAGTAGATGCTATATCTATCATCATGTTGTTGTGAGTCTTCTTTTCAGAAATAGCATTGACAGATAATGTACCAGCAGGCTCTGCATATTTTTCATCAAGGTACTTTAGTCCCGAATCACCAATAGAAGCCAGATGAAGTCTCATCAATCCCTGCCATGCTGAGAAGTTGTCCCTGTGAAGTCTTGGAATTTCCCTCTTGTAAGACATCCTGATCTTTAGCTTAGATCTTTGAAATCTTTTCCTAAAAGCACCAAGAACTCTGATACCAATTTTTGGGATTATAGATGGAGTAACTGAGAGAGGGGGTGAATCAATGACTACAAAAACAATTCACAGATCCCTTAGATGTCTTAAATAACTAGTTACTATTGATACTTGATAAACACTAAAAATGTTGTAACTCAGTAAATTAACTTGTTACTAATCTTCAAGCATTCATGCATGCAAAAGTAAATAAAATGAACACGAGAGATGCCAAATTTAATGTGGAAACCCAATATGGGAAAAAACACCAAGTAACTAGCTACCAATTTTCACTCTTCTGAAGTGAGCCTTGTTAGGAGCCAACCCTGTTAAAGGTTACAGTACACACTGTAAGGTGTGACCCTGTTAGGAGTGGTCTTGCTAGAGGTCTTTATAACAATTCAACTAAATTGTCACCTTGTTAGAGGATTTACAAAAATGGTTGTTAAACCAACTCTGTTAAGAGATTTTGAAATCACTGCTACAATGGTTAGAAAGTAACAATGAATTGATCTGAATAAGATGCAATTGAATTTGCTGATTACAGATCTCTATTTTGCAGTATTAGATCCTTTTCGATCAAATGTATCTTTTTTGCACCTCAATGATCTCTAATCATCCTTCAAAATTCACTTTCACAATAATCAGTCTTCCTTCTCATTCACATTTCATCAAATCCATCACTTGCACTTAGAATTCGCAACTTGACTTCTTATATATACCATTCAGACTATCAAATTGACTCATTCATAAGTTACATTTACCAATAAACCATACATCAGTAGGCTACAAATATTACTTTAAAAAACTAAACTTTATTTCATAAAACAATGAAATTCTTCACTAGCCGACCCTGCTCGATAAATACTGCTTCCAGAAATAATTTCCTGAGTTAACTGTCTTAACTCGGTTAACATCGCAACATCTGCAAAATCCTTTGGCTACTGAGTTAACTTGGTAAGAACTAGATTTCCTTCACTATCCATGAAAGCTCGGTTAGAACTGTTTCCTGCACTATTTTCTCTTGATGACTAAGTTTTCTCTGTAGCAACTAAATTTCCTTTGCTAATCCTTGAAAGCTCGGTAGCAACTGAATACATAAGGTAAAGTCTAAGAATGCTTGGTAGACACTGTAAACCTTCTTTGTTAACCTTCTAAGCTTGGTAGACTCTATCTTTTTACTTTCTGACCAACTGAGCTTGATAGACTCTGTCTGATGACTAATATGACATTTGTGTAACATCAAAGACAACACACAATTGAACAATTGTATCCAACACCTCAGTCCATTGGTAGCCTCCACAACTAGGATTCGTGACGCTCAATTTTGATGGGGCTTCCAGAGGAAACCTAGGTAAGTCCGGTATTGACGCTTGTATTAGAGATTGTAAAAGGTTTGTGCTTACAATTTCAATGGCTCCCCTTCCTTCTGGGACTAATAATATAGCAGAGGCTAAATCTTTATTTTTAGGTTTACTTCTTGTCAAGAAAGGGGAATTTCAATGGGTCCAAATTGAATGTGATTCCTTAGTTATAATCAATGTGTGTATTAAGAGGCAAACGTCATCATGGCAACTTCACTATATCCTAAAACAAATTTGGAATTTAGTTGATCAAATTACTAAAGTGACAATTTCACACACATTTAGAGAAGGGAATAAAGTTGTGGATTGCCTATCTAACCTTGGTTGTGATGGGATCACAAATTTTACATTACATCCTACAACATCCATAGAGCAACACAAAGATTTTCAAAAATTAATTTATAATGAGTTAGTGGATTGTCAACAGTAATTTCGCATTGTTACTCATAATTGTATTTGATAATAAAGCATAGTGGACAACATGTTTGATTATCATATCATTTTTATATCTACTATTAAGTCCTTTTCCTGAGGACGTCATGTGCATATGATTATATCTCAAATGGGCTATGTGGTGTACTTTGTCTGGTGTGAAGATCGTCTAGGAGATTGAGAATGCAAATTTTATATGGTTTTTGTCCTTCATTTTTTCCACACAAAGCTACATGTGTTGGCTAATTATGAGACATGCTCAGTATTATGAAGCATTCATTTCTACATCTATATTAGTGGAACTCGACATTTTGTTTCTTACTCTTGCAGTTTGTTTATTTCTTATTTTTCTTCTTCCAAAATAATGGCTTTTCTGATTGAGTATTGCTTCAAATGTGAATCTTGTATCCAATTTCATAGTGTTCTATTACCTAAGAACTACCGTGTTTGGTTAATCCTAAATGGGGATGAAGATAATCTGCTTTTGAAGATTGATGACAAGGTTTTGGCATCGATGTTTTACATTAATTCCCCTTCAATTCGTAGGTGTATTCAATAGGTAATTGGGGAGGATATTTTGTCCCCTTCTATTCGCCACTTTTTTTATCCGTCTAATGTGGTGTCCATCTTCTTCTCGAATGCCATGGACTTATTGCAATCGGTTCCCATGTTAGAAAGTTTGGCAAGAAAGGTGGTTATTCCACATTTTTGGAATGACAATAAATTGAAATTGGCATTGCACAAGTATGATTTATGGTCTGGGCATGCACTGGTTGGTGGATTTTTCCAAACCTCCCAATTACTAAGGAAACATGAATTCTTGGTCATGTATGATGCTTTAAAAAAATTGTTTGCCTCGTAGAATTCTTGCATCATGAGGTCAGCTCTTCAAACCACAGTTAGCGCTTTGGGGTACCAGCTACAAGAACTAATGAAGTGTAGAGGATATGCCATATGGGATATGTTGGTTATATCAAATATTGATTATACAAATAAGATTGGTGAGGATGTGGTTGCAGGGGTCTCTCCCTAGATGCATTCGATCCCTCAATGCCTTGGGCAAGGTCTTCTGGTTGAACATGTCGTTAATGATAATGGGGCTTCGACATCATTTGAGAAGGTGACAAACGGGTTAGATTCCACATTGGTAAACATGGGAGTGAATCTTCAACCTTGGTTGCATATGGTTTCGGCTGTCTCAATTTGTAGGTCTAGGGAAGTTTCGGCTTCAATTTCTCCAATGTGTGGGGCAGGGTCTACAGATGATTGGATGTCTTCTCCTTAGGTGGAACATGAAGTGTAATAGGAATAATAATGGTTTGTAATACTTTTATTATTATTTTGAAATATGATTTAAATTGGTGAATCATGATGATGACATCTATAATTGTTCACGTTTTGAATAGGTGGGAGGAAAGATTTTCTCTGATTTGTAAAGTGGAACATTGAATTATCAATATATAATTGTAAATATCAATATTTTTTTTGTAAGATGAATAGTTAATTGTTAATATAAAAAGTTGTAAATATCAATAATCTTCTGTATGAGCGATGATGTTGGGTTTTCTTATTGATTGTTTCCCAGTTGAGCTCTTTTGAATCAAATTTATTTAAAATTAATATATTTAGTAGTTCATCCACTTTTGCAAAAAATAAAATAAAAAGATATCTAAATCTCTAGAATACCAAGTAAAATAGATTTGCATTAAATAAAATATATTTCTAGTAATTGAAAACATATTTTTATTTCAACTTTAGTAAGAAAACTAATTTTTTATCTATTATTTTATAATTAAAATAATTAATAAACTATCTATTTTATTAAATAAAAAGATCAGAATTAGAATAAATAATAATAAGAGTTCTAAATTTATAAAATAATAAATAAATATCTAGGTCTTTAGTATTTTAAATTTGCCTAAGAAACTATCCATAAATCTTCTCTTCTATTGAACATTTGTATTTCAAAGGAATACAATTTTGAGAAGACTTATACACTTAAAGGTATTTGACATATTCATATGAATGACATTCAAATTGAATTCTCAATTATCAATATTTTTGTAGTTGTCTATTTTGTATAGTGTTATTGGGTAAAAGCACAAACATGTGTCACCCTTTATGAAGGAAAAGGCTAACAAAAGTATAACTATTCAACTTCAATGACATAAAACTGGTATTATTATTTAGAATTTAAAAATGAAGTAAACAAATGAAATATGTAGAAATGGACAAAGTTTAGGATTATTATTTTTAATTATTTTTTAGAATAAGAATTGATATATTTTCTTAATTTTTAAAAATGATTTTTAGTTGCTAAAAATTAGGGGTCTAGTTACCACCACAAAACTATATGGAAATAAATCTTTTTCCCTTTGATCTCATATTATATTATATATGAAATATATAGTTAGATAAATAAAAAATAAAAAATTATCTTTTGACCTATATTTTCTCTTTTATAACAATTCAAATTTTTACTCACCTGAAATTGATAGTTTTCATCTTCCACTACATTTTTCAAAACAAATCTATTCTAACCAAAAGAAAAATTGTACATTTTGGAAGATTAAATCTTCTCTAGAAAATAGTATGCTTTTTAATTCTTTTTTATAAGATTTACTAGTTTTTTCTTTCTCAAAATTAACATCTTCTCAAGTGTTAAAATGTGTACTTGTAGCATATTTTAATTACAATATACAACATCTAAGTAAAACACTATATACTATATATGATGATATTCTTAACTTTGAGCTCTATAAAATGGTGTTTATATGTTATTAAAAAAATATCATTAAAAAGAGTAAGAGTTATTGAAACGTCAGTTTTCTAATAATTTTTATTTCTTTATCAATTGGACATAAACTAGTATAAATCATACATTTAATAGACATTTCTAATTGGAAAAGTGTGAGAACACATATAGCTTAGCTAAAATGAATTTATCTAGATCCTATGTTTGAATACAATTGATTTTTAGATAGAAATACTCAAATTTAATCATTCTGACAAGTTAGCTTGAAAGTTGACACAACTTTGTTCAATTGATATATTAAGTGTAAATTGTTCATTTAATATTCTGACTATTGTCTTTCTAAGCTTGTGTATAGCAAGGGTTTGCATTTATTGTTTCAAAATAGAGTAGCTACAAATAGAAAGAGGTATGTCTTTGTTGTTCAATCTTTAGAGCAAATGTTTATTTTATCGCTTGGTTATTTCAATGATGTCCTCTATGATTTTATTTTTTTTTTTTTTTTTGAGTGTCTTTGTCAATTTTTAGAAAATGTTTATACAATAATAATGCACTCCAACAAAATATTTTGAGTCTTCTTTTGGAATGGTATAAAACTGCGGAAATAGTTGGACTATTGCATGTTGGTTTCTTTTTTGCTATTTGCATTATTTACAAAAAGGAAGATATATGTAAGATCTTTCTAATTCAACTAGTGTTACCTTTCTACTTGATTAGGTTGTTGCATGTAGGATTGGATATAGTTTGATTATATCTCATTTCCATTATTTTATTTCTTTAGGTGGTGGAGAATCTTTTTACCTACATTTAATAATATAAATTGTTCATTACATATCACAAGCAACTATTTTTGAAGCACTTGACATGTTTCTTGAGCTCATATATCTATCTCTGCAACAATATCTGACATGAACTTTTTGAATGCTTTGAGAGATGGGTGTTGTAATGTTTCATGTGAGCAAATCCTTGCCCTAACCTTTCACACCTCATATTTCTGCATCCAATCCTTGGGGTTGCACAAATATGTGAGAAAAAAAGAGATTGTGTGGATCTAAAAAAGACATTCTTCATTGATACATTCTACAAATATTGGGCAAAACAACCCATTGTAAAACAATTGTTCACAAAATTCTTATTGCATAATGACAAATATTATGTGTACAAACTATTACTTTAAGATTTAGTGTAATTGCATAATCTAGTAGCCAATTGTAAATGTATTTGGATTTATATTTGATGATAACATACAATGTCATCTTCAATTATTTTATTTACAAAATTGCATCCCAATTACTATGACAAATGTATTGGTATTAAATTAATATTTTCAAGTTGGGCATGTCAACAAAATAAATATCACAATCCCAAATGATACTTACTTTTCCAAAATTTTGCTAACCATTATAATTGCAAAAAAAATATTATATTGTTTATACAATAAAATTTCCTTCAAAGTTGTACAACATAAAATAACAACATCAATTCTATTTAAAGATGAAAAATACTCCAACACAAACTTTCACCAATGAATCAATGTCTACATATTGATCACACATGACAAATATTTTATTTTCTAAAATTAATTATAGTTAGATCAATATTTAAAAGATTTTCAAAGGGATCCAAACTTTTAATAAATATATAATTATCAAATCATCACATCCTATGGTGCAAGTGCTAGTGGTATATAGAAGGAAAAGACAATAAATAAAAGAAGTGCATGGCATAAAACCTCTTGTTCCTACTTACCAACAAAGTACAAGTTTCCTTCAAGAGGGAAAGTTGATAAAAGATAAGCACA
The DNA here is from genome assembly GCA_028749045.1 of Cupressus sempervirens. Classification (NCBI taxonomy): domain Eukaryota; kingdom Viridiplantae; phylum Streptophyta; class Pinopsida; order Cupressales; family Cupressaceae; genus Cupressus; species Cupressus sempervirens. The sequence continues at coordinate 201,425,574 of CM053787.1, forward strand.
CTGACACAGGAGAACACATACAAGCACACTCTAATTTGCGTATATAAAAGCAATTTTGATTATCATGGGTCATCATCCATCAATAGATCACCATCATCCCAATCTTGGTCATATGGGGAAGAAGGTTGGCACTGCAATAGAACAACTACTAAGTCAGTCCCATGTGCCTTCCTAGCAACTATAGTTAGGGATGATGCACTAGACAAGTCTTAATTCTGGAAGCTCTATTTTAATGAGTGAGAGGGATCACGTGAATATCGTTGACAAACAATCTATAATTTTTTCCACTGAGTCAAAAATGCAATCATTGATTCTCATTGGGGACCCATGTGGAGGTGTTGATGAAGAAGCATCCCATCCAAGATCTAAAAAATCAAGGAGATGAACTCAAGAAAAGTTGAAGTTTGCTCCAATTCAAGAACAAATATATAAAGAAAGTCCACGACAATAGACTTGTGGCGTCTAAACTCTAGAACTATGCCCTACTCAAGATTGTGCTTGCAGGATGGAGGTGTGGTCCTCTAATCCATTGTGGATGACTTCAAGACATTTGGGAAGCTAGCATGCTGATGGGAAAGCAAGGAAGATATGGGTGTAGATGTAGAACCTAAAGATGCATTATCTACCTTTGCAATGGTCTCACGAGGTAGGGCCTTATCTTATTGATATCACTTACACTCATGTAAGCTAGTTATGACACATATGTGTGTGCAAGTTTGAGAGGGTTGTAGAGCACCAATGCTATCCTACTCCATAGGGCTAGTTTTTGGAGTTAATGTTCCAACAGTGGTTAATAAATAATTGTTGCACATGTGGCAAACCTTTTTGAGTTGCTAGCAACACAATTTTAGTTTACGTGTGAGTCAAAGAGTTCTAGTTTGAATCAAGTTCTTATTTTAGATGTGTTTGAGTTAGGTGTCCATAAGTTTCAATTAGCTGTCAAGTTTGTGTGTGTTGTCAATCATGAAATAGTTTGTTGCCGATCTAATTAGTACTCATTTAGGAATGTTGTTGGATCAACTATTGTATAAATTTTCGTCTATTATTCAATAGAATAACAAGTTGAAAGTTCTTTTTTCTCTTTTTTTTTATTGCTATTCTATTTTTCCAATATGGTATTAGATCTATCTTCCTATTAAGTTTGTTTTGTTAAAGAAGAAGTTGTTAAGAAGATGAGGCCAGGAGAAGAACCACCAGATGATTATGATTTCATTGAAGAATTTGTTTGATTTTGAAGAGATCAATGCTTTGAAAAATAGGAAAAGATGTGGTAGAGTCTAGATGGATGCTTGAATAGTTTGAGGTGCTATAGGATCGGAGAAGCTATACCTTTAAGAGGGTTATGAGGCATTCCATGTGGAGATGTTGTGTCCAATAGTTTGGGGAGATTTGAAGTTCTAGAAGCTTGGCATCATACCTTTATGAGGGTAATGAAACATTTCATGTGGAGATGGTGTATCCAATGGTGTTTCAAAGTTGGATGATAGCTACATAACTGCTAGAAAGTTTTACTCCTCTATGACATATTTTCAAAGTATAATTTCTACATAATGTTTCCTTTAGTTGTCACATTAAGTGGGTGTGTTGGTGTAACGCCCCGCCAAGGGATCCCAAAAGAATAAACCTAAAGTTTTACAAACTTTGCCAAACATTTTTTTTTTCCCCTAATACATGAAAGATCAACCATTCACATCAAATCATGATAGTGGAAGCATTAACATTTAATCATGTAAAGCATACCTAACAGGTTACATTCCTTAAGGATCCCAAAATGTTGAGTCACAATTAATTTAATCAAACTAAGTTTAACAAACTCTACTTCCACATTCATATAAATTATAGAAAATCTAAGATTGATAATATTCTTTTGTTCTAAGTGCATCTTGGCAAATCAACTCTAAATGCTCAATCATCTACTAAACATGTCACATGGTATGAACGACTCAAAAGGATATAAAAATGCAAAGATAATGATTCATCAATCTTATTAAATCCATGATACAAGTGCATTCAAGTAAATGTAAACAAATAACATGCATGATACATCCATTCATCACTAAGGATATAACAATCATCGTAAAAGATAACCATCTATCATAAAACACAATTAATCTAAGTGTGTGATTCCTCCCAACCATCAATAGCATCATTAGACCATCATGGGCCCTAGCCATCCCTCCGTGTGTAACATCCCAAGTCACCGAAGAGATCATCGGTATTACCAAAGTAGGAATGCCACTCCTAAAACATTCTACATCATACGCAGAAAGAAATCTAACATGTTACAACATATGCATGAGAAATCTAATCATACCAAATAAAGCATAAGATGATACTATAAGTAAATAGCATTGTCTATAACTTGCTAATCATCAATATAAAGAATCATGTTAGCAAATAACATCTAACATAAGATATAACATCCATCATAATAATCCAAGAATAGAAGGAAGGTAAATGCCAACAAAGAATGTGCTGAAAGAGATAAACTCAAGTCGAAAATCCAAATGTCAAGAGTACATCATCCAAAATTGCCAATCATCATCAATGTAAATCGATAGTCACAATAAGTACATTCAAAAATAAGTACACCATTAGAGGTACACACAAACTTTACAGAGGAGACTTAGGCTACATTCTAGGGAGTGTCATCACATGGCTGCTTGAGTTACCCTGGACTGGTCTCTCAATAGACCCCGTACCCTCAAGCGTTGAGTTATCCTGGACTGGTTACTCTGAACCCCAGACCCTTAATGTGGCACATGTGGAAACCAAGAAGCCTTCTCAAGAAGACGAGGCACTTCTCCCATCCTTAGTCTATACAAGCACTCAAGGCATGGGTGGATCAAATATCTCTAACTTATCTTTTTTTTTTAGTGTGTTCCCCCCTCATAAATTTTTAGATTATCACTTATTACATAACTTGCATTAGGTTACCCTGGTACTGACCACTTTGGGCCCCGGACCCCTATGCAAGCCACTCCCATAGTCATGTACCTAGACAACCTCTCCTAGGCACATAAATCCACTGTTGTGTCCCATACCACAACACTCATAAAGATCAAACTCAGTTCCTTAACAAGAAATCTGATAATAAGATGGTTCTCCCATCCAAGAACACATAAAAGCTCCACAAAATAAAGCTCATAAATATAATCTCCAATATGAATCATAATATCCATTGGTTCTTAACAAGCAACCAAAAGGTATCTCAAGAAATATTGATTGAAGACTCCAAAATGGTTGAGTCAAACATGTCACAACATGACATCATCAATAAATAAATCAACATTTCAGTCTCATCATGGCGACTGGAAAATAATCTAAGGATAACTGATCGATGACTCAAAATGATTAGCTCAAGTGTCTCATACACATACATCTCAGCTTCACACATGAAGATTGATGATCAATAACAATCAGTAAATACAAACATCTCATAGAGCATTCCATCACATAACCATGTTTGGGTTTAGAAAGATCGAGACCAAATGATATCAACATGCCACCACATTCGCATAACTCCCAAGCCTCCGGTAGATGTCCTATAACTGGTCAACGCTCTAGGACCACCCAAACCCTAATGCAGATAGTATAAAAAGAATGCAGAATACAAATACATATTTTAGTTTGCTTACATAATCACATGCAATATGGAGAAAGTATCCAAAGAAAACATAAATGATATTAAATCACCTAATCAGTCATCGTCAACATCTAAAAACACTGAGCAATCATCATATATGAAAACTCTGAGTAATCATCATTATGCCTACATGTACATAGAGTACCAAATGATCTCATCATGTAATGAACTTATTAAAAAAACAATCGTATCAATTTAATCTCCATTGAATAACTACATCAATGACTCAGTGATTATTAACAACTCATTTGTTTATGAAATCCCACTTAATATTCCTCTTGAATATCTATAAAACCTTTATATTAATATTCCTTTTCAAAATTACAAATGATTAACAATAGATCCATTAAAATCAACTCTATATTCGATGTATTAATATTCCAAATGATCGAAGGATAGCCGTAGCTCAAATCACTCATTATCATTATCCAATAATTAGTCCAACGTCCTGTCTCATATATTCCAAGATTGTTTGATCCAATTAAAGATTATTACATTATATCAATCCTTAATCTTCATCTATTAATCATGCTATTAATGGTAAAACATAAATTATTATTATTTCTCTTATTTAATAACAATTAACAAATTATTATTAAATTAATAACTCGTATATAACATTGTTAATATAGTATTAACAATTCTAATTGAATAATATATCATTTGATACAATAACAAGTATAAATAATAATTATTTTAAATAACATTAATAACGTGCACTAATACTGATATATATATATATATATATATATTACTGAATTTCAACAGTTGATAATGATTTCTAATATTGTTGTAGCCCTTTCGTAATAAAATCTTCACCACAAGTCTGAGTTACCCTGCATTGTACTGAGTGCAGGTGTGCGCATGAGGGTCCATTGTCTCAATAGGTACGTTGGTGGAAACAAAACGATAAGTGGTGGAGGAGTTTAATGCAAGGTTTGAATCGCATACAGCTATAATTTTTGGGCAAGAAAAATTTGTTCGCTCGTACCCAAATCTAGAAAGGGCACTCACAAAGACTTTGATACTCGAGAGGAAAGATGGGATCAGTAACAATGCATATGGCCATACAGAAGAACTGAGAGGAAGAAAGACTCTCCAAAGGCCTGCCAGTATGATGAGTCTTATAAGCCATACAATTGCGTTTGTAAGAAGTGTAAGGACAAGGAAGAGCCCTTTCCTTTTAGCAACGTCAGTGACGAAGAGAGCAAGAGATGATCCTAGCGTTATTAAAGCATATCTCATGCCAGATGCAGTTGTCATCTCGGCTTCACTTACTTGCCTCTTGCTCAGCATTAAATGTTATTTAAATGAAAGCACTACTTCTATGACAATCACTCATTGCATTCAAGACAATAATAATAGCAAATTTTGATCATTACAAGTGCTCACAAGATCGAGCTAAGAATTTCTCAGGATACTAGTGAGATCTGAGCAGGATCAATTCTAATGAGTTGATAATGTCAATACTGTTTTGAACCTTGGCCTATGTGTATTGCTGGCCGTTGGATGTTTTGACAGTATCGATGTTATTATGGTAATTTAGAATTAATATTAATAAACAAAATTTAATTTTAAATATCACAATATGATAAAAGAGAAAGCGTTTTAAAGCTACAGGTGATTTAATATTGCTGGAGGATGAACTAAGCCACTGACACTCGAATACTAGACATGGCATAAGAATGCCTCATTAACACATTTTAAATCTTGGATAGATCACAATTGGCTGTAATGCCAAGATTAGCGCTCAATCTTCAACAATAAACTACATTCAATTAAATTCCATACTCAGACAAAAGGGCCACAGATTATAAATCTAGGAGGACAAAGAGATTCAATTATATTACGCAAAGACTGCGTCAAGTTCTAGAGCGAGTAGGAGTAGGAAGACAATAGTAAAAACAACAGGGCAGAGAAATCGACAAGCTATAATACTCAGGCATCATCACAATATAGTGGTAGATCTGTGGTTCTCATATGCCAATCCTTTTACCTTTTCTTTACGGAAACAGATCTGAAAATCTAAAGGAACCCAGAATGAGATACGATACCACAAGGAAATTGACTTTATTCAAATACACAATCCACTGTACAGATCAATATGCAGATTTCATCCGATCTGCGTGCAATAATGAAAGGAAAAAGCAGTTAAGAGTTTGGGCGTTATATTAAGTGTTGATTTTTTTTTTTGGTAAATTATCGCAACCAACAAGTTTCAGAGCATAAAAACCCAAGATTTGCAATAAAGTTTTATTTGGTAAACTGGCTATGAAAGCGTTTGAGGTATTCATAAATGGAAATTCAAGAAATATTGTAATGTGTCAAATCTAAGATAATTGCTAACTTACAAAGAGTTAGGTGAGACAATAAAAGGAAACATCACAAATAATAACTAAGAGAAAATGTGGTTCTGCACATGTAACAGTAACCTACTGGCAACCTCTCAATTTTTTTGAAGTAATTTACCTCAGGATCAATGATTCAAGACAACCTAGAAACTTGGTTAAGATGGTCATGATTCAAACTACCTTTCCACACTGTTCTACATACTATTAGCGATCTCAGTTTTAAAAATAATTCGTATATTTAGAACTAAAATTCTCTGATCTGAATTGCTGATCATGAAAAATTAAGAAGCTACGAAATACAAAAACGTACCCCAACTAAACCCACAATCTTACTACTTAAAAACAATGACTGGAAATACCTTTTCGAATGGCTTTCAATAGAATGTTGAGATCAATCTTATGGATGAGCTTGTGCACTGACTGGATATAAAGACCTCTCAGGGAGCACCTAGAATCCTCTAGAAGCAACTAGGAGATAAGATAAGCATTGCCAACTAAGCGTAAGCCTTATCCCAACCTTCGCCTTATCCCAACCTTGAGTGATGACAAGGATATGGTTGTAGACACCATGTGCTCAATCGGCACACTAATTTCTGTGATGGAGACAACTCGTGCATAATAGAGGTGCACATACTCCTAGGTAAATATTATTAAAAAAAATATGCATTAATTTTACTAATATTCTCTTGACCCCTTTAAATTTAATTTATAATTTCTTTTCCACTTTTACATTTATTTTTGAAACTTAATTGGTAATTATTTATTAACTTAAATAATAATAATATTTAGTAATTTATTTTAAAATGAACACTAAATAAATTAATATTAAATAAATATCATCTCGTTCCAACCTTAGACTTATAACTTTCATTTTCAAATAAATTCTTTTTATTTAATTCTCTTTTATTTAATTAATTTTCCAATTAATTAAATAAATACTAATATTAAAATATCCTTTTAATTTTCTATTAAATTAAATCCTTAATTAAATATTTTAATTAGACTTAATTAATAGAAAAATACACCAAGAAGAGTTTGGCAATGATAACAGAGTCACGACCAAGGGGGAGGCACTACAGTTGGAGTTAATGTTCCAACATTAGTCAATAAATAATTGTTGCACATGTGGCAAACCTTGTCAAGTTGTTAGCAACACAAGTTTAGTTTAGGTATGAGTCAAAGAGTTCTAGTTTGAATCAAGTTCTTATTGTAGTTGTGTTTGAGTTAGGTGTCCATAAGTTTCAGTTAGCTCTCAAGTTTGTGTGTGTTGTCAATCATGAAGTAGTTTTTTTTTCAATCTAGTTAGCAGTCATTTAGGAATTTTTTTGGGTCAACTATTATATAAATTTGCATCTATTATTCAATATAATAACAAGTTGAAAGTTATTTCTTCTCTTCTTTTTTATAGTTGTTCTATTTTTCCAATAATGGTTAGTGGTATTGTACTTGACACTAAAGAGCACCCAACTGATGAAGTAGGAGGTGAGGTTGACGATCGAGGCATGGGAGGCTCAGTCATGGGCGACTTCCCCTTTTTTCCCCATGAGTAGCTAGGGGAACTAGAAGTGCCCTCGAAGGTTAAGTGGTAGGTACCAAAGGCAATGGTTTGATAAAGGGCAAGGAATATCCAAGATGAGGATGATAGGAGGTGGACACCTTAGGATTGAGGATAATAGGTTAATTTCTTTTGTCCAAATATAGAAACACCACTATAGAATGTATGGTCTTGGACACCACTATAAGTTACAAGGTCTTAGGTGGTTAGGGAGGCTTGTCATAGGACATGTTCTTCCCCTAAGCCCCTAAGCCACAAATGAAGAAGGCATAGAAAGAAGAGAAGGCACATTGAGCTTCACAAGAAGGTAGATGCTTGAAGAAGCCATAGTGCGCAAACTCATTTCCCCGACCTTGTAAACTTGATATGCAAGAAATGAAATATATCAAAGGGGATGTAGGAGCCCAATTGGTGTGAGACAAAAGTGATTGAATCTAAATATGGATCGTCCCTCTGTGAGCACGACTGAAGGGATGACTCCCATGGAAGTTAGGCAAGGCTACCCAGCTTGATTTGAAAGAGGTCTAATTTGGGGATTTACAAAAAAGGGAGAGTATTACTACCAAAATAATGTGGACACAACCTCATTATTCATGGTGTAATGTCTTAAACTCATATCCAGGGTGTCTAAGTTTTGCAACAAAGTATTCGAGAAAAGTGGCATTATTGCTATTGTGAGACCAAGTGAGGAATTTGTAGTTCTGAATGGAGTGTAGCTCCATGTTGGTGAATTCATTGCTCCTCTCAAGCCCTTTTTCCTGTATAATTTCAATGGGGAGAAGGAAGTATAGTGAGTAGTGGCCCTAATTGGGCTCAATGATTTATGTTTGACTATGGGCTCAAAGAGAAGCAATGGCTCCATCGCAAGGATTTGAGATTTAAGGTAAGAGGTACCACAAGAGGCAAAGATTATTTGCTGCATAGATGTTTTCTTTTAGCACCAACTAATGTTACTAATCCAATCATATTTATTGATCAATGCTTTTAGAACCAAACAAAATTGCCAATAGAGTAGTATTATTAGGTAATTTACTTATATTTGATGTGTCCAATTTGTTTGACACTTGTAACATTATATTTTCATGAGAATAAAATGTATGTGTAGAATATTGTTGATTCGTTCATACACTACGTACTTGCTATTGCACATAGGGAGGAATAATTTATCCATACTTTCATATCTTGCAACTAAAAACCACAAGAGGTCACTCGAGAGAACATTAACTAGGACTTGCACCTTTTAAGGGTGCAAGGGTTATGCCGATATATATATATATATATATATATATATATATATATATATATATATATGTCACAAAAAAAATTCTAATAGTATTTTCTATACATAGTAGAGCGTTAGAAAAATAATTTTAAAATCTTTATTATTTTTTCTTCCTTTCCAACCATGGAATACACCCTATTAAAACTTTCTTTCATTGGTGTTTGTCCTTTCTTTTCAATAATTTATCTTCTATGCAACATTTATTGGTATCTTTGCACCCTTTTTGATCTAGAATGAGCTTTGATAGGATCTTGGTCATTATGGCCTATACTTTGATTATCCTCCTCCAAAAGCATGAGCGCTACATGAGCATTGGCATTGTTATTAATGAAATACAAACTATTGTAGTGGTTTCCATCATGATATGCGACATGAAGTGTGGATTTTTTTGAGCTATCAATATTGTAGATTTGGGATTCTTGGCCCTTCAAATAGTGCACATGAATGTTAGTTTGAGTCACCATGGAGGCTGCATAAATCTCACATTGGTCTATCCAAGTTCCATCTTCTGACATTTTTTCATAGTATTCTTCAAAATTCATGTCATCTTTCTAAGAAAAGAAAGGTTCAAAGTATGAACAATTCTCCATAATGTACTCCACTAGTACCATATTACGATACTTTGAGTGTTGCTCTTGGTCACCTTCAAGTTGATTTGCTAGGGCTCTAATAAAACAATTTCCATATGGTAGCATTTGCACCACTCTTATCTTCAATCCATTATGTTGAGCCTTTATTTCTTCTTGCCTCTCCTCCTCACTTTCTACTTCATCCAAAATGATGCTTATTTGAGATTGTTTGTCTTCTTCTTGGATGGGTATGTTTGACTGAGAAAGAGGTAGTTCTGGTTAAATATTTCTTTAACATATAATTCAAATATATAATGAAATGTATAATTCAACCTTACATATAAGTCTTTTAAGCATCTTATTTCAAAAGTGAATAATGTTATGTTCAACTATTTTTTAATGGTCTCAACCTTTGCCTAAATTATCAAATGTTTCATGTGTGATCCTAGAAAATATGAAGATAACCAATTATAGAATTCAATTAAATTCAACCATGAATAATACAAATTAAATAAATTCAATTTTATGAACATGTACATAAGACAATACCTCTAAAGGTGTAGGAGACAAATAGTTACAATTAGAAGTGATGGGAGAGGCAAAGACGAAGCTGATACATCTTTTGTAAGATGTGAGAATCTAGTACTAGTATGTCTTCTATATATAGAAACCATTGAGATGTCCTTGACATATTGTGAGAAGAATGAAATTGCATGTCTACAATATATCGACTTGATTCTACTTGAGACAACGAAAAATACAATTTTTGAGCTCTATCATGTTCACATGCATGTTTGATCAACTAAGACATTGTCGGATTCATTTCCTTGTCACAATATTTTACCATATACAATGCCTATACTTGCATTTTAGAATTCTCCTTCAATCATGATATATGACTAAAATGAAAGAAATTTTAGGATTTCACATTAATGTTCGTTTGCACGAGCTCATTTATTTCTCCCTCATTCATTATGGATTAGTAATACTAAGTCCAATGCTTTCATTTTCTTTCGAACATTTTATTAGACTGAAAAAGATAGTGGTATATAATTTATGTGAAATGGATGGGTTGTATGAAGTTACTATTTCAAAATGTAGGTGAAGTCAAACCAAAACAAATAAATAAATTTAAATATTAAAAGCAAATTTATCAAGGGAGATCTTTATGAGTTCTTAGACTTAATGTTTTTGTATGAAATTTTACTATTGTACTTGTAGAAACAATTCTATGGGATTCCTTTGTGTCAATCGGTGAATTAATTTAAATCAATTAAAACACTTTTTTTCTGTTTTGAAAATAATCATAGTTTTTATAAAAATTTCAATTTATATTTTTGAAAAAAAATTCAATAAAAAATTATTTATTTGAAATATGATTCATTCAAACAAATTGATGGTATAAGACCCCTTTTTTAGAGATTTTCTCGATATTGATTTTTTTCTAAATATTTTAAGATGCACTTTATAGAATTAAAAATTTAAATTAATTATTTTTTAACAATTTGGTTATATTTTAAAGAAGAGATTTGATCTTTTTGAAAATAGATAAATTTAAAAATAAGATTTTTTTTTTTCTAATTATTCTTTATATTAGGAGAGACTTGTCTTTTATAACTATTCTCTATGTTTGAAGAAATGCTAAACCAAAAACAATGCTTTCAAGGTCGATCACTGACAAAATAAAGGCTAATCAATCTTACAACGTAAATCATCATTTCTTTTGCGTGGAAAAAAGAGATCATGAATGTTGCACCATATGCTTACCATTTAGAATCTCAGATTTGGCTTCTATGCCAGCCAAATTTGATATCCCACTAATATTCATTATACTTTGTTCTGTCAAGAAAATGTATATGATTGGATTTATAAAGAAAAAACTTCCCCAAGAAACACTGTAAGTGCTTTGATCGATGATAGGCATAAAAAGAAACAGAGATTCTAAAGTGAATGGTCGAAGAAAGAGAAACTGAGCTTCATAATCTCCGCTTCAAACAAATTCTTGTGCCTGAAAACACAAGAGATGTAATTCTTGGCATTATTTTTTGACCAACCCAAGAGAAATTTCACTTATTGTAAGACCAGTATGTATGAATATACATCTTTACCCACATAGTAAGGATGAGTGCTCACACCCACACACCAAGGGACAGACAAAAATCCACCTAGATAAGAGAGGTACAGCCTGAGTTGGCCTAGTGGTGGAGAACTTGTACTCTTGAAAGAGAGGTCACAAGTTCAAATCTCACTGGGGGGTAGGGTATGTACGCCTCGTTTTTAGTGCCAAGCACCTCTCAAAAAAGAGTACGAGGTAGTCCCATATCACTGTCACCATATGTAAACCCAAAAACCTCTCAAAAAAGAGTATGAGGTAGTCCCATATCACTGTCACCATATGTAAACCCAAAAACTATGGCATAGTGTCGTGGACTATAAAACCACCTTTCCTTTTTTTTATATGGCATCTATTTAATAATATTAAGCTTGATCAATCATATCAAAAAATTATATAAAATTTATTAGTATAATATTGAAATTTATTTTTTAATTTACAAATAAATATTTTGTAGTGCCTACCCTCGTTCACATCTTTTCTAGACTTATTGTTGCTATTATTATCAGACTTTGATGGACTAGTATTATGTTGATGGATTAGTGGTATTGTTTTGAGACTATCAGACATTATGTTATGGATTCAGTGGTTATGTGATGAGATCATTTAGACTTTACATTTCATGCATACATGCTGATCATTATATTGTTTCAGTTATTATTGATGATTAGATGGATGGTTTATTATCTTATGTGTTTTATTATGGATACTTACCCCATACTTGCATGTGTATGGTGTGTGTGTTTTCTTATTGTATGGCATTTCTGATGTGGTTAAGGAAGGGAGACTAGTCACCTGCTTAGTCGGGATCTACACGATGCACCACTTCTTGCCATTGTCTGTTTAGCTTAGCATTATATATATATATATATATTGTATGTACATGCATAGTTTTTTTGCAGGTTGCAAGTACCGAGTATCGACTTCCCTGAATTGCCAGGATGAGCGTACCCTATTATACTATCTCAATGATAAGAGAAGGGAGATAAATTCTCAAGTCCAAATCCCAAACCTTTAAGCCAATTGTCCTAGTGAGGTAGGACAAGTATCTGGATATTTTACCCACCAAATGTGTCGGATGACATGATTCGCGATTTTTAACCCTTTAGACTGATTTTGAGTGATTTGCTCTATGATGGGTTTTCATATTTATTCTTGAAAGTCTATGGTGAATTTTCTATTAATTAAGTCTTAATAAATAGATTTAATTAATAAATTAATTATTTGAAAAAATTAATATAAAATATCATGTTATTTGATATTTTGATTATAACTAATTAAATGATAATTAATTGAGGAAAAAGAATTTAATAAAAGAGAATTAGAAATTAAAATTAATAATAGTTATAAAAATAATAATAAAGTAATAAATAAATAATAATAATAAAAGTTATAAAAATTAAAATAAAAGTTATAAATATTTAAATAGAAATTATATAAAAAGTGAATTGGAGTTATAAGCTTGCATGGGAGTTAACGCACTTTTCTATTTCTCAAGTGTCAACAACATGGGAGTTAGTGCAACAATTAAGCACATGGTGTCTACAACCCTATGGCTCATCTTGAAGGTTGGAAAAGACCCATGCTTAGTTGGTGACACCTTCTAGCTGTTTCTAGAAGCATTCTAGATGTTTCCTTAAAACTCTTTATATTCAGGCATTCTTAGAAGCTTAGACATGGCTGTTGGAGTGCAATTGGAGCATTGGAGGATTCGAGAATTCTGAAGAAGGGAGCTTGCTCTGCGGGTTTTCTGAGGAAGAGCGATTTAGCATCAGAATTCGGGTAGATTCTTGTGATTCTACTTATGTTATTCCCGCATCATGCATTCCATGTCTTCTTCGTGTCTTCCATATGTCTTCTGAGAAGTTTCATATTTTTATTTGTATGCATTCTCAATATGGGTAGATTAATTTATTTGAGAATTTTATATGCATGGATCTGAAAAGAACACGGGGCTAGGGTTGAAATTCATAGTCAAAGCCATTAGATTAATTATTGGAAATTTTGGAGATCAAAGGTCTATGGAGGAATTCTGAAAATTGAAGTTTGTATTCATATATTGTCAATTTGCTTATATATATATATATATATATATAAAGGTATATGTATATATATATATATATGTATGTATATATATATACATATACTGTATATATATATATATATGTATGTATATATATACCTATACCTTTATATATATATATATATATATATATATATATATATATATATATATATATATATATACATATATATGTATATATATATATGTATATAATATATATATATACATATATATATATATGTATATATATATTATATATATACATATATATATATATTATATACATACATATATATATATGTATATATATATTATATACATACATATATATATATATGTATATATATATATTATATATATACATATATATATATATATATGTATATATATAATATATATATATACATATATATATATATGTATGTATATAATATATATATACATATATATATATGTATGTATATAATATATATATATACATATATATATATATATGTATATATATATTATATATATACATATATATATATGTATATATATATAATATATATACATATACATATATATATGTATATATATATAATATATATACATATACATATATATATATGTATATATATATTATATATATACATATATATATATGTATATATATATTATATATATACATATATATATACATATATATATATATATATATATATTTGTTAAAAATCGATTGACAGTGGAAAAATGTTTATTCAAAACGTTATTGAAATAGCAATTAAAATATATATATATATATATATATATATATATATATATATATATATATATATATATATATATATATATATATATATATATATATATTCATTTGGAGGGGCAGGTTATACCCCATACCCCCTCCCTTCCCACTATTGTTATTAATGGAGGGACTGTCGCGGCTGACACGACTGACGTCGTGACCTATATACGGCTCAGCGACAGTAGTCGCAGGTGTTTACTGCGCCCGTGGGTAGTACAGACCCGACACCTGCGCTGAATACATTCAAGCACGGGGTACGGGCGATAGCGATGAGATATCGCTTTTGTATAACGATTTTCCTTATTCGATTTTACATATAATGTTATTAAGTATTTTCATTATTAAATATTGTTATATGTTATTATTATGTATGTATGTATGTATGTATGTATGTATGTATGTATGTGTGTGTGTGTGTGTGTGTGTGTGTGTATATATATATATATATATATATATAATTAATTATAACTAATTATTTTATTTAAAATGATTTGTATAGATGGATCAATTTGTAAAGATAAATGATTTAAAAAATATGAATAATAATTTATCAATTATTATTAAAATGAAGAGTTATTAATAATTAACTTAATTAAACTTAGTTTAATTAAAGTTGATTATTAGAACGTGTTATAAATCGAAGTTTTGAAATATGTTGATTTCTTTGGAAAATGTTATTTTCAAACAATGTTATTAGATCAAATAGAAAATTTAATTTAATTGTTTGGGAGAAACTTTTATCTATCAAACAAATACATGGGTTAGGTAAAACATGAAATTTCTCCACTTGATATTTAGATTGGAAAACGTAAACTGAAACCTCCACATTTAAATTCAAATTTGAAATTTAGCAAAACGAAAACATGTGTTTACATTGTGTATTCTTATGCTGTTGTTTTGGGTTTTGGGTTGACTAGTGTTGACCAGTTATAGGACGTCTACCAGAGGCTTGGGAGTTATGTGATTGTGATGTCATGATGATGTTTTAATCTCGATCTTTATAAACCCAACCATGGTTATGTGATGGAATGCTCTATGTATTGGATGTGATTACTGATTGTTATAGTTGAGATTCTTATGTATGAGACACTTGACTTAACCATTATTTTGGTCATCAATCAGTTATCCTTGATTATTTTCTAGTCGCCATGATGGGACTAAAATGTGGATTTATTCTTGATGATGTCATGTTGTGACATGTTTGACTCAACCATTTTTGGAGTCTTCGATCAGTATGATTGAGATATATTTTGGTTATTGAGAACCATTGGATACTTTTGATTATCAGTGATGCTTCAGTTGCCAATAGAGAGTTGTTGTGATCATGATTTTCTATGGATGCTTGCTCATGGAGATTTGATGCTTTTATGCATATTTGATGATTTTATTATGGATTATCTTTTTTGATTTTGAGATTTATGATTCCATGAGCATTAGGGTAGGATATCTGCATGTAGTGACGGGAAGTGGCTTGCAATGGGGGTCGGGGCCCTAAGAGGCTGCCAGGGTAACTCATTATAAGTTGGATTAATAAGTGATAACATTCACACCTAATACTAACTAAATGAACCTAAAAAGATAAGTGTTTTGTTCTTGCCCATGCCTTGAGTGCTTGTACAGGCTAGGATGGGAGTAGTGAGAACGCATGGTTATGACCTTGCATTCCGTAGTATGCCTCGTCAGTATGAGAGGATACTAGTGGCCGCATGAGATCAGTATGGACCCGTGGAGTTTAGCTAACTGCCAAGGTAACTTGTACGTGATAATTGCGATGACACTTTTCCGCTTGCATAGTAGGTTCCTACATGTCATTGTGTGCCTCTGGGAATTAGATGTCGGATTTTGTGTTTGGAACCTTTGAGTTAGTATACTTTTAGGATTCCTAGACTTATAGAGATTTGTGCTATGTGATTTTGATAGCCTGTTTGGGACTTGAGATTATCTCCTCAGCACGGTGGGAGTGGACCACTTAGGTACCACGCAGTGGGGTGGTAGTGTATTTTCCACTCTTATCATTTGAGATTCATTGAGACATCGTGGCTAATGCGTCCTTCATGATGGTGTAAATGTATCATTTTCATTGATGATTAGCATATGTTAGATGTTGTTATCTTATGTTAGATTACTTTCTACATATGATGTTGTTAGGAGTGACATTCCTACTATGTTTATAGCGATGATCTCTTCGGTGATTTGGTATGTTACGCATGGAAGGATGGCTAGGATCCACGATGGTTTAATGATGCTATTAACGGTTGGGAGGAACCGTGCACTTAGTTTATTATGTTTGATCTTTATGATGGATGTATATGTCTTCTATGATGATGTATCATGTATATCATGTGATTATCTTTACTTTGATGTATCATGGATTAGAATAGGATGATGTACCTTATTTTATGTATGTATATTCTTTTGAGCTTGTCATACCCTGTGACATGTACAGTGGATGATTGAGTATTTGAAATGTAATGTATAAACATTGGACTTATCATTATTATTTCATGTGGATGTTGTACTAGATGGATTCATGTATGTAATTCAATGTTAAGGGATCTTTAAAGAATGTAATTTGTTATGTATGTTATGTTTAATTTCAGATGGACATTACTATTGCTTCCGTTATTGTGTATAAGTGGTATTTACTTTCATGGAAAAAAAAAGGCTACCAAACTTAGTGAAATTCTAGGTTAGTTCTTTGGATCCCTTGGCGGGGCATTACATATTCTTAATATTTAAATTGAATAATTTTGTACACAACAAATCAAAATATAGAATATATTTATTTAAAATAATGAAAAAATTTCTTATAAGTAAATTGTCTAGTAATATATTTTAAATGTATAAAAGAAGGAACTTTCTTATAATTTTATTAAAAAAATTAAGATAAAATTTTTTAAAACTATAAATTGAGGATGGGGTAGATAGGTATTTAATGTACATAATATATTTACATGAAAATAATTTGGTACTATACAAATATATATCAATTTTGTTCTATTTTTATCTTTAAAAAATTTAACTAATTAATGAGAATAGTTTTATGTGAAATTGACATAAGGAATTTTAATTTAAATCTCAAATTGTGATATTTGATTTTAAAAATAGATATTTAGTTAATTTTTGAAATTAAAAAATATTGTAAAAATATTTTTCAGTTAATTGTCTAGTGATATTGGTGTGACATATATATTATGACCTCCAAGTCCAACAATAGATCATAATTCTATGGAAGCATATTTTTATAGTTATTATATTATTAAATATAACTACCTTTTAGATACTTTTGCAAAGGGATTACCTCAATTTGTTCAAGTTCAATGAATGTTCATCTAACATTACAACTAATAAAAGTTTATAAAAAATTTTACATTATTAATTACATTAATAATGGAAGTTGCTCCACTTAATGCCACTTCTAACTTAAGGCATATTTTTGCTTGCTCTATTGTTTATGGATTTTAAAGAATTAACTTCTTCAATCAAAAACAAGTATTAAACCCTTAATTTTCCCCAACTAATTTGAAGCACTAGTGTGATTGTACAAAGCATTATTCTAGCCTAAGATAACTGAAAATCTTTAATACAAGATTGAATTTTATCGTCTTTGTTTTTTATAAAAGAAATTCATAGCAATTATTTTGTATGATTTAACCCTAATAAAGTTCACCGCAAAAAGAATATTTTCGTTAGTCTTGGTATCTTAGCTTTGTGATTGTGTCTTATTATAACCTCCTTTTTATTATTGTTAAGAAGAAAAATTATACTTTTGTAAGTGGATTTTTTTAAGATTTTTCTCCACTTTATTTCTGTATTATAATTATTATTATATATTTATTCAAGTTCAATGAATGTTCATCAAAGAGTATAAGTAGTTCAATTAAGGTATATCTAGTAATAATGTAAATTATCCTCACTTAATGTCACTTTCAACTTAAAAACATATTTTGACATGCTTTAATTGATTTTAAAGAATTAAGCAATGTCGAGTCTAGAAAATGAAAATCTCTAATACAACATTGAATTTTATCTTCCATTTTCTTAATAAAGAAATAAAATAACTAATCCTCTGCACTGATAAAAAATGATTTTTTTAAATTGACAATCTGCATTATGCCACCATTCCCAATTCGCAATTTGCTGCTATTCAAGGATGCAGATCAGATAAAACGATTTTTAAAATTTTATACAAACCAAACAAATAAAAGCATAATTCGTACATTATCCCAACATTCACAATTTACTTCCAATCAAGCTACAGATCATGGAAATAGATCTCTGGAAATTTCACCCAAACCATAGAAGAAAAAAGCTCAATTTGTACAACATCCCAATTATTCACAATCTACTTCCATTCAAGAAACAGATGATGAAAAACGATTTTTAAATGTGATACAAATCACACAAGAAAAAACACAGTTTGTTTACTTCCATTCAAGATACAGATCATGCAAAATGATCTCTATAAATTCAGTCATATCATACAAGAAGCAGCACAATTTAGTACAATTTCTACCATTCACAATCTGCTTCCATTCATAATACAGATCATGAAAAAGGATTTTTAATATTTGATACAAAGCACACAAGACGCACACAAAAAAACACATTTTTAAAAATCTAATATGCCTTTTCTCAATTCATAATGATATGAGAGATATCATTGGAATGACCTAACAGGAGAGGGCTCAAAAGATAGTAATAGCGCAGGCACCCTTAACAACAGTAACCACAGCGCTGCCCTCCTCCTTCACAGAGTAATGACCACCGTCAAAACACCATCATGATAATGTGCCCAAGTTGTGTCAGGGTTAGAGGAGGGAGGCAGGTGTCTAGATCATCAAAGCTACACGCTGGTTGTTCCTGTACGTCTCTCACAACAACTTGCTTTGCCCCAGGAACGACTCCCACAACCTCCACTTCCACCATATCTAAGACTGTAACTTGAGAATTCACTATTATGAGCTTCAAGGCCGCCTTCGTCTCCTCACTTTCAGTAGTAGCATCTGCGGCCCCAGAGTCGCTTCAATTTCTTCAGGCTCGGCTCCTCGAAATTAATGACAGATGCTTTTCACACTAACACCAAAATTGTCATCATAGCACCATTCCATTTTTTGCGGCATATGACTGCCAGAAAATTCAAACATTTAGGTCAATGATTCTCAAGAAGTGAAGCCTATCGGCTTAATAACTTTAGAACTGTTAATTATTTTGTCATGAAAATTTGTAAGAATTACTTAAAAAAAAATTAATAGTTTAGAATTGAGAAAATCATGATTTAATTATTTTGAGCAATTATTAGAGTTAATTTTCTAACTATTCAATATATAATTTTTGCACATGTGGCAAACCTTGTTGAGTTGTCGGCAACACGAGTTTAGTTTAGGTGTGAGTCAAAGAGTTCTAGTTTGAATCAAGTTCTTACTGTAGATGTGTTTGAGTTAGGTGCTCATAAGTTTCAGTTAGCTGTCAAGTTTGTGTGTGTTGTCTATCATAAAGTTGTGATATTGCTATCAGGATTTAACTGTGTGATTTTGAGTCAAACTCATTGACCCATGTTTCATGATAGTGATTCAACAGCAATCCATCTCTCATGAGAATAAATGGAACACTTAGCACTCATTGGATCTAGGTGATGCTCACAGGGGGGAAGCACCGAGACTTCCTGGGAGGTCACCCATCCCAGTACTACTTTAGCCTGAACAAGCTTAACTACAGAGTTTCCTCCATGGTTAAACCCAAAGCTTGCAACCCCATTTTCAAAACCTTCACCAAGTGTTGTGCCTTATGAACCATTCATTATAAAGCCCCTTAAGCTCATCAATTGATAAGTAGGAGATAATTTTCACAAGAAGTTAAATTGTGATATTGCTATTAGGATTTAACTATGTGATTTTGAGTCAAACTCATTGACCCATGTTTCATGAGTAGTGATTCAACATGAATCCATCTCTCATAAGAATAAATGGAACACTTAGCACTCATTGGATCTTGACAGTAATATCACAATTTAACTTGCTATGAAAATTATCTCCTACTCATCATCATGAAGTTGTTTGTTGTCAATCTAATTAGCAGTCATTTAGGAATGTTGTTGGGTCAACTATTATATAAATATGAATCTATTATTCAACAAAATAACAAGCTGAAAGTTCTTTCTTCTCTTCTTTATTACTATTGTTCTATTTTTTCAATATGATATTGGAGCTATCTTCCTATTAAATTTTGTCTGTTAAAGAAGTTGTTAAGAAGATGAGGCCAAGAGAAGAACCACTGGATGATTATGTTTTCATTGAAAGAATTGTTTGATTTTGAAGAGATCAATGGTTTGAAAAATAGGGGAAAATGTGGTTGAGGCTAGATGTATGCTCGAAGAATTTGAGGTGCTATAGGATCAGAGAAGGTCTACCTTTATGACGGTTATGAGGCCTTCCATGTGGAGATAGTGCATCCAATAGTTTAGGGAGATCTGAAAGTTTGGAAGCTTGGCATCGTACCTTTACGAGGGTTATGAGACATTTCATGTGAAGATGGTGTGTCTAATGGTGTTTCAAAGCCAGATGATAGTTGCATAACTATGAGAAAGTCTTACTCCTCTATGACATATTTTCAAAGTATAATTTCTACATAATGTTTCTTTTAGTTGTCACATTAAGTGGGGGTGTTAGAGTTAATGTTCCAACTAGTCAATATATAATTGTTGCACATGTGGAAAAACTTGTTGAGTTGTTGGCAACATGAGTTTAGTTTAGGTGTGAGTCAAAGAGTTCTAATTTGAATCAAGTTCTTATTGTAGATGTGTTTGAGTTAGGTGTCCATAAGTTTCAGTTAGATGTCAAGTTTGTCTGTGTTTTCCATCATGAAGTAGTTTGTTGTTAATCTAATTAGCGATCATTTAGGAATGTTGTTGGGTCAACTATTGTATAAATTTGTATTTATTATTCAATAGAATAACAACTTGAAAGTTCTTTCTTCTCTTCTTTTTACTATTATATTTTTCCAAAAGAAAGTAGGTCAGAAAACTACAAGCTTTAAAATCTCTAAATCTGAGAACTCAGTCAACTCAAAAATTTGAGCCAAAGTTTACAAGATATAGTCCTTTCTTACTTTTCATCAATATGTCACATTGTTTTTAGGGCTACAAAACAAGAGATGACTCATGATGACTAAAAGACTTGATGGAATACTTTCTTTGTGACAAAGTGGCTTTTATTTTCACTTGATGACATAGGTTCTTTGTGACAAAGTAGTCTTTATTTTCAATACAAAAGGGTGAAATTGGATCTCAGAATTGACAATTTTTTTATCAAGATAAAAAACCAAGGTAACAAGAATCTCTGTCAACACTATTTTTATCATAAGCCCCACATTTTTAATTAACCACTTGTGACAATTTTAATAACTAGCATTTGCACCAAAAAGAGGTGCAACAATATAGCCGATATAAGATAAGATAATATTGCTAATGTTTAACAAAAGACCACAACGAGAGTCTATGGGACTGGAACCTTACACCAAGAAAATAGCAAACAAACGGAGCACCAAACAATGTCTACAAAAGAATAAGTACAACAAAAGAAGTTTGAAAGTAGGAGACATCATGGAAAAGAGTAGGTATCTGTCTTCGCAGGGAAAAATTCTAACAACGATTGATCAGTGCGGCTACCAGAGGCCTTGTGATGAAGCTGAGTGCTACGAGAGGAGTGTTGGTGAAGAGGTCCCCTGCGGAGTCTCACAGATCTAGAATGACCCATATTAAGGAAACTATATGGACGCTTCACACCTCGAACCAGAGTTAAGAGTGAGAAGAAGGTTGTAATAAGTTGTGTCTGGGCCTGACTCCTGGGAGATGAAAGATGTAAAGTATGATCATGAAGCTGCAAGGACTCACTGAGATAGAGTGCAATGTAACGCTGATCAGTGTACTTGAAAAAAATTGAGAGGGATTTGAAATCTCTAAACAGATAGTAAAATCTCCCTCTAATCTCATAGTATATGGGGCATCAGAAAAGAAAATGAGTCTCAGACTTTGCCTTAGCTAAGGTACAAAGTATGCACACCCGATGCTCTCTAGCAATATGGTGATCGACTTAGATTTGGAATTTATGCGAGCCCACCCTGAAGGAGCCAAGGGAGATACATAGGGCGTGTCTAATATCTATGTAAGTACTTAGGCCGAACAATAATCCCATCCCAAATATCTAAGAAGTGGTCGGTGTAGAAAGCCATCCTCAGACGTAGTCCCCCTGGAGGATCCACCCAAGTCCATATGATATACTGCTTGTAAATGTCAAGTCTGACATGCCTGTTCAACTCCTATCACGAGGGAAGTAGATGAGCAAGAATGTCTAATGAGAATTGGTATGGAGGGAGATGGTTGATGTCGATCCGAACTAAACTCAACAGGATAGTAGCCTGAGCATACCAACAACGAGCTCTAGTGGTTGGATCGGAGTCTGTAATAGCAGCTGAGGAGCAGTAGGCTAAGTAAGGGTATCTGTGTTGGCCTTCAGCTGAGTTTGCAAAACCATGAAGACAGTGGAGAAATCAGATCATGTCAAAAGTGGCTGCAAGCTTGAATGGGTGAGCTCCAAACTCAGCCAAAATAATACTGTGGGGGGGTAGATCTATGACATCTGATAATCCGACGAAGGAGCAGAGTTTGGGTACACTCAATCATGGCCTAATCTGAGTCTAAAAGTGAAGGACCCAAACCATTGCACCATAAAGCACTATGGGTCTTACTAAGGAATCCAGGAGGGATAGCTTAGATGATGTGTCCTAAAAGTGGTGTCTAAAGCACTATCTCTTGAGCATGGCAAGGGAACCTAACCCTTTACTAATCTGAGGCTAAATAGTTGATCTCAAGCTAAAACAAGATCCAAAAAACTTAACCCCAAGGTATGTGTAAGATGATATAATCTCAACTTCCTGACCTTGGAAGTGAAAATGGAGATGTGAGATCTTCAAACCATTGAAGACCATAACACGAGTCTTCTCTAGGTTCACGACCAGTTGTCTCATGTCACAAAAAGATCCAAGTTTATCCAAAATCCTCCAAAGGCCCTCACGAGAAGAAGCAAGAAGAACCACATCATCAGCAAAGAGAAGGATGGAGATCAATACCTAGTTTAGATGACAACCATCACCTGGAAGCAAGGAGTCAGTGAGAAAAATCTCGAGTTCATCAATATAGATCTCGAACAAGGTGAGCGAGAGAGGGCAGCCCTACTTCACCCCAATGGTGCTCTGGATAGGGTTGAAGAGGACCTCTTTGGTCCTGATTCTACCAATCACTGTCTCATATAACCTCATGATAGTCATCAATAAGATCTCAGAAATACCAATATCTCTATCTTTGAAAAAGGGCCACTCTGGCGATGGAATCAAAAGCCTTATGAAAATCCACAAAATAGAAATAGACTTTCTTCGAGTGATGCCAAGCCTCCTCAATAATAGCCTGTAGTGTAAAGATATGATCCATGGTCTGGTAGTCTGCCCTGAATCTAGCTTGACCCTTAGCCCTACAATTCCTCCTGTCAAGCTTACTGGATAAAATAGTATTCAATGTTGTAGCATAAAGTTTTACAAATGTATGCCCAATCATAATGGTCCTATAATTTCTAGGATCAGAGGTCAACCCAAACTTATGGATCGAGTGAATAACATGTCTCGACCAAGAGTTTGAAAAACCAAAACAAAACACTCTATTAAAGAGTGTAGAGAGATAAGGGCTCGGGATCATGGTGTCAAGCTTGAAGAGCTTAGCCTGAAAACCCTCCTCATTAGCCGCCCTGCTACATCTCATAAGTCTGATGGCCTCGTAAATGCTAGAGGTGGAGAATAAGTGACACTAGGGGAGTGGGTTAGGAAGGGGAGCAAGTTGACCCGAGATATCATACAACATGGAGACATGAGAGGCAAGGAGGTGAAGGTTGAGGGTGGACTAGGGTTGGCTATGCCAGGGAACATGATGCACCAAAACAACTTGGGATACTGAATAAGTGTGTCACAAAGGTATCTGCCCTGCAAAGTAATAAATAATCATTGCTTATGGTGAAGAAAGCATTTGTAGGAGAGTCGTAAATTGGTGAAAGCGGGGGAATGAGTATCAGAATCCAAGTGTAAGGAGTGGTGGAAAGTTTGATAGGCATCATAAAACCACTGGTTCATGGGAAAAGTATTCTGTCGAATGAATCTGGGAATGTTGGGAATGGAGTAGTGAGGGATAGAGAGGAAAGTCAACTCCCAAATCGTGGTAGCTAGTGAGTAAAACATGGTGGGCACCTGACTGTGATCCATGAAGCTAGTGGGGCAGAGGAATCTTCTCAAATAGAAAATGAAGAGGTCTTGATCACTATCCTCAAAACAAAAAATAGTTAAGGGGGTGGTTCTGGGAAGGATGACTAGAGATGGGTGGAAGAGGGTGGGAAAAAACACAAACCAAAAGGCTAAGGAGGGCATGATCCACCAGGGGAAGATGGGAGATAGTAAAGTTTTGGATGGAGGGGAGGAAAGAAGAAACAATGAGGATATAATCAACCACACTCGCACCCCCACTATGAGGCCAACACGTAAAAAGCTCAGAACCCAAGAAGCAAGAGAGGCCATTCAGAATCACCAAATCAGAGGACTCACAGAGCTAGAGAAGGTGGTGACCATAGCAAGTTAGAGGTCCAATGTGATCCTTGGACAAATGCTAAAGCCCCATACTAGTAGGATCCCTCTTAGTAGTACAAATCAAGTCAGATCCATGGTCATAGAGATCTTTAGTTTGTGCATTAAAATTTCCTAAGATGATGATGTCACCCATAGCCCCAAACTTGGAGATGCTCTTGAATAAGTTTGTAAAAGGGTTTTCGTCCTCAACACTATGAATGGCGTAAGGTGAGGAAGTTGGCAAAAAGTAACAAATGGCAATGAACATATCTCTCTAACGACGACTGGTGCCACCAACCCAAATCCACATAAATTTGGCCTGAGAGTCAGAAAGAACCGATGTGGTAGTACTAAACAAATCATCTCTAATCAAACAAGCAACCTCACTGGAACCACGCACACCACTTGAAGCGCAGACCTCCTCTCTACAAATTGAAAACCACTAATATCATGTGTAACCTGGAAGGGGCCAAGCACGACTCTCATGAGTCTCGAAAACAACCAACAAATCAGCATACCCAACTGCATCATGAAGTAAGCCTGGCAAAGACCATAGGGAGTCATTGCCATTCCAACAGTTGACAAGCAGAGAGCCAATGGAGGGCTTAGACTTGTCCAACTGTTGGTGCTCAGACTATCATTTGGCTTGGGTATGTCTTGCATCCCAACCCTTGGGAGGTGAGTCACGAATAGCTGCTTTTAGATTCTTATTACTGCCCATTTCCCGTTACTCCTTGCTTATACCATGAGGCTCCAAGAGTGCTTTAGTTCAACTACCTGTGATTTTGTGAGGTCCTCATGAAGAAATATCTTTGTGGGAAGAAGGAAGAGCTTCTTCTTTTCCCTGAGAGCTTGTAGTCGATCAACCAGTGAGAGAAACCTAATAAAAAGGGTGTCATTGTGTCCAAACCATGCTCTATCTGATGTAATATCGGAAATACCTAGTTGATCGCTGAGAATTGAGTAGCCTGTGGGGAGAGGATCAATGGAGGATAAAGGAAGACCTCTAATCCGAAGGTTGAGTTCCCTAAAGCGCCTAACCCGATCCTCTACCTACTTCTCTTAGACAATTTTTTCAACCTCAAGCAGAGGAGTAGTGCTAGAGTTTTTGCAAGTGGAGGCCCAAGTTTTAATTTGCTACTTTGTTTCAGTCAAAAGAGATGTTTGTTTATTAACAAGTTTGGTTTACTTGTCCTTGAGGTTTCCCATATCCCTGAAGTCTTTAATAATGGACTTGATATCTTTTGTAATGCCTATTGTTTGTGTGGTAAAAGTTTCAGAGAGGTCTTGGATGCGTAAGGAATTAGCCACAACCTATTGGTTCAAATCATTCAATGATTGAGATAGGGAGTGAATAGTGTCCTTGAGAGTTTGATTCACTGATTCGTACTTCTATAACTGCACTAAGAGACCTTGGGAACTGCTGAGATAAAGAGTTGTGACTTTCAGAGCTGCATTATCCTTCTCTAATAATGTCAAGCGGTCAACAATCTATTGTAGTGTTGCAAGATTGGGTGGGGGTTCCATGATTCATGAAGCAACACGAAAAACTATTTGAGTTACAGGAAGCAACGGTTAATTTCAGGCATTATAACAAACAATTGTCATGCTGACATAGTAGTGCCATACATTGCTGAGACATTCACGCAAACAGTTCAACTACAACTCGTAATAACGACAAACCAATGGTTTCAAGAATCTGGTGGGTGTGTGGGTTCTTTGCAATGAACTAAAATGCCACAAAAATCCAACAATAAAACCAGGGGAAATTCCAATGCTATTCCAGCAACTTGACTTGCAAATTCCATTGCTCCAAGAATAAGACCCTACAATTCTCCTATACAAAGTGATCTAGTGCAATGGAAATGTGTAGGTCTATGTGGAGCAAATGGCTCTTGCACCTAGTACCCTGCAATAAAAAGCATAATGGTGCAGCACTTGCAAGAAAGGAAGAGAATGGCCCTACAGCACACCGCACTGGCACAACCATACACAGCTCACAAACATGCCCTGGCATGGCCCACAACACATGACAGGAACAGGGCTCGGGCTCACAGGGAGGCCCGGGAAGGCACTGGCGCAAGCTCATGGGTAGAAAGATATACAATTGATCTTAAGTAAAATTAAAATTGTATTTAAAACTAAAACAAACATCATTTTTAAACTAAAATAATTCCAAAACTTAATACAATAATATTGTGACTATAAAATTAAACATATGAGATAAGGAACAATTTTTTTAACTAAAGAAGGACATATTTCAAATTGTTTAAGTTTATTTTTTATAAGTAATTAAAAATTTTATTACATCATTTATTCAAAGATATTTGTAATTAGTTAGTTTTCACATTCAATGTTAAATGTTTAGATCTATAAAATGTTTTTAAATTTTTTTAAATAGTAATATTTTATAAAATAGTAATATAATTCACTAACAATTTCAATACAAGTTCCTTATAATCT
Source organism: Cupressus sempervirens (assembly GCA_028749045.1). Taxonomy (NCBI): domain Eukaryota; kingdom Viridiplantae; phylum Streptophyta; class Pinopsida; order Cupressales; family Cupressaceae; genus Cupressus; species Cupressus sempervirens. The sequence continues at coordinate 201,453,064 of CM053787.1, forward strand.
TTTAGCATAACAAATTGGATCCAAACAAGATGCTCTCTAAAATAAATTCAAGTGGGGAGAATCTTTCTCTAGCTATATAGGAGACCTCAAAGTCCTCAACCAACTATTCCACCTTTTCAAGATTTATTAAAATAAATGTAATTCTTTACAATTTACAAATTAAAATGTTTTTGTAATAATTGGTCATCATATCTTCTAAGAAGTCAAATCATTCTTACTTAAAAGATATTTCTTATATATAAATTAATGTCTTCAAATACCACTAAAAAATAATAATCTCGTGAAAATATATCAACTCAATTCAAGATAGAAAAATGAATAAGAATTTCAAAACATGTCAAATATAATAAGTAGCACTTGCACCAAAAAGAGGTGCAAGTATTTAGCCTATAGTAATATATGTGGGTGATTTATTCCCTAAAAAAACAAAGACTTTTTGATCAAAAGTTTTCGAATGATCAAAAAAAGAGTTAATCAGCAAAAAAAATTTGCAAGAAACTAGCAAAATCCTAAAAGCCACATTGAAGGGGAAAACTTTTAGAACATGACACTGTTCTTTACAAAATCTACACAATTAATCAAATAACTAGATATATAAACCTCTATTCAAAATTACATAGAATAGTTCATGCATTTCAATCTCCTTTTAAAACATATATAAAGTTGATTTGACATGTACATATGTATATATTAGACTACATATGTGTATATCATACCAACTTTGTATATAATTGTTTGTTGAGTATATAAAATAAAAGATACTTGAAAAATGAGGTCTCCTTATATCAATATTAAGATTTTCTTTTATTGAGAATATTTTGCAAAAATAAAATTCATTATAATTTTGAAAAATAAATAAATAGGATTACCCTAAACTTGAGTGTCATCCAGAGAACTTCAAAATTCTATATAGTCTATATCTTCAAACCAAAAAAAGAGCACACATTCATTCTTGCAACACTCTTATTTGAAATTTAAGTAAAAATAATTATAATAAAAATGCATGGGATTTCTTTTAAGTTGAAAATTTATAACTAATATCTCATTTCCATCACCTTTATACCATGAGCCTCAAGACACTAAAATTAATCACCAAACAACATTTTAAAATTAATATAAATTATCTTTCAATTTGTTTCTTCAACACCTCATTATTTAATTAAATCTCTTATGTCTATCAACCAAGTGCCTTTTATCATTTTTCATCTTTTGCAACCATTGCTTCCAAATTATGCAAGCACTCTCTAAGTTGTTGAGTACTTTTTATGTTTTTTTGTTCTTCGTGTTTTTACAAGTTGTCTCGCTAATATTTTTATTAGCACTAGGCCGTAAGCTTTTTTAGTTAAAGTAAAATTTATCATATGAAATCATTATTTGCTTAGTTTAGGAAAGTCCAACATTTCAATAAAAACAACCTATGCAACTCCCTTCCAACCAATTCTTCCAAGATTCAAATCAAATCTTTGCTTAAGATCCTAATGTCTCCAAAAACTATCTTCCATCTTGCGGGCACATGGTAGAAGTAACATGAAAGAAATAGATATAATGAAAAGAACAATCATCCTTGTAACTGAAAATAGAGTTTCCAATTCCTTGAAATAAACATAAAATGTTACCCAAGAAGTTTAAATCAGCTGAAATTCACAATGATTACAAGTGGGAATTTTGAGATGAAATACACTTTTATAGACACATGAAAAATAACAAATAAAACTGGAGTTTAAAACACATTATCCATACATTTTTGTATGATTTATTATTATAAAACCATGCATTTTCTCTTTTGAGATGTCAATTTTTAATTTAATACATTTTGCAATTGAATTTTACAAACAAAAAAATTAGTACTCTCTAAGTTGTAATATTGCCATCGAGTTTTAACTATGTAGTTTTTTGGTCAAACTTACTGACCCATGTTTCATGAGTAGTGATTCACACGAATCCATCTCCCATTAGAATAAATGGAACACTAGCACTCATTGGATGTGGGTGATGATCATAGAAGTGAAGCACTGGGACTCCCCAAGAAGCCACCCATCCTAGGTCACCCATCCGAGTACTACTCCAACTTGAGCACACTTATCTATAGAGTTTCCTCCATGGTTAAATTCACTCTACTTGCAACCTCATTTGCAAAACCTTCACCAAGCGATGTGACTTATGAACCATTCATTAAATAGCCCCTTAAGCTCATCAATTGACTAGGAGATATTTTCCATGACAAGTCAAATTGTGATAATGATACTAAGATTTAATTGTGTAATTTTTGGGTCAAACACATTGACCCATGTTTGATAGAGTAGTGATTCATGTGAATCTATCACATGAGAATAAATGTTAAGCACTAGGACTTCCCAAGAGGTTACCCATCCCAGTTCTCCTCCAACTTGAGCACGCTTAACTATGGAGTTTCCCATGGTTAAACTTTGCAACTCTCTAAATTGTTTGTCAAGTTTTTAAAAAATGACCTTCCAAATATTCTTTGAACTCCAAGTCTAGAAACTGTTTTTTTTTTCCACACACTGTTTATGCGAACAATCAGATAAAATCCTTTGTAAAGAGTACAACATTGAAAAACAACCCTTTTAAAAGTGATCAAATGTTGGACCAAAACATATACCATCTAATAGATGAGATAATATCAGTTATGAGGGTGTCCATTTTTATAAAAGAAGATTGCGGTGTTTTTTAGTTCAACTACTTGCCTTACAAAAAACATCAAAATAGAAAATATAGACGACATTTATATTTTCTTGAAAAGGTCCTGCAGCATTGGGCTATCTATCACGATGGAATTGACCAAATCCTTTTCTTTGTCCTCTCCCTTGGAAACGTTTGTTAGAGGTTTGTTGAATTGCTTAGTTAATAGCAATTATTTGTAATTTAATACTTTTTAACATGCTTGTGGTAGCAGCAATATGTTCTTATGTGACAAACTTCACAGCTATGTAAAATAATCTAAATGGAACCCGCCATAAATGAAAAGATAAAGGCAACATCTTTAAGAACCAAATTTTAAAAAGGATGCAAAATGTCTCTCATCACAATCAAATTAACAGCTCCAAACAATAATTATTTGAAGGGTATGTAATTTCCATTAGAATTAAAAACCTCTGACATGATAATTAAGAATGTTACAAAGCATGCCCTCAAAAAATTGTCTTGTATTCTTTGCCTCACATTCAAAAGAATACGTCTAGGTTGCAACAAGATCCATTAAGAACCTGCAATCCATAATTAAGTTGATGAAACATAAGATGCACTGCCTTTCAGAAAATAAATGAAATCAAGGGATGATGATGCATGGTTTGACTTTGTTTCATAGAAGAAATAATGAAATCATTAACTGATATGAACACAATTCCAGCAGTTAAACTAATCAAAATGTACAATGCAAAAACTAAGGGGTGGAATTTACCTTCAAATAAAAAATGACTGACTGTATCCCTATTCTTTCGATGTGATTACCAGCAAACCCAAAGCTCCTATTAGTATGTACTGGTAAAACAAGCCATTTGACATGTCAAGCATACAACAGCTATAAGTTTTGGAATAATATTTTTTTAATTGGACAAGGTCTCAAAAATATTCATTTAATTATTATCTAGGTAAGGACATATACTACCGTTGAGATCAATATTTACAAATTGAATGAAGTCAATAAAATTCCATATACATACCTTGATGATGGGTTTTTCAGTCATGATGATTGTCACCCAACCAACATACGGTAAGAACCTGCATACCAGACATTTGTTTGTAAATAATAGTGTGTATTCATAACAGTATAATATTTCCACAAAATAACTAGGTTCAAAACTAGCAATGGACTAATATACAACCATAATCAGATGAAAATATATTCCAAGTAAAAGCACCATATAGATTAAACGATTTTTATTGTTCAATACAGCCTTGAGTGGAAGACAAATGTAATTCAAACCCAAATTTACTTCTTCCTAGTTACACAATTGGAAGGGAGAAACAAATAATAAGTTAAGCATATATCCTTTTTTTAAAACCCAATCCACTTTTTTAGCATTTTCTTAAAAATCTGATATTTTGGACTGCCAAATTAATCCTGAAAATTATTTTTGCTACTATGAGAACAACTTTGTGTATGACAATCTAGAGAGAAAAAGATGAGCATGCCTTTGACTTCATTATATTACTGAGAAAAAAATTCAAATATTCGAAAAATAGTTTACCCAACAGCACGACCCATAATATGATGCTTCTGAAGCCAAAGCTGACCATTAGCATACAAAAGCCTATCATCCCCAAAGTTGTTATCCCCTGTAAAATGATGAAGAATCAACACATGCACAGTCCATTAGGTGCTTCACAAAAGAGCTAAACTTTCAAACTCTGTCTCATAATTATCAACAAATTCAGAATGCCCCAATCAGAACAGAGTAACTAACATTGTTGATTTAGAACATGCTACTATATTTTATCCGGTAGCTACAGTTAAGGGATAATTAAATACAACTAAAAAATAAATAGTGAAACTTCTTATTAGGGGAAACTACTCAGCATCTCCTTTAACCTGATAAAATTTAAAGAATGATGAATATTTTCTGGTTTCAGCCTAGAATAAGTGAATTTGTCAGAAAAGAATATGGTGAATTGCTGGGTATTAATACCAGATCATGAAGTTCATTTTGCATAGCTTTTTATAAATTAAAATCAGTTCAGGAATGAACTATCACAAATGAATTTCCTTGCAATTGGAACCCAGATATCCTCTCTTCTTAAACCAAATTTTTCTGTTGTAATTTGACGTGTCCTCTACATATTATCTAAGTTGCCAGTTCAGTTAAGGTTCAGCTTCACAAGTATGGCAAATTTCCCCCCCCGTATTCTGGTATAAGAACACAGCAATTTTGGAACTCCATCTGTCCCAACATCTCTTTAGTGGCCATGGTTAAAACTTATTGTTATAGGTTTTCATGCTAACACTAATTTGTAGCCATTTTATATATTTGGTACAAAGTAACGAGAATCGGAATCGGATCAGAATCAGCAAGGCCAAATCAAATCGTGAATCGGCCATGACTCGGAATCAAATCGGCCACGAATTGGCAAATTTTAAAAACCCTCGAAATTTAGTAACTTAATTCATAAACCCTTTATCGCTGATTCAATTCACCGATTCACAAAAAATCATTTGGCTTGAATTGAATCACCGAATTGTGTGAATACCGCGATTCATTACTATGATTTGGTATCATCGCCATTTTGCCAAATGTCATCAACTTATCGTGTTTTCTTGGGTGAAGGCCCTCATAGAACCCATGATTAATTTATTAAAAAAAAATTATACAATAAGAATATTAATTTATGATTTTAATTTTAAAAGTAAAGCTAAATGTAAAACCATAAATCTAATACCTAAATATTTATAAGATATTGTTTTTAAATGGCCTTGCAGAGCCAACATTGACCTTTACATGGCAAACTCAGCTCTATACTAGCCTGATTTTTCCATCAAAATAGTTTGAAAATAACTCTTAATGAATCTAATGATTTCAAACAAACTTTAGCATGCAGAGGAACCAATGATTAGAGCAACAAAAGTGTCCCCTATTTCTATCAAACAATTTTGCATTGTTTTTAATGCACTGGGTCTGCCTGACATGCCTGTGGTGCAAGGGCATCCAATCTCTGCTTACGGAAGACTGTTAGGGAACAACTCTCTAGTCCAGACCCAGACCCATTAGTGGGGTACGCATGCCAATACATATAAATCAATAATTGTCAATGACTACAAGTTCAAATTTCATTCACATTCAGAGTTAATGCATGTGAATATTTCTCTAGAACAACAAAAAAATTACCAATTTTTTTATATCCAAAATTATAAAAGAAGAAAGTTTTAGGCTTTTCACTAAGTAATATATTTAAAAAGATCATCAAACGTTCTAAACTTTGAAGAGCTTTAACGTTGAACATTGAACAATAAACATTGGACATTGACCATTGAAATGCAAAATTGAGCAAGGCACTGACATAAGGTTTGAACTTGCACACATGAATATCTGACTTCATATTACCAATGGTCATGAAAAAAATGTATAATATTCCCTTTTACCCCCTCTCCAATTTCATAAATAAGCTAAAAACTTCCTCAGTAACTTCACAGCACTAAGGAGACGTCACTTGGTACTTTCAGAAAATCAGTATGCCTCCAAGTACCCCTTAAATAGGGAAAGTGCCAAGAATTGCAAAAAATGTCAAAGCATCGCCAACTACGTTACATTCAAATTAGGGGATGAGGGGCACATCAACTCAGCATACCCACATCTTCAAAATGTAAAAAACATTTGAAATGTTCCTCAATGATAGTTACAGTTTTGGATATTTCCGGAAACAACTTATCAACAACTGCACAGATGTTCAAGGGGCTTTTGTTAATTTACTACCAGACTTTGGCAGCCATGGTGAAAAGTTGGTTAATGAAGTTCTCAGTACTGGTTGTTTACATTTGTGACTACATGTCGTCGAATGGTTTCCAGACTCATTCAGAAATCTTTCTCAATTGTTCTACCAAATACTGGTGAACACAGACTACTTCTAGCACTACTGCAAGGAAGTTGTTAACTTTTGCAAGGAAACAGATTATAATTTTGTGCCCTTTCTGCACGAGATCTCATTCGGTTAATGACTAGATTGCACCATTAATGATGAATTTTGTATTTGTTCCCAAGAAAACATAAAGGGGTCTCAAATATTCCTCAAATGAAGAATGGCTTCTCCATAGACGTTTCTATTTACCAAGATAAGTTAAAAACTCAGAAAAAAAACCAAGCAAACCCACACTTCCCAATTTTCTTAAATCTTTTACAACTACACAGAAACTGGATAAATCAGGGAAGAAGAAAATTACACGGAAAATTGCCCTCTTTAATGGATATATATGCTGACATTAGCACGTGTACCCTAAGAAGTCACAAAGATGCCTCTTGGAGAAACATCAGTTTTGGCCTACACGTGGCTATATGCTTAGTAAAAAATATTCAACTCCCCTGTGCATAAAGACAACTGTCCTCATGAAAGGTTACATTGTGTTGATTCCTAAACACAATCTCTCGGAAACAGTGTATCTGCCAGATCTCTTTGTAACTCTATTGCATTCCAATTCTCTCCTAAAAGAGGACCAGGCTGGGGAGAAAAGGGAATACATTTAAATTGCATTTTCCCTGCAATCAAGTGCCAAGAACTCCTAGTGCATAAATGAAAACATGATCAATAGATATATCCCTCTCCCACAATAATTCATACAGAATTAGAATATGCTAGCCTTGATGAGCCTTAATTTCAAATCAAACATTGATGAAGTACTAAACATCTGAAACACTCTCTTTGGAAGCAGTTCTTGGTTTCAAAACAATTATTGACAGCACTTGTTTGCGAGCTTTAAAGGCAGGCTTAAAGAAGGGATAGAAAAAAATCTACGATCTGCTATATTTGGATTGAAATCACAAATTTGCATGAAAATCTACCGCAACTGCTATATTTGGATTGAAATCACAAATCAAAAGTGCCATGAGGAAGTACTTGATCTTAGCTGCAAGTGCAGACGTTTCCACAAACATGGAGTCCACTCTAGTCCAGTCTAAAGTAGACAACTTTCTAGACTGCTTTTTAATTAACGTACTATTGTTTCTGCTGAAAAATTAGCAGATAAGTGATAAAAAAAATCTTCTCAGATACAGGGAGAGGCATTTTGCCCTTCCTCGGAAACACGGTATTCCATGTCATTAACAATTATTGCAAACACCTGCAGCGCCAATGATAACTTAATAGTGTACTCTTTTCATGACAAATATTGAGTGCTCTCAGAATTTTCTTCAAATAAATATAAGGTGTCCTTAGTAGACATTTTGGGTTCAGCAACATTAAACCAAAAAAAAACTAAGCAAATACATGCAGTTTGCAATATTTCATTGAAGAATAGCATAGTAAGTACTTGAAAGAAGCCCCGGCTTTTCTTTGCTTGTCTTCCTTTTATGTAGTGGGACCATTGTGATGAAAAAGGTTTGTGTCACGTGTGCCCAGAAAGTTCCTTCGCTGATTAATAGTTATTGAAAAGGAGGCAAGATACTACTAAAAGCTTACAGATTGATGCTACAGTTTCTACAACATTTGCAAGACAGTTTTCACCTAATCAACATTTCAATATGCAACTCAAGTTTCTGATTCATCCTGCTAATGCTAGAAAAATTTAGACAAGCCATTGCACTAACAAAGGGAACTTAAGGAGGCAAAAAAATTTAAAAAGTTTAATGTCCATGATACATACAAGGCCTTTCTAAAAACAAAAAGGTAGTCAAATGTATTCCACATTTAAAATTGTAATACACGCAGTTGCATATACTAAAACACCTAAATAAATTCCTTCCTTTTGGACCTTACTGCTTCAAACTTGTGTCCCATTGCATCAAGAAAAGAATTACCTTTAGTAAGAACTTCAACCTCACCAGTGTCTTGTCGTTCATGTACCTGCAACATCATGGAATGTAAACAGCTTTTGTAAGCCATTAAAAATGGAAATATGTAAGAGCAGCAACCCATATAGTCTTATAGTTGAGCTGTCCTTGACACACAGGCCTATGTTACACAGCACAAGTTACAAATTTGTGATTAGCCAAAATTATCCAACACTTAATTGGTCTCGCTGACAAACCAAACTCTAAAGACTTTACCAGTCATAAATAAACAGAATGAATAAAGCTCTAGTTTCTTGCCATCCTCTGTTGGAAAAGCTAAACGAACAGAATTTCACTAATACACTGCCCTGCATGCATGTTGTGCTAAAAGCACAATAAATCACCAAATCTATTCCCCCTCGCTAATCATTACACACTCGGATTGGATTTTATATCCTCCCACACTAGTATTAAACAAAGGATATCAATACATAAAGTATCTGGTGAGACAGAGACACAACACATGACAGCTGACAGCAAAAGGTAGAATACACAAAGTGATGGTTTGCATCGGCTCTTCGATAGAGTCAAGGACAGGATGGATTAGAGTACAGGATCTCCATTTGTCACTCCAAAACCCTTACTCTTGCATTCCAGTAATCCTCTAAAAGAAAGAAAGGAGGAAGATTCAAAGGAATAATTCAGCCTAATGGATGAATTAGTTCAACTAAACTTTACAAGGTATCGAAAAGGAAATAGTTTCGATACTGCTTCAAAATATGAAAATACCATGTCAAGCGCCAGACTAACAAAAGAGTGAATCAAAATGTTTGCTTCTCACATGTCAATAGGGCCTTAGTCTTTTATACCTTATTCATTCAGGGTAGGGATCATACCATTAACATTCAATGAGAATTCAATCAATTATTATGATAGGAATGTTTGCAAAGCAGTTCTTGAATTTGACTGCGGTGGAGGATATTACAAGTTGGGGTGTGGCTGGGGTGGTGGGCAAGAGCAGAGATGGGATCTCCATAAACAAGGTGTTTGGATGCCTCTTTGGTGGTGGTGTTTTTTGGGTACAGCATGGTGATGCTTCTTGTTTTAGCACCACCACTGTGATTAGTGTTTGGGTGGCCAAAGGTCTTTTAGGAGTATATGTATACAACTGGATATGACCATTAATATTCCAAGCAGACAGTCAAGTGACACTAATCTATTTGAAGGATGTTAGATTGTTAAATTTCTCTGATTGACTGAGTTACTTACTATTTTAATTTGTGGGCTCTTTGTTCGCTTTGACAATTGTAAGTTTGTAGCTTTAGTTAAAAGGCTAGCTCATTCATAAATAATTAAGAAAACTTGGTTACCATTATCAGAAAGCCAAATCAAATGGTGCTGGAGGACATACCAAACCTTCAAAAAAAAATTCGGTATAGCATATATATTTAGGCTAACCATAAATTGCAAACTATTAGTATATTTCATGTTGTTTTCTTAGACAAAATTTCATCCATTTCCCAGAAACAGAGAACTGTGAGTAATGGATAATAGGCTTCTTTTAATTAATCAAATGGGCCAATTCAAAGTTAAACCCCTAAGGCAACCATTTTCTCAAAAAACAGTTGTGCAATTTTAAATGTAAAGCTCCTTAGGTGCCAGACAAATTTAATGTAGCATAAATTAATATACCAAATAATTAATGGTGACAAATCACTGGAATTAAGTGAGTCACACACATACATGTTTTATGTATGTATGCATGTATATAGTGGTCACTAACTAACATAATTCTTATTATATGACTGATGCAGTCACTGACTACTATAATAATTTTATTTATTTTTCAATGCATAATATGATTAAATTAATGTGTGTAAAGAATTGGTGTGCATCTCCAACTAAGTTTACATATGCATTCTACATTAAATTTGCATAGCTGTGTGCAGTGCTCAATAAGAAAACCTGAAAAATAAATCTAGAATAATAATAGACAGTTATATCATCATTACCTTTATAACCCGATGAACAATAGGAATTTCCCGACCCTGAAAAAATGCAAGGTATTTTCACAATAGAAATGGTTAGGGTCAAGAATGTGGCACACTGCTCAGGAGTCTAAACTTCACAAGACATTGATTTCTTTTCAGAAATAGAACACAAATTTTTCATACTGAATGACTAATAAAATTGAAAAGCAGTGATAAATCCAAATTTGTACAAGCAATAAATGAAAGTAAACGGTAATTTTTTTATTTCCATAAAATCAATTATTATGTTTGATGTCAAAGTATACCAAAAAAATGCATTCCATGTTATCCTCACAAAAGCTTCACAATGCATCTAATCCAAGAGGACTCAAAGAATCTATTTTGTCTCATCCATAATTTCTCTACTTTTTATTGTGCACATATTATTTACAGCCATGTGAAAAAGTGATCTGTGCCAACTTTAGGCTTTTGCTTTCAGAGTTGACTTGTTTCTAATGTTTTTTATCTGGCCAAGTCCATAACCAATAATCTCTTGGAGTAATCTAAGTGTTCTCTATGCACCATATATATATGTTACTTCGATACTGGTATAGTTCTTTTAAATTTCAATACCAATCATTTTGTGCAATTTTTGTAGATTTCTTAAAACAAAGAAGATTTCATAATGCATGTAAATACATGTATTTTCTATTCCAGTTTTAGATTTTTCCATTTTTATCAGTAGATCAGTGATTTAGTTCCTAACAGCACTATCAGAGCCACTTTTTTAGCCTTGTAGGCCCAACGGCATTATGAATATGAATTTAAACACGTCAATACCCTTGTTTACAGGTAGATTTATTCAGAATGTGGAAATGTTCAATAAAACATGAACTGTTGAAGTCTAAGTTCTCCAGAAAAAGGTAAAGGTATGATATAAGAAAAATGCTAAGAGTCCAACATTTCAAAAGATGTATGAAGAAAAAATATTTTTGCCAACAACCCGAATAAGTTGTTGGAGATAGTATGCAAAATATGCAATCATTGGTGAGAATTGATACTGTGTGATTATCGCCTCCCAGATAATTCTGATTATGCAAGTCCCAGTGACGACAATTGATACTATGAAATGGTTCATTTTGCCAGTACCAATCTGATTGCTTCAACTTTGTAACCATTGTCTGATGCAATGAGTTCAGCACTTAGATTTCTATATGTTCAGAGGGTGCATATTTGCCAAAGTAGGCATAGAATAAGTCATCAAAACAATAACCTAATAGATATGATCCCAAGTATCCATTGAATCATGGAGTTGAACTATGATATGTGAGAGAAATTTTGTGAGGTTAGAGTTCCAAGAAAAATTAATATATATGTGTTAAAAGTTTCTGAGACTTAAAATTGTATAAATGTACTTATCCACATGTCAGCAAGTGTTTCTTAATTCACTGCATAGAGTTCTATTTTTTCTATGCTTTAGTTTTTTCTGTAATTGATAATTGGAGCCACTAAGAAATACTCATACAGATGCATAATAAGTTGAGAAAATAAAATAAGAAAAAATTATAAACAATGAGTAATCTCAGCTAATTAGTAAAAGTTACTCATAATAAGCAATAATGAAAGAATGTGAAAATAAAGAAAAGAAGAATCTTTATGATCTCAGCCAAATTAAGTTAACAGCAACTAGAAGCTTGGGAATGCAAGTCATTTGACAATACTGGCTCAAGAAACTAAGGCAATTAATAAAGGATATATTAATGTAGAACGCAATTGCATCATAAGGATGTCACCTATAGAACTGTAGCTTTTAAGGGAGGACAGCATATCTAAAAATGTTTAGCGACAGACATTCAAAAAAGTTAAAAACCAAAGACATTCATCGGCATAAAAACAGTTACTTGTTCAGCCATGGGACCTGTAGGTTCAGATCTGATCTAGCCCAGATATGGATCCGGATTTGGTTCAGCAGCAACTCTGGCTAGGGTTCTGCAATAAACCCGCATAAACCGGTCACTAATTTCACCTCCTGCTCCTAACATGACAAATCTGTTGCTTTTTGTGTTCTTTTCTAATTTCCTAATAGGGAATTTAATTCATCATTACACTTGCCATTTTTAAAGGCTTATAAGCAGCCAACAGAAAACATGGTTCCTCATGTCAATTGACACTAATTTAACAAATGCAACAAACAGGTGTCTAGGCCAATCGGATCACTTTTGCCAGCATACTACAGATTGTACCAACATCAGAGTCTTGGTTCACAGTGTAGTCTTCTATCAAACCATAGTCAAAATGGCTTTTTCAATCAAATGTTGTACTTGAAATGTCTAGGTAGATATTTAATATTTATGCAAAATTTGAAGGAAAAAAAAAGAAAAAACAGGATGCACATATACTGTTTGACAAAATATCTCAAAAATATGTGGCATCATGGAATAAAATAATTGCATGCTGTATATAATATGGTATTCTTGATGAAGTTCCAATGCTTTTTATCAAATGTAGTAAACACAGAAAAAACATCAAAAAGGTGTATTTTTATTTTTATCTTGCATAAAACTTGATAGTGTGTAAAACAAAATCAGTCTGCCCCTAAACTCCCACCAGACTCATCTAATAGATTTTGTATGTGTATCTTGCTTAAAAATCATATATTTATATTTTTTAGAAATCTTAGTATTTTTTTAAGTTGTCTAGCCTACGTCAAGCCTGAATATGGGAACTATGATATAGATATCCATCAAAGCAAAATTGATAATGGATTTTGTTAAGGTATTAAAACTTGCTGGTGCCCTGATAGATATTGACTTGTTTGACAAAATGCCTCACTAATATGTGGTCTCTTGGAACACCATGCTTGCAGGATATGCACAAAAAGCATCTATTGAGAAGACTTTGTAAACATTTTGTAATGCCCACTGCTACATTCAGGCCTGTTTTAACACAAATTTAAAATTTATATCCTAGCTTAAATGGATAAAGATATAATGATTCAATCCAAGACATTCAAAGTAAAGATAATGACCCATTCATCTTATTAAATAAAGTTATTTGAATATATTATTAACATCCATACTGACCTTATTACTACTTCAATTTGATGAAGGAAGGATTAGGCATGTAACCAAGGTGCCTAGATTCCCCAAACTGCAATGGGCTCCCTCAAAGTTTACAGATCCAAGCCCTTAGCCTATCTTGGGACTATGGCCTCAATGCTCTCCAGGTTGCTGATTCCTACCCTGAAAGCATAATTATGACTGCATTATCGACGTGTGTGTGTGTGTTCTCTTATTATTAATGAATGGAGATATTATATATGTGTGTCTGATTATTATTACATATATATGTTTAATATAACAATATTACTTTATATATTTATATTTATAAGGCTATCCTCAAAGCATGTATACATAGCATCCTATGACTCGGCATCCAATCCAGATATGTTGCAGCCTTGCTATTATATTATACTTGCAGCATAGCATTTGATTTACTTAGATTATCTTATTCTTTCTTATTTCTTACTTGTGAAGAGTAATAATTCTATTCTATAATCCTTATTCTTTAACGATCTTCCCAGATCGACGCCTTTCTAATCCATAAGATCAGTATCAAATATAATTCCTTTTTATTATCCCCAAATCCATATCGATGATCCTAGATGGAATGAGTTTGATCTCCATCTTATACATTGCTAGATGAAAGAATGACACCTCTGTTTACGGCATAGGTTAATTAAGAATTGCACACAGACAATGAATCCGAACACGAACAGCAAAACTCTTCTTATTATTATTCGCATATGCCAAAACATTACATTATGCTTGAATGATCTCCCGAATACAGTGCTTCTCGAAGGGGTTATAAATACTTTCCGAAGAACTTTCCCGAAGGAGTCCATACAACATGTCGCTACATAACTATTTACCCGTCGGCTACATAACAAGAACTTTCCCGAAGGTACCCGTCGGCCAGATACATAAACTTTTCCAAAGGGTCTTGTCGGCTGATACACAATTTCTACCGACGACATCATCCCCCCCAAAAAGAAAAGTCATCTCCTGACAACTATTACAAAATCTCTGAGACAAATCAACAACCAAAATACATTGACTGACTAACTGGCCTTCAACACTGTCACCTTAGCCAATTTGACATCTGACCCTGATAGCCACCTGTGCCGCTTTTTGCATTCCAATTCCGAGTACACTGAACCAAGTGTCGTTGTACTGCCTTCAAGTGGATGATCAACTCCTCCCGAGCTCTCTACGCATCCACCAAGACAGCCTCACGGCCAACACCTTCTTGCAGTGCCTCTGGTACATAGACACTCCATGCCTGCAGCAGCTCCAAGTCTTCTCAACTGATCAGACTCCCACGACTAATATCCGCAACGACTAGGGGTCCAGGGGGCAACGCCCCCGACAAGGTCGAGGGGCAGCGCCCCAAATTAGCACTTTGAAACCCACACAAAACTGCACGGAACACACAATTTCTGTCATTTTCTGTCGATTCTACACTCTTTCTGGCAATCGTTGGTTCTTCCTCTACTCTGTGGCATCATCTGATACTCATTCTGAGCATTCTTGATTTGTCAACATTTTTTTTTTTTTTTTTAATTATAGAAAACCTCCCGTCACCCCTTTGTGCTACCAAATAGCAAGTAGAAGCCGTACGCCAAAACCCCACTCTTCAGAATCTGTAATCTTGCAATCCAAATCCATACACATGATATGCTTGAAAAATCCGTACAATTACCTCGCATTCCAAATTGTAATTTCCGTATGCTGTCTTTACTTCCAAATTCCGTACGTCGTACGGCCAAAATTCGCAATGTCAATGGCTTTCCTCAAAAATCCATACAAAGATACCGTACGGTAATTTCCATAAAGTCTGTATGGTGCATGGTTAAAATAGCTAAAAATCCATACACTTCCAATCCCTCCAAAAATTCCGTACTGAGACTCCTAGTTTATAAGATTTTTAAAAAATCCATACGCTCCAAGTCTTCATAAAATCCGTACGATGAGTAGTGAAATCCTCTTAGTGAAAAAAACCCGTACATTCTCAAACTATTTTAAAAAAACCATATGGTGGTCTCAAATTGATGTTACAATGTGCAGCTCCTGAAAACCGTACTATCTTCAAATATTGAAACCCGTACACCAAAAAGAAAAACCGTACACTTGCTGAAAATACGTACAGGAGAAAGCCATACATCTCATACTTTACAATCTGCAAAACCGTACTCTTCCTCCAAACTCCGTACGATGAGCAGGTTAAAATACGTACGGTGTTTCAAAGTTTAATTTAAAACCGTACACCGGCTCCCAACTTAAAAATCGTACACAATCTCAAAATCTCAGAACCCGTACAACTCAAAAACCAAGTGAAAACCGTACGGTGAGCAGTCAAAATCCGTACGGTACTTTTTTTTTCTTTTTTTTCTTTTTTTGTTCTTTTTCTTTTCTTTTTTTTTCATTTTCTTTTTTTTTTCTTTTTTTTTTTTCAATAGCAAAGTCATTTTTCCCTTCGACCGTCGGCATTGTCAATTTGCAACGATGAAGGGGTTGCCCGAAGGCCATTCTCTGACGCAGAAGTCTTTCGGCCGTGGTATACCTTCAGCTTCGAGCCATCCAAAGTCCATAATTTTATTGCTCCATTGTCCCCTACTTCCCGGATCTGATACGGCCCGACCCACTTAACTTTGAACTTGCCTGATTTGATCTCATTCCGGTCGTTGTACTTCAACACCCACTGTCCGAGTCGAAATCTGCTATGCCTGTTCTGTATCATCTCCATATCGCCTAGTTTGTTCCCGAAGCTCACTACCATGGACTCCGTCAGCTGCCCCTTCTGTCCGTCAATAACACATTCACTCTGTACTGCTACAACTTTTATTGAACCCTTCCTCTTTGTTGCCTGTGCAGACCGTATCGTGTGTCTTCCTTGCTGCTAGTACCTTTCTGCTATATTTGTAGTTCGACGTAATACTTTCTTCCGGCGCAGTCGTACAGTAGAAGCTTTCCTTCTTTTGGGTTTGTACTGTATGTTCTGTCCTTCAGCTTCAATCATACCCGTGTTTCCTTCTTCGGCTTCTTTGTGTTGCTTCGAACATTCATTTCCTCCTTCGGCTTCTCCATGTTCCTTCAAACATTCATTTCCTCCATCGGCTTCTCTGTGTTCCTTCGGATATTCATTTCCTCCTTCGACTTCTCTGTGTTCCTTCGAACATTCATTTCCTCCTTCGGCTTCTCTGTGTTCCTTCGGACATTCATTTCCTTCTTCTTTCTTACCTTCGTCGATCCTTAGCATATTACAACTTGGAAAGAGCTCGTAATCCTCCCAGTGGTAAAGACCATTTACTGAATCCAGATCGTCATCTCCTTCCAATCGTAGGACTCCCTCTTGATCGGGTTCCATACTCTGCCTCCTCTCATCATCTTCTCTTTCGAAATCCGATGATAGAGCTTCTTCTCCAACCATCTGAGTGTGTAGATCGATGACATACTTCCGGCCTTTGCTTTCAAGTGATAAAGTATTTTTCTTCCAATCATGCTTTGCCTTGGCTTGTATCAGCCACCCCCAGCCCAGAATGGCATCATATCCTCTCCGCTTCAGTGGGATCACGACAAAGTCCAACAGGAACAGTTGTGTTCCAATCGTCACTGGTTGCGCTGTGAGTACTCCCAACGGCTTGATTCCATGTTGATCGGTTGTTAAAAACTAGAAGGTAGGTGGCCACAATGTCGGTTGTCCCAAGCTTTTCCAGGTGTCTTCAGGCAACACATTGAAACCGGATCCTTCGTCCACAATCTTTTCCGTCAATACAGTCCCGAGGATTCCCATTTCGATGACTGCCGGATGGCGTCCGGATGAGAGGGCTAACAGCCTCGGATCTTCTGCACTTGCGCCACTTTCCTTCTCCTTTTTGTCTACTGTACTTGCTCCACTTTCCTGCTCCCTTCCATGTTCTCCTGGGAGTTTAGTAGCGGGAACGATGTTTGCGAGTGCCGACCGGAGCTAAGGCATAGTGAGCAACAGATCATTTATCCTGACGAGTATCTCGGCTTGCAATATTTGTCGTACAATGTTCTGTTCTGCGCAGTTCCGTACGAAGGTACTCGGCGTGTCCTTCAGGTGTGCCGTTCCTACCCGCGTTGCTCTCTGGATCTCTGCTCGTGCTTCCTCCAGTCTCTTCTTTTCTTCTGCCGGGTTGGGGTATACTTTCGCTTGCTGCCTCGTGATGGCCAGAACCTCTTCTTCGTCTATCCCGACGGTGATCAAGTTTACTCCTGACTTTGGACACCTAGCATCTTCATGATCACCAGGTCCACACAATCTACATAACAACTTCGGTGTGTTCGCCGTTGTACACTCTCGAGCGAAGTGACCCCACAAATTACATGCGCGGCATTGGACTATCGACTGACCATTCGCATCATATTGAATTCGACTCCTTCCGGCATTATTGTTGTTGCTGCTATTGTTGTTGTTTTGACCATGTCGATTGTTTCTATATCCACTCGATGTGGCACCTTCCGTACTGGTGTTCCCGTTCCCTCCTGCGTGAGGAACACTTGCTGTGGTGTTCTTGTTTTCAAATTGAAAGGGCATTCCTTTACCGGGTGTCCCCTAATCTGGCAAATCTCACAAAATTGATCTTTCGGGCATGATCCCTTCGTATGGCCTTCTTTCTTGCACTCTGTGCACCATAGGTCGTTGCCCTTAGTCTCCTTGTTCATGTTTTTGAACTCCCTCATCATTCAAAGCATGTCCTTCTGAAGAGCACGAACTTTCTTGCTGCTGCCTTCATCGTCGCTGCTATCTTCTCCTGAAGGCTCGTCGTCATCTAAATCGGATGAGCTGGTCTTCTTCTTCTTCTTTGTCTTCTGTTCACTTTTGAGGTTCAATGCCCGATTGTATGCTTCTGTATATGTCGATGGTGGCACGATCTTCATCTTTTTCCGCAGCTTCGGGTGAAGGCCTTCAATGAACCATCTTTTCTGGAGCCCATCTTCCGGCTTATTCTCCATTTTACTGATTAAGTCCTTCAACCTCCTGGCGAAGACCCATACTGTTTCATTCTTCTTTTGTTTGGTATTGAATATCTCCACTACAATTTCATTATCGTCGCGCAAAAGTTGAAATTCTGCGATGAACTCCTTAATGTTATCCCAACAATTTAACTTTTGTGGATCAGTATCAGTAAACCAATCAATCGCAACAACCCGTAGGGTAGCAGGAAATTGTCGGATCCATTCGTTTGTATCTGTTATGCCATTTGCCCTCCAGATCGTTTCACATGTTTTACAATGTCGAATGGGATCGGCTGCTTCATCACCATCAAATTTAGGCAACTTTTCTTTCGGATCTACCATTATCACTGTATGTTGAAGGTTTTGTTGTGTACCTACGTTATTTTGCACTCCCACGCTGTTTTGAGCACCCGCGCTATTTACAACACCCGTGCTATTCTGGACACTCGCGTTGTTCTACACACCCGCGCTGCTCCGCACACCCGCGCTGTTTTCAGCTTCTGCGTTGTTTTCAACACCCGTGTTGTTTTCAACACTCGCGTTGTTTTAGACTTCCGCGCTGTTTTCGGCTTCCACGTTGTTTTCAACACCCGCGCTGTTTTCAACACCCGCGTTGTTTTCGACTTCCACACTGTTTTCAACACCCGTGCTGTTTTTGGCTTCCACACTGTTTGCAACACGCGCGCTGTTTTCGACTTCCGCGCTGTTTGGTGAAGAAGAGGGTTCGTCAACCGAAGTTGTTCGTTTCGAAAGTATATCTCGAACAAAGAGGTCACTCCACACTCGTGTTCCTTTGGCACTTCGAGCCGTGTGAGTCGATCTCCTTCTGTCAGGATTCTCTTCCCGTGGCGTATGCAGGTTCAGAAACTCCTCCCTTGCTTCTTCCACCAAATCAAGCCGCTGTCAAGTCTCTTCCAACAATTTTTCAGTGCTTTTGTGTCCGTCGGTAACTTGCTGAAATCTCCGTCTGCGTTCAGCCTGTTGTGCCAAAATTAAATTTTCCTGTGCTGCGCGTAATTCATCCTTTTCCTTCAATTTATTCTTATTCTTGTTCAACTGATTCGGCATTTAATCTTCATTTGCCTGTCACCGTACCAGGTCCATCGAGCAACGGTGCCAAATGTTTACCACATAAGTTAATTAAGAATTGCACACAGACAATGAACCCGAACACGAACAACGGAACTCTTCTTATTATTATTCGCATATGCCAAAACATTACATTATGCTTGAATGATCTTCCGAATACAACGCTTCCCGAAGGGGTTATAAATACTTTCCGAAGAACTTTTCCGAAGGAGTTCGTCAGCCACATACAACATGTCACTACATAACTATTTACCCGTCAGCTACATAACAAGAACTTTCCCGAAGGTACCCGTCGGCCAGATACATAAACTTTTCCGAAGGGTCTTGTCAGCGGATACACAATTTCTACCGACAACAACCTCTTGATCGCTGAAGAGGCATATCACCTACAGGCTAAGCCTCTTCATAACAAATCAATTCTCTTCATTCCATCGCACCCCTTTCTCTAATTAATAATTATGTGAATTGGTTGCAATTTGCGATTTTCCTTAATTGTACCTTTCCAAAGCATAACAAATCGCTTTGTAGTACACATGATATTGAATAGTCTACTTGTATAACTGCTGCCTTACCATCTAGAAGAAACTGCCACTATCATGCTCATTCATTACCGACTGCTGTTTACTCCATACCGTGTTTCTTTATAAACAGTCAGGCTGCTGACCTGTGCAACATTATCTCTGCTTTCCAGTTCTTGTATCTGCTGTCCTGTGAAATATTAATATTTACTAAATTGTTGCTTAGTCATTATTGGTTTATGATTCATTGAACTTGTGATTACATTATATCATGCTTTATTATGTTTTATTTGTATTATTATAGATATTTACCAATAGTATTATACATATATTGATCAATGGTATTAATAACATATGGACTAATATTTTTATTCATATCAATAATGCTCTTAGAGACTTTTCAAAATCATATTATTTATAATTTATGATCATAAATCTTATTTCAAATTGGAGATATCACACATGTAAACACATACAACTGGCAATGGAAAGATAGACATTATTTTGCACATTTTATTATTATTAATAATTTAATGGCACTAATAGTTATTAATATTAACTAATTATGATACTAGAATATTATTTACAGAGTTGATAGCTTTATTAAATTTGTAATGAGCTTATAAATATTCTTAAAATAAATTTAGGATACAAATATGTATAGTTTACAGTTTTTATATGTTTTTGCATGGACAAAGCCCTCAAATCCAAACCTGAACGAACACTAGGATTGATAACATAGTGTAAAATACCGACCACACACTCAAGAATGATAATCAAAAATTCAAATACAACATGAATACAGAATATACACAATGTAAACAAAATTCACAGAATCATGCCAAAACATGTAATTCAATCATTGAGCATTTGTAACAATTTGGTAAAGGAGAAGGCCAGACTTAGCAAACAGGAAATGGCTCTTATCAAAAGAACAGTTTACAAACTTGAAATTCCAATTTAATATAAGTGAAGCTAGAATAACGCAAGTTAGATACAAGTTAGAAGAGTGTCTGTATAAGTGTATTGCATTATAATTTATGTTTTTGTTACTTGCTCTTGTCTGTGTTTGGTTAGCTTCTTTCTGAAGTAGTAAGTGCATAATTTCTCCTATCCTCTACATAGTTTCCTATTATCTCAGATGACGGACTTGATCTGTACAATTGCATGCTTTTTAGCTTTTGACAGTTACTACTAATAATTATAATTGCTTTTTTTCAAACTAAAATGAAAATGCATACATCAACATGGAATACAACGATCTCTCCTGCTCGAATGGGTGCTTTGCTCATGTGCAGAAACAATATGTCACCCTGCGAAAAAAATAAAAATATTAACACTGCATATATTGCAAACCTGTCCAATTGTAAAAGGAAATTAAGACAAACTCATCAATATAGTGTATTCAAAACAATCACCAATACATTTAACAAAAGACACACCAAGCATCATTAATCTGTTGCACATCCTCAATCAACATTATTAATGATACAAAAATAAACCGTACAAAATTAGTGTCAGAAAGGACCCTAAAACAAATTACAAGTGAATTACTTAAGCATGTTAACACCTTTGATCATGTTTAAAGACGATTCAACTCTTAATCATACAAATTGACTAACAAAGGGCAGACCTTGGGGGATGATAACTAGGTTAAACTGCATGGAGAACTACATAAGATTAGACAAATGAAGACTGTGAGCCCTTCAGCTACATAGAAAAAGGGTTAACTTTTTATGTGAGCTTTTAACTATTATTGGCCTAAAAGCATACACATTAAAAAAAATAGCAAACAGCATTCCACGTGTTTCTCTTGATTCCTTTCAAGTACAGATACCAAAACCAAGCAAATAAATGAATCTACAAATAGATGGCCTTTCATTGAGTAATTAGGAAATACAATTTCCAGGCACAGCCATGTCTATAATGTGTCTGACCAGAACTACTTTGGGTAACTTTGTACGAGCAATCTTAAAAGAATCACCACCTTGGTGATCAGATAGGCACCCCTGTGTTGCATAATCAACTGTCAAGAAAAGTAAAGGAGCATACAGATACAATTAACCAGTGCAAAATTGAGATGGTCATTTGAAACTTTTTAGATTCCAAACATACTCTTTTAAATCCAGGCTCCATGCTTCCAGAAAGAACAACCACAACTGGTGATTCACTTCCAGTGAAGCACATTAGTCCCTTCCATATTATCAGTGCTGATGTGACAATCATTCCTGAAATATAGCAAAAAATGAAATCACATAAGAGAGATTGCAAATCCAAGGACTTGAACAAGATTACAAATTTACCTCATTATCGCCACTGCAACTTCAGAAAAAAGATAAATATTATTAAGGGCATGCTATCCATGACCCACAGACCTAATAGCTAAAACTATTAGAGAACAACAAATGTGGATTTGCTTCAGATTGGAGGTGATATTTTATTAGGTAGCTTCACACTGCATTCAAATATAGTTTCTTTTCTGTAAAAGTGCAAACAATTATTTTATCTACGGCTCAATAAACATATAAAATGGTGATCTCTACAATTCTGATTTTTGATGGATAGAAGAGTTCAAATTTTGCATGAATACATATACAAGGCATTATATATGTAGAAACTTGAAACACAAACTTAAAATCAATAATATTATTCTGGATAAACCTATGACCCACCGGAGCCAAACTATAATGGACCTGCCAAACCCCTTGTACAATCAACCTAAACTATTTAGTACAACAGAATACAGGAAATCATCATGTTCACAAATCAACTCCAGTTCTTTCTCTGAGGTATTTTCAGTAGCTATCATTTATGACTTTATAGCTCTATTCTAAAAACAATTTTCTTAGCTCTTGTTCTACAAATATTTAGGTTGATTCCATTAGTAACACTCTTTGATCTATAGAGAATTTCCAGTTTCAATTAAGTAGAATGATCAGTGATGAATGAGAGCACTTTGGTTGTACCATACTTGTTGATAGTGGCCCTTTTCCGCTCACATATGATTAGGTCTCTACAGGCAATGATCACAAGCAGTTATCTTGACAGCAGCCTGCTTATGTTAGCTCATCTGCCAAATGCTCCCAGAAGTAGAGTGTTCATCTCTTACTGCATGAACCTTAAATGTCGGTTTAAACTCTAGATCTTACTACATAAGTTCTATGAATTCTAGTTTTTTGCATACTGTTAATTTTACATGTATTTGCTGTTCTCCATAATGACTGCTGCCATCGTATAGGACAAATTAATATCTCGATGATTGCTGCCTTAATAAACGACAAATTATTAGACTTTACAAGAGACAAACTTTATGCCACTGGATTTGCTGACAGAAATCTTGGAAGAAAAAATAATGCTAATTTGTTCATCTTTTCTTCAGTGATAAAATTCTTTTTGTGGGTGAATACTGGAACAGCACAGAGCAACAATATTATTGGAGAGAAGTTTTGCCTTGGAAACACCATCTCAAGTAGATCTACAACCAAGTCCTTTGAGTTTCTTCTTGAAGTCCTTGTTGATGGGAGTTGGCTATTTCAAGGAAGAGGGCTCTTCTTATATTTGCATAAAATGACAATACTTTTAATTTTTAAATAGTGTCAGTCCGAATACATTTATTGGTGAAGAATCTAACACAAATCATTTGGCTATTTACCACCAACTGTTTCAGAAAAATGTCTCAAAGAGGAATTGAACAAGCAATTGTAGCTTTCAATACACTGATAGGTTTGGTAATCAAGTATTCTAAAAAATAAAGAGGGTCCAAATGGAGATCGGAAAACTCACCAGAAGATGGACGACAATTCTCCTCTACAATTAGCTTCTTAGTTGGTGATTGTGATAATAGTTTCAGTATGCCATCGTTCCAGCTTTGACTTTCCTGTATTCTTATGTGATGATGAATATAATGATATCTTTTGGTTTGTATGAATGTCATCATTTTTCACTTGCAACTGCTAGGGAGGGAGAAACTGATGATCAGTTGTCTGTGATGCTTCCTCCATATTGACATATGTTGCTCACAGAAAAAATGGGAGCAAAAAGGTCAGGTAAAGACAGCATCATTGTGATCGAGCAATTTATATAAAGTTGACATCACATACAGGATATAGATGGTCAGAGGCATATTGGATTGATGATATTTCAACATGATCACGTCAAGGTGAAAAGCGCAGGTGACCAGTACTATTTGTGGAAAAACAAGTTTGTGAGCCAGAAAAAAACCTACCAGAGACTCTAGATCATTTTATTGTTTCCCCTTAAGTTCAAGGGAGTTTTTTAGGTTTTTCTATACAACTCTTTTATTTGTTAGTGTATTTGTATGTTATATTGTTCTTTTTTGAGTAATATGTCAATGTTCTATCTGATTGTGGCACAAGTGAATGTACATGGCAAATTTCCCATGTAGAATGTTTATATGCCTTTAGAAAGGTTCTATCGTAAACATTGAAGATCTATAAGATACATTGGCATGCTCTCTTATTTATCCTTTTCTCTTATTCATCCTGATGATGGATCACAGAGTGTGATCCACAACATTGATGCTAAAAGGATCTCACACCGTTGAAGCCAGAAGAGCACTTGCACATTGATATGTTGTTGGTTATTCTCATAGATGAGATGTAATTTTCAACATTCCTAGATTCTACACCTAAAACAATGTTCTAATACAGGACAAGATACCTAAATTTTCTCTGAGAGTGCAGCTAAGTCAACTAAAGAGCCCTATGCAGCGAAATGGTCATCTCAGAGTTGAATATTTCAGATATCAGCTTCAATTTTAAACTTACATCTCGGCTTTAAAATCCCCGATAGCAGATCAAATTTGATATTTTTATGACAGTATTTCATGATTTTTTGAAAGGAAAAAAAGGTCAATTTTCTCCCAAGTCAGTAGGCTAAGATTTCCACCCATAATCGAATATTCCAAACAATCATACATATATATGTTACCATATTATATGTTCTCTTTGCATTCTTCCTATCTCCGTACCTAAAGTATAACTACCAAGACAAAACAACTCCCTGATCATCTAATTTAAAAGCCCCGTGACGCTTTTACCAGATGAGCTCAATACACATGAACGAATTCGCTAACATAATTTCCATTGCGGAAACCCTAAGAAAACTCGCAGAACTAACAGACGAGACAAAATGGTTCTGACCTGAATTTGGAGCCAGTTTTTTGAGATAGTCTGTTGCAATTATGGTCATGCTAGGGTTTACCAAAGCTCTACAAAAAGCTAACGAATTATGATTGTATGAATAGCAAATGTGTTTATGAGGGGAACGCATACATACCAAGGCTGATGGCCTGCATAACGACTTGCCTGATCTGCAGCGACTTGAAGGATTCTATCGTATCACCTATCATCCCCATCTTCCTTTCCTGTCTCTGCAGCGCGAGATGAATGAAGAATATTCAGACAATATGAAATTGTTCTTCTTTTACAACCAGACGAACGGAGAAACTTAAAATTTGGTTTGTTTCTATTTTTCTCACTCCTCGTAAAAAAACAAAAATTAATTTTAAACGTTAACACTAACCAATTAAACCTAATCAAACCCAAAAACTTAAAAGATTATATGAGATTTCAAATGTTTATATCTTTTTGTAATTTTTCATTATTTTATAAATCACATTCTAACAACTTCATCTTGCAAATGCATTAATGAATGTATTAATTATAAATTTATCTTTTTAGATTTGTGACAAGTTGAAAAGATTTTATTTTTTCAATCATTTTATCTTCCACCTCACACAACATGTCTAATCAATATTAATTGTCACAATTTATTAAATTTTTAATTTCTTATTTTAAATATATTTATTATTAGTTTTACATTGATGTTTATTTTTTACTATTCGATATAACTTGTTTTTAAAACTTCATGTAATGCATAAGTTCATATATATATATATATATATATATATATATATATATATATATATATATATATATATATATATATAAAATGTCAATAGGTTATTATAATCTACTTTAGTCTCGTGGACGTCATTAAAATCTATCATATCATATCATATCATATTTTTGTATTTAAATTTTTTATTTTTTTTTATTTTACTTTTTTAATAAAAGTAATTAAATTATTACTATTATTTTACTTTTATAAAAATAAATTAAACTATTATTTTTAATTATATTTTATAATAATGTTTGTAATATGTATAATTGATAAGTGTTACAATTTTTAAATTATATTATTTGTTATTATTATTTATTTAAACAATTTATCATTTAGTTTAAATACATTTAAAACTTAAATATATATTTTAATATTAAATTAATAACTATATTTTAGATCAAAAACATGCTAAAGAAATAACCACAAAATAGAAATAATTCAATTCTAAAAGATATATAAATTATTATTAGGTTTTTATAAACTATGTATTAAAATTAAATAATTATATTTTATTTCTTATTTATTGCATCATATTTATTCATCAACATCAAATTTATATAAATTTATATGTATTACATCTATTTATTATTTACAAATGTACATATTAAATTATATAGATATTATTTCATAATTAAAATAGAAATTTTGGAAATACAAAACATTAAATAGTAAACTTTATCTAATTTTGTAAAATTGAACAATTAGTTTTACTTATAAAATATTTTTATATTTTAACACATTTCATTTTTTCTTATAGAAATGTGAGTTTTAATATAAAAATTAAATTCTTAGTTTCATTAATTAAAACATAATATATTTTAATTCTTTATTATAACCATGATTTTATTTTGACTATTTGTTTTATTAAGAAAAATAAATATATTTAATTCTCTCTCTCACACACATACAACTTATGTTGGTATCACTCTATCTTACTATTTTATCTCTATTCCTCTTCCTCCTCTATATTATCTATCATTTTTTCCTCTACATATATGTTTATGTTGTTATTGTTGTATGCTATTATTTATCTCTATCTATATCTCTATCATAGTTTTTGTCCAATACTAATGATTAAAAATAGTGTGAGTTCCATTTGATAATCAAGATGAGAATAATACATAGTTGGGGGAGTTATTCCAGCTACTTATGGTTCTCTAGTAACATTAATGGTATGCTTAAACATATAATGTGATAATCCAAATGCTTCATCACTTCTTCAAGTTCTATAATTCAAATATTGGTATGGATATCTTTCCTCATTGCACATAATATAAGTTGTCAATGTAGAAGGTGCAAATTTGTCTAAAGCACATGTATTGATCGTAGTATGGTATTAAGTACTTAGTGCCATATTGGGGACTTTAGCCTCTTATTCTTGGGCTTAAATGCCCAAAGATATAATAATATAGCATGAGAACTTAACAACAAAATATGAGTCATCCTATCAGATCACAAGTGCATTTCTAGGATGATAATTTAACATGAGCAATCCTATCAGATCACAAGTGCATTTCTAGGCAAAAATTAATGCATGCATAATGTTAATTTAGATTCTCACTCATCTACACCTCTACAACCATTATACGTTAGGCGGGAACTATGACGCATTACATCTCTTGTTTATTTTGCGTAACTCTCAATTAAAAGAACAAGGCAATGCACATTTTTAATTGCTATTTTTAGTAGTTGCATCTAAGAATGATCACAGATAAAAGTCCATATGTTTTAGATAGAGTTCAAATGTTAAAAATTTTTAAAATATATAATATAAAAACTAATCTTTTTGTTAGTATTTATCATTTCATGCAATAATTTAGAGGTTATGTTCAAAATAAATTTTAAAAATCATATTGAATGTCCTCAATTATTATGAGAGACTATGATATGTGTGTGTTTGGTCATTAAATTCTATATGCATGTTATATTATATATATGAATATATGTTTAGAATTTATTACTAATTTGGCCTGAGACTAAAGGAGCTAAGATGTTTCCAAGGAGAGGATTGTATAAATCTAATCAATGGCATTACTCCCAAAATAGGGTAGGGGTCAACATCTTGCAATCTTTAATGGCAAGTCCCAAGCTAGGATCTAGGCTTGGACCTATCAACTTTGAGGGAGCCTATTATAATTGGTTTGTGAGTACCTTAACTACATACCTAATCCTTCGTTCATTAAGTTGAAGTAGTAATAAGATTACTATTGATGTTAATAATATATGTAGATAAATTAATCTTATTAACTAGATGAATAAATTTTTTTACTTTGAATATCATAGATTAAATTATTGTGTCTCTTTCCATTTACCTTAGGATATAAATGTTAAATTCGGGTTAAATTGGTGAATGACTAAGTCTAAGCCTTGTTGGTAAACAGATTTGTCACAGAAGAATTTGCCCAATGGAGTATATACGGCAAATCGTTCACAACAGTTGGATAGGCCCTTGATATCCAGCCTTCCTCTGCGTTTTGAGGGGCAGCTCCCTCGTATGATATAATTTTTAACAGATTTTCAAATAAAGAATTCAAACTTTAAAGTTCCAGGAGAAAGTCATGGAAGACGAATGCACCACACGCCCTCACAACCCTCTGTGGTTAGCAAGATCGATAACGGTGGTGTCCAAGAACTACGCTTGAAAGCAACCAATGTTATTAAACACATTCATTATCATCTGTAAACATTCGCATAGCACCATGAGAATGTCCACTACAACGTATAACAATTTGGATTTTAAAATAAGAAACCCAAAGTAGATCTCATTTCATTTCCTTGCACCAAGAAAAACAATAGAGATTTTTCAATTTAGAGATAAAAGTGTACATACTTTCCAAAATTTATCCCTAGATCAAAATTTCAACATAGTGTTCCCTTATTTTTCCAACCAAAAAGTCCTTTTACAAAGCAAACAAGAGGCCTTATATAGACATAGAGGTTAATAACTACCTCTTCGTGGTTAATAACCACCTCCCAAATACGTGATTTGGGTGAGGTTAATCAACCTCTACAAAATTAACCTATATGACCTGAAACTTGGACCTTAGATATTTTGAGAAGAAGAATGAATAATCAATTCTTATCGACCCCTTGCGATCTTTAGATCGTTTATCTAATGAAGACAAATTTTACTCCACAGTCATCTCCCTCAAAATTACAGTACCAAGCTTTTAGATGCAATCTCATACACATTCTCTGACAAACCATTACATGCTACAATACGCTCCAGTTGAGCCTTTGCAAGTCCTTGTCTTCCCTCATCAAACCTTTTAGGAAAGGATACAAATACACAATCACCCAAAACTGCTCATTTCTCCACCAATCATCAATCCCAACGCCACTCCACCACATCTCAAGGATACCCATTGTAAAGATACAAATAAACATAACCAAAAACCATAAACTTGCTATGTTCCTAAGCTCTAGTATGATGAATTTTCCAGTAAGCAAGCATACAGCTGAAAAGTATAGTATGCTACTAGCAGGATGGATGTTCAGGAATATATAGTTGCATTTATATATGACAGCCTTTCTAACCATTTCAATCACCCTCCATACCCATACCATACTGAACAATGCCTGCTCAAGAAAATTTCAATAGAACCTTGGTGTAGACGATCTAAAAGATTAATAGGAGCAGAACCTTTGAATTTCAGCCTTGGAGGAATACAATAGATAGATCGCAATCCATGTCAGTGCATTTTGAATCCTGTAAAAATATCTTCTGTAACTGAGCCATAAATCTGTCCTTTGTCCAGTCAGTTTTATCTTCATAACTATAGCTAATAACATGAATAGCTTCCTTTAAGAGTGAAGCAGGGCTGGCATTTTGTGGTACACCACCGCTCTCAAGAAGGCTAGCAGCAATAAAGACGGGATTGTCCAAATTTATTATTATTATTATTATTATTATTTAAATTTCTTCTGAGACATCAATGCTGACTTTTCAATTTCAATTCCTTCTACTCCCTCTTCTATATCTTACAAATTAAAGATGGGCACAATGGCATCACTGTGCTTAGACTTCTTCTTCTTTTTCTCTTGTAAGGTTATTCTAGCATTCACAAGTGCCAAGGATATGAAGCAATATGATAAAGGCGGTAGAGTGACATGTTTTACTTTGCATTTATTAGACAATTTGAGAAACGCTTTATTGTCTATGCTTCCATGTTGCATTCAAATGGAATGGGTGATTAAATATCACTCATTTTATGCGTTCAACACCCTCAAATATTAAGCCAATCAACCAATAATTTATGTTGTTTTCACTCCACAATCTGTTATCTGTCAGAGCTAGAGCTGAAGTTCGAATCATGGTGTTGTGCTTTCCATTATGACCAATAGCATTCATCATTGGAGATTATCATGCCGTGGGCTGAGAATAGAGATATTCTACCAAATAGTTCATGTACGGTATTGACACAGTCAACATCACAATATTAATGACTCAACTTCATTTATTTCACTGATGCATAGGCAAAAAGGAAATAATGAACAGTTTGCTTGAGACTCACTTCTTTTCCTTACATATTTATGTGGGCATTTTATTCAACATCTAGACGTGAATTTCAGTTTGAGTTCAATCCATGACCTGCATCATCGAGAGCACACAAAAACTCACAGAATCTTTGTGCTCATGCACTCCATAGGGAATCATTGTCTATCATGGAATTTGATTAGGAAATCCACAGGTAACCTGCACACTTCTTGATATTTGGGAAAATTCATCATTGTGTTCTCCGCGGAGACGCTTTCAAATCTCCACAAATACATCCAAACTATGCATTATTACTACTGCAACATTCTTTGACCATGGCTAAACACAAGGCTCTGATCTTAGTTGCCATGTTTTCCACTACATTCTTTTGTTTTCTACTTGGGTCATGGCTCTCACACTGATTCGTTCTCCAAATCTTATAACAAAATTGCAAAACCACATGTGCTGCCCTTAAATGGTGTTGGAGCGGCCCGACTATCTCTATGCTCTGCCAAGATAACTTTATCATCCCCATTTTCTATTTTGAACTGTCTTCATGTCCGATTTGGAATTTCAAATAGGTTAAGAACCATCTTATGGAGGTTAAGAATTACGTGTTTTTAATCGCTATTATTAACCTATTGGAGAGGTTAGGAAAAACGTATTTTTAGTGGTTAATATTAACCTTTTACTTGGAGGTTAAGAAAGACATGTTTTTGATGGTTAATATTAACTTTTAAGGAGTTAAAGGTTAAGAAATACGTGTTTTTGGCGGCAATCATTAACCTTTTATATTTTGAGGCTCAGAAGCTGGATTTCAATGATCTCAAGTGCTGTGCGGAACTGCTAACAAGCTGGGGACATGGAGATTTAAGGATTTGCAGATTTCACAGATAGAATGGTCAATTTGATGTTTAAAACTAGGCAAGTTTTAGAAATTAACAGAGGCTTATAAAATTTAAAGAATTTTATAACCGGGCAACAAGCCTATTAATGGACATTACAAATGGTATCAGAGCTTTGGTCGTGTAATCATGTAAGGTAAAGATTCAATGAGAAGGAATCTAACAATGTTTATCCTGTGTGTCTTCATACATTCATATGTATACTTATGTTGCTTGATGACAAATAAATATCATCCATGTCTATTCATCATGTGAGTCATGCTTGTACATTCATTATGCACCTAATGCTTGCTTCATGTGTTACATGCATAACAAATATTATATTATTGCTTCTTGCTTCAGATGTTTGGTGTGTATTCAACTATATTGCTTCATGTTCTACATGTTTGGTGTGTATTCAATTATATTGCTTCATGTTGGAAATGTATGCTTAATGCTTTTGTACATCTATATGACTTTATGCCTTATGTTTGATTCATGGTTTATGTACACTTATACATGTTGATATATGATTGAAAAGATCATTTGAGTGGAAAATTGTTGAAGAAGACTATGTGTTTCAGTCATTGTTTTGTCACTGATGTCAAACTTGCTACATGTTGGTAAGACAATTACTTATATGTTTCAAGCACTATCACTTAGTTGATTGATGAAGAGGATTTGATCAACAAGATGTAACAAAAGTACCTAGAGGAAAGGTTGAGTTATGATTATGTATTGAAGTGTAAGAATCAGTTAAGACAGTGATAACATAATGTATTGATAATCTACTCGAGGTTACAAAGTGATTGGCTACACTTAGTAAGTTTAGAAGAATAAGGTTGAACAAAGTTCATTTGCTAAGCTTGACCAAGTTAATAGAAGGTGCCAAGCAAAGTTAGTGCAAGCCAAGCAAAAAGTCAATTGGAGCTGAGTGAAAGCAATTTTTAGTGGATGTCGAGTAAACTAGTGGATGTCAAGCAAGTTAGTAGGTGTCGAGCAAGATAGTAGATGCCAAGTGATTTTCAATAGATTTTGAGCACCAGTAAAATCTAGTTGATGCCGAGTGATTTTACAATAGATGCTGAGTAACACAGTATGTGCCAAGAATCAGTAAATTGATAATGTCGAGCTACTACATTATGAAAAAGATCAAAGATTTACTAATTAAAAACCAACAAGTTTGTTTTCTTGGAACTTGTAAATTAGGAGGAAGATAAGATTGATGAGCTGGAGGCACAAAATCTTATGTAAATTGTTCTGGAGGTGAATTCAAATGGATTCTAGGAGAAGTTTCTAGAGAAGACAAGATATGGTACATTGTATCCTACCTAATCCATCGAAAACCCTAAATTTTGAGATGGATAATGAGCAGAAAAAAGAGTTATAATTCCTTATATGTAGGGATGCCTGGTCATGAAGCAAGGTTGGATAAAGGTCAAAGAGTTTTGGATGCAAAAAATATAACAAGGTGAATAAAGAAGGGTTTGCTTCATCAAGTGACCCAAGAGGAAAAGTCTATAATGGCGAACTAAGCAAGAAGGCTTAATGAGGACGAATGCTTGAAGGGTGAAAAAGCTATCAGAACTGCAAAGATTGGAAGCCAAGCAAAGTTGAGGATTGAATGGTGATATGTAATCCGCAAGTAAGCTTGTAAGTTGTATCAGATCAAAGCTCTATTATTACTTTCTAACAATTGTATCAGATTAGGGTAAATCCTTTGGAGAAAGGTTGACTTAACAGTCATTCAAAAATCCTTTAACAGGGTGGCATTCCAAGTGAATGGCCTAAAGTCCTCTAACAAGGCTCACTTTTAATAGGATGATTGAAATCCCTTAACCGGGTCACATTTAACAGTGTGTGTTATAACCGTTAATAGGGTTGGCCTTTAACAGGGCATCACTTCAAAAGAGTGAAAAAGGAGTAGCATGTTACTAGTGGTTTTTCCCAAATTGGGTTTCCACGATAAATCATCGTGTCAAATGTGCTGATGGATATATTGTGTTTTATGCTTTACATGTCTACATGTTAATGTTACAGTAACATATCAGTTTTGGATAACACGTAATGAATACATGCATGATTAAGAATGTTATATGGGTTCAATGAATCATGAAAAGTTTTATTTTGTACATCTGGACCTTGAATAACTGATTCACCCCCCCCCCCTCTTAGTATTCTAAAAGAATTCCAAAAATTGGTATCAGAGCATAGTTGCTTAAGAGGATTAGTTCTAAGGTACTAAAAGCATAAAGATCAAGATGTCAAAAAGAGAGGTACCCAAGCTGAACAAGGATAACTTTCCTACATAGAAAATTTTGATGAAGCTACACCTTGGAGCACTTGGAGATTGTGCACAAACTTGCATTACAACAGAACATGTTGATCCGCTAGGAGCCCTCACTGCTGAAGATTTGAAGAAAAAGAAAGAGCACAATCAGATGATGTTGGAGATTGCCTCTGCCCTAAGCTATGCTGAGTTTGATGATATCAAAGACCTTAAAAGTGCAAAGCAGATGTGGGATGCCATAAACACCATTTATGGAGGAGACAAAAATGTTCAAAGAGCCAAGTTAGAGAGCCTCAGAGGTAAGTTTGATGACATGAGAATGGAAGAAGGTGAAAACATTGCTCAATATTTTGCTAGAATAAAAGAAGTTGTTAGTGCTATAAAAGGTGCAACTGGTGAAATAGATAATGATACTATGCTAAGTAAAGTCTTGAGAACATTGTTGTCTATGTATGCTATTAGAGTATCTACAATTCAAGAGTTAAGATGTATACCAGGAAATGATCTAGCCCTTGAAGGTATGGTGGATATACTCACTACATTTGATTATCTAATTTTGACAACTACCAACTAGAGAGTGTTGAATCAGCTTTTAAAGAAAAATTATTACTAAAGGATTTTGAGGAGGTGAAGCCAAAGAAGAAGAAAAGAAAGATAAAGTATGCATCCAGTGACAGTGGCATAGATGAGGAAGACATTGAATAATTGGAAGCATTGTTGGCAAGAAGATTTCACAAAGGAAAAGGTAAATTCAAAGGTAAGATGCCTATCATTTATTTTAATTGCAATGAAGTTGGCCATATTGTAGCAAGATGTACATAGAAGAAGAACTTCAGAGAAGGGAACAAGCACAAAAACAGAAGAGAAGATGATGGAAGAGACTACAGAGATAAAGGCAAGAAGTCATGCTACATTGTTGTTGAAAATAACTTTGATGAAAATGATGATGAAGTGGTCTATGTTGCAACGAAGGATGAATCAGATGAGGATGAGGCTACTATACTTATGACTTGTGTGAACAAGAATGACAAATGGATCATTGATAGTGGATGCTCACATCACATGACTGGAGACAAAAGTAAGTTCATTGCCTTAACTTGTTATGATGGAAATAGTGTAAGATTTGGTAATGATGCACCATACTTAATAAAAGAAAAAGGGTATATCAAGCTCACAGACAAGATTTCATGTGACAATACGTTGAAAGATTGAATTATAACTTGTTAAGTGTGTCACAATTGAACAATTTGGGATGCAAAGTTGAATTTGAAAATAAATCAGCCAATATATATGATACAAATGGAAAATTGATTGGAAAAGGTGATCAAACTAGGAGTAATCTATTCTATTTGGATATAGAAGATGCTACTTGTCTTATTGCAAAATTTGATGATGTATGGCTTTGGCACAAGAGGCTATGTCATGTTAACTTTGATAATCTTATTAGTATTAGTAACATGAAAAGAGTTAGAGGTTTTCCTAAGTTGAAGAAACCAAAAAATATAATGTGCAAACAATGTCAACTAGGCAAGATGACAAAGTCAAGCTTTAAAAGTAGAGTTTATACCTCTAAGGAAATACTTGAAATTGTTCATACTAACTTGTGTGGATCTATTGAGGTGCAAAGTTACAAAGGAGACAGGTATATAATGTTGCTTGTTGATGATTATTCTAGAATGATGTCAGTCATGTTTCTAAAACAAAAATCAAATGCTTTTCAAATGTTTAAATGGTACTTGGAAAGAGTTGAGAAAGAAATGAGTAAGAGCTTGAAATGCTTGAGATTAGATAGAGGGGGTGAATTCATTTCACATGAGTTTGAGATGTTTTGCAATGACCAAGGAATCAAGAAATAGATATCAGCACCTAGGACCCCTCCACAAAATGAAATTGCTGGAAGAAGAAATAGGTCTATAATGGAGTATGCTAGAACAATCGTGATGAAGAAAAATATTGCTCTAAAATACTAGAGAGAAACTGTAAGCACCGCTATATACACCTTGAACCATGTACAAGTAAAGAAAGGTACTCACTCAACACCTTTTGAACTATGGTATGGTCATCCACCTAATGTGAAATATTTTAAGGTATTTGGAAGCAAATGTTATATTCTTAAAAATAGTAGGAGTGGAAAGTTTGATGCAAAGAGTGAAGAAGGTATATTCCTTGGTTACTCCACTTGAAGTAAAGTGTACAAGTGTTTAATTACTAATACTAACAAAATTGTAAAAAGTGCAAATGTAAATTTTGATGGGTTTACAAAAGCACATGAAGTTGAACCTACAAAAGAACTAGAAGATTACAAGACATTTGTATACTATTATGAAGGAATACCTACTGAAGAAGATGCTACAAATCATGCAGCAAACCAACAACAAATATCAACAACTGCTTAGTCACATCCTGTGAATATCGAGTTGTATTCAGATGCCAAGTTATAGAATGAGGAAAATGCACAATCTAAATTTGAGATTGCAACACATGAAAGAGATGTTGAAACACCTGACAAAGATGCACATAGTGATACTGAAGCTAAGAGATAGAATGCAGCCACAAGAATTGAGCCTAGATTGTCCAAATATGTTAAAAGACACCATCCTGCATATCAAATCATTGGAGACAAAGATGTAAAGCCAATGACAAGAAATAGGTTGAGAAGTGAATCATGTTTGTTACGCATGAAGGAACCTAAGACAATGAAAGATGCATTGGAAGATGATGATTGGTACAAGGCTATGGAAGAGGAAATTCAACAGATAGAAAGGAATAAGACTTGGAGCCTAGCTCCTAGACCAAAAGACAAGAATGTGATTAGCACAAAATGGGTATTCAAAAACAAGCTGGATGAGAATGAAGTGACAAGAAACAAAGCGAGACTAGTCTGCAAAGGGTATGCACAAGAAGAAGGAATAGACCATAGTGAAACATTTGCCTCTATTGCAAGAATAGAAAGAATAAGAATTCTGCTTGCTTATGCTGCTTATAAAGGTTTCAAAGTTTATTAGATGGATGTTAAGTTTGCATTTCTGAATGGAATATTAGAAGAATAGGTCTACATAGAATAGCTAAAAGGATTTGTTGATAATAAAAAATAAGAACATGGTATGTAGACTGCACAAAGCCTTGTATGGATTGAAACAAGCACCAAAAGCATGGTATGAGAGACTTCATACTTATCTTATTAAGATTAAATTTGAAAGGATAAATGATAACAACAATTTGTACATGAAGATAAATAAAGAAAAAGGTATACTATTATATAAAATATTTGTTGATGACATCATATTTAGAGGACAAGATGCTTTGTGTAAAGATTTTGCAAATCAAATGAAGCAAGAGTTTGAAATGTCAATGTTTGGTGAAATCAAATTCTTTATGGGATTACAAGTCTATCAAATGAAGTATGGTGTATATATCACTCAGTCAAAATATGTCAAGGAGATATTGAAGACATTTGGACTTGAGGATTCAAAACCAATTAGTACACCTATGGTAACATCACTCAAGCTATCAAAGAATGATGATTCAACTAAGGTCAATCAAACATTAGACAGATCCATGATTGGAAAATTGCAATATGTAGTACATAACACACCTGATATTGCATTAGCTGTGGGAATAGTTGCTAGATTCTCTGCTAACCCTTGAGAGAATCACTTGATGGCAGTGAAAAGGATAATGAGATACTTGAAAGGAACAGAAGACTATGGTTTATACTATAAGAAGAATGAAAAGTTTGAGCTGAAAGCCTACACTGATACAGATTGGGCTGAAAATATTAATGACAGAAAGAGCACCAGTGGAGGAGCATTCTTCTTAGGCAGAAGACTTGTTACATGGACAAGCAAGAAGTAGAGTTGTACTTCCCAATCTACTGTTGAAGCAGAGTATGTTGCTGCTGCTATTAATTGCACAAACATTGTATGGATCAAACAGCTACTAAAGGGAATGAAAGAAGAGATCACTGAACTAGTGACACTTTATTGTGATAATACAAGTGCTATAAATATATCAAAGAATCCTATAATGCATACAAAGACAAATCACATTGCAATAAAGTATCATTATGTAACGGAATTGATTTAAGACAAAGAGGTGAAGATGGAATATATCAACACAAAGGAGCAAATTGATGATATCTTCACCAAAGCATTACCTAATGATGCTTATGAGTCTGAGAGGTAAATTAGGGGTGATGCCTCTATCAAAGGCTATGTAAAAGACAATGGGAGTACCTTGCATCAAACAAGCTAACATTCATTTCATACACATTGATGCAGTGGATCTTACTTTAGAAACTACCTAAAGTAATCATAGAAATGGAATTACAAATTAGTCACAAGCAAGGTCATAGAGGGAGAAAATTAAAGAGCCTGCAAAAGCTTATATCTGCATATATCAAGATGCCAAGTGTTGAGTATATGTCTTTGACATTGTTGTCAAAGATGGAGAAAGTAAAGTAAACTGATCAAGAGCATATTGATCAAGAGGGAGATGATCAAAGCAGAAAATCAAGTCAGAGGGAGAAAGTACATTAGCAAAAGAGGAACAATGAAGTGAGAGTACATCATCAAAAGATTAGAAGACTGAAAGAAAGAAAGAGGGAGAAAGCAAAAGATCAAAAAGAGGGAGATATTATGATATTCTACTAATTCATGGAAGAAGAGAATGTTATATTTTGTAACCTGAGAGGGAGTTGTTGATAGAGAGAGAAGTTTTATTCACAAGCTTTCTTTTTGGTATTGCCTTACTATTTTGACCTAGTCAATTCATCATTTGTTTGACTGGTTGATCAGTTTGGTTTGCCATCAATGCCAAAGAGGGAGATTGTTGATATATGATTGAAAAGATCATTTGAGTAGAAAATTGTTGAAGAAGACTATGTGTTTCAATCATTGTTTTATCATTGATGTTAAACCTAATACATGTTGGTAAGACAATTGCTTATATGTTTCAAGCACTATCACTTAGTTGATTGATGAAGAGGATTTGATCAACAAGATGTAAAAGTACCTAGAGGAAAGGTTGAGTTATGATTATGCATTGAAGTGTAAGAATTAGTTAAGATTGTGATAACATAATGTATTGATAATCTACTTGAGGTTATAAAATGATTGGCTACACTTAGAAAGTTTAGAAGAATAAGGTTGAACAAAGTTCATTTTCTAAGCTTGACCAAGTTGATAGAAGGTGCCAAGAAAAGTTAGTGCAGGCCGAGCAAAAATTCAGTTGGAGCCAAGTGAAAGAAATTTCTAGTGGATGTCGAGTAAACTAGTGGATGTCGAGCAAGTTAGTAGGTGTCAAGCAAGATAATAGATGTCGAGTAATTTTCAATAGATGTCAAGCACCAGTAAAATCTAGTTGATGCCGAGTGATTTTACAATAGATGCCAAGTAACATAGTATGTGTCGAGCATCAATAAATTGATAATGCTGAGCTGTTGTATTATGAAAAAGATCAAAGATTCACCAATTAAAAATCGACAAGTTAATTTTCTTGGAACTTGTAAATCAGGAGGAAGATAAGATTGATGAGTTGGAGGCATAGAATCTTATGTAAACTATTTTGGAGGTGAATTCAAATGGATTCTAGAAGAAGTTTCTAGAGAAGACAAGATATAGGGTAGATACATTGTATCCTACCTAATCCATCAAAAACCCTAAATTTTGAGATGGATAATGATCTGGAAAAGAGTTTTAATTCCCTATATGTAGGGGTGCCTGGTCATGAAGCAAGGTTGGATGAAGGTCAAAGAGTTTTGGATGTGAAAAATATAACAAGGTGAAGAAAGAAGGGTTTGCTTCATCTAGTGACCCAAGAGGAAAAGTCTGCAATGGCAAACTAAGCAAGAAGGCTTAATGAGGATGAATGATTGAAGGGTGAACAAGCTATCAGAACTGCAAAGATTGGAAGCCAAGAAAAGTTGAGGACTGAATGGTGATCTGTAATCTACAAGTAAGGTTGTAAGTTGTATCAGATAGAAGCTCTACTGTTACTTTCTAACAATTGTATCAAATTAGGGTAAATCATTTGGAGAAAGATTGACTTAACAGCCATTGAAAAATCCTTTAACAGGGTGACATTCCAAGTGAATGGCCTAAAGTCCTCTAACAAGGCTCACTTTTAATAGGGTGATTGAAATCCCTTAATCGGGTCACATTTAACAGTGTGTGTTGTAACCTTTAATAGGGTTGGCCTTTAACAGGGCATCACTTTAGAAGAGTGAAAAAGGAGTAGCATGTTACTAGTGGTTTTTCCCAAGTTAGGTTTCCATGTTAAATCATTGTGTCAAATGTGTTGATGGATATGTTGTGTTTTATGCTTTACATTTCTACATGTTAATGTTACAATAACATATCAGTTTTGGATAACACACAATGAATACATGCATGACTAAGAATGTTATATGGGTTCACTAAATTGTGAAAAGTTTTATTTTGTACATCTAGACCTTGAATAACTAATTCACCCCCACTCTTAGTTATTCTAAAAGAATTCCAACAATACATTGATTCATATCTTAAATGTATTTTTTTTCATGAGCAGGGATAACTTTAAGAAACCCCCTCCCCAAAAAACATATAAATTCTTAACAAATCCAGCATTAATTAGGGGGGAATTAATTTCTATTCATGATTTTTGTCGGACGTCAGGAAAAGTTTAATTTTAGATGCAATTTTTCTTCGACCATTAAAAATTTTCATAAAATTGAGGCAATTTTGTCCCTTGTAATAGAAAAAATATATGTTGTATAAGGCAATTTTTCTCGTTTATTGGAAAAAATATATATTGTATAAGGCAAATTTTCCTGTTTATTGGATATATATATATTTTTTTTATTAGGCAAATTTTTCTTGTTTATTGGGAAAAAAATTTATTGGATTAGGCGATTTTTTCCATCTAGTGAAAAAACATATATAATGCATTAGCAAATGTGCTAGAAAATGAAGTGATCACTCAATGAATCAACGACTATAAATTAATCATATGTTTTTCAAATTAGTTGTCAGATTATCAAAAGATTACACTTAGTATTAAATCAAAGAGTGATAAGACAGTGAGGTGTTTATAGGATGACACATATGTGAAATGTCCTATTACATTTATGGCATAATGGAATCTGGTTGAAAAAACATTTTTATATTGCAAACATCTTGGTCAGTGGTTGTCATTATTAGAAACGTAGTTGATTGCCAAAAATAGGATTGCCTATGGAAGAGGAATTGTCAAATGAAAATCCAAGCCCTATTGTCAACCTAGATTTGACTGTGGAGGAAGATTAGGAGCAAAGTGATCTTACTACTAAGTTTATTGCAGCTTCACAAGTTCTCTCTACTAATCTTGAGGATGCCATCAAAGAGCTAGAAAAGGAGCAGGAAAAGGTAGATCTCCGAGCAATGTTCGTTGAAATGGGTCTTGATCCTACTAATTTTGAAGAACAAAATGAAAATGCAATGGAATAGAAAAACTAGAAATTCAATGCTTTTGGGATGTTTTGAAGGATAAAAGAAGCATCACAAGAAGAATCACCAATCTGGTTAGAGTTTATTTTGTAAAACATATTATTGAAAAGTGTATGAATTGGAAATGTAATGGTTGGAAGCTTGTGGCTTCCCTTTTTGAGGGAAACCGAAACCATTTTTGGTAGAGTGTGTGTGTGTGTGTGTGTGTGTGTGTGTGAAGATAAAATTTAAAGTAAATATAGAGAATATAATGCAAAGTAAACCCCTTTTGTTGATATTTGATATTTTTGATATTACAGTGGCATGGTGTTTTCTTTTCGGCTCTAGTTATTTATAGAAATCAGATGATGTATTTAATTATTACTTTCCAAACTTGTGTGAATCGTAATTTAATTTTCTAGTTAGTACACAATACACATGCGAGCAAGAATTGATGTCTAAAGTGATGGATATTTGGGAAATGTTTCAAATAACATGTCATATCTCCAACATACATGTGTAGCATGTAACATCCATCTATTAGACTATTGTCTGCTAATTATATATCAACAATTAAAGATTTATTTTAGACCAGACATCTCCAACAAAGCCTTTACCTTGTTCAAGTATTTAGAATGGTGACGCATCTCCTTCCACCCTACACTACTTGTAGTGGACATTAAATAGATGTCTTGTCATTGTCAATGACATTCCCTCTTCCATCGCCCTACACATGCATTACAACTTTTTTGGCATAAACTTGTATTCATGTGGA
Source organism: Cupressus sempervirens (assembly GCA_028749045.1). Classification (NCBI taxonomy): domain Eukaryota; kingdom Viridiplantae; phylum Streptophyta; class Pinopsida; order Cupressales; family Cupressaceae; genus Cupressus; species Cupressus sempervirens. The sequence goes on from CM053787.1 coordinate 201,494,908, forward strand.
GATTTGCAAATATTTAATCATTTAAAACAATTGAACTGGAAATTGGAAGGAAAAGTCTTTAGGGACCATCACCAAAGTTAAGATCAAAGAAATTTCTAGCCACTCATCTTATTTATAGGCAATTGAGATTCTTCTTTCATCATTGCTCATCTTATTTTTGGTAGTCGCTAATCTGGTAGTTGTAGTGCTCATTAAATTCTGGTTTGGTTTACTTGATGTGGTAGACTGGTATTCATTGCTTTGTAGTCTATAGTCATTGTTTTATAGTTAATTATTTCATAAATTGTGAATCAAGATGGATACTCCAATTCACCTAACATGAAAATTGGAAGAGGACCAAAAGGCCTTTTTAGGGGATGTCCCTGATGAAAACCTCTTGTCAATTGGCAATGAGGTTGTGCCCATTGTGGATTTAACTATTCTTGCTGTGAAAATTGTTCTAGGGCATAAGTTTTTTGGCACAAACATTACGTCTCATTTTCTAGCCTCTCTGCTCAACCTCAGAGAAGAAAGGGGCTAACATTTTGTTGCTCCTAAGGAATACTTTTAAAGAAGAATACCTAGGAAATGACATTGACATTATTGCTCATAAAAAATTTGGGGTAAAATTAGGGGTGGGGATCCCTTATGCGATTGAAACCCATAAGCTTTTGGAACCTAGCCAGAAGCCCTATAACCATTTTTGTTGGGCAATTGAAGCACCATAAGAAACGGGCACAAATTGGCATGGATTTTCTCCAAATATTGTATAATCTAGATGAAGTGGCATAGGACAACTTGTGGCTTCAAGAATTCACGGCGTTAGTCAGGGCTCATGCTTTCTACATGGACTAATACAACTATACTAAGGTTTTAACTTGTTGACATTTATGTCTAGTTTCACTTTCTATTTTATTTTGTCAAATTATAATCATTATACATGCATCTCCCTGCAGTTTTTCATTTTCAAGGAATATCAAGGAATTTTTTGGAGTTGCATATAAAATTGTGTTTTATTGTCATGCTTACTTATGCAATGTTTTGATATTTTTTAATTTTTCCATTAAATTGTTAAGAAATAGAATATAACATTTAACATTGATTAAAATTAACATATTGAGGGCCTATCAATGGGCTTGTGAGAGTTAATTCTTCCATTTCCCCTATTTTTCCATCATGGATCCCTGTGGATCCATGTTGGATCAAAATTAACTTCTAATGGGGCTTTGAAAGAGAATCCTAAGTCCTCAAGTATTGGGGTAGTCGCGAAAGATGAGGAAGGAAATATTTTGGCACTCAGTACAAAACAAATCATTGATGACACAAACAATCAAACATAATGTTTGGCTAAAGTAGAAGTTGCATTGATGGGCATGAAGATTGATGCAAGGAAATTACATTTGGAAGTCGACTCTATGATTGTGATTAATGGTATTGTTAGGGTCACTTGACTCTTGACACCTCGGCAAAATTCATCAAGAAATTATGCATTATCCTAGAGGAGATTGAAGAATTCAAAGTGTCACATGTTCTTAGAGGCGCGAATATTATTGCGAATAAGCTTTGCAATGTTGGTGTTAGTGGTTCCCTCGAGGAGAACTTTGAAATATGGGAGGATTTTACTCTATTCCAAGGTTCAAACTTGGAGTGTTTGTCTCATTACAATTGAATCCTAATTATGATCCTACATCCCCTTAATGGCATCAACATAATATCTAATTATGGGGAGTTAATTGTTTGACATGGATTTGGAGGCCACTTGTCTATGTCATAATTGAGAGAACACCTTTCTTATAGGAGTAGTTTGATCTCTATGTTGCTCAGATTGGATTTGACAACTAACACTATGCTTTTGTATGAGCGGTATTGATATCATTCATAGCAATGAATGCACATTACTGAGGCATACGTGTCAGACATAAACTTCTTGGTTCCTCTTTCCCTTTTACTGGAGAGGCCATACTTGGCATTTTCATTTGGATTTCCCATAGTGACATTTGCATAGTATTGCCTTGGGTATCAGAGGGAGGTAAATCTAGCATTATTCACTTGTGTGCAAGCTCCGTCCTTCACCAAGCATGTCTTGGCAATTGTATTGAGCCATGTTTTTCAGTACGATGGAGCTAATTTTTGGGATGGTCTGACTCTATTCTGTTGGGAAGAGTATGTGATCACTAAGTGGTGACCAAGGACCAACTTGGACCTTTCATCACTCTTCCTTGCTCTTACGTTGATGGTTTCCAAGTCAAAAGTCAAGGCTCTATATGTAGCTAGGGAGTGCACATTATATCTCAATGGGGGTGGAATTTAAGATGTCATTCAAAGGGTTGAGTTGGACGTTGAGATCTACATGAAACATCACCCATGGATTCTTATTGATGGAGGCAATGTAAAATCTAACCTTTGGTGGTGTGGGCATCCAATGCTCCATTGCATGTCCATCTTCCCAGAGCAAGGTGGGGATGGGTCAGGATTTTAGATTTCCTCAAGGCCATGAATTTGGAGTGTGTACTAATGAGAAACCATATGCTGCATCATTGAAAGGTAACCCCGTGAAGATCTATGATGCCTCTTGATGAGATGGGTAGGCCAATGATTTGAAGGCAACTAGAAGTGAAGCATAGCAACAAGCAGGGTTGTGCTAGGAAGCAGGTTTGTGATGCATTTGGATGAATGAAGGAAAAGGAGATGTCTATGCTAACCTATGGAGAACCTATGGCTGTTGGTCTAATTAGTGGGATTGACAAAACCTTTGAGGTGGTTGTTGGGTAAAAAACAATTCAAGGCAACTCCAAGAAATATGCAAGGAAGAAAGGCCCTCATTGGTCCAATTATCCAACTATGGCTATCGAATTTCCAAATTTGTCCAAGGAGGTGGATGCAAAGTGGTTTGTGATTGAGTCAAGATTTGTGATCTAATCAAGTTTTGTCATGTCTAGTCATATCCTATGTAGTAAGGATGTAATGGCTTTACTCTGATAGTAGTGTGTCTATGGCATGGGTGGGGATGATTGTTTATCTATTTTGATAATCAAATGTAGTTGGGGTGTCTGATTTGTTGATATATTGGCTACATAGATGTAGCAAGAAGAAATGTACCTTTTTTTGTTGAATATCAATATATCAAAACTATTATCTATACAAAAATCAACATATTGATGTTTAACATTTAACATTTAATATAATTAAAAAATTAGTTACTTTAGTATTCACTAGTACCGAATAATAGAATATGTGAAACAAAATGGATATTAACTTTTACAATCAAATTGATTTCCAGATTAGATGGTTTTATTTTATAATCACATTTAAAGTATAATTGAAAAACTATTTTATTTAAAAAATTAGAAAGATTCTAATATATTTAAGAACTATGTTATTAATATTATAAAGATCATTGTTTGATAATGTCGTGATTACCATTGGATGAATAAAGATCAACTGCTCTAGATGTATTTTGGGCTGAATTCGGCAACAACCGACTAGTTTTTTCAAATGCCCCCAAAAAAATGACATGTGGCAAGCATTATCAAGTGTGAAATCACTATACCCATATTAGCACCATTTGATCAACTTAGATCAATGACCTGATATGATTTTTGAGCAAATCTAGGAAATGCTCAACCATTTTTATAAATGTCACTTGAAAAGAAGACTCATGTCGACTCTAATAACTAATAAATTAATCATGATGTTTAATTATTTAATTATTCATATTGTAATAACTTTTAAATTTTAATCAAAACTTTAAGTATGCTATATAAATTAGATTGATTTAACTAGCTCTATTAGGTCCTTAATTATAGCCTAATATAATTAGAGAAGTAGTTTTCTAACATAATAATCAATATATTAAATATTCATAAACTAGTTTAATTTCATACAAACAATTTGATTATAACATACCAACTATTTATTTTTTAATCATCATCAATAGCATAAAATAAGATAATTATTTTGTTAATGTAAATGATAAAGTTTGAAATTCAATACACAAATATATAGATTCTTATTTCTATTTAATTTGCTATGAATGTCTTCTTCTTCAATCACAAAATATTTATAAAAAATATAACACAAATAAGTAATTTTTTTCTTAAAATAAAACATAAAACATCCTTATTCAATTTATTTTTAATTAATGATTTTTTTAATCTTTAATAAAAATATGTTCTCTCCTTAATTGAAATGTTAAAGTTATGAAAAATACAAGCCACTACGTGGCACTTGATTTATCATAAGAGATCTTATTTAAATCTAAAATTTTAATCTAGGATGTACTTTACATCATTTTGGACAAGTGTTAATACAATTTTATTATTATTATAATATAATAATAATTATTTTTTAATCAGTAAATGGTCGAAACCTTATGAATTATATTAATAAAGTTGGTAAAAATTACAAATATCTCCATTCAAGCCGACACTAGTAGGAAAGACCAGAGAAGAAAACCTCTAGTCTTGCCCGAGACCTAAGTCCCATACAAAATACATAAATAAAAGAGGCTTATCCTAGTTTTAGATCTATGTGATGGGCAAACTCTTCTTTACTACATTATCATTTTATGCTTCCTTCTATGCTATATAAATTCTATTTTGTTTATGGTTATATACGTATGCCTTTAGTACTATACACTTCTTTAAAAGTATTCTATCCTTTGCTTCTTTTGTTGTAATGTTATGACTCTTGATAAGGTGTTTCTACGCTTAATATATCCAAAATGAAGTCGAATGTTAAACCTCTAGTTGTATTGGTAACAAGTTAGATTATCTTGATATGTTGATCCTTCCTGGTTCCCTGCAACTTAAAAACTCCATACTTATTTTTAGACATTAGTTCTCAAAATTTTTATACATTAGTTCTCAAATAAAATGGAGCAAGAATCTAAACTATTGATTATATTAGTTCTCAAAATTTTTATACATTAGTTCTCAAAAATTTTATACATTAGTTCTCAAACTATTGAAATCTAAACTATTGATTATGTTACATACTATGAAAATGGAGCAAGAATCTTAGAAAATGAGCCAAAACCATCTATTAATCATAATTCACATAAGACTCCATTTATACACCTTAACGTAGATTGATTATCTTGACATTATGAATATATATAAGCTTTAGATATCATAGAGGTCGAGTCTATATATAGGGATCTGGGAGTCAAAATGGAATGAGATCCCTTTAGCTTTAAGCAATATCTATCAATATATACAAAATCCATCTTATCAATAAGTCTAAAAATCAAACATACTTAACCTATGCCCTATATAAATCACCAAAATTTCTCAATAGAACTAGAAGATTCCCTAACCATACCATAAGAGAGACCCAAAATACTACCTACTAGAGGAAAGCAAAGATAGTGATATAGAAAAAAGAGACAAACATAATAGGAAAGGGTCACATCTCCTCATTCTTCCAAACAATCATGATTAGGTCATCTATTTCCTCTGATTTAGTAATCATAGCTCCTAGAGCTAAAACAAATGTTATTTTTGTCTTGCTAGATTTGATGAAGTTGGGGAGAGAAATGTCCAACCTATTCAGATTATGGAATACAACCCTAGGTTTGATGTAGCTGTTAAAAGCATGCAAATAATGAACAAGCCAATCCTTGTTCTATTCTAGAACTATGCCCCTCCAGTGAAGGAGAAAATTGATACTAGCCTCCATTTTAGGTCATTCCCTATTAAACTAAGTGGGATCCCTAATGTGAAGAATTGGTCATCTAATGACATTGGCTAGTTCCAAATGACTTGGTGGATTCGTCATATACACTTCTACAAGAGGGATTTCCATCTGGTGATTAATGCCAAACACTACACGTTTCGTGTCCTCTAACCAAGAGGGATCAAAGATGTTTTGACATAACTTGACAATCTCCTAGCAACCTACATGGGCTCTAACCAGACATGCTACAAGTGAACCTAATACTGAACTATTGGTACGCCATGCAAATTCATAATCATAATCATACTCCCCAATAGCCCTACTCATGACTACTCTAGACATGTTGTCTATCAGGTTTACAATCTTATTCCATCTTTCATGTTTGATAGGTCTCTTAAATGCCATGGTGCAAGACTCTATATAGTAGAATAAACAAATAGTCAACTCCATTCTAAGCTCATAAACACACTCAAACTAGACAACTAATAAAGAAATTTAAAGATCACAACTAGGAAGATACTTAAGGAAGGCCTGAATAAATAGGCATCGAAATACTTAAGCCTTCGCGATCATCCTAGAAACTTCTAGAACTTAGAAGACTAAGCTTAGTCATGGAGATTCTAGGTAACTTTTTGATGATTAAAATAGTTATGTATGTGATCCCCTCTAGATCGTAACACACTTAAGTAAGTATTTTAAATAAAAGTTATTTTTCCAATTAAAGAGGTAAAGAATAAACTGACTAAAATAAGATTAAAGGCCAGAGTCTAAAAACTTAATTGGAAAATATGTAACTTTAGACATAGGTTATGTATGGTTTTTTGTAGCTTGAATAGTGAAGTCCTCTCCCTTTACACCTTTTTTTGCTAGAAAATTTGCTTCTATATTTCCTTCTCGAAATATATGTTGAAATCTTGTATCTTCAAATTTATCAAGGAGACTTAGTACATCTCAAGCTTCAAATTCATTATTCAATTTGGAGGCTTCCTTTTTCTTTAAGAATTAAGGATGATTTGAGAGTCCCCTTCTATAATTAATCTCATACTCGATTGAAGACTCAGTCTAAGTCCTTCCTGGAGAGCTTCTAGTTCTGTTATATTATTTATTGTGATTCCTAGTTGTTTGGCTCTCTTGATGATCCAATTTCTAGAATCAGTGCATATAATACATCCTATACCTACCATACCTGAATTTCCTCTTGAAGGTCCATCAAAATTTAATTTCTTCCACCCATATGATGGAGGTTCTCGTCTACATTCTTCCCTTGCTTTTTGGTTTTTCTTATAATATACTAATGGAGGATTGATTAGATTAACAATTCTATTTCATTAAAGCATATCATTTGTTAAAAGTGCCTTCTTCTATAGTTTGTTTTCTTAAATGAATATTCATGATTTTTGTTATGCTTGCTTCTACCTTATTGAGCAAGGAAGCAGTTCTAAGCTTAATATCACTAAATATCTGCATGTTTCATTCTTTCCAGATCTCCCATACTAGAATAGATGGAGATATGTTCCATAATTTATTATATATCTTGGAGTAATTACCATTGGGCTATCCAATTAGTTGACTATCGATATCCCTAGCTATGGGAGAAGTCTAGTTTAATTTTTGGTGAAGCCAATCTTAGCATTCTTTCACATAGGAGCATTGAAAAAGTAGGTATTTTTTTGTCTCCTCCCTTATCTCGAAGTACCTTCAAATCCCATCTTCTGAAATCTATCTGTTGTTAGAATACTTTTTTGTGTTACTACCCATAGAAAGATGCCTTCCTTTAGCAAATAGGTTGAATCCTAGTACAACTTTATAGGAATGTTAATATTTTCCCATCTCTAAGAGTTGATTATAGTGTTATACCTTGTCTTTACCTTATATTTCCCATCCTTCGAAGCCCCACAAATGAATTTTTCTACTCCATCTTTATGATTAACCTTTCTCTATTTGAGTATTTGATCTAATATCTCTTTATCTTTAGAGTTCAGGCCTACACCTTCTAGAGATTTACATGACCATATATCCTCCCCACTCACCCTATTAAGTTGTTTATAATTTGCTACCTATTTACCCCATAAATTGACTAAAGTGTTTTTAATGTTTGGGGCAATATTGAGACTATCTAGAGCCAGAAGCCCATCCCAAGAATCTTTCTAAAATAGAGCTTCTTCCCCTTCCCCTATGTCCCACATTATGTATTTATTAATCAAAGATTGACACTCAATAATTGTTGGCAGTGGGCTAGTGTCTATCGCAAGATTCGTAACATGGCTTAATTGCCTCCTATTGTTCTATAAGACTATTGGTTGTATTGGACATTAATAGGTCAATCTTTTGGTGCAACGACAACCCTATCCTTTCTAACAGTTGGTATCAAAGCTTGGTCATAGGTTCGAATCCTGATGGCCATGGTGAGTGACGTTGGGAGGGGGATTGTTGGCAGTGGGACAATGTCCCTCATAGGATGTGCAACATGACATAACCACCTCCTATGGTTCTATAAGACTATTGGTTGTATCAGGCATTAACAATTCAATCTTTTGGTGCAATAGCAACCTTGTCCTTTCTAACAAGTAATAAAGTTCCACACCTCTAATCCCTTAGGTGGATTCCTAATTCTCAACAGTGAGGATGGGTCTTCTACATTCAAGTATTTGTTCTATAGAATTTTAGCCCACTTACTATCTCTCTCTTGATACATTCACCATACTAGTTTTGCTCCTAAGGCTTCATTTTGCCAATTAAAGTTCTTAATACCTAAACCACCTAGTTCTTTTGGTCTACATATCTTCTCCCATTTTATTAATGTAGATTTCTTTTTTTCTTTTGTTCCACCCCAAAAGAAGTTTATAATTTTTCATTCTAGTTTTTTATTGATATATTTAGGAAAAGGGAGACATGACATATGGTAAGTGGGAATAGTTGAGAGGATGGCTTTGATTTTTGTGGCTCTACCAGCCTTGGTTAACCATTTTCCTTTCCAACTTTTAGTTTGTTTATCGATTCTATCCAAAATGTTACTCCAGTCTTTAGTGTTCCTTGCCCCTTTTTCTAAGTGTGTATCTAAGTTCTTGCACGAAAATGATCCCTTCTTGAATCCCATATAATTGCAAATGCAGTCTATAATAATAATAATTATTATTATTAGATAATTAATATTATTATTATATAATATAATTTCACACGTGTTAATATAATAAAGGGGATGCCCCAACTACCATTGGATGAACAAAGATCAACAACTCAAGATGTATTTCAGGCAACACTCAACTTGTTTCCTCAAATCACCCTAGAGAGAAGACACATAACATATATGTATCACATGTGACTAATCTCTATTCATTTAGACATAGTATATAACATAGTGGCACAACATTGACATCATTTATATTGTATCAAAAGGGCCCTAAGAGGACATGTTGACCATCATTCAATCAATAGTGATCAATGACTCTAGATGTATTTTGGGTCAATTTTGGCAACAAATAACTCATTTTCTTAAATGCCCCTAGGAAGTAGACACATGGTATGTATGATGAGAAATGAGTATGACATTATGCACTGACACAACCTCTAAAGAGGTGATGGTTGATGCATGGACCACTGTTCGATGATCAAATATCAATAGTTGGAGATGTATTTTGGGATGATTTTGGCTACACTAATCATTTCTTCAAAATTTTATGAGAAAAGAAGTCTTCAGAAATAAGTCTCTAACTCTTCAAAGATATGCAAAATTAATCTCGAATTATAATGTAATGTCACACGTTTCATAATAAATTATTATACTAGTTTTACACTATACAATGTACATAATAATCAATATCAAACAAAATCTCAGCTCTCCTACTTCTACAATTTGTAGAATTTTCTTTTGTGTTGAGTCTAGACCATAAGGTTTTGTTTTCATTGTTCAATTTTTTATCTTTGTACAAACTACCATGATATCTGCCAAATCATTGGAGCATCACTGATCAAAAAGGTGTCACAAACTTATGATTTGCAAGTTACAATGTAGTCCCAGTCTTCTAAGACAACTCACAGACTACATACATTTGAGTTTCAACTTTCAAGGTAAGATCCTAAACACATTTTTAAAAAAATTGTTGCAAATGTAGTATCGACCATATAGTTTAGGATTTAATTTTTAATTTATTATGAATTACAAGCCTAAATTATTTACATTCTAATAGCTAGGTAACATGAAAGTAAAATATTATAATTATAATTTAGGGTTTAAATATTGATCGTGCCTATAAATTGTAATTTGTGACTATGTATAGTTCTGTAAAGTTTTCAATGATGACAAATGCATACAAGAGGAGCAATACTGGCACTAGCAGTGGAAGTACAACCCAAAATAAAATATAGGGATGGGGAAATAATTTTTTGACTTGCACAAACTAGTTAAAATGTTAGGTTTTACTAATGAATTCCATATTATTTGTGATCCAATTATCTATGGAAGGAGTATGAAGGCAACCAGACATGCAATTCAAAATAAGTGAAATGATCCAAAAAAGAAGTCAAAATATATTAAAGACAACAAAATAATAGGGTCCATTGTAAATAAATTTGCAACATGAACTATGGGAACAACCTACTTGTGGTTTCCTCTAGTAATCCCTTGTCCAAAAATTTTAATGGTTTGTGTCAAAAAGTACGATGAAAAAAGAAAGAAAATTATCAATCAAAATACACGAGGTAATTCTGTCAATAACACAAAGGGAATTTTCTAGTTTATTGGACCCAAATATGAAGCACAAAACCCAACCCACATTGACATGGAAAAATTGGTAGAAACATATGAGAACTTATGACCAGATAGAAAACATTTATATATCAACGGATTAGTAGACAGATTTAATCTGCCTCATGATCATAAACTACCTTATGGATTGGAATTTTTTTGCAATGGGTTCATGATACTATATCCCTACTATCAATGTCTTTGGGTTTGGAAAGTAACTAGAAAGTGGGTGCCAACATTCTGGAAATGGTTTTCAATATTTATTGTCTATGAGATCCAATAATATATTATTATATTGAGCACAATGTTCATGACATGCAAGAACAAATTGTTAATGATTAAAACAAGTTTATAGTCACACTCACAAAATACATTTAGATACACAACCTACTTCTTTATCTAATGTTATCAAATTATTGTTAAATATTTGAAAAAAAGAGAGCTTTAGCTCGATTTTGGTAAACAAACATTTAAATGGACACCAATGATTAAGATGAGTGATCCCCAAAGGCACTACAAACACTTCATAGAGTTCTTTTTGTCACCCCTTTATTATAAAATTATAGGCACTTCAATGCCTAGATTGCTTATGTCTTGTAAACAATTAATTCAACTGGGATGTCAAATCCAATTGGTCGACTGGTACTTTATGGAAGATTACATTGTATTAAGGTTTTACTGTTTGTGGTAGAACCCTGCAAACTTCCAATACATGTGACAGAGAGAGAATTTGTATTGGAATATGTATGACATATGGAAAGCACATATGTACTCTTTCATGGTCAGCAAAATAAAACCAATTTCTTTCCTTGCCTATCACGTGCAGAGGGTTCACATTTGAGAGAAGAGCATTCAAAGTGGCACACAATTTTTTTACATTTTTAAAATTTGATGTTGACATGCACTAGCAGTATGATCCACTAAACACAATTGGTATAAAGCTTGTACATAATGGGAACTCTGCAAGCAAATGTCAGCATGAGAGTATACTATTGATTAAAATTTTAAAAACATAGACTCTTGGGAAGCAGTTACAATAGAGATGGAGAAATGTGCAATGAAAACAATATTTCAATAAAAGAATTGTCAACACAAATTAAAGAATTGGACAGTCAAAAAGAAAAAGTGTAGCCTATGACATCCTACAATTTCTACCAAAAAGTGGATCACCCAAGTAAAAAAGTCTTCTAGATGCCATAAATAAGACTGTGTAGCTACAAATTGGCATCAATGAAAATTTAATGCTTTTTGGGAAATGAGGAAGAATCTCAGGGACACTAAGACCTTCGCAAATTTTGAATAATTACCTGAGGATGAAACATTTAGAAAATTATGAGATACTAAGCATCCAGATGCAGCAACAAAACAACATGATGTTGAGGATGAAGACAATGAGTATGAGGTTTCTTTTTAATTTGACCAATGCCATCAATGTATTTTTTCATTTCTTAAGTCTACTTTAATGTTTATTTTTAGTAACCATTTTAAAAATAATTATTAATAGCATTTATCCTACATTTCATTGGCTGCACGCAATTTAGGCAAGGAGAAAATTTGTTTTTGCAAACAAAAATCGGGTGAAAATTGTTACACGCCGAACATATCCAATGCATATTTGTCCGACTTTGATTTCTTCATTTATGTCAGTTGTTTAGAATTCATTCAATGCTCATAAATGCTTGGCTTTATCTTTATCTTTCACCGATGCGTTGAGCATTTATCTCGACTTTTTACATTTGCAAAGATCTCTGCTTTTCTGCTTAGTTGATTCTGTGCATTTGTGTTTGGTTATTTCTCTATACTCATCACTTGCAGGCTGGCTTCTGTGCGAGCGGCTACAGAAATAGGTAAAGTTTGTGAATCATTGTTTAATTGCTACAATGGGCTGCCTTTAAATGTTGACAAAACTTTGAAATTGAATCGTGTTTTACGGATAGGTTATTACAATTTTTTTAATAAATTCTGAAAAAGTTGTTGGTTAAACATCTTTTTGTTGGCCGCGATGTTATATGGGGAATCCCTTAACCTGAGAATAGAAACTGGCATAGTGGTGGAAAACTCCTAATTCTGTGCATCTTTTTAATTTCATCTTAAATTTTGTGCATCTTTTGAATTTTGACTTTTTATTTATTTATTTATTTTTCCCCTTGTAGACTTTTTATTGCATGGCAGTATAAATCATTGTCCTAATTTGGAACAATTTTTCGGTTCAAATTTGGATTTTTATTGAGGATGATTTGGCCCGAGGAAGCTTTGAGTACGTGAATAAGGTGAGATTCTTTTTTAAAATTCCCATTTTTTTTTCTTTTAAGCTAAAAATCCTATGCATTCCTTCAAGCAATGATCGTTCTTTATCTATAGTTTTGAGGTTTCATGCATTTTCTTTATCGTTGACGACACAAGAAGTCATAAATTCATTGCTCTGAGGATTAGGAATGACTTTTTCCATTCAAAATTGGAGTTTCTTAAAGGCCGATTTAGCTAAGGGAAGCTTGTTTTTCCTAAACACAGCTGGAGCCTTCATTTAATTTATCTGTTCAAATCCCACCTTTTTGTGTTTGAATTCTTTACAAATGCGAAATTGGTAGTGGCTATTTAGTTATTTTTGAGGTTTTAATTTCACTTTATTTGAATCATAGGTGAGGATACAGTTCTAAAAGTATTTGTTTCTGAAAAAACATCTAAAAATCTACCTAGGAGTGCAGCATGTTAAACTTTTTCTGTAAAACTGATAAAAAAATTTAACCACAGTAAGGGGTTTTGGTCTTTTAATCTAATATATTTAAACCCACTACTCTGAAATTAATAATATTTAATTTTTTCGTAGTAGAGTGACAGACTTAGTTTGTATAGTCTCAGTTCGATCAGGTTTTGTGCGGGATTTATTGCATGAAGGGCAATGTTTGGTTTTAGGTAGTGTTTGTAAATAGAAGCTTGACTCCTTTATGAAGCTCAAGATTTTTAAACTTATTGAAATCTGATGGGATTTGACAGACGTTATATAAATTTTGCAGCCTATTTTAAGTTTAGGTTTAAATTACTCAGAACTTCATGTTTTTGCTTAAGCATGGGTTTTAGATAGCATCTTTTACTAGATCTGGTAGGATTCGGATAATTTATCATAGACATTAAATTGAAGATTGGGGTTTTCTTTTAGCAGGAAATCTATTGATTTTTAATAACATGTAGGGTGTAGAGTTAGAGGTTGTGATAAGCTTTAGGACAAAGCTTGATATCACTATTTTTCCTAGTCATATGCTTAATATTTTAAATACCAGATATCCTCCCCAATACTTATCTCGCATCTATCTATTTTCATTTTAATTTAATTTATCAACATACTTAACAATTCATCTCTCTAACAGAAGCTTGTTCTTTTTACTAGATCTGAAAGGATATGGGCCGCACTTATTATTTTTCTCGTGTTGTTTTTTCTCTTTTACTATTTTGTTTTGCAAGGATCTAAAATAGGATTCCAGGTTGGACCTTTCTTCCACAAAATGGAAAGGCAATGCAAGTCAGGAAATAAAAAACAATACAGATTTTGCATTATGAAAGTGGATATCACGGATAGTCATAGAATTGGCACAATGCTAATGTATTTATTTGTTGTCAAATTCTATTGCACATAAATTACATGCACTTTTATTATTAAGTCTACAGTTAATTAATATAACAACAATATTATGTTTTGCTTTTGGTATATTAGAACAATATATGTACAGTCCTGTATCAAGATATATTGTAATAGAGTTTTATCCATGATTTGATTTGCATATTATCTACCATACCCGGCTTTTCTAATTAATTGCGTATGTGTTTTAAGAATTTTTTATTTGATTATGCATTCACAGATTTGATTGCAATTAATTTTGCCTTAGTTTCCATCAGAACTCTGAAGTTGTTTTTATGGTATTTTTTTTTTGGCATGGCTTTTTAGTTGTCTGTAATTCTTAAGTTCTATCAAGCTCACATTATTTGTGCAGCAACTGCATTAAGACAAGACTACTGTTTGAAGTTCATGAAAAATATGCGATTGCAGTTTTTATATAATATACACTTTTGTATAATACCTACATGAAAGTTATTCAATAAATTTTTGTATCTCTACTAACCTAGTATGAACATTAATATTAAATTATTTCATCTTACATGGGAAAATTATTTCTTGGAACTTTAAGATATCAATTAAAGGATTGGAAAGAAGCCCTGCAACAGACTGCGAGCTTTCTCTGTCATTAACTGGGTCTGTCTTGCTCTGTCCAGCTTCCATGCACATTTCCTAAAGCCTTCCTTTTCTTAGCCTACCATCCTCAAAACCTAACCCATCTTTTGCCTCATCTAATGTTTTTATGCCAACTGGTTCCTAGGCTTCCAGAAAACTTGGCATTTCTCACACTTATTCCAATTTCCTTGTAAATTAACAGATTCAAAAAAGAATTGTGCTTAAGGGCTCATCCCTGCAAAGACTCAAAAAATTGTAGTTATAATAGAAAAGAATGTCTTTTAGCAATATAAATTTGATTGCTTTCCTATTTACTTGTAGCTTGGAAACTGGCTATAAATAACCAACTATTTGCATTCTAACTACTGGATACATTTATAGTTAATGATAAAAATCAGATGCAACTCTGTATGTATAATAAAGAGTATTGAAAAATGTAATCACACATACTCTATGATATTTAACAAAAATTAAATCTCTTTGCAAAAACCACCACTATAAGATGCTCCATTCACAAAAGAAACTTGCCATTGACTACATTATCAGATAGTTTCAGAAGGCATGGTTGTTTCAGATTCATTAGCTTCATTATATGAAATGGAAAGAGGTAATTGTCTATCATGTAGACATACACAATAATGACACAAGTTTAAAGATGCTGTGATACTTGATATTTGTATCTAACTTGCAGAAATTGATGATCTGACTTGCAAAGGATAATCCAGGTCATTTCCACGTAAAGACAAATATCAGATATACATGTTTATTGGTTGAATGCCTATTTGGTCTGTAATAACATTGGGCAAAATTTGAAGTGTCGACATGCACAGTCGATTTGATTTTTGTCATATTTGTAGACTATCTTTATACAGATTACTTAAAAATGACAATATCTCCAGTATAGATATTGGCTGACGGCCTAAATTGTTATGAAAACCATGGCTTTGGGTTTCCATGGTTTAGGGTTTGTATAGCTTTTATATTTTTCAAGTTCTTATATTGTTGTTGTTCTGATACGTTTTATGAAAAACTTCACCCTCTCCAATTTCGCTATTGCAAGTGTTCTAATCACTACATAAGTAGTACGTATTTACATTTTACTTTTTGTTGTTCTAATCTACTCCAAGCTCCTTTGTAGCATATGGCAGGAACTGTGATGCATCGCGTCTCTTGTTTTATTTTATGATTATTTAACAATTGTTTTTTTATTGTTCACTATGAGAATTTTATTTGTAATATTTAAATAAATATTAAACAAAGGGAACCATCTGAAACTATAGATTAAGATAAGTCTACCATTAATATATTATTTACTACCTAACGAGACACAAACATTATCATCCACCTATAGTAATCAACTAAAAGACTAGGACCAAAGTTCTTACAAAGCTCTTTTATGGCTTGACAAACTCACATTGCAGCATAACACAAAATTATGAAGACTATTTTATTCATCTTGAATGATCGTAGCATGTATTTGTATTCAACCCTTCCTCAACTTCCTCACTACACTTCCAAACTATCCTTAGGTGTATCAAAACTCAAGGTTTCACTACATGCGCGTAGCTCTTGCCATCATTGTAATCCCATATCATCAATCAAAAAATGCTCCCCAAAAAAGAGTCCAAACATCAACCTTTTCCCTCCCTAGAAAATTTCTCATGTCACAACAAGTGCATCATGATCATTTATCAATTGCTTTAGTTTGCCCTAAGCAATGGCAATTTTGACCCTATAAGCACCTTTATCTACTTTCTCCCATCATCTGATAAGCAACACTAAACTGAAAACCTAGCCTTCATCCTTGTCTTCAAAGAATTCAAACATATATAGTCTTATCCCTAGAATCGCTCACTCCATAATGGAGTCACCACCCATTTTATCATCATAGTTGTCACATCGATCTCAAGCCCCCATGCTATAATCATGGAGATCATGTCCAAATAGACCCTCCATTTTTTGCTTCCTTTCCATGAATTGCTTCCTGCTAACATCAAACACAACTTCCACAATGACTTCATCTTTGACATTAATTAGCCCCATCAACCTTTCCCTTCATACAGGGTCTTTAAAACCTTTTTGTTACTTTTTAGTGTCCACCAAGAAAGTCACTTCCATTTCTCACTCAATAAATCTTCTCTACAACTTGAAACCACACACACTTTATTATTTTCACCAAGCCATAATGGCATCATTCACACTTCTCTTGTCTATTTAGAACCGCACATGGCTCACCTTTCCATATTTTTAAATAATACCCACATTAGGCTCATATAGAAAAGTGAATCCCACCCAATCTTTGTAGATTATATTGATTACACTACTTGTCATTTCACGCACTTGAAGTCAGGCTTGAAAGCTTAACATAAACATAAATCCCTTCCAAAGATCCTTTAATTTGTAATATATGATGACACCACTTACCATTTCTAAATCATTTCAAGATATGATCAAGGGAAGGAATCATTCAAGCAACAAGACACCCATGTCAAAAAAAACATAAGGTTTAAACATGTTAATAAGAATCTAAATGCAATAAACATAAGTCCTTTATTTTTATTTCATCTCTATATCAAATGTAAGAGCCCATTTTGATAACGTAGCAACCTCCATATTACTTGTCCTCCTCACATGGCTAATTTTGAACTCCTCAAAAAAAGTTAGCATCTCCCTTATAACATTTATAGCAATTTGTAAATGTCAAGCTTGTGTATTATCTTTCTGAATAGCTTGCACCATAATTTGAGAATACTTTCAAGATGATTTTTAATTGCATCTACCATATTATTTGTTCCTTATTCCAATTTTAGTGTTGCAAAGGTCAATGTATTTCCTGACCAATCATGCACAATAATCTCTTCTCACAAGGGCCTAGGATTACCTTTCACAACCCCGTGAAGATCAAGTTATATCCAACCAAACTCTAGTAGCTTTCATTTAACCTTATCCCTCCCTTTTCCTTGGATTGCATTTAAATTCTCATTATATCCAAATCTAACCTTGATCCCCAACCATTTTGTTTGGACATTTTACTATTTTTAGTATAGCGAGCACTTGGATATAAATGTGTTGTAGTGCTAGTACCTCCTCAATTGAATTATTAATTCTTACCTTGAATCTTTCTAAAGGCTCCATCTTATTTTGTAAATCATTTTATTACCTTCCTTCTATAGCTCACAAATCACAATTGAAGGGTTTGTTTGCCAAAATTTTGATAACATTAATCTTATTTGATCAATAGATCAACTTACAAAAGTCTCCTTAATTGTATATTGTTAGCGTGAATGTTGATGATACTACATTGGGGGAGTATCCTAAGCATTGAAGAGTATTGATATGTTGCATTCATGATTGTATTTGTCATTTATGTCAACATAGTAGTGATTTTGTTAAGACTGGAAGAATAGCAATCAGTAATCTTAGTATGCACAAAAGTTGAGGAAGTTTTAGATGATGTGTAGTGGAGGAC
Source organism: Cupressus sempervirens (assembly GCA_028749045.1). Classification (NCBI taxonomy): domain Eukaryota; kingdom Viridiplantae; phylum Streptophyta; class Pinopsida; order Cupressales; family Cupressaceae; genus Cupressus; species Cupressus sempervirens. The sequence goes on from CM053787.1 coordinate 201,513,001, forward strand.
ATGTTCCTAATTGTCCTGATGATGTGGTTTAAAGGACCAAGTCTGATTCGATGTTGCACAAAAGTTACACTTGTTTTACTCAAAGCAGTGCAACAATTTCTAATGTTTGCATTATATCTTTTAGCCAAGATGCAATAAAGGTGATGCATGGATAACAGTGATAGAGAAAAGTCGTGTGATGATGCCAGCATGTGTATGAGATGTGGTTTCACAAGTGTGAAGTTTTGTATAGACTATGAGTCAACAATGTTGTGAATTAATTAATTATCTTATTTTAATTAATTGGGAAAGCCTCAAGGCCGACTCAAGGAATTATTATGAAGATATGGTATAAAGGAAAGTTGTTTTCCTTATTTGGAAAGAGACTTGGATTTAGAGGATCTAGTGGAATGTGAAGTATTAGTGCATAGCTCAAGAAGGAGGATAATGCTTAATAAATGCATGTAAGTGATCCAAGGGATCATTTGATGTGCAATATGAGATCTGGTTACAAGATTTGAAGAAGCAAAAGTCTAGTTGACAAGACAGATATGGAGGGAGGAAGTACATTTTAGTTCTATTATTCTACAAGGAATAATATAAAGATCATTTAGATGGTGAGTTCTTTGATCTTAACCTTGAATTTGTTTGGGCAGTGGGTCTAGTTGTCTCCCACAACTCCTAACAAAGTTGGCACAACTCTTAACGGGGTTGGAATCTCCTAACAGGGATTCAAAGTCCCCTAATAGGGACTCATATGTACTGAATATTGTAACATACTCCTAATAAGGTGTATCCTCTAACAAAAAATATTTATATTAGTACATCATCTTATGGGTACCATCCCCATCAGGGTTTTCCCTCTGATCAAGGGTTTCCCTAGTTAACATATCTGGTGTTAATTGTGCATGAGTATCTTGTTGTGGTTTTAGTTTATATTACTCACATGGTTAAGTTTATTTAAGGTTAATGTTTGTGATGATAATTGTATAACTAATTCAACCCCCCCCCCCCCAGTTATATCATTGGACTATATATTCTAACAATTGGTATCAAAGTGTCAAGTCCTTAAAGATAAGACTTAACAAATTTAGGAGATCAATGGAAAATATGTTCAAGAAAGATAGTCTAAGATTTGATGGGGCCAACTATGATAGTTGGAAGGAAAAGATGAAGACTCATTTGTTATGCATGGGTCCAGGATATTGGTTTTTGACGAAAGCTAAGAAGGCAATTGTTGAAGAATCTAAGCTAGAAGAATGTAATGAGGGAGAAAGAGATTAGGTCATGTGTAACATGAGAGCCAAAGAAGCCCTACTATAATCTCTTCCAAAAAATGAATACAATCAAGTAAAGACATTTCAAACTTCTTATGAAATTTGGAAAGCATTAGAAGTTACTTTTGAAGGTGGTGATCATGCAAAAAGAATGAAATTAGAAAGTTGGATTTGTGCATTTCAAGATGCTGAGCTAATGGAAGATGAATCCATAAAAAATTATGTTGAAAGAATATCAGAAATTTTTGCAGGTATTTGATTTCTTGGTGGAACTAAATATGATGATGAGGCTATATGGAATATCTTGAAAAGTCTATCACCACCATTCAAGAAAATAGCTCAGATGAATAAGCTAGTAGTGCCCTACACCAAATATTTCACTAAGGAAACTTTGCTTGGAAGATTAGAATCTATAGAAGCAAAAATGAGACAGTCTAGAGAATCTATGTCAATCATGTAAATAGTCTCTCCAATGCTTAGGATAGTCCCCCAAAGGAATACCATCGACATTCATGATAACAATCTCCCCCTTTGGCATTGATGGCAACGTAGATGAAAATATCTAAGTTCCAAGAATACCAAATCAAACTCTGTTGTTGGTGTTCTCTTCTTTTCAAATCCTCTTCATCAATAAAATTTGAAACTTGCAGGAACACTACTCTATCTATGCTTTCTCATTCTTAGGATTGACATCATTTGTTCACACTCTAGTTCTTAGGAACAAGTCTCCATCAGTTTTCACACTTCTCCGCCATTCAACGTTTCTCTCCATTTTCATCAATTACTTTCAATAGTTTTTCTCTCTCATTGTTACAACACTTCTCCCCCATATACAGATTTCCCATATACTACCATAAGATGACATACATCTCTCACATACTACCAAAAGATGTTTTTCATGTATACTTCTCCCCCATTGACATCAATCACAAAGGATTCATTGTTTCAATATCATCTGCTCAAAGGCTTTAATAAGCTCAAGTGTCTAAAGATTCTATTTTATAATAACTACCAAGAGTCCTTGATGACTCTATTCATCACAAATACTCCCCCATATAGGAAGTCCATAAGTATTCAGTTCAGATAAATGATAGTGCTCTATAATACTAGATTGATGCATTCTCTGCATTATTTATTCAGAAGTAGGTAGGGGCATAACCCTAAGCATACCTCAAAAATAATCAAATGTATCATTAGGCTAAGGCTTCATAAATATATTTTCAATCTTCTTTTTTGTACTCACATACTCTAATATGATATCTTTCTTTGTAAGTTTTTCTGTCAAAACATGATGCTTAATAGATATATGCTTAGTCTTAGAATGCAACACGAGATGCTTAGACATACTCACTCTACTTATGTTGTCACAATGTATGATAACTGGCTATGAGAATTCTATCCCAATGTCCTTTAGCATCTACTTCATCCACATGATCTTATTACAATTATTTGTTGCTGCTACATACTCTGCTTTTGTTGTACTCTGTGAAAGACAATCCTATTTCTTTCTCAATCAAGAAACTAATCCTCCCCCAAGGAAAAATGCTCCACCATTGGTGCTATTTCTATCAGCCATTTTGCTTTCCCAATCTGCATCAGTATATGCACACAAACTAAAATCACTTGATCTGTCATACCATAATCCAAAATCAAGTGTACCCTTCAAGTATCTGATTATTCTCTTTACTGTTGCATAATGTGATTCCTTAGGATCAACTTGAAATCTTTCTACTATCCCAACTAATTTTTCTATATTTGGTCTAGTGTGAGTCAACTATTGCAAACCTCCAATCATAGATCCATAATTCTTTTGCTCAATTGTAGGTGTCTCATCTTTGCTAGATAACTTGTGACCAGTTATCATAGGTGTACCAACAAGATTACAACTTTCCAAGCCAAAACTTTTCAATAAGTCTTTCAAATACTTAGCTTGTGATAAGATAATACAATCACTATTATATACAATCTGTAGACCCTAGAAAAAAATCATCTCAGCAACCATACTCATCTCAAATTCATTCTTCATTTCATCAGAAGTTTTATCACTTGCTTCATCATTTCCTCCAAAGATTATATCATCAACAAATATCACAGTGATCAATAATCCATTCTCAATTTCTTTCATATACAATATCTATCTATCATACCTTTAGCAAATCCTAATTTTGTCAAATACTTGGCCAATCTTGTGTACTAGGTTCTAGGTGCTTACTTTAGACCATATAATGCTTTCTTCAATCTGCATACCATGTCTTTTTCTCCTATCAACAAAAATCCTTTGCGCTGCTCAATGTAGACCTCTTCTTCAAGTTCTTCATTTAGGAGTGTTGACTTTACATCCATCTGATACACTTTAAACTTCTTACTTGCTGCATAAGCCAAGAACATTCTTACTACTTCAAGTCGAGCAATAGGGGCAAATGTTTCTCATAATCTATGCCTTCTTGCTGTGAATATCCTTTACATACCAATCTGCTTTATTTCTCACAACCTCACCTTGTTCATTCATCTTATTTCTAAATACCCATTTAGTGCCTATAACATTCTTGTCTTTAGGTCTATGAACCAATTCTCATGTCTCATTTTTCACATTTTGATCTAGTTCTTCCTTCATTTCTTGATGATTATATTTGCACGCCTCATCTACACTCTTTGGTTCAACTTGAGAAATCAAACACAATTCTTCATGTACTTTTTTTCTTGTCATAACTCCTTTGTCTTTGCTTCTAATAATCTGATTAGTAGACTGATTCTTTATCAAATTCCTATTCAGTGTAGGTGTTGTTTCAACTCTTACTTCTTCTCTAGGTTTAGATCTTGGTTCTTCTCTTTGTTCAAAAATTTGAACATCATTCTACAAATCATTGTTAGTCTCAAAAAAAACATTTTCTATAACAAGTTTGGGATTATCTTCTTCTTCATCAATAATAGTTACTAAAGTTGTTTCTTCCATCACTTCCTCTTTCTCAACCAATTCAAGCTCATTATCTTTATCATCACTATCATTCAAGAATATTTCCATGCTTGCTTTAAATTATTCATCATCATTAGAAAAAAAATCCTTTCTAATTTTCCTTACTTTCTTAAGATATTTGGATGAAAAATGACCAAATTCTTTATAGGTCCAACAAACGAAGAAGAAAAAAATTCATACCTTTTGGCTCTATTTTCATAAGTAGGTGAATTCCTTCTTTGATCTTTTTGTCTTCTTTGGATCTAGATCTATCTTCATTTGTGCTTTTACTCTTTTGTATGCAACAAAAATGTTTTGGATCTAAAAACTCAATCCTTTATTTTGTAGATAATTCTAATATCTCACAAAGGAACTACATCTTTTGAATATCAAAAGTGACTCCATTAGACTTCAGACTTCCTTTTCTAAAGTGATCTGCCATTGATCTCCTTTAGTTGTTAAGCTTTTCCTTCAATGACCTGATGCTCTGATACTAATTGTTAGAAAGTAAAGTCCACCAAGATAACTAGGGTGGGGGGGCAATCAACTATCCAGCTATTAAAACACTTATCAACCTTATTAATCCTTAACCATTTGAACAATATAATTAGTAACCATAAGAAGATATACATACTCAATAACACTAGATATGTTAACTATGGAAACCCTTGATTCAAGGGAAAACCTTGATGACTATGGAACCCACAAAATGACGTATTGATATAAAAGTTCCTTGTAAGAGAATGGACTATGTTAGGAGCCAATTAAATATATTTAGTACATATTAGTCCTTGTTAGGAGACTTTGAATCCCTGTTAGGAGATTCCAACCCTATTAGGAGTTGTGCCAACCCTGTTAGGAGTTGTAGAAGGTAGATGGACCCAATGTCCAAATAACTTCAGGGGAAAGACCACCGAACTCATTGTCTAACTGGTCTCTATATTATTCCTTGTAGAATAAATAGAAATAAATTAACCTCGGCTTCATTTCTGTCCTCTTGATTAGACCAAACCTCTTTTGATCTCAATACCATATCACTAACTTTGCATCATAGAATCCCTTATCGCTTACATGCATTTACCAAATACTCTTCTTTTTCTTGCTTACATCAACCTCAATCACACTTGAATACATACATCAGAACAAGGAAAATGACCTTCCTTATATCATGTCCTCAAAATAATTCCTTGATTCGGCCTTGAGACTTTCCCAATTAATTATAATAAGATCTCATTAAGATATTTCATCTTTTCACGATTACAATTTATTGTTGGCTCACAATCTTTACAAATTCTCACACATGCAAAATTTGACCTTGCGTACTTGCTAACATCTGTCATGTCCCCTATTCAAATAATTATTAAAAAAAAAAAAAAAAAAAAACTTTGTTAAGGCAGGCAGACTCCAAAAAGGTGAAATTTCAGAAAAAGGGGTTAATCTTTGGAAAGCAATGAACTAATAAATAAAAATTATTATTAAATTATATTTTATTAACCCCTCTTGGACGTGAGTTAGGGTTATGCCCTCTTTAAAAGGGGTTTGGAGGCATTTTGGGCTCATTCTACATCTTGATTCTTGCTAATTTTCTTGTTGTTCTTCAGAGGCTGCCAAACCTGTGGAGAAGGAGACCCAAGAATGGGAGTTTGCAAGTTTCTAGGAAGGCTAAGGATGGGAGTTTGAAGCCATTCCATGAGCATGCTCATACAGAGTTTGCCTTTGTGCTGAATAGTGCCGATTTGGGTGTTTTCGGGGTTGTTTTTGGTTTGAGTTTGGGTTTTCAGTTGAGTGTTTCATATCAGTTTGGTTTGCTGCTGTATTTCAGACTTTATGATGTTAAAATATAGCTAAATATATGTATTGGGTCGTGATTAAACTTTTGAGATAATTTATGAGTGTTTTGTGGTGTTTTCGGGCATTTTTGTGTTAATTTCGGAAGCCCGATTGAGCATAGTTTTGCCCTACATTTGTGAGCTGTTGTGTAAAGGCTATACAAATCTGGAAATGTCATTTTGTAGGATGTGATGCTGCTGAAATTTTTGTAAAAATGTCCATTTTCAGATTTATTAATAATTTGTGAAGTTGTGAAGTTTTTGGCTCTAATTTGGACATACCCGATTTGGGTTTTTATTGGGAAATTGGCAGATCTTTATAATATTGGTTGTTTGATTTTAAAGTTCTGATTTGAGGCTGAAAATATCATTAAAAAATCAGTAATGGGACATTACAGTGGTATCAGAGCCGTGATCTTTCTAGCCTGAGGGTTTGTAGAAGTTGCATGTCAGTTTTAACAACTACCCAGATCTTGCATGTCAAGTTTTGATAACTATCCAAATCTTGCATGTCATATTTTATGATTGCATGCAACTAAGTGAAAGAGAAAAAAGATATTTGCAGCGAGAAAAGAATAAAAAAATTTTGATCAAACCCCCAGTTGAAAGCAAAAGTACAAAATCCAAGGAAGAAAAAAGTATGGCTGATCCAGATGAGATGGCAAAGAAATTCTTCCAAGACATCCAAAATACTCAGAAGAAAACAGTGGATGGTTTGGCGGAAACTAGAGAGGCTTTGCGAATATTGACAGAAAAATTACAAGGAATTGCATCTATTAATGAAAAAGGGAGCACTTTAGAGGAGCCAAGAAATGGGAGATCCACACCATCTAAATCAACCAAATCTATTTTCTTGCCTGCAGATGAGCCACCAGTACCAAATCCAGCCATTAATCCAGTGGAAGAGGTTACAGGTAATTTGATTACATTAAGAGCTACTTACAATGGCTTAGATGATGACTTTCGTAGTTCAGTTCCTTTTAGAGAATATGTGGATATGATGAACGCTTTGATGCCCAAGAAAGAGAACAGGAGGGAGCATGACACAAGTGGAAGAGAGCTCAAAAATAAAATAAGCAAGTTTACAGCACCTACTTTTGATGGAACAAATTAAATTTCAGCTAGAGCATGGCTACAAAAATTACAAACTTTCTTCACACTTAACCCCATGAAAGAGAGTGATGCTATTCAATTTGCAAGTCTACACTTGGAAGATGCAGCCTATGATTGGTGGTATCATGGAATGACTACTCAAGGTCACGATCAGGTAACTACATTTGAAGATTTCAGTCAAAGGGTGATAGATATATTTGACCTCAAGGATGATGAAGAGTACTTTAAAGAATTGTCAAAGTTGAAGCAAACCAAATCAGTTAATGAGTATATAGAAGAATTTCAAAAAGTGGCTGTTATGGTACCTGATATGAGTGAAAAGAGGATCGTTTATCTTTTTCTTGATGGTTTAGAAGATTCTGTTAAGGGTTTGGTTAAGGCTTTCTCACCCTCAACCTTACAGGAAGCTATAAAAAGAAGCTTGCAACTTGAAACTTGCGTGCCTATGAAATCAATCACTAATCAAAAACCCCCAAATCTTTGGCAACACAAGGGAAATTTTCAGAAAAAGACTTACCGAACATTACCACCAAAAGATGTGACAAATGTGGCAAAAAAAAAGGTAGATGAAGAGACTAGGAGTGAATTACGAAGGAAAAAGCTTTGTTTTACTTGTAGAGAACCATGGGTTCCAGGACACAGATGTTTGGGGAAAGGTCAAGTGCACTATATTGAAGTTGCTTCAGAATCTGATTCAGATGAGCATGAGGAATTTCATGATACTAAGGAGGAGGTAGAAGAAGAGAAAGTAAAAAAAATCAGCAAGGATGGCACTTTAGCAGCATTATCAGGAGTCCCAAGATACCATCCCTTCCGAATTCAAGGGGTACTAGCAGGGCAAAGGTTGACTGTTCTTCTTGATAGTGGGGCAACTCACAATTTTATTGATGAGGGATTTGTCATGAAAAGAGGGCTTAAAGCAGAAGATTTTGAGGGATTCAATGTTACTGTAGCTGATGGATTCACTATGCCTTGCACACGGGTGGTGAAACAACTCAAGATGACCTTAGGAGATTATGAGTTATGTGATGACTTCTATGTGGTTGGTATTGGGGAGACAGATCTTGTATTGGGTGTTCAATGGTTGCACTCTATCGGAGGCTATTACATGAACCATCAAACAATGGAGTTTAAATTTCATTCCAATGGGAAAGAAGTCATATTGAGAGGGTTATCTAATGGAGCACCTAAGGTGGTCTCTGCAAAGAGGATGGAGAGGACTTTTCAAAGAGGACAAGTAACATGGGCAGCAGGAGTCATAATCCAACCAACAAGCTCTCCAAAGAATCAAGGTAATTTCCATTTTGAAATTCAAAATATTCTTGATAAGCATAGTATAGTTTTCAATGATTTGCCTCCAGGATTACCACCAGATAGAGGTTTTGAGCATGTTATAGAGTTAGAACAGGGTGCCAAACCAGTTATAACAACCCCATACCGCCATCCAAGAGGTTATAAGGAAGAAATTGAAAAAACTATTAAAGAACTCCTGGACATGGGATTCATAAGGCCTAGCTCTAGTCCATTTGCATCATCTGTGGTACTTGTCAAGAAAAAGGATGGTACAATGAGAATGTGTATAGACTACAGGGCTCTAAACAAGAAGACCATAAAAAATAGGTATCCCATACGACGCATAGATGAACTCATTGATGAGTTACATGGTGCTGTATACTTCTCAAAAATTGACTTAAGATCAGGCTACCATCAAATCCGAATGAGGAGTGAAGATGTGGAAAAGACTGCTTTCAGATGTCACTATGGGCACTTTGAATTTCTTGTTATGCCATTTGGACTCACTAATGCACCTGCAACATTCCAATCTTGTACGAATAAGGTATTCAGTCAGCATCTTCGAAAATTTGTTTTGGTATTTTTTGATGATATCTTGATATACAGTAAAACATGGGAAGAGCATCTAAAGCACATAGACACTGTTTTGGGAATCTTGGAGCAGCAATCCTTCTATGCTAAGCTATCTAAATGTGAGTTTGGTTTGACAGAGATCCTATATTTGGGACATATTATAAGCTCTAAAGGAGTACAGGTTGATCAACAAAAAATCCAGGCAATTTTGGATTGGCCTCCACCCACTAATCTTACACAGTTGAGAGGTTTCTTCGGGTTGTGTAGCTACTATAGGAGATTTTCCAAGGGATTTTCTCAGCTTGCTGCCCCCTTGACTGATTTGACAAAGAAAGGAGCTTTTGTTTGGACAGAAGAGGCACAAAAAACATTTGATAAGCTTAAGGAGGTAATGAGTTCATGCCCTGTGCTTGCAATTCCAGATTTCTCTTTACCTTTTGTTGTTGAATGTGATGCTTTGGGAGAAGGTATAGGGGCTGTCCTAACTCAAAGGGGACATCCAATAGCATTTGAGAGTCGAAAATTAAATCAATCAGAGAAAGGGTACTCCATCTATGATAAGGAAATGTTGGCAATCATGCATGCACTTCATAAGTTTAGACAATATTTGGTATGTGGGAGATTCATTGTAAAGACAGACCATAATAGCCTCAGGTTCTTCTTGAACCAAAGGGATTTGAATGATCGTCAACAAAAATGGGTAAGCAAATTGCAAGCTTATGATTTTGATATTGAATACATGAAAGGAAAGAATAATGTGGTTGCTGATGCTCTCTCAAGAAAGCCCACTTTGTGTTCCTTATCATCTATCTCTGCTGATTGGAAAGTCTCCATAATTTTAGAGTATGCCAAAGATTCATTTGCCACCAATATTTTGGATAAGTTAGTGGATGATAACAGGTACAAGGTTGTTGATGAATTGATTTATTACAAGAACAGGATCTTCTTAGTGCCAGGGTCAAAAACTAAGGAGAGGATATTGAGGGCCTTTCATGACACACCTTTGGCTGGTCACCAGGGATACTTCAAGACATACAGGCAAATTCGAGAGCGGTTTTCATGGAAGGGTATGAAGGAGGATGTCCTTAAACACATTAAGGAATGTATGGTATGCCAACAAAGCAAGAGTGAGCAAAATTTTCCTGCAGGGTTGTTGCAGCCACTTCCTATTCCCGAACAAAAATGGGAAAGTATTTCCATGGATTTCATCACTGGGTTGCCCAAGGTTCAAGGTAAGGATTGCATATATGTGGTGGTAGATAGACTAACTAAGTATGCACATTTCTTTCCTATCACATCTGATTTCAAGGCATCACAAGTGGCCGAATTGTTCTTCAAGGAAATTTTTAGATTACATGGTTTGCCTAGAAACATTGTTAGTGACCGGGACAGTAGATTCCTCAGCTCTTTTTGGAAGGAGCTCTTTCATTTGGTAGGAACTGAACTCACTCCCAGTACTAGCTATCACCCTCAAACAGATGGACAAACAGAGATAGTTAATAAATGGATAGAAGGATATTTGAGGAACTATGTTTCAAATCAACAACATGCTTGGGTGAAATGGTTACACCTAGGGGAGTATTGTTACAATACATCTCATCACATGTCTATTGGTATGCCTCCTTTTCGTGCTCTTTATGGTTATGATGCCCTTTCCTTTGTTGATCTAATACTTTCCGATAGCAGAGTACCTACAGCAAGTGATTTCATCAAGCAAAGCCAAGACATAATAAGGTCCCTCAAGGATAATCTACAACATGCACAAAACCAACAAAAGATATATGCTGACAGGAAAAGGATTGAAAGATCTTTTGAGGTGGGAGATTTGGTATTTGTTAGGTTGCAGCCATATAAGCAAAGCACCTTGAAGAGAAGTGGGGCAGAGAAACTCAAGCCAAGGTTCTATGGGCCTTATAAAATCATCAAGAAGGTAGGAGATGTAGCTTATGAATTGGAGCTCCCACCAAACAGCAAAATACATAATATTTTTCATGTATCTTGCTTAAAGAAGGTTCTAGGCCAGCAAACCATAGTATCTACAGAATTACCACCTCTTGATGATGGAGGGAAATTAGTTTTGATACCAGAAGAGATTTTGGATACAAGAGAGAAAAGGTTGAGAAATAGGAGCATCATAGAGCATTTGGTCAAATGGAAAGGATTACCACTAGAGGATGCAACTTGGGAAGGAGCACATATTCTTGAGAATTCCAACCTTCATTGCTTGAGGACAAGAAATATTTGGGAGGGGAGGACTTTTCATGTCCCCTATTCAAATAATTAAAAAAATAAAAAAATAAAAAATAAACTTTGTTAAGGCAGGCAGACTCCAAAAAGGTGGAATTTCGGAAAAAGGGGCTAATCTTTGGAAAGCAATGGACTAATAAATAAAAATTATTATTAAATTATATTTTATTAACCCCTCTTGGACATGAGTTAGGGTTATGCCCTCTTTAAAAGGAGTTTGGAGGCATTTTGGGCTCATTCTACATCTTGATTCTTGCTAATTTTCTTGTTGTTCTTCAGAGGCTGCCAAACCTGTGGAGAAGGAGACCCAAGAACGGGAGTTTGCAGGTTTTCAGGAAGGCTAAGGATGGGAGTTTGAAGCCATTCCATGAGCATGCTCATACAGAGTTTGCCTTTGTGCTGAATAGTGCCGATTTGGGTGTTTTCGGGGTTGTTTTTGGTTTGAGTTTGGGTTTTCAGTTGAGTGTTTCATATCAGTTTGGTTTGCTGCTGTATTTCAGATTTTATGATGTTAAAATAGAGCTGAATATATGTATTGGGTCGTGATTAAACTTCTGAGATAATTTATGAGTGTTTTGTGGTGTTTCCGAGCATTTTTGTGTTAATTTCGGGAGCTCGATTGAGCATAGTTTTGCCCTACATTTGTGAGCTGTTGTGTAAAGGCTATACAAATCTGGAAATTTCATTTTGTAGGCTGTTATGCTACTTAAATTTTTGTAAAAATGTCCATTTTCAGATTTATTAATAATTTGTGAAGTTGTGAAGTTTTTGGCACTAATTTGGACATACCCGATTTGGGTTTTATTGGGAAATTGGCAGATCTTTGTAATATTGGTTGTTTGATTTTAAAGTTCTGATTTTAGGCTGGAAATATCATAAAAAAATCAGTAATGGGACATTACAACATCATCACCAAGCTATCTATTGTCACTGTCTAATTGTTCTTATTATGATTCTATCCAATTTAAGACATACAAATCAATTGTCATAAACCACTTATTAGGTACTTTGTCTGCTCATTGTCTTTTGTATTTCATGTATAACTTCTACATGTCTTTGACTCTTTGCATGTGCACTTTTCTACGTCATCAGGACATAATGTAGATACATTCTTAACTATGCTTCACCTGATTATCAACACACATTTCATACAACCTTGTTCTTTGTCTGCTACTCTACCGGTCTTCATAAAAATAATACTATGTTGACATCAATGACAAACACAATCATGAATGCAACATGTCAATCATGTAAATAGTCTATCCAATGCTTAGGATAGTTCCCCGATGGAATACCATCAACATTCATGCTAACATATGCATACTCATACTAATACAATTCCAGTCACAATTCCCTCAAAACAAAACCCTCATATTACTCAAAAGACTCCAGTTGTTAGTGGTTGTGGGGCAAGATTAGGAAGGAGTGATCTCATTGGTAATCCTCAAAATGCAATTATTACAACCTAAAGCATTAGTGAATACAAGTACAATATCACAAGTTCTCTTTCTACTTTCAAACATCATATTGTTTCGATAGACCTATATTTTGAATTTAATAATTTTGTAACATATTTTGAAGAAACCAAAAAAATAACAAGGCATTCAAGAAGGATGTACTTGATGTGGCCCATTCTAAAGAACTTGCATCGAGTAGGATATTTTCAACATATAACCCAAATAAAGAAATGATGGAGTTCATGATTGTTTCACCCTCACAAATAGATAATAATCCACCAAAGAGTGAGATAAATACACCATATTTTTATGTTAGCACCCTATCAATGCATTTATCCAAAGTAAAAAGTGCGGAAAAAGTTAGTGTAGAAGAAAAATACTAACTTTGTGGTCTAAAATTCACTATTTAATATGGAGAGAGATTAAAAAGGGTAGGAGAATGCAATTGAAAAGTTAAAAGAAAACCTGAAAAATGCAAAGGGAAAGGAGAAAGCCACAGATAATAGGTGCAAAGAAATAGAGAAAAGGATAACAAGTATTTCCTCTCAAGAAGGAACTACAAAACTAGGAAATATGGAGGCAGAAATGAAAATTTTGAATGAACAATTGGAAGAAAACAACAAAAAGCTAAGTGATGTAAATGTGGAGAGAGAAGAAGAAAGCAAGAAGTTGAAGGATAATTGGGAAAAAGTAATAAAATACTTAGGGATATTCTGAATCATGTTAATGTGGATGCATATGTAAAATTCAAAGAACTCAGGGACAAATTTCAAGAAACCAATAAACTACTTAAGGATGAAAGAGCATTTGTAGTAGATATTTTCAAAAAGATGGAGTCTAGTGGACATACAATCAGTAACTTAAATAAGGAATTGGATAATGAGAGGGGGGGAAACAAAATAATGGGAAGAGAAAGTAGAGGAAATAAAGAAATAAAGTAAAAATTAGTTTTTAAAAATGGTGTAAGGGATACAGAAGGCAAAGAAAATAGTCATAACCTACAAAAACAATTTGATTGAGTCTAATGACAAAATTAAAAATCTAGTCAAGCAAATTAAAGAAAAAATGTGGAGGGAAATTAACGAAAATGCTAATAGGTTGTGTGATTGGTTTGAATTGTATCACACCATTCGAGTTGTTTGTGGGAGTATCAAAGAGAAATTTGAGAAAAACAAAGACCTTTTTAAGCTCGAGAAGACTAAAAGACAAATTATACACATAATCAACACAAATAGTGACAAGTATTTGGCCAAAAATGGAATTCATGACCACGTTAGTGCATTAATAAAGTCATCATCTGTCATTCAAAAATGCTAGAGGAAGGAGAGGACTATATGAACTCATTTGGGAGAAAGTTAACCAAGATGGATGACAAAGAAAAATTAATTATAAGTCCCAGTTTGCCTAATCCTTTCCCTATTAAGTCATCAATGAAATTTGTTGCAAGGGAAGCTTACCAAAAAGAGTTGGAGTTTAAAATGATGTTTGAAGTAGTTAAGTTTTGTCAGGATACAACTCCTAAAGGCATTTTGAATTGCATCAAACTATTGGCAAATTTGAATGCACTATTGGATGTAACATTTCTTTCAAGTAAATCTTCCAAATATGGATGTTTGACAAAGTTGTAGATCATCTACTATAACATTAAAAAAATTCAAACTCCAAACAAAACAAAATTTGATATCCTAAAAAAGTTGACCAAATATTCAATCATCTCATAAGACATCAATGAAACTATGTGAAACTTGGAAAGTGATTTTAATAACCTTTGTAGTGTTTACTTTATTTATATTTCTAATGGTTTGGTATGAGTTTAAAGTTTGAACTTTGTTTCTAGAACATGATAAACACAACAGAATCCAAAAGCTATTTTGTTGAATAGGCTTATCAAATGCAAAGGCAAAAATATTTTTGATACTGAATTTGATGCTACTCTAAGACTCTTCCCATGAGACAAAATGACCTGAAGCTGTTGTTTCTCCCTTATTTCTATATTTCTATAGAAGGGAATTCAAGGTCATTTTCTAAATGTAATGATTGTAAAGTTACTACTTGACACTCATTATTATGAAACTAGGCATTTAAATTTAACTTTGGCAACATGATTTCATTGAATTGTATCAATTATCATATGTAAATAAAGTAATGATAATGAATATGAATTTTATCATTTGAATTACTATATGTTCATAAAAATCATCAAGGATTGTACCATAACAATGTATCTTATGAGCATAATAATGCAAAAAAAATAAATAATAATGGTAAAATTTGAATGAATCATGATTGATGACATCATTTAACATAGAATGTACATGTTTGTTTGATATTAGACTTTTAGAAAATGATATAACTCATTATGCATGATAGATGAATCATGATGAGATTTGGAGAATACTATCTAAAATCTAGAATGCAGATTGTAGTAGTTACTAAAAGTAATAAATTTAGAGTTGACACATCATACCATAACTATTAGAGTTGCCAAAAAATTTCATCCTCTAAATCTTCATATTTCTCGCCATCAATTTAAAATAATCCCTCATTATGATCCATGTTTTCTCCAGTCTGCATACCTTCGCTTGTTCAATCTTCAGCTTCAACATCAATGCTACCAATACTAGTACCACTACTTGAGTTGGTGATCTCATTATTTGAAAAACCTCTTGTTTGACATTTCTTTCTCCATAATTTTAGTGCCCTCTCATAAGGAAAATTATTGACTTCATATCTGGATGTATACAACCTTATGAGATTTTCCAAATTCTTGTCTAGTTTATTTCTTACTTTTGACTCTAGGAACCCCAAAGCACTAAAAAATCTCTCATCCTCCATAGACCCCAATATCATGGTCAAACATAATTCAGCAAGCTTGAAAGTTTTAAATATTGAATCCTACAACACTTCACTCTGAGGTAGATTTATATGAAGATTGGTTACCGATCCTTCTTCTCTAGGGTTCCACATAAGATCATATTGTTCCTTCATTGTAATGGAAAAATGACATGAATTCTCTCTTAAGAAAGATTCATCTAAAAATCCATTTCAAGTTACCCCATTGATTTATTTGGTTTTGCAAAACTTATCTATCAAAACAAATAACTTATCTCTAAAATATTTAGGATTTTTTAAACTCCAATAATGGGGGAAACACAATAGACATTGATTCAAGTAATTTGTGTCGAGGAAATATTTCTCTAATTTATGAGGAAATATTACAAGAAATTTCCTTCACATAATCCATTATAGACTCAACAATCTATTCAAACACTTCCTTTGTAATAGTAAATTTTGGTTGCATGGGTTTATTTCCTTTTCTTGTGGACACATGCCTTGCATAGTAGTGCATTGGTATCTCAACACCCAGTATGTAGTGCTTCTCCCATTTGAATTCTGTAAGTCATCCTGATGGATGCAACCTGGTTGATCTTTTGTTGTGATGGATCATGTTTGGGACCATGAGTGGTCTACACCATTGAGGTGATTGGGTTTATGTTTCGTATTAGTTGCTTGATTATGCTTATGGTTGATTTATGAGATTATGATATGATTTATGGTTCACTAAGGTTTGTGCTAGTGGTTACTAGGATCGATGTGGTATCATGAGGTTGTTACATGATTACCTTGAGATGTGTGCAAAGATTGCACTGTGTTCTTTTACCATACTACATTGGATTGGGTTCCTATAGTAGTGGTTAGTCATGTTTATGACAGTGTTTTAAGTTCCTCCTTGTTGTTATTTTTAAAAAACTATTATTAAATGCTTAATAATTAGAATGGATTGTCCTTTTGGGTTCATTGATTATGAGCTTCGAATATTTACGTTGCTATATTTTGATCCAAGAGATATTTGTTTCTTATGTTATGCTTTACTTTTGAGGTGACCTGAGGGTTGAATGTCATACTTTGATTTCAATTTCATAGATGTTAGACTACTATGTTTTTTAGTTGATCATATTGGCATGACAATGCCATTTTGAGATGACAGTGTGTTTTATAATGATATCTAGTTATCCGGTAATTGGGCATATCACTAATAATGTTATGTGATGGATTTAATGCTATGGCTATTTACTTTACTTCTACGTTGTTATGCTTTATGCGAACGTGAGTGATGTAAATAGATTATTTTAATATAATTAAATAAATAGTTAAATTAGGTGATTTAATGCATTTATTGCTTTGGCTATGTTATTATATGCAATTGCACTTAATCATGTTGTTTAGTGTGCAAGATTTATATCCTCGACAGTGGCACATGGAGTTAGTGATTCGGCCGTTCATACTTTACCAATGTTGTCCCTATATGGTTGATGTATCCTTAGTTTAATTATTTAATTAAACCTTTTGGTGATTATTAAATCCAAACTCATTTGCATTATGTGATTAGACTAGTGAGTGTGTTTGTGCATTTAGAGGTTCGCTTTGTCACAAAAGTTGTTAAGGAAATTTATGTGTTAAACCCTGAATTGACCCAAATGAAAATAGGTTATTCATTTTGAGTGATTTTATACCTGTTGTTATGGTTTCTTTTGGACCTTTGTTCTTTTTTTGTGGACATTAGGATTCGTGTAGAATCTATACTCCCACATTGAGGCCAATTGAGTGAGTTCATGATGTTGGGTCTTGTTGCATCATTGGGATTCATGTAGAATCCATTCTCTCAGATTGAGACTAGTTGAGTGATTTCATGATATATGGTTTTATTGGCTTTGGGATTCATGTAGAATCTATTCTCTCGTGTTGCTTTCAATTGGGTGTTATCTTTTGCATTGTGTTCTCATCCAATCTTTATTTTACGATCTTCGTGATGGTGGTGTACCACACATGAGTATGTGCATGTACATTTTTTGGGTGACTTGTAAGGCTCGATCTTCGATGGTACTTCCAAAAGTTATGATCATTGGGGTTGGGATGGGAGTATGCATGCCCACAGGCACTTTTCATAGGATGAGCATGCGTAGGGTAGGGTAGCATATGGAGGGGGCTCCTATCTTGTAGCCTAGCGATCATGATGCCACAGGTATGGCAGAGGGAGTTTTAAATGAGTGATAAATAAATAAAATGTGTGTGTGGTAATAAAATTTAAATTAATAAAATGTATGTGTCGAGCCTTTCCATTGAGAGATGTTGTATTTGCATGATCTAAGATTGGGCTTGTCGATGCCAAGTGACTTTCCATGATGTCAGCCCCTACTTAGTAGCCTATTGAGTGTTTGACCAGGACCTTTACTCCTCGCATTGTCTTAGGTTCTTGGTTACAACCATCATACTGTCTAGCGTGCGTGTTAGCCATGGTTGTTGTTTTTGGTGTGTTTGTGGTTGGATCATTATCTCCATCAGCATGACAAGTGTGGACCTATGGGTGCCACATGGTTGGGAGGAATAGCTACCCATACCATTGCTAGGGACCGATGTATAGAGACAATCTTTTATCGTAGTGCAACTATTGTTGGATGTTGTCACTTAATGCTTCAAGTTCATGAGTATGCTTTCTTGTGATTTATGCTTTCATTGGAATGCTTGGATATCATGTTTAGATGATGTTAGTTTATTTGATGCATTCCCATATTATGATGTTTAGCATATGACTAGATGATGTGATTTGTTGTATTGGATTATCTTATATTTTTCTACTAGCATGTTAGATTTCCTTATTATGGTGATTAGCATGTGATAGGTGATGTTATCTACTTGTAGGATTATCTTATGCTTTTCTACTAGCATGTTAGATTTCCTTATGCTTATATTGTAGTATGTTTTAGTAGTGACATCCCTATTATGATAGTATTGACGATCTGATCGGTGGCTTGGGATGTTATGTGCAAGGGATGGCTAGGACCCACGATGGTCTTATGATGTTATTGATAGTTGGGAGGAACCGTGTACTTAGTTAGTTGTTTTATACATTGTGTTGTTGCTTATGTTCATTGCAATGTTACTTTTAGTACATTCTATTATTTCTATGATTTAGATGGATAGATGTTCCTCTTTCTTGTTCCTTAGCATATTGTTGATTATGCACTTGAGTGTTTGCTCCTCGATCTATGTGGATTTGGTACTCCCTAGTGTGGAGTTTTTTTTTTTTTTTTTTTCGTTTTATTCCTCATTTTGACCCTTAGAGTAGTTTTCTTGCTTTCTTGGGCAACCATGTGTCAGCATGGTGCAATACAATAAAGTTTCGCATGCCCATTGGAGTTCTATATGTGTTCCCTAATTGTGTCACATGGCTCTTAGAGTTTTGTCGTGTGATACTTTCCAATATCGCACCCCCTTTGAAGAAGTATTGTATGATACTTGTATGGTATCATACATAGTTAAGAGATGTGTCACCCAATCCCTGAAAGTGTCACCCTCTTTCTTGAGAAATATCGCATGATACTATAAAGTATCGCCCAGTGCTAATTTGAAGTATTGCCTGGCTTTTGCAAAAACCTATGCGGGCAGACAACATGCACTTTTTGGTAGGACCTAGACTTTTCGGGAAGCATTTTGGGTACCCTCTTAGGTGTTCTTCAATCCTTTGGAGTTGCATTTTGAATTCATAATGTTCTAATTTAGATTTAGTTATGTGTCTCTTGTTGTTAGTCATTTTGTTTGGTAGTGGCATTTGGAAATTCATTGGTTGCTCGGATTGTTGGTGAAGTCTTCCATTGCGATCTATGTGATTCATGTATGATGTTGACATGTGCATTCATACTTGTAATTTTTTTTTAATCTTGGCTTGTATTTCATCCTTGTTCCAAGGATCTCCAGGGGGGGCATTACATAGTATATTGGCACATAACTCCCCTTTTGCATCAATCTTTAAAAATTTATTAGGATTATCCAAATCTATGATTCTTGTCCACCCTAAAAGTTTTTCATCAATGGAAAATGAATCTAGATTTCCATAGAGATTATCGAGCACTACACATGTCATTTGACACATCGTATTATATTCTGCAATGGACATAAATCTTTGTTGTATCTTCTTCATTATATTTATCATTTCCTTTAGCATGGGGAGAATGTGTTGGAAATCTGATTGAAAAGCTCATTATTGAAGATCAAAGAGGGTGATTGTTGCAAAGAAAGAAGATTGTTGTTTTCAATCATTGTTTTTTCATTGATGTCAAACTTTCTATTTGTAGGAATGATATTTTCTTATAAGATCCAAGTACTATCACTTAGTTGATTGATGAAGAGGATTTGATCAACAAGATGCAACAAGGGCACCTAAGGGAAAGGTTGAGTTATGAAGTTTTAATGAAGTGCAAGGATCAGTTAAGACAATGGGTAAATGATGTATTAATAACATACTTAAAGACACAAAGGTTGGTCACACTTAGAAACTTTGGAGGAATAAGTTGTAACAAGGATGACTGCAAAGCTTAAACTAAGATCATTAGTGGGTGCCAAGCAAGTTAATTGAAGCCAAGAAAATTCTCAGTTGGAGTTGAGTAATAGAAATTTCTAGTGTGTGCTAAGTGAAGACCAGGTGCCGAGTAATCTTTAGGTGTCGAGCATCAAGAAAAACACAGTTGATGCCAAGTAACATAGTATGTGTTGAGCTGTTGCATTATTTCAAATGATAAAGATTCGTCAAATCTGAGTCAAAAAAGTGGTTACCTTGAATTATGTGAACAAGTTGGAAGATAAGGATGATGAGTTAGTGGCACAGAATTCTATGTAAACCATTTTTGAGTGAATTCAAGAGGATTATTCAAAAAGTTTCTAGAGGAAACAAAATATAGATTAAATGTAATGAATCCTTCCTAATCCATACAAATTGAAATTAAAGAATGGAAGAATCGAGCAAAAAAAGGAACTCCAAGACTTCTATTTAAGGAGCCATAGACCAAGAAGCAAATGCTGCTGATACTATTCCTGCTAAAGAGCCAAACCTGTGAAGTGGTTAGAAGGGTATCAAGGAAGAGACATCTAGGAGAAGGAAGAGCATAGGGGCTCTACTTCTATAAGTGGTCATGAAGAGATGATTGCACTGGTACATTGAGCATAGAGACTCAAGGAGACTAAGCTTGAAAGGAGGGCAAGTTGTAAGAGTTACAGTGATTGAAGGCCAGACAAGGGTATGAGCTAAGAAGTGATCTAAGATCTGCAAGTTAAGTTGTATGTTGTAGTCAGATCAAAGATTTTCTAATACTCTCTGGAAATTGTATTAGATGTGAAAATCCTATGGACTTAGGTTGGTTTAACAACCATTTATAAATCCTTTAACATGGTGGCATTCTAAGTGAATATTCTAAAGTCCTCTAACCCGGCCTACTTCTAAGAGGGTGGTTAAATCCTCTAACAAGGTTACATTTAAAAATGTGTTGTAAGCCTTTAACAGGGCATGCCTTTCATAGGGTATCACTTGAGAAGAGTGAGAATTGAGTAGCATGTTATTGGTGCTTTTTCCCAAATTGGGTTTCCACGTAAATCACTGTGTTATGTGTTATGCTTGCATGTTGATTTATAGTAACTTGCTGATTAGAAGAGTTAAAGCTTGGATGAATGAATGATTGAATGGGCTCACTATACTTAGTAGTGAAAAGTTTGAATAGGACATTTGGACCTTGTATAACTGATTCACCCCCACTCTTAGTTATTCTAAAGCATTTCTAACAATTGGTATCAGAGCTATCTGCCGATTTAGTTTCAAGGTACTAGAAGTAGGAAGATCAAGATGTCCAAGAGAGAAGTTTCCAAGCTCAACAAAGACAACTTCGCTACATGGCAGAGTCTAATGAAATTGTACCTTGGATCAATAGGTGACTATGCACAAACATCAATTGGAACAGAACATGTAAATCCAATAGGGCCTCTTACTGCAAATGATTTGAATAAAAAGAAGGAGCCTAATCAAGTAATGCTAGAAATTGCCTCTACACTTAACTATGCAGAATATGATAACAACAAAGATTGTGACACTACATTCAAGATGTGAAAAGCTTTATCAGATATCTATGGAGGAGATCAGTATGTCCAGAGAGAAAAGAGAGAAAGCCTAAGAGGAAAGTTTGATGACATGAAAATAGAGGAAGGTGAAAATGCTACTCAATATGGTGCAAGAATGAAAGAAGCGGTAAGTGCAATAAGAGGTGGTCAATTGGAAGAAGAAACTGTCATTAGCAAATACTTAATAACTCTACTCCCTATCTATGCTATTAGAGTTTCAGCCATACAAGAGCTAAGGTGTGTACAAGGAAACACACTAACCTTTGAAGGAATAGTGGGAATACTTACTACATTTGAGCTATTCAATTTTGATAACTACAGAATTGAGAACCTTGAATCTGCTTTTAATGCCAAGATGACAATAAAAAACATTGAGGAGGAGACATCAAGAAAGAAGAGAAGAAGGGGAAAACATGCATCCAGTGATAGCATTGCAGATGAGGAAGATGTGGAACAATTAGAAGCACTACTAGCTAGGAGATTTCATAGAGGTAAAGGTAAATTCAAAGGTAAGCTCCCTATCATATGTTTTAATTGCAATGAAGTAGGTCATATTTCTGCAAGATGTACATAGAAGAAGAACTACAAAGAAGGAAACAATTACAGGAACAAGAAAGAAGATGATAGCAAAGACTACAAGGAGAAAGGCAAAAGATGCTACATTATTGAGGAAGATTATGATGAGAATGATGATAAAGTAGTCTACGTGGCCATGAAGGATGAATCAAATAAAGATGAAGATGAAGATGAAGATGAAGATGAAGCAACAGTATTGATTACCTGTGTGAACAAGAATGGCAAGTGGATCATAGACAGTGGATGCTCACATCACATAATAGGAGATAAAAGTAAGTTCATTACCTTTACTCAATATGATGGAAATAGTGTTAGATTTGGTAATGATGCCCCATGTCAAATCAAAGGAAAAGGCTTCATTAAACTCACAGACAAAATTTCATGTGATAATGCATACTATGTTGAAGGATTGAACTACAACTTGTTGAGTGTATCATAGTTAAGCAATGTAGGTTGAAAAGTAGAGTTTGGAAACAAAACTGCCAAGATTTATGACACTAACGGAAATCTAATAGGAAAAGGTGAATAAACTAGGAGCAATCTATTTTACCTAGATATGGAAGATGTAACATGTCTTGTTGTTAGACTTGATGATGTGTGGTTGTGGCATAAAAGGTTGTATCATGTTAACTTTGATAATCTGATTAGCATTAGCAAGAAGAAGAAGGTCAAAGGGTTGCCCAAATTAAAGAAACCTGAAAACACGATGTGCAAACAATGTCAACTAGAGAAGATGACTAAGTCTAGTTTCAAAAGAAAAACATACACTTCCAAAGAAGTACTAGAGTTAGTCCATACAGACTTATGTGGTCCAATAGCAGTGCAAAGCTACCTAGGAGACAGATACATAATGCTATTTGTAGATGATTATTCCAGGATGATGACTGTTATGTTTATGAAGCAAAAATCTGATGCATTTCAAATGTTTAAGTGGTATTTGGTCAGAGTTGAGAAGGAAATAGGAAAGAACCTGAAATGCCTAAGGTCAAACAAAGGAGGTGAGTTCACATCAAAAGAGTTTGAGATATTCTGAAATGAAAAAGGTATCAAAAGGCAGACATCAACACCAAGAACTCCACCATAGAATGGTATTGCTGAAAGGAGGAATAGGTCAGTGATTGACTATGCTAGAACCTTGATGATGGAGAAAAATTTTGCACTAAAATACTGGAGAGAAGTTGTAAGCACTGCAGTCTACACATTGAATAGAGTTCAAGTCAAGAAAGGTACAAATGCAACACCTTTTGAATTATGGTATGGTCACTCACCTAATATTAAACATTTCAAAGTATTTGGATGTAAATGCTATATTCTTAAAGATAGTAGAAATGGCATGTTTGATGCAAAAAGTGATGAAGGCATATTCCTTGGATATTCCACTAGAAGCAAAGCATATAAGTGTTTGAACACTACCACTAACAAGATTGTAGAGAGTGTAAATGTAAATTTTGATGAGCATGCAGAAGTTTAGGGTAATGAGTCCAAGCAATTAGAGGATTATAGATCCTTTGTATACTTCTATGAAGGAATGACTGTTCAAGACAATGTTGCAAATCAAGTTAGGAATCAACAACAAATTTCAGTATTTGTCAAGTCACAACCAGTGAATGCTGAGCTACATTCAAAAGCTGAGTTGTAGAATGTAGAAAATGCATATTCTAATTCTAAAAATAGTATACATGAGAGGAATGATGAAGTGCCAAATGAAGAAAAACAAAATGACTCTGAAACTAAAGGATCAAACATGGAAAGAATTATAGAACCAAGATTAGCCAAGTATGTGAGAAGACATCACCCTGTAGAACAAATCATTGGTGACAAGGATGCTAGACCAATGAAAAGGAATGAATCATGTCTGTTAAGCAAGGTTGAACCCAAAATAGTGAAAGATGCACTACAAAATAATGATTGGTATAAAGCTATGGAAGAGGAGATAGATCAGATTGAGAAGAACAAAACATGGACTCTAGTTCCCAAACCAGCTGATAAGAATGTGATTTGTACCAAATGGGTGTTTAGAAACAAATTTGATGAGAATGGTGAGTTAACAAGAAACAAAGCTAGACTAGTTTGCAAAGGCTATGCATAAGAAGAAGGATTGGATTATGGAGAAACATTTGCCCCTGTTGCAAGAATGGAAGGAGTAAGAACATTACTTGCATATGCTGCATACAAAGGTTTCAAAGTGTACCAAATGGATGTTAAATCTACTTTTCTGAATGGTATATTAGAAGAGGAAGTCTACATAGAACAACCTGAGGGATTTGTAGAAGAGAAGAACAAGAACCTAGTCTACAAATTGCACAAAGCACTTTATGGATTGAAGCAAACACCTAGAGCATGGTATTAGAGATTGCACAAATATCTTGTGAAGATAAGATTTGAGAGAACATATGACAGTAGCAACTTGTACATCAAAGCTCAAAAAGGTAAAGACATTTTAATATCAAAAATTTGTGTTGATGATATAATATTTGGAGGAAAAGATTTTCTTTGCAAAGATTTTGTTGATCAAATGAAGCATGAATTTGAGATGTCAATATTTGGAGAAATCAAATTCTTTGTTGGATTACAAGTACATCAATTGAAACATGGCATATTTTGACCCAATCCAAATACATCAAGGAGATACTCAAAATGTTTGGGTTAGAAGAGTCAAAACCAGTCAGCACACCAATGGAAACTGGACATACGCTATCCAAGAATGATGAATCAACTAAAGTAAATCAAACACTGTATAGATCAATGATTGGAAAACTACAATATGTTGTACATAGTAGACTAGACATTGCATTAGCTATTGAAATAGTAGCAAGATTTCCTACAAATCCAAGAGAAAATCACTTAATGGCAGTAAAGAGAATACTAAGGTATTTGAAAGGAACTGATGAATTTGCTTTGTACTACAAGAGGAGTGAAAATTTTGAATTGAAAGCCTACACTAATTCAGATTGGGGAGGTAACATTGACGATAGAAAAAGCACCAGTGGAGGAGCACTTTTTTTGGGAAAAAGGTTGATTACATGGACCAGCAAAAAGAAAAGTTGTACCTCACAGTCTACTATTGAAGCTAAATATGTTGTAGCTGCTATAAATTGCACCAATATTGTATGGATCAAACATTTGCTGAAAGGTATGAAGGAAGAGGTAACTAAGCTTATGAAACTTTATCTTGATAATACAAGTGCTATCAACATATCAAAGAATCATGTAATGCATGCTGCATGCTAAAACCAAGCACATTGCAATTAAGTATCACTATGTAAGAGAGTTGGTGGAAGACAAACAAGTGAAGATGGAATATGTTAGCTCAAAGGAATAGATTGTTGACATCTTCAGAAAAGCACTACCTAAATATGCTTTTGAGTATCTTAGAGGTAAGTTAGGGGTGATACCCCTAGCCAAGGCTACTTGAAGCAAAAAGCAAGACTGCCCCACATCAAATGAGCTGATTGATAAATAATATTACACATTGATGCAAAGGATATCCACTTTAGGATTTATGCCTTAAGTAATTGAAGTGCTAAAGTTCCAAATCAATCACAAGCAAGGTGACCAAGGGAGAAATTGAATGAACCTACAAAAGCTACACTTACATATTAAGATGCTAATATGTCTTTGGCATTGTTGTTAAAGAGGGAGAAGATGTGAGAAACTGATCAACAAGAGAAGTTGTGAGAAACCGATCACATACTGATGATCTGGTGATCAAAAGTATAAGGGAGAAGCTAATAGAAATAATCAAGAGTTAATCAGAATAATAGAAGATGAGCAATACAGAGGGAGAAAAATAAAGGACAAGGATATAGCAATTAAGAGGGAGAAACAACATGAAGCAATTAGATAGTAGAAGGAGATGTGAAGTTACAATATACTTTTTGGCATTTGACTTACTGTTCTAACCTAGTTAGCTTGAGGTTAATAGTCTGATGGTTGATCAGTTTGGTTTGCCATCAATGCCAAAGAGGGAGATTGTTAGAAATCTAATTGAAAAGCTCATTGTTGAAGATCAAAGAGGGAGATTGTTGAAAAGAAAGAAGATTGTTGTTTTTAATCATTGTTTTTTCATTGATGTCAAACCTACTATTTGTAGGAATGATATTTGCTTATAAGATCCAAGTACTATCACTTAGTTGATTGATGAAAAGGATTTGATCAACAAGATGTAACAAAAGCACCTAAGGGAAAGGTTGAGTTATGCTGTTGTAATGAAGTGCAAGGATCAGTTAAGACAATGGTTAAATGATGTATTGATAACATACTTAAAGATACAGGTTGGTCACACTTAGAAACATGGAGGAATAAGTTGTAACAAGGATGACTGCAAAGCTTAAACTAAGATCATTAGTGGGTGCAGAGCAAGTTAGTTGAAGCTGAGCAAATTCTTAGTTGGAGCCGAGCAACAGAAAGTTCTAGTGTGTGCTGAGTGAAGACTAGGCACCGAGTAATCTTCAAGTGCTGGGCATCAGGCAAAACACAGTTGATGCCGAGTAACACAGTATGTGCCGAGCACTAGTATTTCAATAGTGTCGAGCTGCTACATTATTTCAAATGATGAAGATTCACCAAATCTAAGTTGACAAAGAGGTTAACTTGAATTCTGTGAACAAGTTGGAAGATAATGATGATGAGCTGGTGGCACAAAATTCTATGTAAACTATTTTTGAGCGAATTCAAGAGGATTATTCAAGAAGTTTCTAGAGGAAACAAAATATGGGTTAGATGCAATGAATCCTACCTAATCCATACAAATTGAAATTAAAGAATGGAAGAATTGAGTGGGAAAAGGAACTCCAAAACTTCATTTTAAGGAGTCATAGACCAAGAAGCAAATGCTACTGCTATTGTTGCTATTGAAGAGCCAAATCTGTGAACTAGTTAGAAGGGTATCAAGGAAGAGACATCTAAAAGAAGGAAGAGTATAGAGGCTCTAATTTTATAAGTGGTCATGAAGAGATGATTGCACTGGTACATTGAGCATGGAGACTCAAGGAGACTAAGCTTGAAAGGAGGGCAAGCTATCAGAATCGCAGTGATTGAAGGCCAGGCAAGGGTATGAGCTAAGAAGTGATCTGAGATCTAGAAGTTAAGTTGTATGTTGCAGTCAAGTCAAATATTTTCTAATACTCTCTAGCAATCATATTAGATATGAAAATCCTATGGACTTAGGTTGGTTTAACAACCATTTATAAATCCTTTAACAGGGTGGCATTCCAAGTGAATGTTCTAAAGTCCTCTAACTAGGCCCACTTCTAATAGAGTGGTTAAATCCTCTAACAAGGTTACATTTAACAGTGTGTTGTAAGCCTTTAATTGTTAGATTGTGGTGACTGATTAGGAAAGTACTGTACATACTTCATAATTAGTGGGCGAAAAAAAAAATGGTACTATTTGTAGGTTCGCCACTAAAGTTATGGCTAATTTATAGCCGACATGTTATAACCCTAAAGCAATTTAATACTTGTATAAAAGGGTTTAGGGTTGGTTATTTTCATTATGTTGTGATGTGAAATTGCTTCTTGCGGCGATATTGAGCTATAAGGGATTACAGATTGTAATCAGGTTGTAATCATTGGATTCTAATAATAGTGGACTTGCTATTTGGTGGATGTAGCTCAGGGATTGGGTGAACCATGTTAAATCTTGGTGCCTTGTGTTCATTTCTGTGTGATCTATTATTTTTTGTTATTGGTTATATTTGCATGTAGTTTTTATTTCTATTTGTGATTTATCCTAACAAGTGGTATCCGAGCAAGGTTGTCTTTCAGTTATCCTCTACAAGAAAGTCTCACAGTTAAGTGGGAGTCTCATGGTTGAGTGGGAGCGATGGCAAATGAGGGTAAGCTGAGGGTTAACAGGTTTAATGGGTAGAACTTCCAGTTATGGAAGATGCAAATGGAAGACTATCTATATCAGAAGGATTTATGGAAGTTGTTGGAAGACAAAGCCAAGAATCAAGGAACTATGTCAGAGGTTGAATGGGATCTTTCAGATAGAAAGGCACTCAGAAGCATTCAGTTATGCTTGGCACCATCGGTGGCATTTAATATTACAAAAGCAAAGATGATAGAAGATTTGATGAAAACCCTAGCGACACTATATGAAAAGCCCTCTGCTTCAAACAAGGTATTTCTCATGAAGCATTTATTTAATATGAAAATGGCAGAAGGTGGATCAATTGTAGATCATTTAAATGAGTTTAATACTATTACTAGTCAGTTATCTTTTGTGGGTATCAATTTTGATGAAGAAATTAGGGCTCTCTTGATTTTTTGTTCTTTGCCTGAAAGTTGGAATGGCTTGGTAATGGCGGTGAGTAATTATGTTCCTGGATCTAGTACCTTAAAATATGATGATTTGATCGGTGTTGTTTTGAGTGAGGAAACTCATAGGAAATCCTCAGGTGGATCTACATCAGGAAGTGCTTTGAATGCACAAAGTAGGGGCAGAACGACTGAGAGAGGAAGTAACTCTGGAAATCATGGGAAATCAAGAGGAAAGTCAAAAGGGAAGACGTCTCAATCAAGAGGATCGAATGACTGCTGGTACTGTGGGAAACCAGGGCACAAAAAGAAAGATTGTTGGAATCGAAAGAAAAATGAAGGAGATAAATCAGATGGAGACAAGGAGGCAAATGTGGTAAGTAACACATTCGAAGAGGATGCTTTGCTTCTATCTTTAGAAAGTGTTGATGATTCATGGGTTTTAGATTCTGGTGCTTCATTTCATGCTACACCTCATAGAGGTTATTTCATTGATTATGTCCAAGGGGATTTTGGGCTTGTTTATTTGAGGGATAATGAACCCTATCAAATTGTTGGAAAGGGAAAAATTAAGATTAAGTTGCAGAATGGGAATCATTGGCTACTACATGAGGTAAGACATGTTCCAAGGCTGAGTAGGAATTTAATTTCAGCAGGGCAACTCGGTGATGAGGGTTGTGTAGTTACTTTTAATGATAAAAATTGGAAGGTTTCAAAAGGTTCCCTTGTAGTAGCAAAAGGTGTGAAAGTAGGCACCTTATATCTTCATACAGGTCATATTGTTCCTTCTACTTTGATTGTTTTAGAGAAAAATGAATGTTCAGGAACAATTGCTGGAGTTGAGCAGGGAGAACAAGTAGCTGTTGTAGATTCTGATACAGTGCTGTGGCACAACAGACTTGGGCACATGAGTCAGAAAGGTATAAAAGTACTTCATTCAAATAAAGTTTTACCAAGTCTGAAATGTGTTAATATGAATTTCTGTGAAAGTTGTGTGTATGGAAAACAAAAGAGAGTGAGTTTTGTAAAGACTGTGAAGGAAAACAAAAAGGAGAAATTAGAGCTTGTGCATATAGATGTATGGGGACTAGCTCAGGTATCTTCTCTTGGTGGCTCTCATTATTATGTTACATTTATTGATGATGCAACTAGAAAAGTATGAGTTTATTTCCTTAGACAAAAATTTGATGTATTTCAAACTTTTAAGAAATGGAAATGCTTGGTTGAAAATGAGACTGGTAAGAAATTAAAATGTCTCAGATCTGATAATGGTGGTGCGTATTGCAATCATGAATTTTAAGATTATTGCTCCACTAATGGTATTCATAGACAAAAAATTATTCCAAGGACTCCACAGGAAAATGGAGTGGTTGAATGCATGAACAAGACTATAATGGAGTGCGCAAGGAGCATGAGGTTGCATGTTGGGTTTCCCTTACACATGTGGGCGGAGGCTGTCAATATTGCAGTATATTTGATTAATAGAGGTCCCTCTACTCCTTTGGGCTATGGTATTCCAGAGGAGGCATGGATTGGTAAGAAGGTGAGTTATTCTTTTCTCAAGACCTTCGGTTGTGAAGCTTTTGCTCAGATAGACTCTGAAAATAGAACCAAGCTAGAAGCTAAATCAAAGAAATGTGTCTTTGTTGTATATGGCATTAATGAATTTGGATATAGGCTTTGGGATTTTGAAAATCATAAAATTGTTGGAAGTTGAGATGTCATATTCAATGAGAAAGTGTTGTACAAAGATTTGTTGTAGCAATATGAGAAGAAAGAAGATGATTATGTAGTACTGGATGATACTCCAAAAGCTGATGTTCTAGCCATTCCTCATGATGTGTAAAAACTGCAACAACAAATACCCCACACACCAGTGAATGTTAGATGGTCAACGAGGCAAATTAGACCTCCACAAAGACTTTCTCCTCTTTGTATTCTATTTTACTTACTAATGCTGGTGAACCTAAAAGTTATGATGAAGCTGTGTAGGTGGATACTAAGATTTAGTGGGAGTCTGCAATGAAAGATGAAATGGACTCTTTGTTGAAGAATAAGACATGGGATCTATGCAAGTTGCTTGCAGGTAAAAAGGCTTTATAGAATAAGTGGGTTTACAGGTTGAAAGAAGAGGAAGGAGGTAAGAAAAGATTTAATGCCAGGTTAGTTGTAAAAGGATTTGCACAAAAAAAGGGAATCGATTTTGATGAGATATTTTCTCCTATTATTAAAATGATTTCTATTCGTACTGTTTTAAGTCTTCTGGCTACTGAAGATTTGCATTTAGAGCAGTTGCATTTTAAAACAACCTTTCTTCATGGTGATTTGGATGAAGAAATATATATGGCTCAGCCACGAGGATTTGAGGTAAAAGGTAAGGAGAACTTAGTGTGCAAATTGAAAAAAAGTTTATATGGCTTGAAGCAAGCACCTCGGCAATGGTATCTAAAATTTGACAGGTTTATGCATGAACATGGCTATAACAGGTATCATTCAGATTATTGTGTTTATTTTAAGAGGTTGGATGATGATAGCTACATTATTTTGTGTTTATATGTTGATGATATGCTTGTAGCTAGGTCTAACATGGATCATATTAAGGGGTTGAAATGCCAATTAGCACATGCATTTGCTATAAAGGATTTGGGGGAAACAAAACAAATCATGTATAAAAATTTGCAGAGATAGGAAGAACAAAACATTGACGCTATCTCAGGCTGATTATGTTGAGAACGTGTTGCAACGTTTCTCTATAGAGAATGCTAAAGCTGTCAGCACACCTTTACCTGGTCATTTGAAATTGACTAAGGAGATGTGTCCTAAGACACAAGAAGAGGAGGATAAGATGTCCAAGGTACCCTATGCTTCAGTTGTAGGTAGCTTGATGTATGCTATGGTATGCACTAGGCTAGATATTGCCCATGTAGTGGGAGCCGTTAGCAGATATATGAGTCATCCAAGATTTTAGCATTGGAATGCTATCAAGTGGATTCTCAGATATTTGAGAGGAACATCGAATAAGTGTGTACACTTTGGGGGCTCTGCTACTAATTTACAGGGCTATGTTGATTCAGATTTGGCAGGGGATATTGATACCAGGCAAAGTACTACAGGTTATGTCTTTACTGTTGGTGGGGCAGCCATGAGCTGGGTTTCTAGGTTACATAAGATTAATGCTCTATCCACTATAGAGGCAGAGTATGTTGCTGCTACAGAGGCAACCAAGGAGATGATATGGCTTCAGTTCTTCTTGGAAGAATTGGGACATCCTCAGAAGGATAATTATTTGTTCACAGATAGTCAGAGTACCATTCATCTTACAAAGAATTTAGCTCTGCACTCTAAGACCAAACACATATAGTTGCGGTACCATTTCATTTGGACAGTTTTGGAGGATGGACAGTTAAAGCTGGAGAAGATACATACCAATGAAAATCTAGTAGATATGTTGACAAAGGTTGTAACAAGGGAGAAGCCGAACTCCTCTTTAGCTTCGATTGGTCTTTTAGACTGAACATGAATAAAAGAACAACAGAGTCCAGGTTGGTTTGATCCAGTGAGAGCCCCATGTGGTAGTAGTATTGCTACAAGATCAGTCTCCAAGTGGGAGATTGTTGTTTAGTATGGAGCTTGATCAGTCCCCAAGTGGGAGATTGTTAGATTGTGGTGACTGATCAGGAAAGTTTTGTACATACTTCATAATTAGTGGGGTTCGGGGCATCACCCTGAATTTTATTTTTTGGTACTATTCGTAGATTCACCACTAAAGTTATGGCTAATTTATGGCTGACATGTTATAACCCTAAAGTGGTTTAATACTTGTATAAAAGGGTTTAGGGTTGGGTATTTTCATTATGTTTTGATGTGAAATTGCTTCTTGTGGCGGTATTGAGCTGTAAGGGATTACAGATTGTAATCAGGTTGTAATCACTGGATTGTAATAATATTGGACTTGTTGTTTGGTGGACGTAGCCCAGGGATTGGGTGAACCACGTTAAATCTTGGTGCCTTGTGTTCATTTCTATGTGATCTATTATTTTCTGTTATTGGTTCTATTTGCATGTAGTTTTTATTTCTCTCCGTGGTTTATCCTAACATTAACAAGGCAGGCCTTTCACAGGGCATCACTTCAAAAGAGTGAGAATTGAGTAGCATGTTACTGGTGGTTTTTCCCAAATTGGGTTTCCACATAAATCACTGTGTTATGTGTTGATTTCTTATGTGTTATGCTTGCACGTTGATTTACAGTAACTTGCTAATTAGAAGAGTTAAAGATTGGATGAATGAATGATTGAAGAGTTATTCTAAAGTATTTCTAACAGAATGGTTGCTAATGTTAAGAGTGTCTCTACATTACTTTACCTTTTAAGTAGCTCACCATATTTCTGTTGACCATCATGATCATCACAAGTTGACTCCATTGTACCAAGAAATGATGAATATCAAAAAAAACTTGGTGAGATGGTCCATCCAAAGATTTCCATCTAGTATCATTATCTATAATAAGCTTTATCCAATTAGTTAGTTCCTCAACAAACTATTGAAATTCCCTAAATCATTTATGACTTTGAAAAAAGTGTCTATAAATCTCTTTGATTAAAACTTTAACTTTGTATATTTCTAAAGAGTTGATGACAATTCCAAAAGCTAGATTCATTCTGTGGGTCATACAATGAATGCCAACAACATAAGGGGCAAGATAATATTTTAACTTTGTGATAAGACCATTCTTGCAGCCTTGCATTATTGAAGCTCCATCTGCTCCAACTTGCACCAAATTTTGGGCAATCATCATTTCATCTATACCTCCATATGCAATTAGAGAACTCTTTACTAGTTCAAATATGTTTTTCATTGTTGAATTATCCTTCATTTTAACAACAGTTAATAGATTGGGTTGGCGAACAAAATTGTGTATAGTATAGACATGTATGCATATCCAGGAAGTATTGTCTATTATTGTCACTCCATTTAAAGATAATGAAATGAATTTTGACTCTTTAATTTTTTCTCTGATATTTTCCTTTTCAACCTTAACAAGACAACTTGCCCATTCCCATCCTTTGTTTACTAACCAATGACTCCTTAGATAATAACGAATTTTCAAAAAAGTGTAATAAACCACTTAATGATGGGTAGTCTATCATGGCACACCCTTTTCTCAAAATATAGAAGACAACACTTAATTGAAGAACTTTACCCATTTCTTCAACTTTTTTTGCTTTTCCAAGAAGAGATTGAATTCAACCTTTTACTTCAATAGGTTTCATCTGTATTTTCTCTTGAAATTCTAAGATTTCTACATTCTTAACATGTTAACATTCCTCCTTCGTTTTCCATCTTATCACTGATTTTTTCAATTCGTCTATGATTTTATTCTCATAAACATTACCCATATTCTTTTCTATTGTGTCAATTTTTAGCTGCAACCTCTTTTCCTTTTTATTTATCTTTGTTCATATTGTACATTTGCATTCTACAAGAGGATCATCTTCTTTTGGATTGCACACAAGTTAAATGAATGGATACTTTGAAGTCCATTCTATTTGATAATTCCTGATCAATAGATCTCAATTCCGATCTTTTTTGGATTTTGCATTGTATTTCCTTTCTCCCTTTCCTAGTCATGCACCATCACCATCTTTGGAATTCTCATCCAAGTCAATTATATTATCCTGATTACTCTAGTTATTGATTTGGAGATCTTAGCCACTTTGGATATTCACCTAAATATCTTCTTCAATTTCATCATGATCAGAGATATCAAATTTGCCAACTTCTTCAATATGTGTCAGTGGCACTAGCACGTGCAATGGTTGGGAATCTTCTAATTATACTTATGATGTTGTAGCTTCTTGATTTTGGCCACTAAAATATGATGAAAGGTTATGAAAGTGTACTTGGTTTGCCTTTCTTTGCTTCCATCATATGTAGGACTCTTATCCTTGTTCATGTTCGACATATCCCAAGAAATATAGGATGCCAAAAAATTCAAGTTGTTCAAAAAGTGGTAGTCAACTATAGTCTATTACATATATGTATCTAAATAGTATTCATTAGTTGTATGACATACACTATAAAATATAGATTTCCTAGATCTCCTTGGTTACTACATGACTTAGTGGTACTGGTCAGTAATCCCAAGTGATAATTGACCACTAATAGTCTAGCTCGTATCTACTAAATAAGAACAAACTAAAATTACAAAGAACAAACAGATAGTGGTGTGAGTTACTCACATTTTTCTCAATTGTAGTCATTTCACTCATGACTCACTCGGTAATGATCTTGACAGTTTGAGAAATTGATACTTCACTATTGATTGGAATTGAGACAACCTACTAATCTATGAATGTATTTATACCACTAGTCTTTGGTGAATTCTACAAGAATCTTATAACGAGAATTTGGTTCATCCATTATATGGCCATGCATAATATAATTGGTAGAATTGAATTAGTGTATGACACATGTCCACATATTTATGGGGTGAATGACATCCCTCTCCTAATTTTTTTTGTAAAACTAAGGGCAAATTGAGGTAGTCCAAAAAGTTCCACTTTGGAAATCATAGGCGAATGTGTTTAATTTATTGTGTGCAAAAAATATTTTTGATTAGCTATTTCATTTAGAAAGGAGATCCAATGGCATAAATCTTATGTTGATGGTCCCAGGGGTTTGACCCATTTTTGATAAACTTGGGGCAACACATCGTACCACATATGTGGAATTATTTTGCCAAATTAATGTTGGTCAATGAGTAAAATTTGCAAATTATAAAATATTCACCACTAAAATGAACGTTGTTCATGACATGTGGGTATATTCACGTATTCCTATAATTGATATGAATATGCATTCATGTGCATATTTCATACTTTATATGTTGCATATATTTACACGTATGCTTTGAACTTAAGAGAATATATAGATAAATATATTCCACTTCACTTCATGGCTATAAATTCATGTATATGTATGGTTTATGACATTATATGTCTATGTCAATTTTTATGTGTTATATACATGCTATTTTTACGTGTATACTTGATGATTTATATGCTGCATGCATGCTTTACGCTTTACAATCACTTGGTTATTCTTGAGTATAATTCACACTCTACACACATTCATATGTATTATGTCTTATGTATACATGAATATACTCCATGCTTTGTGTGTTATGTGAATTCATATATATTCATGTGTATAACTCACATATTAATTTGTACGCTTCATGTCTTCATGCATTTACATGTATAATTTATCTCTTCATATGTTTATGTATTTAAAGTTTAAGCTCCATGTGAATTCTGCTTTTGGTGGATCTAGAATAATCTAATAACTAGATAGAACCAAAATATATGAATTTAAGCATGTTCTTGTGCAAACATCATTTTTTAAAATTTATTTGATAACATGATGGAATAACCTAGATTATTGTTGTGGTGTCCACAACACATGCCCCATTCCTCATGAGGAATGGGGACCCCCTACTTTTTTTGACTCCTGGACTCACAATTCGAGAGTCGGAAGAAGATTTTTTTTAGATTTAGAGTTTTTGAGTCAAAATTTTGAAAAACACAAAAACATTAGAAAATCGAAAAAATCACAAAACCATTAGAAAATCGAAAAAATCACAAAAACATTAGAAAATAGAAAAAATTACAAAAACATTGGTAAAATCAAAATAAATAAATAAATAAAATTTTTTCTCTCACCCGCACGCAGGTGAGGCGCGCATTGCGCACCGACGTGCACACTGAGGCGCGGTGCATGTCTTTCTCGACGTTCAGGTAGGGGAGGGGTTATAAAACCCTTCTTCCCCTTCTTCCCCCCATTTTTTTTTCAAAACTTCTTCAAGGCAAGTGGTATGCGCTTCCCCCCCTCCTTCCATCTCTTCACGGGCTGCGGCTCGGTGCTGGGCGCCATGCGCCCTGGCACTGCATGCCTTGGCGTCGCACGCCTTCACACCATGCATGCGCCCTATTTTGTTTATTTGCAATTATATATATATATATATAATTTAAAATTTAAAAATACATATATTTAAAAAAAATTTAAAATCTAAAAAAATAAAAAAAGGGGATAAAATAAAAATAATAAAATGTCCAAATGGGATTTTTTTATTATTATTGTTGTTCAATGTTTTGCTTTACGTTTTATCTGTGACTAATAAACACTTTTCTTGCAGTATGTAGGTGATTAAATGGCATCTACATCTAGAGCAGCACCCAAAGCTGTAGTATTCAAGTTTCAAGGTGTACCTTCAAAGTCTAGATTCCATGATGATTACATAGAGATCAGACATATTGACCTCAGACACACAGATTTAGGTGAATTCCTGAGAATTTGCAACAAGCCAATAGAGAGGTCAACTTTGGTGTCCACATTGATCCGTTCAGGATTAGTGAATGCAACATCACATCCTGTGTTGGTGCAATCAGCTAAATTGATCATGGCTCTATCATAACACTTCGTCCTTGATGAGAGGGTGGTCAAGAGCATCATAAGGGAAGTGATATTGGATTTGTGACCTGATAACATTGAGAACTAAGTGAAAACTTGTGTGAGCAACTGAGGACGACGAAGGACAAGAAGAAGTTTTACATGACTTCTTACCTAGTGTACCTGCTTGCAACAAGGGTGACAAACTATCTTAGTTTGTACAAGAAAGGTAGTATGCAAGACCTCAATGCCTGACCTTACATAGTTTATCCTTAGTTGGTGAAGAAGATGCTCTCAGCACAAAGCAAGGAATACAGGATGGTGAATGATGCGTTCATCTTTGCTATCATATGATTCATTAAGGGTGACTATGGAAAAAGGTTATTTGATGAAGCCAAAGCACAAATCACGACTCTTGAAGCCTATTTCATCCAGTTCAAGATGTTCACATATTTATGGGTAGCTGGTGCATCCATCAATCCTAAGAAGCTTTTGAGATACCCAAGTGACAGGTTGGTACTATTGGAGATCTTTAGACGAATTGAGTCAGCCTATGAGAAGATAAAGAGGCAACAAAAACCCTGTTGGGAATGGCCATTGGTCATTGGGCCATATTAGGTGAAGTGGAAACAAGATATTCTGTCCTTTGAGTGGGAGTGGGAGAACTATCCTCTTGAAGAATACAACTCTCCTCAGCCATATTTTGACAATGTTGGGAAAGTGGAGAGTCTAACAGGAAAAGACTTTCATCATGAGGATGTTGTTGAAGATCATTGGATGAATGCCACGAACAACTATGATGTCCGCATTAGGGACTATTGTAGGATAACTTTGTATCTAATAGAAAAGGCTCTCTAGTTGAGCATCCCAGAGGAGATAGGGCAATAGGATTCTAAGGAATTACTGGATCCCCTATTCAACGTAGATAAAGTTGGTGAAAGACCTATTCTGAATGCTGAAGTTGATAGGAAAGAAGGTGATGGAATTAATCATCAAGCAAGGCATGTTATTATAAAGATAAAGGATTGGATCAAGAAACCTTTTCCACTCAATCCAATTCCTAACACAGTAATCATCCATGCAAATGCTTGCCTAGAAAGAGGTAGAGGAAGGAAAGTAATAGTTCCTATCTTTGTGCTCCAGTCTCCTATTAGGCCAGAGATAGTCTACCAGCTTGATTGACCAATGGGATATCATCACCCTCCTAAAAGGAAGGGAAATAATAAAAGAAAGAGGACCTCTCCTTAGAGGATTCAAATAGAATAGGTGCCTTCCTAGCAGCAGGAACAATGTCCACAAGGGTCTCAAGATATTGGAGCTACCTTAGTCCAAGATGAACCACAGTTGCCTCCCATTGTGTCAAGCCAACCAAAAGAGGGAGAGATTCCACAAGTCTCCATTCCTCCTGTGCAAGGTGAACCTGCTTCTCCTTCTACCTCCAAGAAATAGAAGAAGACGATTAAGACTTAGATGAAGAAAAGGCAAAGGATTAGTAGAAGATTAGTGCCTAATCCTTCTATTCCTAAAAGCATTCTGAAGGGAGATGAAGAAGAAGAAGAAATAGAATCAGAGGAGGAAGAGGAAGAACAAGTACCCCTATAGGGAAGAACTTGGCTAGCTAGAGCCATAGAATTACAAAGAAGAAAGAGTGTTACAGGTACCCTGCCATCCACTCAAGAAAAACCATTAGAGCTCTCTTCTTTAGAAGATGAAGTACAATAGTGGGTAGATGAGTAGAGTGAAGAGAGTGGTGGTATTTTCTTAATGTCAGATTTTGATTTCATGCCCATAGGTACAAAGTTGATTGGGGATAAGATCAAGGACACCCCTACAGGTGAACCTCAATAGGAAGACTGGACATAGATGTTGCCAGATACATAGGGTCCTAATCTCACTCCTCCATCTCCACCATAGATTACAGTGGTAGATAAGGGTTTAGTAACTCCTCCACCTCTGAGTTTAGAAGAGCAATAGGTTTAGAAGGAACTATCATCAAAAGAGCAACCAAAATAAAGGGCTATTGATGAAGTGTCAAAGGAAGGACAAATGGTAGAGTATGCACAACAACCTTCCCAAGATGTTGAGGAGCAGGCTATAGGATCCATGGATACTGAAGCTATAGAAGAGGAGTCCTCACAATAGGAGATGACTCCAACCAAGAGTGATAAAGGGAAGGAGGTAGTTGAACACACCCCTTTGTCATCAAGAGCCAAATCCATAGGAAAACATATCCCGAGATGGTTTCAAAAGGAGATAATGAGAAGTGCTAAGCCTCAATTCTGTGCATTGAAGGATGACATTTGTGATATTGTAGAGATTTTGAACAAACTTGAGTCTCCACCACATGAGGCAATACCATTAGTGTTTGTCACCACCATGCAGAACCAAGATTTATTTGCACAAGTGGCTCTTCCCCCTCAGGATACAGATGTAGAAGGCATTAGCTTTGAAGATTATGAGATGAAGGATGTTATGTTGTGAATGCCTACACGAGATTTAGCCTGACAAAAGATGACCATGGGAGTCAAAGAGGTCCTTAGGAACATGGAGAAAAATGAGATTGAACTTTGAACACTTCGAAGGAAAGTCGAGATCCTAAAGGGATATCTAGCCAAAGTTGTTGGTCCTCTTGATCCTAAACACCCTGAGCATACTTTGAATACTGTACTTAGAGAAGGGGGAGGTGTACAATTAGACTCATTTTTGAAATCTTGTCAAGAATGGCGAGAAAGTTTTGACGAGAAAGGTGTCACCATTATCACAAGGAATCTAAAGTTACTGCATGCTATGCAAGAGAATGTGAACAAGATCATAGCAATTTTGAAGTAGGACTTCAATATCATGGATGAGGTATGTATCTAGAGTAAGGATTTGTAGACTTTACAAGCCATAAAGGGCCAAAGATATCAGGTTTTAATCGATGTATATACTGGAGAAGAATTAGACATGATTGATGATTGGATAAAGAAAATAGTGGATAGCAATAAAGTAATGGAGACATTACATGAGGAGATCCATCGGCTCAAGGACCAAGCTCGAGAGTGAATTTTGGAAGTAGAAAGACACTACAGTGATGCATGCTTGGATATTTTTGAAGATGAAGAAAGAGAAAGGTTGTTACTTGTAGAGACAGTAGTGGAGAATTTTAGGAAGATTTTTGTGGAGGTTGCTAATGATGAGGATGTCCGACAGGCCTTTAGGATAGAAGAAGCATTGTTAGAGTTAGACACCACGCTTAGAGATTTTGTAGAGACTTGAATTGAGGTGGACAACTATAGATAGAAGGTAAAGGATAAATATGAGGCTTTAGATCTTTCAGATGTGGCTAAAATTACTAAGTTGATAGAGAAATTCAAGGGCAAACATCCAAACATAGCTTTGGGATGAAGAAGAACAAAACCCAAATGCCAGAATTTCAATTTTGACACTCAATAAAAATTTAAATTTTTGACCTAGTCGCAGCTCTGCAAGTCCGCAACTCCACAACTCCATAGGTCCACAATTTAGAGGTGCACCAATAGTTAATTGCCAATTCCAAAAATAGCACTTTCCATACATTAGGAGCACATTCTGATGGCAATTTAACTCTAACACATGCCTAGTGAAGGACTGGCTTCTATTTTTGACGCCTCCATGCACTTCCACTTTGACTGATGGCTTCCTCCTACATTCTCTCTCATATTTTCTCTATTTTTGACATGTAAAAGGCTCATGCATCCAATTAATGAATAAAATATGGACGGAGTCCCTCTAAGCACCAAATTAATTGTTAGTTTGTATATATTTAGTTTGTTTAATGTTTTAAAAGCATTTTATTGCATGAAGATATCTCTCACTCTCAACACAAATTGAGGAGATGATTTCCTATAAATACCCCATTGTAAAATGTAAAAAGGGCTGTCATTATTGTGCAATAAAATTATGCTTTTGGTGCTCGCATTTGGAGTGTAGTCATTCTTGCCTAAATGTGTCATTTTTTTGTGAATTTTGTTCATGGAATTTTGATTGAGCCAAAGGTTTATTGCATTGTTTCTGGTTGTGTGATCTTTTAGTTCTAGTGTTTGCTATAGATTTATGAATTCTGCTTGAGAAGAGATCATCAAATTGTGTCTGTATAGCTTTTTGTCTCACATGAGCACACTTTTCGTGGCCTTGTGATTTGATGAAAGGTGAAATATCATATGATTGTTAAAGTTTCTTATCAATGATTGCATCAGTTGATTCTAGGAAGCGCTGCTCCTATTTTTATTGGTTTCCTACCAATTTCTTCAAGATTTTAACTCATAGCACGTTGTTTTCTATAGCTTATGTCTGTTAGGTTTTCAATTTCAAGTTATTTCAATTCTATTTTATTTTCTTTTAGTTTCATTATTTGCTTTGCTAACCCCTCATTAGAATAGGAACTCATTTTAGTTGCACTGTTAGAATTACATTCATTTAAAAACTAGAAAATACAAAAAAATTGTTCTTTTGTGTGTTATTTTGAGACAACAAATAGATTTACTTCATTTTGAGATCATAGTAGAACCAACAAAGGCCTCCTTGTGAACAATCACGTTTATCATCAACTGAGTAGATTTTGGTACTTCGCAAGACAAATACTGAACCTTGGAGTTGATCCCAAAAGGATTAGCTTTTCAAGAGAGGAATTGCACAATGGTCCTGCCATTGACCTCATGCAAAATGACCACCTAATAGAAGTGGTGCTAGAAGGAGGGCCCCTTTTGACTGCCAGAAAGGAAGAAAATTTGTTAAAGTTTTAGAATTTTGCACTTCTACAATAATCTGCGCTTCACAAAGTTTAGAAAAATTTCCTGAGTTTTTGACAAATTTAGGTCCACAGCTCTGTAGGTATGCAGGTCTACAGCTATTGAGGTCCGTAGATCCACAACTTCGCAGGTGCACAAAAATCTATGGTGCACAAAATTTAGAGAGGTGAGAAAGTGTACTTTTGTAGAGGTGCACTTTTTCCAAGAGTTGATGCAAGTTGGAGGATATTGATCCAAAATCCCCATTTCAATGAGCATTAAGGTCTACGCCAAGTGCACACGAGTTTCTCGAGCTTACCCACTTTCGTAAACCATGTAGTGACAAGGGAACTCTTGAGTTCAACCACTTGCATTCAAACTTCCATCATCTTCTTCAACTCCACCTCCACTCTAACCACCTAGTGGACCACCACATATTCCAATAGCTACTCCTTAGCAACCACTGTTAGGTCCACCAAACCCTCCAATGGCCTTTTTCGCAAATGTTGTAGACTCACCAATAAACTTGAGAGGTGCACTCCATGACCTCCCTAAGAATCCTGAGAAGTTTTGCCCCAGATTCATCTATGGTGAGAATTGAACTACTGAAGATCATGTCAAGGTATTCAAGGAAATTTATAATCACAAGCGAGTTGCTAATGAGAATGTAGTTCTTTGTTTATTTCCCTACTCTTTGGGGGAAATTTCCTTTAATTGGTATGTCAATTTTCCACCTAGATGCATTGGAGATTGGGATACATTCAAAAAATTATTCTTGGAATAATTCAAAACATTCATCAATTCAGCTGTGATACATCAACAATTCATATAAATCAAAAGGGACCTAGCTGAGACAATCTCCCACTTCAACCATTGCTTTCATATGGCCTACCGTAAGTTCGAAACACCATACACCATACCGCTTGAAGTTGCTATTCAGATTTATTTGAATGCTATGGACCCTCTTACTATAATCTTTCTGAGAAGACTTCTTGCAACAAATATTGACACATTGGATAAAGTCTTTACATAAGTGATCATGTTCATGAAGCAAGCCAACCCCAATAGAGGAAAAATTATGCTTCCAACACAAGCAGTCCCTACAATACCAACATACCCTGTGGGAGCACCCACTGTGCCTAGCCAGTTCATACCTATGAATCTAGTTCCCTTATAGCAGGCACCCACTCTACAAACTCAAGCGATAACATATCCAAGGTATGAGCCTCCAAAAACAAATTTCTTTGAATAGAAGGCTACAGGTCCCATGGAATCAGACAATAACCTTATTTCAAAGGTTGGTCAAATGAAGAAGACTATGTCACAAATGAACAATGAATTGACATGTCTTAGATTGTCACAAGTACAAAATAACAACTTCCAAAGAAACAACACTAGCTCCTACAACAACAATTTTGGTTAGAATTACATCAGGAACTTCAACGAGAACAATAACAACAACAGAGTAAACAACTTCAATCCTCCTCATCAAAATAATGGCTTCCAAAGACAGAACTGACAATGGAACACTTGACCGAATAATGGAAGCATTCCTGCTGATAGCCACAACAACAACATTCAAAATGTTGATATCAATTAATATGATGATAGCCAAAATGTGCTCAACAATGATGGTTCTTACTATAATGGCAATTAGGAGATGAATCAAAATTCATAGGTAAATGAAATTCCTCCTCCTATACAGTTCAACACTATGCTATTGGAATCCTATGATTCTACATAGAGTACAAAAGTGAAACAACCAACAAGCAAGGAATTCTCATTCCCTTTTAGTCAAGAGCGTGATATTTAGCATGATGAGATGCTTGCCTTTCACAATTATAATCGAAATACATACAATCTCAGAAATAGAAAGGACCCCTTGATGGATGGGATTCCTCTAGGTTTGCAATCAACTCCACCTAATCCAAGAGCAAGTAATAATCTACCACCGGTAAGACTAGTGCAGGGAGGATAATAGAATCAGAATCAAGTAAACATACCAACAATACTAAAGAATCCCACTTGGTCCACTAAAAAGTACAATGAGGTAGAGGATTTGAAAAAGACTAAAGCCAATAT
Source organism: Cupressus sempervirens (assembly GCA_028749045.1). NCBI lineage: Eukaryota > Viridiplantae > Streptophyta > Pinopsida > Cupressales > Cupressaceae > Cupressus > Cupressus sempervirens. The sequence goes on from CM053787.1 coordinate 201,556,782, forward strand.
GTCCACAACAATGAGAAGCACTCATGAAGACATTGGATAATATGAAGGTTTCCCACAATATGAATATTGTCCCTCAAAAAATAGTATCTCAACAAGTAAATGTTGTAGAAGCAATGCCCACTATGTTTAAGGACAAAGTTGAGGTACCCTCATTTTTGCTTAGCATCAAGATATATGGGAAGAATCTTCACAATTGCCTCATTAATTTAGGAGCTTCATGTAACATGATGCCATTGTTAATAGCTCAAAGGCTAGGAGTTAATCCTCAACCCTCTAATCGAGTGGTGATATAGTAGGATAAAATAGAGGTAAAAGTCATTGGTGTATTGAAAGATGTGTGGATACAGTTAATAGTTGACCCTCAGATCTAGGATGCTATTGACATACATGTGGTAGATATCTTAGAAACATATGGATTGCTTCTAACTAGAGAATGGAAAAAATTTCTAAGAGGATGGTTTTCTACAGACTTCACTTAATTGTGGTTGCCATGGAAAAGATTGAACAACCAAATCAAGATAGATGCTGAGCCCAAATTGAAAACAATGATCACAAATTACAATGCCCTGAATGAGATAGCATTCTTACAATCAAATTTGGGTTCATACAAAGTGATGGTATTGGATATGGTTCCAAACAATACACTTCAAGATTGGAATGAAGAACCTAAGGTGCCAGTACCCAAAAGTGAAATCGTGACACAATTCATAGACGATATGGTGACTAATTTACAATGTTTAGGAGAGGAAGCTGATCCCAACATCCTCCTCCTTCCAGGATTTTTTTGGTTACACAAAGTTAGTCACTCTAAATTTGAATGTTCATCATGTCAAGAAGCAATTGCGAAGGTATTGACCCACATGATGGAAAACAAAGATAAAAACACCTCAACAGATGAACTCATTGAAAGCCTAAATTTAGTGAACTCATCCAACCCTATTGAAAAGATTGAAGAGGAAAGCGAAGATCTTAATGTGTCATATAGTGATACCTCTTCAGATGGGGGAGGTCTGTCTTCTCCTCCTCCAAGGATGATCAAAGTCCAAAGAAGAAGACAATATGTGAAAGGTAAAGGATGGACTTTAGTAGTCATTCATCCTGAACCTAAAATTGAGGAAATCAAAGAACTGCTAGGGGAAATTCAAGAAAAATAAGAAAAACACACACTTCTTCTATCTACAAATTATGAAGGGGACTCATCAAGTCCTACACAAGGAAAGTTACAATGGGTTCCTAAGAAACAGTCACTCAAGGCTCAAGTGAAAGAGAAATTAAGGACAAATAAGCATAAAGTTAGAAAACCAAAGGAAAATGCAATTTGGACACTTTGCTTTGATGGATCTACCTGCAAGATGGGATCTGGTGTAGGTATCAAATTGGTTAACCCAAAAGGTAGGTCTTTTTATGCTGCATATCGGTTATAGTTTAGATGTACTAATAATGTTGTAGAATATGAGGTGTTAATTTGAGGACTTCTTTTTGCACTGGAGAAAGGAGTCACCGCTCTTAAAATTGAAGGGGATTCCCACTTGGTCATACAAAAAGTAAAATCCATATACTCTTGCAACGAAAAAAGATTACTTGCTTATAGAAAAAGGGTATGGGATATATTGGATGACTTTGAAGCCTTAAACATCAAATCCATTCCAAGAAGAAAGAACATGGTAGCAGATGCTCTCGCCATCTCAGCAAGTGCTTTGCAACCAGTTGAAAGAACCAAGTTGAAAATATTTTTAGTGGAACTGGTTGTTGTTCCATCCATTCCTAATAATATCACCAACTTTCAAGTCTTTCAAGATGATCAACATATACTTGAGTTTATCATGTGTAGTCACCATTTTGAGGGACAAGAAATTGATGATACACCAGATGACAAACTTGGAGATGATGGGCTTGAAGATGAAGATGGGATTCTAAATTAAAAAACTGACACTATTCCAAAGGGAATGGTCACACTTGACCACATCTTTGATTGTGCTGAATAAACACTCAATAGAAGGGAAAGCCAAGAAAATGGAATTGAAGAATGTGATTCATATAATTTAGGTACTAATGAAGAACCAAGAATGGTACAGATAGGAAAATTGTACAATTCACAGGAAAGGGAAGACATGCTCAAATTACTCACCGAGTATAAGGATGTCATTGCTTGGAGCTATGAAGAGCTAAAGACTTATGATCCTAATATTATCACACATGACATCCCATTGAAGCTCGATGCCAAACCATTCCGAAAAAGACAAAGACTAGTAAATCCTCTCATTGAACCACTGATCATGAAAGAAGTAAGTTACTAGATGCTAAGACCATATTTCCTATTCGCCATTCCACATGGGTGGAAAATTTGGTTCCCATGTGGAAGAAGACAAGAGAGATTCATCTTTGTGTTAACTTTCGTAACTTGAATCTAGCATCTCAAAAGGACAACTATCCTCTACCCTCACTTGATGAGGTTTTGCAAATTGTAAACGGTTTGAAAATGATGTCTTTCCTAGATGGATACTTAGGATACAATCAGGTGATGGTTGACAAAGAAGATAGGCTAAAGATGGCTTTCACAATGAAGTGGGGGACTTTTGCCTACAAAAGGATGCCCTTTGGACTCATTAATGTAGGAGTTGCATTTCAACGAGCGATGGATGAAGCTTTTGAAGGATTGATTAATAGATGTATAGTCATCTACATGGATGACTTGACTATCTTTTCAAAAGATTGAAGTACCTACATTGTTGATCTAAGATAGGTATTCAATAGATGTCATAAATACGGCATATCTCTCAACCCCAAGAAATATTTATTTGGTGTTGCTAAAGGAAAGCTCCTGGGACATGTTATTTATAAAGCTAGAATCTCCATTGATCCAGATAGAGTCAAATCCATTATAAAGTTAGCACCTCCATACAATTGAAAGGAATTGAAGTCTTTCTTCAGAAAGATAAACTTAGTGCGAAAATTCATAAGTGGATTTGCAGAGATAGTTCATCCCCTTAATGATTTACTCAGAAAGGGGGCTAAGATGAAATGGGTGCCTGAGATAAAGAAGTCATTTGAAGATATTAAGGTTGCCATTTCAATAGCCCCAGTTTTGGTGAGTCTAGATTACAAGTTACCTTTCAAGACCTAGTCCTTTGCTTCTGAACATTCTTGTGTAGGGATCCTGACATAGAAAATGGAAAAAGAAGATGAAAGACCAATTGCTTTTATGATTTGTCCTTTGAAGAATGTAGAGTTGAATTATTCAAACCTTGTTAAACAATCCTTTGCATTAATCAAGGCAGTAAAGAAGTTTCGTCACTACATACTAAGAAGTAAGGTGTATGCAGTTGTACCTGATCTAGTAGTAAAAATGCTTTTGATGCAGAATGAACTTGGTGAAAGGAGAGGAAAGTGGATGGCCATACTTCAAGAATTCAACCTTGAAATTTAATCTATGAGATTATTCAGAGGTCAAGGGTTGTCAAAAATGATAGCTAATAACCAGGATGGAAATGAAAAGGAATTCAAGTTTGACGATGAAACTGATAAGGATGATCAGTAGAAGATGGTTGTATCACAAGTTGACATTAATCAAGGGGTCATGACAGACGTTTGGTATGAAGACATTGTTTATTATCTCCAACAAGACCAATGCCCAAAGAAGATGAATAGTTCACAACACAGGGGACTTAAAATGAAGTGTGAATCTTATATGCTGCATGACAACAAGTTGTACAAGAAAAATTATGAAGGGATTTATCTGAAGTGTTTAGGCTGTGAGGAAGCAAAACAAGTCTTGGAACACTTTCATGATAAGTATGGTATAGGACATGGTTCATCAAAAGCAATAGCTCACATGATTCTAAGATTGGGTTATTTTTGGCCCTCAATATTCAAAGACACTTTTGAGCATGTACGCTCTTGCCATATCTGTCAAACTAGTGCCAATAGAGAAAGGAATCTAACAATGCCCTTACAGCCTGTATATGAGATACTCCCCTTCGCAAAGTGTGGGATAGATTTCATTGGTCTGGTCAAACCACCATCATCAACTAGACATGCATTTATTCTCATAGCTACAAATTACTGCACACAATGGACTGAGGCAGAAACATTTAAAAGTTGCACTGCTAAGGTGGTGATGGACTTCTTGGAAGAACATATTGTTATTAGATTTGGGATGCCATTCGCTCTTGTGTACAATAATGGGTCTGCTTTTGCATCTGCATTTTTGACCCAGTGCGCATTTGAAAATTAAGTCATTATCAAGTTCTCTTCAAATTACTACCCACAAGGAAATGGGGTAGCAGAATCTACAAACAAGAACTTAATCACAGTAATAGGATGATTGTTGAAGGAGAATCCTAGGGACTAGCATATGCAACTCAAATATGCCTTATGGACAGATAGAGTGAGAGTCAAAAATGCCTTGGGGACTTCTCCATATTTTATTGTCTACGGACAAGAACCAATATTTCCACTCAACCTCAAAATTCCCATTTTGAAATTCATGAGTGGGTATGATAAAGATGCTGACAAAGAACAAATCAGATTGATGAATCTTTTAGAGATGGATGAAAAATGAACAACTGTGTTGGAGTACATGGCTAAACATCAGGCTATTGGGAAAAGATGGTTTGACAAAAGAGCCATGATCAAATCATTCAAGATTTTTGACCTTGTTCTACTCTGGGATAAGGCAAAAGAAAAGCTAGGTAGCCATACCAAGTTTCAATGCTTGTGGATGGGCCCTTATCAAATTGTAAAAAATCTAGGAGAAAACACTTTTAGGCTCAATTCCTTACAAGGGGAATTTCTGCCCTTGCCTGTAAATGGGTAGTTTTTGAAGCACTATTTTGAAGCCTAAAAAAAATAAAAAAATAAGTTAGATTTTCCTTCTACATTTAGCTTAGAATTTTATTTCTGCAAGTGTGTTTTCTTTCGTGTTGTGTGTTTACTTTCAGTCATGCATTTCTTTTCAAAGTTGTGTCAGTATTGGGGGGTAAGGTGTACTCGAGATTTTCTCTTAAGATTTCACTAACCACTCTTTAGTTCCAATTTCAAGAAGAGGTATTTATTTGTCAAAACATTTGGACAATTGTGTGTCTCATACCAACCAAGCAATCGACATTTGTTGTGGAAATAAGGGATTTGCAGTCTAGAAATCAGAAGCCATGACCAACAAGTTCTCAAGAGTTTGCAAATTTTTAAAATTTGATTGTTTTAGGTGTTATTGAATTGAAGTTGACGATGATGAAGGATGATCCAAACTTTGAATAGTTCAAACAGGAGGGGTCTCCTCGATAGGTTGCTAAGATCATTGTTTGGCATGAGAGTTTCTAAAAGTTCTAAAAGAGGAATGCAAGGGATGTTCACAAGAGATTGAATCTAAGAAATGACACTGATGTCTTGACTACATAGTCTAAGCATAGTCAGGATACAAAAAAAAAGGGAAAAAAAAGAGAAAATATAGTGTTAAGTCTAAAGGATTCTAAAGATCTAAAATGGCAAAAGATACATTCTCACAATAGAGTATCTTGTATTCAAAGTGTTGTTTCATAAAAAGTAACATTTTGAACAATGTGGAGCAATTATTCAAAAAGCCAGAAATTAAAAGAATATGGCATTCTTCCAAGAGCCCTCAAACTGATTCTCTCATCTGGTCAAGCAACTGATTGATAAAAGCCTTAATGGAAATTCTGAATGAATGAGCTAGGAAGAGTGGAAGATTGTTTTCTAGTTGTCATAAAACTTTGATTGACTACATCCTAACATGTCAAAGGGAATGAATGCATAATGCACACATTGAGTTTGAAGGTTTTGAGTTCTGAGATTTTGATTGAAGAGTCATCTGAAAGATGCTCGAGATGTTCAAAGTATGGTTGGTGTTTGACATATGTTGGAGGAATGTTTGCTAATAAAGAAATGCCTTGGTCATTTCTTCTTTTTTTTGGGGCTATTTGTTGTGGTGTCCGCAACACACACCCCATTCCTCACTAGGAATGGGGACCCCCAACTTTTTTTGACTCTCAGACTCATAGTGTGAGATTCGGAAGAAGAAATTTTTTAGAGTTAGAGTTTTTGAGTCAAAATTTTGAAAAACACAAAAGCATTAGAAAATCAAACAAATACAAAAACATTAGAAAATTGAAAAAATCACACAAACATTAGAAAATCAAAAAAATTACAAAACATTGGAAATAATAATAATAATAAAAAAAAAAAATTGTGCTCCCCTGCGCGCGTGGGCGAGGCACGCACTGCGCACCAGGGCCCGCGCTGAGGTGCGACACATGTCTTGCTTAGTGTGCGAGGAAGGGAGGGGTTATAAAAACATTCTTCTCTTTCTTCCCCCCATTATTTTTTCAAAACTTCTTCAAGGCAAGCGGTATGCACTTCCCCCCTCCTTCCATCTCTTCATGGACCACAGCTCGGCGCTAGGCACTACGCACCTTGGCGCTGCACGCCCTCACACCATGCACGTGCCCTATTTTGTTTATTTGAAATTTAAAAAAATACAAATAAAAAAAGGAGATAAAATAAAAATAATAAAATGTCCAAATGGGACATTTTTATTATTATTGTTGTTCAATGTTTTGCTTTACATTTTATCTGTGACTAATAAATGTTTTTTAGCAATATGCAAGTGATTAAATGGTGTCCACATCCAAAGCAACACCCAATCCTATAGAATGCAAGTTCCAAGGTGTACCTTCAAATTCTAGATTCCATGATGATTACATAGAAATCAGAGATACTGACCTCAGACACACAAATTTAGGCAAATTCTTGAGAATTTGCAACAAGCCAACAAAGAGGTCAACTTTAGTGTCTGCGTTGATCGTTCAGGATTGATGAACGTAGCATCATATCTTGTGTTGGTGCAATAAGCTGAATTGATCATGGCTCTATCACAATACTTTGTCCCTAATGAGAGGGTGGTCAAGATCATCATAGGGGAAGTTGTATTGGATTTGTGACCTGATAACATTGAGAGGGTTTTCCACCTACCAAGAGCATACCAGTTCATCCGAATTTCCTATGAAGTGGCTAAGAGATGGTACAAGGAGCATCAAAAAGAGGCCATTGACATTATACAATCCTCATACCTAATTGAGAAGCCTCCTCAGGGAAGGATAATTGGAAAAGTGGCTATGACTCAGGAATACATGAAGGAAGACATTGGATACTCCATTATTCTCCTAAGTAGAGTCATGGGCTTACCTGGAGTTGGTCACCTCAGCACATTCATGGTCAACTTCATTGAGACCATCAGATATGTAAAGATACCATTGGGCTGGGCCACCACACTAAGTAAAAACTTGTGTGAGCAACTAAGGACGGTGAAGGACAAGAAAAAGTTTTACATGACTTCTTACCTAGTGTACCTACTTGCAGCAAGGGTGACAAACTATCCCAGTTTGTACAAGAAAGGCAATATGCAGGACTGCAATGGTTGGCCTTACATAGTTTATCCTTAGTTGGTGAAGAAGAATTTCTTAGCATAGAGCATGGAATATAGGATTGTGAATGATGCATTCATCTTTGCTATCATACGATTCATTGAGGGTGACTATGGGAAAAGGTTATTTGATGAAGCCAAAGCACAAATCATAGCTCTCAGAGCCTACTTCATCTAGTTTAAGATGTTCACATATGTATGAGTAGCTAGTGCATCCATCAATCCTAAGAAGCTTTTGAGATACCCAAGTGACAAGTTGGTACTATTGGAGATCTCTAGGCAAATTGAGTCAGCCTATGAGAAGATAAAGAGGCAACAAAGAACCTACTAGGAAAGGCCATTGGTCATTGGGCCATATCAGGTGAAGCGAAAACAAGATATTTTGTCCTTTGAGTGTGAGTGGGAGAACTATCCTCTTGAAGAATACAACTCTCCCCAGCCATATTTTGACAATGTTGGGAAAGCGGAGAATCTAGCAAGAAAAAACTTCCATCATGAGGATGCTATTAAAGATCATTGGATGAATTCCATGAATGACTATGATGTCTGCATTAGGGAATATTGTAGGATGACTTTGTATCTAGCAGAAAAGGTTGTCTAGTTGAACATCCCAGAGGAGATAAGGCAATAGGATTAAAAGGAATTACTAGATTCCCTGTTTAACGTAGATAAAGTTGGGGAAAGACCTATTCTAAATGTCGAGGTTGACAGGGAAGAAGGTGATGATATTAATCATCAAGCAAGGTATGTTATTACAATGACAAAGAATTGGATCAAGAAACCTTTTCCATTTGATCCAATTCCTAACACAGTAATCTTCCATGCACGTGCTCACCCAAAAAGAGGTAGAGGAATGAAAGTAACAGTTCTTATCTTTGTGCTCTAGTCCCGTATCAGGCTAGAGATAGTCTACCAACTTGATCACCCAGTAGGTTATTATCACCCTCTTGAAAGAAAGGGAAAGAAAAAAAGAAAGAGGACCTCTCCTTAGAGGATTCAAACAAAACAAGCACCTTCCCAGCAGGAACAGAGTCCACAATGGTCTCAAGATACTAGAGCTACCTTAGTCTAGGATGAACCATAGTTGCCTCCCGTTGTGTCTAGCCAACCAGAAGAGGGAGAGATTCCACAAGTCTCCATTCCTCCGATGCAAGGTGAACCTACTTCTCCTTCTACCTCTAAGAAACAAAAGAAGAGGATTAATATTTAGATGAAGAAAAGGTAAAGGATTAGTAGAAGATTAGTGCCTAAACCTTCTATTCCTAAAAGCATTCTGGAGGGAGATGAAGAAGAAGAAGAAACAAAATTAGAGGAGGAAGAGGAAGAACAAGTACCCCTATAGGGAAGAACTCAACTAGCTAGAGCCACAAAATTACAAAGAAGAAAGAGTGCTACGAGTACCCCACCATCCACTCAAGCAGAACCATTAGAGCTCTCTTCTTCAGAAGATGAAGTACAAAAGTGGGTAGATGAGCAGAGTGAAGAGAGTGGTGGTGTTTTCTCAATGTCATATTTTGATTTCATGCCCATAAGTATAGAGTTGATTGAGGATAAGATCAAGGACACTCCTACAAGTGAACCCCAACAGGAAGGCTAGATGTAGATGTCGCTAGATACACAAGATCCTAATCTCACTCCTCCATCTCCACCACAAATTATGATGGTAGATAAGGGTTCGGTAACTCCTCCACCTCCGAGTTCAGAAGAGTAGCAAGTTTAGAAGGACCTATCATTAGAAGAGAAACTAGAACAAAGGGCTATTGATGAAATGTCAAAGGAAGGACAAATGGTAGAATATACACAATAACCTTCCCAAGATGCTGAGGAGAAGGCTATAGGATCCACGGATAATGAAGCTACAAAAGAGGGGTCCTCACAATAGGAGATGACTCCAACCAAGAGTGATAAAGGGAAGGAGGTAGTTGAACACACCACTTCATCATCAAGATCTAGATCCACAAGAAAACATATCCCAAGATGGTTCTGAAAGGAGATAATGAGAAGTGCTAAGCCTTAATTCTGTGCATCAGAGGATGACATTTGTGATATTACAACGATTTTGAACAAACCTGAGTCTCCACCACATGAGGTGATACCATTAGCATTTGTCACCACCATGCAGAACCAAGATTTATTTGCACAAATGGCTCTTCCCCCTAAGGATATAGATGTAGAAGGCATTAGCTTTGAAGATTATGAGATAAAGGATGCTATGTTGGGAAGGCCTACATGGGATTTAGCTCAACAAATGATGACCATGGGAGTCAAAGAGGTCCTTAGGCACATGGAAGAAGATGAGATTTAACTTCAAACACTTCGAAGGCAAGTTGAGATCCTAAAAGGATATCTAGGAGAACTCATCGGTCCTTTTAATCCTGAACACCCTAAGAATACTTTGAATAATATACTTAGAGAAGGGGGAGGTGTACAATTAGACTTGTTTTTGAAAGCTTGTTAGGAATGGTGAGAAAGTTTTGAGGAGAAAGGTGTCACCATTATCGCAGGGAATATGAAGTTATTGCATGCTACATAGAAGAACGTGAACAAGATCATAGCAATTTTGAAGTAGGACTTCAATATTATGGATGAGGTATGTGCCTAGAGTAAGGATTTGTAGACTCTACAAGCCATAAAGGGCCAAAGATATCAGGTTTTGATCGATGTATATGTCAAAGAAGAATTAGAGATGATTGATGATTGGATAGAGAAAATAGTGAATAGCAATAAAGTAATGGAGACATTACATGAGGAGATCCATCGGCTCAAGGACCAAGCCTGAGAGAAAATTTTGGAAGCAGAAAGACACTACAGTGATGCATGCTTGAATATTTTTGAAGATGAATAAAGAGAAAGGTTGTTACCTATAGAGATAGTAGTGGAGAATTTTAGGAAGATTTTTGTGGAGGTTTTTGATGATGAGGACATCCGACAGGCCTTTAGGATAGAAGAAGCATTGTTAGAGTTGGACACCAAGCTCAGAGATTTTGCAGAGACTCAAATTGAGGTGGACAACTAAAGATAGGAGGTAAAGGATAAATATGAGGCTTTAGATCTTCCAGATGCAACTAAAATTACTAAGATGAATAAGAACAAAACCCAGATGCCAAAATTTCAATTTTGACACTCAATAAAATTTTGAATTTTTGACCCAGTTGCAGCTCCGCAGGTCTATAGCTCTGCAAGTCTATAGCTCCACAATTCAGAGGTGCACTGACAGTTAACTGCCAGTTCCAAAAATAACACTTTCCATACATCAAGAGTGCATTCTAATGACAGTTTAACTTTGACACATGCTTAGTGAAGGACCAACTTCTATTTTTGATGCCTCCATGCACTTCCACTTCAACAAATGGCTTCCTGCTACTTTCTCTATTTTTGACATGTAAAGTGCTCATGCATCCAATTAATGAATAAAATATGGATGGAGTCCATCTAAGCACCAAATTAATTGTTAGTCAGTATATGATTTCTTATAAATACCCCATTGTAAAATGTAAAAAGGGTCACCGTTATTGTGCAATAAAATTATGCTTTTGGTGCTCGCATTTGGAGTGTAGTCATTCTTTCCTAAATGTGTCATTGTTTTGTGAATTTTGTTCATGGAATTGTGATTGAGCCAAAGGTTTATTGCATTATTTATAGTTGTGCGATCTTTTAGTTCTGGTGTTTGCTATAGATTTACAAATTCCATTGACGTATTGAGCTTGAGAAGAGATCATCAAATTGTGTATGCATAGCTTTTTGTCTCACATGAGTGCAGTTTCCATGGCCTTGCGATTTTATGAAAGGTGAAATATCATACAATTGTTAAAGTTTCTCATCGACAATTGCATTACTGGATCCTAGGAAGCACTGTTCCTATTTTCATTGGTTTCCTACTGATTTCTTCGAAAGTTTAACTCGCAGCGTGTTGTTTTCTGTAGCTTATGTCCATTAGGATTTGAATTTTAAGTTATTTTCTTTCAGTTTCATTATTTTCTTTGCTAACCCCTCGTTAGAATAGGAACTCATTTTAGTTGCACTGTTAGAATTACATTCATTAAAAAAGTAGAAAATACAAAAAAAATGTTCTTTTGTGTGTTATTTTGAGACAACAAATAGATTTACTTCATTCTGAGATCATAGTAGAACCAGCAAAAGCCTCCTTGTGAACAATCAGATTTATCTTCAACTGAATAGATTTTGGTATGTTGCAAGACAAATATTGAACCTTGGAGTTGGTCCCCAAAGGATTAGCTTTTCAAGAGAGGAATTGTGCAATGGATTCCTACTGTTGACCTCATGCAAAACAATCGCCCAACAATTATTTTCCTTGGATAAGTACAAAATGTATATGATAATAAGTAGGAGATATTTTTCACATCTAGTCGAATTGTGATATTGCTATCAAGATTCAACTAAGTAGTTTTTTAAGTCAAACTCATTGAATCATGTTTCATGAGTAGTGGATTCCCACTTTCAATTAAATTGAAGAACTAACAAACCAAATGATTAACTATCATCAATCACAATATTTAAATATTTATTTTGAATAAAATCAAATGAAGGGTTATAATTAGTAAAGAGACATGAGTCATTAACGCTTGCAACATGGCTAGTGACACATATTGTAATTTATATATAGATAGTCTTGAATTATTAGAATAGAAGATTAAAAGAATACATAAATTGGGGTATTGAGTGGTTGGATTTAGATCAAATAATTATATAAAATTGGTGAATAGTTATAAGTTAAATATTAATGACATAATATTGTATATGTGTATCCTATTAAGCATACATAACTCTAATATGACCTATATTATATTTGTGTGTATTAATAATAATAGAATAAAAATTATTTAATTATATTATAATAAGTAGGAGATAATTTCCACAGCAAGTCAAATTGTGATATTGCTATCAGGATTTAACTATGTGACTTTGAGTCAAACTCATTGACCCATGTTTCATGAGTAGTGATTCAACATGAATCTATCTCTCATGAGAATAAATGGAACACTTAGCACTCATTGGATCTAGGTGATGCTCACAGGGGTGAACCACCAGGACTTTTTGGGAGGTCACCCATCCCAATACTACTCCAGCCTGAGCTAGCTTAACTATGGAGTTTGACTCAAAACCACATAGTTAAATCCTGATAGCAATATCACAATTTGACTTGCTATGGAAATTATCTCCTACTTATCAATTGATGAGCTTAAGGGGCTTTCTAATGAATGGTTCATAAGGCACAACACTTGGTGAAGGTTTTACAAATGGGTTTGCAAGCTTTGGGTTTAACCATGGAGGAAACCCCATAGTTAATCATGCTCAGGCTAGAGTAGTACTAGGATGGGTGACCTCCTGGGAAGTCCCAGTGCTTCACCCGTATGAGCATCACCTATATCCAATGAGTGCTAAGTGTTCCATTTATTCTCATAAGAGATAGATTCATGTTGAATCACTACTCATGAAACAATGGTCAATGAGTTTGACTCAAAATTACACAATTAAATCCTGATAGCAATATCACAACTATACAGAAATAGTCAAAATTCTATATGTATGTTATATTTTATATATGTATACAAATATACATAATGCCCAATATATGTGTGTGTGCGTGTTTGTGTATATACATGTAAAGGGATAAGGAATCATATGTACTACTTGAAGCAATTAATTAATTATTGCCAATAATATTTTTATCATCTTAAAAAGTGTACACTTTCTTTGCAAGACATTTTCCCCTTAATTTAATGATCTCTTAGGTACATGAATGCACTTATGCTTGAATTGCTACCTATTCTCAATTGTTTTCCCATTTTCGATCATTCTTTTTTCATCAATGAGAACTTGGTGCACATCTAAAGGTATAGAACCATGGGGTAAAGGTAGAGGTCATCTCTAATCTCCAAGTTAGGGATGAGATCATCCTTAACCCCATGTAAGGGATGATTTCCTCCCTTGTCCAAGGTATTTTGCCTCAAACTTCTAGCCTATTTTGGGTTTTTCAATTTGTTTTCCCACCCAATGTAGTTGAACCTTTTGATTTTGAATCTAAAATCACCATTAAGAGAGGCATTCCCACTTCATTTTTTAGCCCACTAACATACATTATATGTGCAAGAAATCCATGATCTATCATAAACATGAGCAATCCAACCATTTGAAAGCAAGATTTATTCAAATCCTCTTCCACTCAACAAGTTTTCAAGGAGCCTTCAAGAGTTCAATCCTTTTAGTATTCCATAGTATATCTACATTCATGGATCTATGATTTTCCATTTGTGGATATATTGGAATTTTTGATGACATCATATGTCATTACCTACATATAATCATTGATACACTTTTGTGGATAACAAGTTTGAATCTATCCTTGGAGATGTGACAAGTGAAGTGAATATTTACATTTGTCTTTCTTTTACATAGTTTCTCATTTTAGCATTGATTCCTTTATTGGGGATCGACCAAGGTAGTCCCCTCCCCTACCAAAATATTATTTTTCTTATTTGCAAGTATAGGTTTATAGTTTTTGGGAGCAGTAAACTTGAATCTTAGAGGGTTTCAGGTTGCAAGTGGAGCTCTGGATCTCAATTTTTTGTGTGTAAATTAGGTCAATGATGAACTTTCCCTTGAACCAATTCATCCCTAAACTCTAAATCATTCTTTTATGGGGATCTTCAAATTCATAGATTTCATAGATGCCTATTTCTAGGTCTTGGATTCAAAATAGTTCTTATTTTTTACAGATTCTGACAACAGTTTTTTATATCCAAATTAACCTCCCTAATTGGCTTCCAAGGTGAATTTATGCTTCATTTGTAATTTTATGTCATCTATATTTATTTCTCAAAATATATATTTTTATGTGTTTAGCTCTTATACATGTTCTTTCATTATTTGTATCTCAATTAGTTAGTTTACTTGCACTTAATAAACACTTAATTAAATTTATCAATTATATTATAATTGAGGGAAAGAATACCATATAGAAAGTATTTCTTTGAGTATACATCTTGAAAATGGTTTATATTTATAATTAGCACCCCTTGCATCTTATTTGGGTTGTGTAGATCTAGTTTGAGCCTCCTTGGAAGATTATGCATGAAGGTTCATCTTTCACTTTCTCTATTGTGACATTAAAATTTGAGACCAATCAATATACACACCTTAACTATCACCACCATCATTATTGTTTCCTAATTTTTATGTTACAATTTGGTGAACTTTCCCTCTTACATATCCTTTTTTATTTTGGTGTTAGATCTTACTTTGTATTATTACACATTATTGCTTAAACCTTCTTGATTTGCTATTTAGATCTTGCATTCATCTCAACTGTTGAAAACAGATTGACATAAGTATGAGAATGTGTTTCAATCATTGTTTTGTCAGTCATGTCAAACTTGCTACTTTCTGGTAAGACAAAGTGGGTAAAAGCACAAACTTGTGTCACCCTTTTACAAAGGAAAAGGCTAACAAAAGTGTAGTTGTTCACATTCAATGATATAAAATTGGTATTATTATTTAGAATTTTAAAATGAAGTAAACTAATAAAATGTGTAGAAATGGATGAATTTTAAGATTATAAATTTTAATAATTATTCGGAATAATAAAGTACATATTTTCCTATTTTTTAAAGATAAATTTTAGTTGTTGAAAAATGCTGGAAATTAGGGGTCTAGTTCCCACCACAAAACTATATGGAAATAAACTTATTTCCTTTTGATCTTAGATTATGTTATCAATAATATATGTAGCTAGAACAATAAAAAATAAAAATAGGCTTTAGACCTATATTTTCTCTTTTATAACGATTCAAATTTCAACTTATTCAAATTGATAGTTTTCATCTCCCACCACATTTTTCGAAAGAAATCTATTCCAACCAAAATAAAAATTATATATTCTAGAAGAGAAATCTCTCCTCTAGAATGTCATATAATTATTAATTTTTTTCTTTCTCAAAATTGACATCTTCTTGAGTGTTATAATATGTACTTGTAGAATTATTATTTTTTGATTGGTAAACAGCCAAAGCCAGAATAATTAATTATAATGAATAAGATAATTCTATCGTTGAAACAGGCACTGGTAGGAAAGAACAGGGAAAGAAAACCTCTACCCAGGACCATATTCCTTTATTATTAAAAAATTAAAAGGGGCATACCCCAGTCCAAATATCCAAATTACGATACAAGTAAAATCAAGTAATGATGAACAATATGAAAATTACAATCCTTAATATTCTCAATCACCTCTTGATGAGGGATTAAAGCTTCTCTTATCAATCCAAAATCTGACTATATTGTCCTTATCTAATCACTCCAATAAACTATTAATAAACCAACAACATAATATCAAAACCTTTAAGTTTCTAAATAAAGTATGAAGAATCCTTTATGAGACATTTAAAGAAGAATCCAAAAACCAAATTATCCTATCCTTCAAACATAAGCACAGTCATAACCATAAAAGGAAAGATAGATGGCTAACCAAATATACTTATGTAAAATGAAAGCTATGCCCAAAATTTAATAAGAAAACATCCTATTAAACACAGATGCCAGGGACATGCCATCAATAAAGGCTTAACCTCCTAAACTAGAATGGTCATCAATGACAACATATATACTTGTCAGAGTGACATTCCACCCTTGATGCTACCCTACGACTGAAATGATGATTCTACACCATTTATCACATCTAACACTGTTCATATCAGTAATGAAAATACTAAATGGAGGACAAAATTACTACAAGACATGCATCATTATATACTATTGGAAGTACCCAAAAGGAAGAGCCAAAGCTGTCAGAGTCCTCTGCAATCCATATCCACTTAATAAAATTCATGCCCCGAATGGGAGAGGGATACTCATTCCTTTAATAATCTATTTGATCCTATCATCCACGTCTAAAAATCCACAAGGTATTCCAAGGAACCAAAAAACTCTCCAATCTAGAATCTACCTTTGGATCAATTTCATACTGAAATAAAGCAATGTGAAATTAACCATATCTATATCTCATAATCCGATTAGTATGAAGCTAGCTGAGCCCTGCTAATCTAGTTTAACCAATATACCTTTTAAGCCATATGCCACTTCATGGAGGCAAACCATAAGCCAAAAAATTCATGCAAATTTGCAAACCTTCAATAGATTGAAATGTAAAACCATAAGACATTGAAGAAACATCTATAGAAATGATATATCATTATATTATTATTATGCTTGCTAATGAGGGATGCAAAATAAAGGAGTTGTAAAATCTCCTTAAGTTGCAGAGAACGTATACATCTACTGAATGTGATATGTTGCTTTACATAACAAAATTATACTACTCATAGTCTCGAGAGCACTAAAGAACACTATAATCCCTAAATCGGTGCCTATTACTAATATATACAGCCTGCCTTTCCCTATCTACAATATATATTAACCAACTTGAGACCACTTATCTTCGATATACCATAGTGACCTCAGAGATTTCATTGGGGTTTTTTGCTTGAAAATTTGGGGGGAATTCAAAGTTGAACTTTGCCCTGCTTGTCTTCTCTATGTTGGGCGTGATGAAATTAAGGGCATCCAAATCCTCAAAGTTAACCCGAGGTTCAATGTATGCATTGTAGGAATTGAGATAATTTGTAAGCTAGGTTTTGTTCTCATCTACTACTATTCCCATCCATCGATGTAGGAAATGGATGTTGACCTCCATCCTAGGCCATTCTTTATAGAAAGCATAATTTTCCAAGATAACTAGCGAGGGGTGACGAAAAGCAACCTCCAACTCTAGAGAGCCAGGTGGAAGCTCCATGTATCTCTTGGGCAAAAAAAAAAATAATTTTTTGTCGATGCTTATGACTGCCTATTTGAGCCCCTTCCTCCATGTAGGATTGAAGATGCTACTATAGAGTTGGATAATTGCTCCTAGTTCAATTCTTGCTCTGGCCATACATCCTATAAAGGAGCCAATAATGTCATTGTTTGTCCTCTAAATGTAGTTGTAGTCAAAAACACATTCTCCAATGGCCCTACTCATGGCTATCTTGGCCATGTCATCCAGCGGGTTCAGAATTCTATTCCACTGTTTTGGCTTAACATTTCCATAGAATGCCATGGTGCAAACCTCTTAAGTGTGGAAGACATAAACATTTGAATCCATTACTTCAAAGCTAGGGCTACCCCACGGCAACAACATTGATAGTGTATAAATAACCAAATCACAAGATCTAGAAACCTCCAAGCATGACCTCATGGTACAATGATGCCAGCATCTCAAGGCACAAGTTGAATGCATTAGATGAGGTAAGAAGTTAGTCCCAAAAGTGATGATCAACCACCTAGATATCCGATAGGCAAGTTCCCACCTATCTCAATGATTATCTAAGGTGGTAGATTATTAAAAACTAAGAATAGTCTAAGACTACTAATGAAAAATGAAGGGCCACTTCCCCAAATGAAGGAGGTCCTCTATATTATAATCTTAGTGAAAATAGTCTATAATTATATAGGGTAACCAAATGGGGAAGAAAAATAATAATCCTAGGGCCATGGAAGCTATAATGAACATACTCTATGAACCTTTAATAATTTGAAGATTTATATCATCTACTCCTTTGTTAGCTAAGGCATCTGTCTTCTTGTTCCCTTCTCAGAATATATGGCAAATCTTAGAATCAACTAACTGATCAATTAGCATAAGGACATTGCTAAGTCTAGAATTTGGAACCCAATTTGGTGTAGCCCATTTCTAAATTGCATTGATGATGATTTGAGAATCACCCTCTATAATGACTTTTGTCAATCCTAGTTCGAGACAAAGAAGGAGGCCTTTTTACAAGGCTTCTAATTCTTCTAGGTTGTTGGTTGTAGGCCAAATTGACAATACTTTTTTGGCAATCTAATTGCCTGAATCATCATTTATAATGCAATGAATACCTACCATTCTAAGGTTGCCTTTGGCTACTTCGTTGAAGTTGAGTTTATGCCATCCATATGGGGAGAAGACCATTTACAATCTTCCCTAGCCTTCTTATTGCTCTTGGTGTATACTAGTTTTGGGTTGACCAACTTACTCCAGTTCTTCTTCATGAGAGCATCCCAAGCCAAAAAAGAACCTTTCTCTTTTTGAACCTTCTTGAGATGAGAGTCAATGACTTCCACAATGCTAGTTTCTATCTTAAGTAGTAAACCTTCCAACTCCATTTCTATTACTTCAAAAAATGTGTCTGTTTCTCTCCTTCTAGATCTCCCAAGACACAATTGTCGAGCAAATGTTCCATAGTTTGCTATAGATCCCCTTAATCATGTTAATGGGCCATCCTTTCAGGAGCTAGAGAAGGATCTCAGAAAGGGGGATGACCATCCCAAATTTAGCCTAAGCCATTCCTAACATGATTGGGAGAATGGACAACTATATAATAAATTCTCTACATCCTCAAAATTATGTTTACATAGAACACACCTAGATGGACCTTGAAAGTTGAATCTATGTAGCCTATCTTCCATCAAAATCCTATTTTGGGAGGCCAGCCATAGAAAGAAACCTAACTTGGGCATGCAAGCTGCATCCCAACATAGATTGAGTGGAATTTCTATTTGGTCCCATCTTTGTGAGTGAATCAAGGTGTTGTATCCACTCCTAACATTGTATTTACCATCCGTCGAGGCTACCCAAATAAGTTCATCTTTCTTCTCAGATTGCTTAACTCTTCTATCTAAAAGAATATTTTCATAAGCTTGTCTTTCCTTGGTGTCAAATCCAACTCTGTCCAGAGATTTCCACACCCATTTGACTGAACCTTCAGAAGAGATTTTCAATGTATAGTCCTTAACTTTATCTCCCCAAGAAGATACTAATTTCTCTTCGAGGGCCAAGGGGAAGGGTCTGGACAAAATTGGGGGGAAACCATCCCACGAATCCTCCCAAAATAAGGCCTCATCACCCAATCCTACATCCCAAGATAGAAATTTGCTAATAATGTGATGACACTTTGTCATAAAATTCCAACTTTCAGATCCCTTAGGGAGATTCCTCATCCTAAAATTTGAAATAGGATCACTCACATTAAAGTATTTATTATATAATATCTTGGCCCATTTTTGGATTCTTTCTTTATATAAATGCCAAACCAGTTTAGCACCTAAGGCTTCATTTTGCCATTGTAAATGCTTAATCCCAAGACCACCCAACTCCTTAGGTTTGCATATGCTCTCCCATTTAACAAGAGCTAGTCTCTTATCCTCTTCGCAATCCTTCCATGGGAAATTTTTGAGCTTCGATTCCAATTTTCCCAAAGAGCTCTTAGAGAGGGGCTGACATGAAAGAGGAAAGGTAGGAATGGTTTATAGAACCAATTTAATTTTAGTACTTTCCTCGGCCTTAGAGAGCCATTTATTTTTCCAGCTTCCAATCCTAGCATCAACTTTTTCAATGGTATTCTGCCAGATCTTACTAGATTTAGAACCCTTTTCCAGCGCTATGCCCCAATATTTACAAGGAAATTGACCTTTTCTGAATCCCATCACCTTGCAAATCTGATCTTCAACTTCTTTATTAGTGTTTAAGAAATATATCTCTAATTTTTCCTTATTTACTTTTTGTCCAGATGTTGCCATAGATGAAGTTATTATAGAATTTAAATTCAAAGCTTCTTTGACTGTACTTTTACCAGGTAGGATAGTATCATCAGCATATTGTTGATGTATAATGTTAGGCATATTACTTGCCATCGTGATATCGAAGATTACCTGATTATTATAAGCATCTATTATCACTCTTCCAAATGCTTCCGCCATAATAATGAAGAGGGAGGGGGATAGAGGATCACCTTGTCTGATGCCCCTAGATATTTTTTAATTACAATATACTATATCTAATTAAAACACTATGAACTCTATATGAGAATATTCTTGACTTTGAGCTCTATAAAATGGTGTTTATATGTTATTAAAAAAATATCATAATAAATAGTAAGAGTTATTGAAATGTTAGTTTTCTGAAATAATTATATATTTTTAGTAATTGGATACTAACTAGTATAAAACATGCATTTAATAAACGTTTCCAATTGAAAAAGTGTGAGACCATATATAACTTAGCTAGGATATTTTTATCAAGATCATATTTTTGAAAAAAAAATTTTTTAGATAGAAATACTCAAATTTAGTTATTCTGATAAGTCAGTGTGAAAGGTGACACAACTTTGTACTTTTACCCAACTACTTAGTTGATTTGAGTACTATCATTTTTTAAATTAATAAGGAGGTTTTGATCAAATGAGATAACAAAAGCACTTAGAGGAAAGGTTGAGTTATGGTATGTAAAAGGAGTACAAAGATCAGTTAAGACAATGATGTTCTAGTGCATTTGATTATCTACTTAAGGTTGCAAAGGTTAGATACACTGACAAAGTCTAGAAGAAAAAGTAAGAAGAATTGAGTTTGCCAAGCTTGACTAAGTGGACAATAGGTGTTGAGAAAAGTTAGTGCAAACTGAGTAGAAAATTAGTTGGAGCTGAACAAAGTCAAAGTTTAGTGTATGTCGAGTGACACAGTGTAAGCCAAGTAAAGTTTAGTTGATGTCAAGCACCAGTAAACTTTAGTATTTGTTGAGTTATCTAGTGGATGACGAGTGGAAGAAAAGTATGGAAGCTGAGTGATAGTATATTGATGTTGAGTGCTAGTATTCATGTTAAATTGTATATTTGATGAATCTGAGTTGACTATTTTATTTTCTTGAATTTTGTGAAGCATGTGGAAGATAAATATGATGAGTTGGTGGCACAAAAGTCATGATAAGCCATTTTGAGATGAATTCAAAGAGGATTGAAGGAGAAGTTTCTAGAAGGGACTAAAATGAAATGATGGGTAGATTCATTGAATCCTACCTAACCCTAAAATGGATGATAGAGGATGAATGACAAAATATCTTAATTTTCTATTTATAGAGATGTTTGGTTAGAAGCAAGGTTGGTCAATGTTCGAGAACCTAAGTTAGACAAGAAGTCTAAGGTATTGCTTCATTTAGTGACCGAACAAAAGGGACTGCCATTGGAAAGAAAAGAAAGAAGGCTTAAGAGTATGAATTCTTGAAGGATGAACAAGCTATTAGAGCTTAAGTGTGTTAAATCCAAGCATAATGGAGGACTAAAAAAAAGATTTGTAATCTACAAGTGAGTTGTAATTTTTTATCAGATCAAGTCTTACTATTACTTTCTAATCATTGTACCAATTTAGGATAAAACCCTTGGATAAAGGTTGACCTAATAATCATTTGTAAACCCTTTAACTGGGTGGCATTCCAAGTGAATGATCTAAAGTCCTCTAACTAGACTCACTCCTAACAAGGTAATTGAAATCCTCTAACCGGGTCACATTTAATAGCATGTCTTGTAACCTTTAACAGGGTTGGCCTTTCACAAGGCATCACTTCATAAGAGTGAGAATGATAGCATGTTACTCGTGGTTTTTCCCAAATTGGATTTCCACGTAAAATTATTGTGTCAAATATGTTATTGAATCTATTATATTTCATGCTTAAATTTTTGCAAAGTTGATTTGATAATAACCTACAAAGTTTAAGTGATTGTATAATCTAATGGATACATGCATGAATATGGGTTCACTAAGCTGTGAAAAGTTTTATTTGTACATTTGGACCTTAGATAACTAATTCATCCCCCCCCCCCCCAAGTTATTCTAAAAAATGCCAACATCAACTACACCAAAAATAACAAAAAAAATCATTTAGTGATTATATTTTTTTACATATTTAGCATTAGCTTTCATTTTATATTTTCATTTACTTTTTTATATCATAAAATAAACAAGCCAGAAAAAAGAAAGAAAAATTGTATTTCATTGCTTGTCTCTAGTAGTTATATCTCACTTTGTATACATCTTTCCTAGATTTTGTACTTTTATTGGTATATCTACTTTGTGTACATTTTGATCTGTGCATTTTATCCCTACTACATTTTTAGTTTTACTCTTCGTGCATGAGCTTTGTCACTTTGAGTCCCACCTATAGATTTTTGGTTATGCAAAGATGCAGACTCAAGGGTTCTTTTAATGTTAAATCATATTTATTTCCTAGGAATCTTGATGATACTTAGCATCTTGTTAATTTATATATTGACCCTTTACTCAATAGTGCTCAAGAGATATGATATGTTCCTCCTTCTACAAGTGTTGAGACTTCCTTACCAATTTTTGGTTATGTTCCTAGTGTTCCTACTTCTACACCACCTATTTTTACCACTTCAATCCAAATTTCCAATCCTACCATCATGAGTCTCCCTAATCCTATTCTTCTGACAAGTGTTCCATGTGTTTCATTACCTTCATCTATGTGTTCTTACTATAGTTCCCCTTTTACATATTATAATTCCATTCCTTCCACTTATACCATGTTTCATGCCTCTTCCAATATTCCTTTCATTTTCCATAACTTTCCTAATGTATCTAGCATGTCTCTTCATATCATTTCCTCTAATGTTTCCACCATTAATATCCTAGCTCAAATAGTTTTTTCCTTACAATAACAAATTTTCTTCATTAACTCAATATAAATTTGATATTTGTAGTCCTTTGTCCTTTGAAATTATCTGAGTTGTTATTCCTCCAAACATTAAGATTTTTAAGAAGTGAAGTCCACACATCACAACTAAGAGTGGGTGGGGGGTGAATCAAACTAAATAAAACTAAACTTGTAAAATTTATCACCAATAATTAAAATAATCAAACACAAAAATAAAAAATTACATACCATAACACACTAAATTTTGTTTATAAGGATAACCCTTGATCAAATAGAAAAACCTTGATGGGGATGACACCCATGAAATAGTTTACTAATATATAAATTTATTATGAAAGTATGTGACCCTATTAGGAGTCAAATATAATGCATTTAGTAAAAGACTCCTTGTTAAAACATAAATCCTTGTTATAAGACCTTGAACCCTTGTTAGAATGATCTAACCCTATTAGAGGTTGATGAGAACTAAAAACACTTTTCTCAAGCACACTGCTCAAAAGATGAAAGGTTAAACCATCTTATAAATGGATAAAAAATCCAACAATATGAATTGACTGGTCTACAACCTACTTTTTCCAAAATAGTTCCTTTGAAGTCCACCAGAAATGATATATTCCACTCATACCTCTTTAAAAGCATCCAACCACTAGTATAATTTTGGAAAATAAATGATGACATGACTAAAAAATTTAGTCACGTGAATACAAGTGAACACATTCTAGTAATCTTTTACACTTTATAAGTATAAGTGATTAAATAAAAGACTAATTTGGTCATTGGGTAAAATCACAAGGTTAGACAAAGATAAATGACAAAATAAATGACTAAATAATTAGTCACTAATAATTAGTTACCCAAACAAATGAATAAATGAATGATCAATGCAATTTTTTCATACTAATACATTCTTTCACTTTTTGTAGATTTATAAATGTAGGTTTTTCTATTATTATTTTGTAATGTTTAATGTGCAACATTATATTTTTTGGTTATTGGAAGATTTTTATAGTATATATAATGAATCAATTAGATCCATGTATGTCCATTATTATATTTATATAATCTCAAGTATAATGTTTTTGTTTAAATGATTTAATGAGAAACAATATACTGGGTTTAAAGGATTTAATGAGAAACAATATGTTGAGAGGGAGGTGAATCAAGATCTTAAAGTTTTAATTACAAAACCAAACTACTGATTTCACACCTAACACATCTCATATCTTAGATCTAACATCAAAACTCCAATGCTGAAATGTAAATGAAAAACTCACATCCATGAAAAAGTTTCAACACATAACTCAATGATTTGGTTACCTAGAAACACTTCAATGTGAAGGTAAAACTGGGGTGGGGATGAAACCCACAAATCTTCACTGTTGTAATAATAACTTTAACATGTTAGGGTTAAAATGTTTGATCATAATATATGATCTACCTAATGAGGAGTATACCTTGTTAAAAGCTTTAAGACTGTTAAGTCTTACCCTATTAAAAAAATTTACACTTACAACCAAGTAAGGACTTTGTTAGGAGATTTACAGAGGCATGTTAGGATTACTCAGTTAAGGGATTTTCCTTGACTTAATATGTTAAAACTGATTCAATACCTAACCCTTAGTTTTCTCTAAAAGTTGATTTTGGATCTCTTATGTTCAATGTCTCAATCTTATCTCTTAATCTGATATCTTTATTTTTTCCTTCACTACTTGGATTGCCTTGTCTAATCTCTTTTCAAACTCATCCTTTCTTTCTCTGCTCTATCCTTGTTCACTTCTTCACTTGTGTATTCACACATTCATTTCTTCTCTTATATATCCATCCTTTGTAGCAATGATCGTAGGGTTATAACCCTCTATAAATAGACAATCTTTGAAAGTTCTGGATCATAATCAATGGTCCATAATTCATCTCTTTTGTAGTTTCCCTCCTGATTTTCTAATTGGTTGAATTTATTTTCTTGAGATTAATACCTCCTATAAAGACATGTAAACTCCATCTAACTATCTCTACAATCATTAAATGTATATAGAAGTCGACCAAAAATTGTTACATAGGTGTCTATGCAATTACAAACTTATTTGGCAAAATTGTTTTGCTTAGCATCTGAATGTTCTAACCCTCAGTCATAACTAACATTAATGTTGGCACTTGGCTTCTATATGCTTGATCTTTTTTGTTTACTTGGAAAAAACTATAATAGCTCAGCTTATATCTACACTCAATCTCAATTGGGGTGCTCAACAATCTTTGACTCGCTCAACATGTAATGTAAAATAAACAAATCCTCAGCCTTTATTAGATGACTCAGTCATAGTGATGACCTTCCATCCATTCCTAGTAAATTACTAAGTGTTTGGAAACTAATAGGAAAGTTAGGCATAGGGATTGACAATATCCCCCTTTGACATTAGTAAAAAAAAATCTTGTCATGAATTATCATTTCATTCAATAACACTCCCCTTGAGACTATAATCTAGATCTACAATCTTGATTTGTTGATACTATTCCATTTGATGAATTTGTTTATGATTTCTAATGTTTCCCCTTGCTATATTTCCCATTTTATTTTACTATAATTTCCACCTTGTTTTTGTCACTTATAGAGTGGGGTTTACTGGGGCTAACTTATATTTCTCAAAAAATGATTTGTGGCCTACCAAAATTTTTGCAAAGCTTTTATTTCACTATTCCTTTATTTTCTCCAAAACTTGAATTTGAATTTCTAGCTCGACAGCTAGATCAATTAGGCTTTCAATGTTTAAGAAATGGGTGTCTTTCTTTATGATATTTTGTGCTATAGATACTTCCTTCTGAATAATTTCCAAATGTGGTAGTAATTGAAATTGAATTAATAACAATGTATTCCTCATGTCATTAACCTAAGCTATGAGCTCAACTAACCTCTATTGTCCAAATGTTAACTTATTATATGAGGGTGAGCTTGAACTTGCATTCTTTCCCAATGAAATTGTACATGCCCTCATGTCAGCATGTAATATATCAATAGATCATTGATTCTCCAATGTGAATAACTCAACATCATAAAGCCTCATATAAAAAGTATGAATAGTCTTCAAAATTGCTTCTAGATTTGTCACTAAATTAGAAAGCTTTACCTATCTATGTACAAGTTCTCTAGAGACTTTCTCCAATACTTTGTGCTCAAAA
Organism: Cupressus sempervirens; assembly: GCA_028749045.1. Classification (NCBI taxonomy): domain Eukaryota; kingdom Viridiplantae; phylum Streptophyta; class Pinopsida; order Cupressales; family Cupressaceae; genus Cupressus; species Cupressus sempervirens. The sequence goes on from CM053787.1 coordinate 201,582,926, forward strand.
ATTTTCTTAGACCATTGCATCAATTTGTCATTGGTCTCTATATCCTTTGATTGAACCTTGTCAACTATATCCAGTAACTAATCCAAAATTTGGTGTTGATTATTCAAGTTAGTTATTCCAAATGCATTTACAAAAATATCTTTAATAGTGTGTAGTACCTGTTTCATTTTGTGTTCTCTCCTTAGTTGTTCTTGCTTTGCCTTGTGACTCAACAAAGTTTGTAATTCCTACATTTTCTCCAATGTCAAATTGTTTAAGTCATACATGGGTAAGGTGATTACTTCATCTAGAATTAATAACTCATCTTCCATATCTTTTGATTGAATCATAATCTAAGATCATGTGGTTATATTACTAGGTAGTAATATTTATAATTGTTTACCCTTCTTATTCAATCTAGATACTTGTTTCTACTGTTGTTAAGTAAGTGTCACCTATTGTTCAGGTGTTATAGTTAATAGTTTTGATGGCCTTGATCTCAACAATTGTATAAGAGATTTTGTAGCTTCTTGCTCTCTTGATTTCTCATTTTCTTCTACTAACTCTGTTTGCTTGACATTTGTAGTCTTTACTTCAGTCTGAAGTATAGGCATATAAGTAAATTGTGGAAACAAAATTATAGCCTTGCCTTTTTGCTTGGTACTTGTATCCTTAGTAATTGATGTAACTTTAGAACTATTAGTATTTTTACTTTCAATTTTTAGATGATCTATGACTTCTAACAATACTAGATTAGTGTTGGGTAGAGATGTGTCAAGCTCAAAAATTTGCAGGTCTTCTTCTATTGACACATTCTAATCATGTAGTGATGAATCATGAATGTCTTCAATGGTGACAACATATTTTTGTTCACACCCTTCTACAAGTTGCATGATTTCTTTTGCAAGTTTTGCAACTTCTTTTGCATCATCCTCTTCTTTTTTATTGACTTCTCCACCTTCTTTCTCTAATTCTTCATCTCCTGCATTGACTAATGGATTAAGAAATTCAAATGCTTCTCTCCATACAGTGATGCTCTCTTTCTCAACTTCATGAGCATTATTCATCAAAATTTTATATGCCCTTTCTTTTGGCATGAACTTCTTCACAAAATATTTTAGAGCAATAGACCTACATATCTTCCCTAAATCTGACATTGTTTGTGCTAAGGTGGTCTCCTTGATTTGTCTCTCAGTAAATAATGCCACTTCCACTTAGAATCAACCTTATTATACAAATTCTATGGAACTCCTTTTCCCAAAAAATTGTATCATCATTTCTATCAAAGATTTTTCAAGATTTTATTGATCTTCTTTATTTAAGGAATCAAAATTGATATCTTTGAATCCCTTCAAGCTTGCAAGTTCATTGATTTCTTGACATACCTTATCAAAAACTAAGGGAGGTGGTCTTGGTACAATCTACAATTTTCTTAGATCATCAAACTTTCTCTCTTCATCATCTTCTTCCTCCTCAACTACAACTAATTTTCTCTTCGACCTCTTAGGAATGTTGCATTGGCATGTTTCCTCTTTGCTTAACTTTCTTTAGATTTGATAGTTGGGCGTTGGGCTATCTTTGATCTCATTATAATTTTCCTTTTAGGCTCTTAGGGTGTAGCAACCTTTTGCACACCTTTCCTGAGATCAAATTTAACCTTGGGATCAATAATTGTCACTTTATTTTGCTTAGTTGTCCCAAGCTTAGCAATGACTAGCTCTTTGCCTTTTCCTTCCTTGACTTTAGCTATTTGTTTTGACACTTCTTCTTCATCTTCATCCTTATCCTCAAGACTTTTCTTCTTCTATTCTTTTCTATCTTAGGATCACCTGACTCCACATTCATCTGATCCTTTACTGAGCCATATGTGCTGAATGTCTTGACATTTGTATCTATATCTTCTAATAAAAGTGTAGTTATTACTGTTGCGAATTCATCAACATTAACCTCATAGGGCATAGGTATTAACTATGTAGTTCTTGGTAACACTCCCTATGCATAAACAAAATCTGTGTCTACCATAAAACATATCTCATCAAAATATCTATCTACAATAGATGTGGGAATCCTCATTTGATTTTTCATTTTGCTTTTGAATTCCTCAAAGTAGTTATCCATAATTGCTTCAAAATTCTCTCCCAACTAACTTATCAAGTCATTTATCTATTCCATATTTATCTTGTTCCTATCCCATACGATTGTACCAACTATAGGAAAATAATTTTGTACATAAAAGAATATATAGAGTAACAAAGATCCAAACTTACATGATGTGTTCTTTTCTTTTCTAATTTCTCCTAGATTCTCTATCACTTGTTGCAGTTGCAGCTAGACAAGATCATGAGTATGATCCCTTCTTAAAATTGTGTAACCTGGATCCATTGCAATGCACAACACAATGTTCAATATGTTGGATTGGTAGAATTTGTGTGCTATCACACATACTGCAAATTCAATTATATAGAATCTTCAATCCCATCAATTGACATCCCTCAACCATTCCACTTTGCCTTGGTAGATGTTCAATCTCATTTTGTGCTATGCTCCTTATGCTCTTTGGTCTTCCTAAGGGAGGGTAACCAATAACTCAACATATTATGGCCTTGTTAATTTTGATTGGGCCTCCTTCTAGCCATACTTTCATATCATAAATATGACTTATGACAATATTTATCCATCCAACTTTAAAAACTTTACGAAAACCTAGTGCATAGATAAGTCCTTTCTCAGCTACAATCTTGTATCCATCCTTTATTATTACATTTTTGCATAACTTCTCATAAGCTGTTCTTATCTTGAAATCTCTAATTTATCCTATTTTGCACATGTAGCAGGATCTCACATCTCATACAATAAAAACTCTGGGTTGAATTGATGAAAAGGCACCAATATCATCTTCAGTCTCCTCAAAATTTATACTATTACTAAAATTTGGTGGGGGATACTAGTCATTCCTCATGATTTGAGTGTTGCTCACTTTCAACATATCACTTGATGATGCCATTTCAATCTAGGGTTCCCAAAAATAGACTCTTCTATGATAACCTTAGAAAATCATTAACTTAGCACTGAGAGTAATGCTTACTCACTTTATCAAATTTTCCAATGCTTCACACTAATTTGCTTGCTTTGTTGCTAAATTCACCTTGATCACCTTTCAATCACTTGTAAGCTTTGAAATCACTTGGTAAACAGAAATGTATGCCCAAATTTGATAAAAAAATAGCTTCAATTTTCCATTTTAGGTCTATAATAAATATCTTTGTACTTAGTAGGTGTATGACAACTAGCTTGATCTCCATGCTTACTTAAAAAACACTTAGTTGATGTTACCTTACTTGATCAATACATCATCTTGTTTAATCACTCAATCTATACCACTAGTCCTCAGTCAATACATACTATATTACTAATGCTTGGTACTTCATGTTGCAAATGATTCTCTTTTACTTTTCTCTCTCTATGGATCTGTACTTGATGCATCTTCTCTTATGTAGATATGAACTTTTAGCACATTTTATGTTAGGAACTGATGTAAGATATATCACTAAATATATAATTCCTACATACCTTCTCTACTTAGTTTGTTGTGGTGTGATCACCTGATCCATTGGATGAGGTGATCTTTGCTTTGCTTGATCCACTGCTTCCAGGTTCCATTATTTCTTTCCATGTTTTATTTACTTCAACCTGTTCTTTACCTTTTTCATTTCCATTGTCTAGTGTTGGTGCTCTTGTCCTGTATTTTCTACCAATATGTCCAACTTTGAGACAAATAAAACAAACTAGTTCTCCATTTAACCATTTCTTGTAATTTCCTCTGAAATGCGTCTTCATGCAATTTTCTAGAATGTGTCCATATTCTCCACAACAATGATAACTATACCATGTATTGTAACCCCAATGGTGAGAGTTTCCTTTTCTTGGTGCATGTGTTTGTTTTTTATATGTCGAGTTAGATTTTATCCTGGATCTACACTCATGAGCTCTATGTCCATATTTCTGACAATTATAGAAATATCCTTCAAATCTCGATGTTGTAGGTGAATCACTTTTCTTTGATCTACATTCATGTGCTTAGTGTCCTACCTTCTTGCAATTAAAACAATTACTAATAGACTTTTGTATATCATTCTTGCTTATGCAAATGTTTGTTGTGTGTCTAGGTTTACCACAATGATGACGTAGATTTTGCATTTATTTTTTCTCCACTTTTTAAAGATTCTCCTTCTTTAGTAGATGAAAAGTGCTTGTTGTATCCTAGTCCAAAGGAATCTCTTGTTGATCTAGGTGATCTCATCAGTTCTTCAAAATACTCAACAACTTCACTTGGTTTGTTCATTCTTTCCAAAAGTTCCTTTTTAGACCTTAACTCATTTCTTAATTGCTCATTCTATGACCTTAAACTTGTGACCTCCAAGTCCTTCCTATTTACTTCCTTAGTTGCAATTATCAATTGATTCATCACAAACAACTAATTGTTTGTGAGCTTTTGTACTTCAAATGTCCTTTCTCTAAGTCTAGTTGCTATCTATCTTTTATCTTCTTTAGCCATGATTTTTTCTTCATCTACTTTCTTCTTTTTCTCTATCACTTCACATAGTCTTACTAGTTGGGTTTCTTATTATCTCTTGAGTTATTTTACCTCTTTGTTCAAAATTTTGTTCTTCTCCAGTAATTCTACTATTGCTATATTGCTATCACCAGTCTTTCCACTATCAAATAGTCCTTCTATATGAACTTCCTGGTATTGTGTATCATTTTGCTAAATTGCCAACCCTTTCCTTTTTATCAAGAATTTTCTTAACTCTTCTCTCACTCCTTCAAGTTGTTGCAATATAATCTAGATTTCAATCATTTGGTCCTCAATGACTTTTCTTATCAAGTATTCCTCCATTTCTAAGATCTTATCTTCTCAAGTTGTTAGACTTCTTCCAAGAGAACTTATCTTTGATACCAATTGTTGGAAGGATTTAATGGGAAATAAGATACTGGGGGGGGGGGGGGGGTGTGTGAATTAGGATCTTAAACTTTTACTTGCAAAACCAAACCACTGATTCCACACCTAACACATCTCACATCTTAGATCTAGCATCAAAACTATAATGCTGAAATGTAAATGAAAACGTCAAATCTATAAAAAAAATTCAACACATAACACAATGATTTGGTTACCCAAAAATACTTCAATGTGAAGGTAAAACTGGGGTGGGGATGAAACCCAAAAATCTTCACTGTTGCAACAATAAAGTTAACCTATTAGGGTTACAATATTTGATCATAATATATGATCTATGTTGTGAGGGGTCTACCTTATTAAAAGATTTAAGACTGGTAGATCTTACCTTGTTAAAGGATTTTACACTTACAATAAAGTAAGGCCTTTGTTAGGAGATTTACATAGATCTATTAGAATCACTCAATTAAGAGTTTTTCCTAACTCAATATATTAAAATTGATTCAATACTTGACCCTTTTTTTGCTCTAAAAAATGATTTTGGATATCCTCTCTTTAATGTCTCAATCTGATCTCTTAATCTAATATCTCTGTTATGGCCTTCACTACTTGGATTGCTCTATCTGGTCTCCTTTTAGACTTAGCCTTTCTTTCTCTGTTCTATCCCTATTTTCTCCTTCACTTGTGCATTCACACATTCATTTCTTCTCTCATACATCCATCCTTCATAGTAATAATCCTAGGGTTAGAACCCTCTTTAAAAAGATAATCTTTGAAAGTTTTGGATCATAATCAATGGTTCATAATTTATCAATTTTGTAATTTCCCTTCTTATTTTTTGATTGGTTGATTTTCTTTCCTTTGGATTAATACCTCATATAAAGACACATAAAGTCCATCTTAATTGTCTCTACAATCATTAAATGTATATAAAAGTTAGCCAAAAATGGTTTACATAGGTGTTTGTGCATTTACAAACTCATATGACAAAAACTAGTTTGTTCGACATCTAAATGTTCTAACACTCAGTCATAACTAACATCAGTGCTTGTACTCAGCTTCTACATGCTTGATATTTTTTTGTTTACTTGGCAAAAATTGTAATAGCTCAGCATATATATGCACTCGGTCTCAACTAGGGTGCTCACAATCTCTTAATCGCTCAACATGTAATGCAAAATAAACAAGTCCTCGGCCTTTACTAGATGACTTGGTCACAGTGATGACCTTCCATCCTTGCCTAGTAAATGACCAAGTGTTTGGATACCAATAGGAAACTTAGGCGTATAGATCAACAATTTGTCCCACAACAACCATAATTATGATTTTGAATGTAAAAATTTAAAACGTATGCAAATAATTATTAATTATTAAACCTACAAAATTTCAATTAAAAATATGACAACAATAGTATAATTACATTTTGTAATAGAGTAGAGGAATTTGAAACTAAATTTAATTTCAACTTATAAAGAGCTTGAATTTTGAAATTTAATTTCAACTTATGCAAAGAGCTTAATTTTTTGTTGTTTAGATAAAACTAGCTTATCTTGGTATAATCTAGTTGAAGAGAATTAATAGAGTAAATAGATATAATCAAAGTCATCTTAAAGACTTAAAAAGGGAAGACAAAAAGAAAGGGGGCAGAGGGGATATATTAAAATATATAAATGAGAGAGACTAATATATAGATGAAGATATAATGAGACAAAAGGGAGGTATTAAGGGAAACAAAGATAAAGGTCATAAAGATAAAGAGACGAAAAATTATAAAGTAGAGATAAACCAATATGTAGAGAGGGAGAGATAAAGACAACTTACAAAGAGAGGAAGATATAGAACAGGAAAAGGGGAAGAAAAGTTCAAGATATAATTATTATATAATAATGCAAATTGTAATAAAGTAAATATTGTTATAAACTAAAAGAAGCATTAATAGCTTTATAATGAGTGATTTAATAAGGCACAACACTTGGTGAAATTTTTATAAATTGGGCATTTTGATAGATACGGTGCTATTAAATTTGAAAAAAAATTGTGGTTAGGCACACTTGAGCTGGAGTAGTATTGATATGGGTGACCAACTCCTGGGAAGCACTGGTGCTTCACCTTTGTGAGTATTACTTAGATCCAATGAGTATTAAGTGTTCTATCATTATCATGAGATCGATTCTTGTGAACAACTACTCATGAAACACATAATTTGACACATTTGACTCAAAATATACACCATTAAATCATAGAAAAAATATCACAACAAATCTAATTGTACTTCTCAAGACATAACACAATTGATAAATTTTATAGAGAGTTCCAAGTGATGAAGCTAATTAGGAATTATATGGGAAGTGACATTCTTCCATTTGATTGGTAAGAGTCTGAAGCCAAGGTTAATTATTATAATTTTTTGTGATTGATTATTCCAATTAGTAATTAAGCTTGATTAGATTCGAACCCTGATATCTCCCAATTAAGAAGCTCATAATTTACCATTGTATTGTAGGCTCTTGCCCCATCCTAAAATCTTTATTACCTTTCATCTTTCTAATGACTCTTGTTTATTTATAAACACATTATAAAATAAATCAATATTATTTTATCTTTCTATTTAACAACCATTAAATCAAAATTATTTCATTTTATCTAATATAATATTCATTATCAATCATTTTTTTATTACTCTAATTAATTATATTTCTAATATTACATATTATTATTTTTTTAAAATCATTATATAATAAAAATTTGTTTATTTGTAAGAATCCTTGGATTCATGTCGATCAAACTCCTAATTTTTATTTTCATCCAATAGAAAACTTGGTGGCAATGTAAGAGAGTTTGGAAAAGATCTGCAGAGATGTTTTTGTCGATGATTTGTAGACAATCCAACTCATCACCTATTAAGGGTTTTTTGGTTAAACCTTATCAATGTCTCTAACTATCACAAACTAGATAAAATACTCCTTCCAATGTCATTAATACTAATTCATTCTTTTAGAGGTAACTATGTTTCACATCCCTAACTATTAAAATCGTCGACTTTAAATATCCCTAAATATCCCTAATTTTTTTTCCATTGTTTGTGTTGTTTAGTATTGAAATTATCATCTACTTAATCACGACTCCAAAAACCTTTTTTTTTCAACTAGATAGATATAGACATTCATCCTATTTTCCATTCAAAAATAGAGACTTGCAAACCATTTTTTTGCAAATGTGCTAGTTTCAAATCACTTTGGTTAAATGGCAATACCAAAGATGTAATGATACTTAAGTACAATCATATTAAACAAGAAGAATATAAATCAATTCATTCTAATTTCTAACTAATTTATATAGATGTCTTATTGATTTTCCTACAACATCCCATACACAACTATGTTGTCGATACTTCACCACTCTTGTGCTTTACAATAGAGAAAATTTAAATAATTTTTCTCTATGTAGCCAAGAAAAAGAAAAATTGGCAAGTCAACATGTAGCCAAGAAGAGATGTCAATTATAACATAACATAATGCAATTATACAGTTCATTTTATTCATGTATCAAGTTTCAATCATGGGTTTAGGGCTTAGTACTGCCTCAATAGAAACCAATCGATTCCTTGCAGACTAGTGAACTAAATTGAAGAAGGTGCCCTTGATAACCTGTGACATCAGACCATGCACCTGATCAATAGTAATCTTTGCACTATCTTGTGTAGTATTTTCAAGTTGTGATTCCTCCTCTTTCTTTTACTATGGAGGCATAAATGAACCCACATGTGAATGAGAAAGTTGACTCTCTTCCTACTCCAACATTTTTGCAAGATCTACAATTTATCTTGTAACATAATATTTTTTCCTCAAGAGTAGAGAATATGGGAGAGTGTTTACCCAATACTTGTAATCAATCCAAGAGGTAAGAATCAAGAGATGACTTGAAGTATGTAATGTCCAAAGCATAATACTACTTGCAGTGGGCACCAAATTCTTCAATTGTGTTTAAGGGGACTATTTGATATTCAGAGACTAATTCATCTAGAGGTTGTATCCTTGTGGTTATGTTCTAATTGTACCAATCTCCACTTTTCTTGTAGATATTTATTTTTTTGGGTTTATAACTACTCCCAAGTAAGGCTCTTGAAACTGTTGATTTAGCATTTGAGTTTTAGTTAACACATCAATACCAAACATCCAACAACCATATTCAAGATTTGAATGAAACCAACCAATAAAATTTTCCATTCATCTACTCTATTTTATATTGTGGACATACTCCAACATGTACTCATAAGCATCATCATGCACATTGAATTTGGTTTTAGTATCTTCTACACAAAGAGAAAATGCATCCATCACAATAATAGTGTCCTTGTACATTTTTCCCTACTTTTAATTCCATGACCTTAATGGTGTCTCTTGACCTATAATGCACCACCTGTAGAACCAGAATCAGTATGCAAAGAACATTAACAAATGAAGTAAACATTCACAAACCAAAAACTAAATTCACATATATGCTTAGACAAAGGAAGAAAACAAGAAGTGCAAACCTCACAAGAAAAATCACTCCATGCTTTCTTGATTCTGTAGATGTGTCCTTTTGCTGTGGATGTATGCTCAAGATGCTCAAAAGCTGCTTCAATGGAGATGGGTAATGGAAAATTGGTAGCTTTGTGAGCTCTCAATTTGGCATTATAAGGGTATGGTTGATGGCTTTGGTTCTCAAAATAACATGGTAACTTTAGCTCAAAGATTGTTGATGAAATGGCTTGGAATGGGATTCAATTTATAGGCTAAGGGGTAGAGGGATGGAGGGCTTAGATGCAAGGATGGATGAAGGCTTAAGGAGGGCTAATATGCACTCAAAGGGGAGCACATGGATTGTGCTTGTTTAGCACCAATGGGAAGGTGACACTTGTCACAAGGAGGATGAGTGTGAGAGGGTAGGGTTAAGGGTTGGTTAAGGGCATGATGAGTGGGGTTGAGTATGTAAGAGGGATGTAAGAGGAATGAGTGTGGAAGAGGGAAGAGTGTGGAAGATGGGTGTAAGAGTCATGAGTGGGCTTGTAAGAGTCTTTATGTTTTGTAAGAGCACTCATGACTTAGTGGTTGGGTTTTTTTTGAGGGGAGACTTTGGTTTGGATTAGGAAAGTCTTAAACTTGTTTAAGGAATGTGACAACATTAGGGGGTGGATTAGGCTTGGGTTTAGGATTAGATTAGGGATGTTAGAGATGTGCAAGTGGATGGCATTAATGAGGGTGGGTGAGTTAGTGGCTAAGCTTGGTTAGTATGGGTGGATGGGGTGGATTAGGCTAAATGGAGGATTAGAGATAGGTTAGGGGTTTTTGAATTTGAGGATTTCATTTATCAAATAGATTTATTTAATAAATGGGGATTTTTGGAATTAGATAGAAGAATAGGATTTAATTGATAAATAATAGATTATTTGATTTATCAATTAGGACTATAGATGATTAATTAAATTAATCAACTAGGGGATGACAAAGGATTAATTAAATAGAAATTTAATTAATAATGCCCTTTTTACATAACTAAATAGGATTACTAAAATAGTGTAATCAAATTTAGGTGTCTACACCACCATCTTCAATAAATCCAATGAAGATACCTTCACCGTCTTAAATTAGTGTGGGTCTCTACTCCATGGCTTGTCATGTTGCACTTTATTGATGAAACCATACCTTCACCGATGTAGAGTCAACGTAGACACCTTCACCAATATTAAACAAATTACTAGACTATACCACGTTAGAAACAAGAGAAAATGAAAGAGAATTGACTTTGAAGAACCATCAAGAAAAAAAAGAGGGCAAATGAAATGAATTTCTAGGGTAGGGAATGTAGCAAGAGCACTATCGATGAATCTCACAAGGTTCCACTTTCTTAAAAAGTGGAGTTCAGCAATAGACAATAAATTTAGATTTTATGTTTTATTAAAGTGATCCCTAACATCTTCTACCATAGCTATCTTGATTTTGTGGATCAAAATTATTTTCAAGGTGGTTGTACCTCCGAAAAATAACTTCTATTCTTATCAAATCCAAATAAACCAAATACAAAAAAAAGATAACGAAGACCATAAATTTCAAGAGGGTCACTTTTGAACAAGATGGAGTAATAAGAATTCTATTGGTAGGTGCAAATTTCTAAGATAAATATGTCTCATAAGTCAACCCAAAAGTGCACACACATATATCCAAATGGAGGATTCTTCCTTTCAATCAGAGCAAAGGTGATATTACATCTAAAGAAAACATTAAAACCTATCATACTCTCCTTAATGATATTTTCAAAAATGAGTATCTTGGTTTATCAGAAAAAAATACTAAAATATTTTAAAATTAATACTCAAATTTCATATTTCATATAAGTAGAAATACAAATATTCTCCAACTTATAGAGAATAAGTGTCAGCACTGACATAATAGAAATCTCATGAGATAATCTCACTCTACATTAAATTTTTAGTAATATGAGGAGCAATAAAAATGATGCCAAAAAATTCTTCTTAATTAGCACCCACACACTTCGATGTTCCTTAGAAAGACCTTTAAGGTGAGAAAATTTAAACATAATTGCACCCCTCTCAATGAAATGATCAAGTTTTTTTACTCCAAGCTGCTCCATGGACAAAAAGAGGCCACTTAGCATGAAAGAGCACGAAGGATTATGGCCAAAAAGGAGATCCTCCAAACATTTGATACTTGTTTTTTCCCCAAGGTAGTGATACCCTCATGAAATCAGTAAAGAAATGGTTTGATGTGCATCAAAGTGCATCTAGAAATTAATGAGGGAGTGTTATATAAATTGTACCATGCAAGACTACACTAGTCATTATCTATGCCTAGTTTGGCAATGATGGATGAAATTTGATCTTCAACATAACATAGAACCCTTAGGGAAGATAAACTAATTCTATTATTCAAATCCTTTTAAAATACTATATACTTCCAAGAAACTTGAACTTAAAACCAATTATCTATAAACTATCACTATTACTGAATCTAAGTAATTATGACTATGTACAATTCAACTTTAGAAACCTAGAAAGAAGTTTGACCTAAGAGGTTTGGCAAATTATCTGGGGTCTTTTTCCATCCCTTCCTATTACATTTATCCTTTGGGAACTCTTATAAGGAATAATTTAGAACAAAATAAGACCATTTTCTATTACAATCATATAAATAATGTTTATAGTCTACCTTGGGCATGAATTTTCCTAGAACCAAACCCTTCTTTGGCAAACATGACCAATGATCTACATAACTATAAGCTTTTTTCCCATCTCCTTCTAATATTTTTCACCTATGTTACTAGTTGGAGTTTGGGTTCAAAGAACTAGTTCATTGTTTTGACTTTCAACAATTAGAACTTGATATTGAATTATAATCATCAAACATTTACTTCTATTTTCTTTAGGTAGCATATGGAAATTTTTTGTTTTCTTTTTCTTCAAATTATATCTTGTAGATGTTACAAAAAATTTATCTTCTTTAACCAAGGGTTGATGCACTATATATTGCATCTTGAACAATTTTTTGTGCAAAATAGAACCAAGCATGGTGTTATAATTTTTCAAATCATCTTGTAGTTGAAGTTTGAGAAAGTTCAAATTAGAATCAACACTTGATTCTATTACCTTTTCACCTTACAAGAGTTGCCTTGATTATACCATCATACATCCCAATGTACAACTTTTTTGTGTGCTCTTGTCATAAAGACTTTCCTCAAATCTACCAGAAGAAGTTTTTCTCACTTCATAAGGGCCCATTTGTTTGCTGGCCTAGGAATTGAAAATTAGAATAGAAAAATAGAATAGGAATGGGAATTGGGAATGGGAATAGAAAATGGCAATTCCAATCCTGTTTGTTTCACTTGGAAATCAATTGGGAATATGTTAATTCATTGTTTGGTTGTACAAAAATGAAATAGGAATAAGGTTAAGTTTTGTATTTTTAAAAATATTTCCCTTAAATTTTTTTATTTGATTTATTATTTTTGGTTAATTTTTTCAATAATGGTAAAACAGTTAATTTATTTTCATTTTTATTGTATTCGTTGAATTTAATGAGAAATATAATTTATTTCATTTTTTTAAACAAATAGATATAGTAAAAAATGTTATAAAAAAAATTTTACAAATATTTTTTTAAACAAATTAAAAAAAAAAAAAATCAAATTGGGAATAGGAATGGCCTATTCCAATAACAACTATTTTTTGGAAGGACATGTGCTCATTTTAGGGGCAAAATTAGAATATGTTTACTTATTCCCTATTCTGATTTGGGGTACCAAACAAATAATACATTTCCTATCCCTATTCCAGCAAACAAATGGGGCCTAAAAGTGTGGTTCATTCTCAATCTTTCTAATCTATCAACCTTTTTTCTTGAGATAAAAAGTTATTCTCACTATTAGTTACTATTTTGGCATCCCCCTTTTCATCTATATCATACTTGCCAAGATTTATACCAATTACTATTATATTAGAGTTGTTATAACTTGATTCAATCACATCACCATTTTGTTTATCTTTTAATATTCAACTACTAAGGATGAAAATCAATGACATGAATTCCAACCACATATATCATAGTGCATAAAAAATTATTCCTCTAATAACTACTATGAAGATATGACTGTAATTTTTTCTCCATCTAGTGTTCTTTTAAGAATGAAACAAAATGGTTGGAATTGTTCAGGTCAATAGCTTTCCTCAATTTTTGTTTCTTACCATATACTGTTAAATTCTACCTTTAAATTTTTAAAATTTTCACCAAAATGTTCACATGAATATGGACTCCTCGGTATACTTATCTCAGTTTTATCAAAGTGACATTTCTCCCTTCAATATCAACAATTGGACTTGTTCTACCTGGACTAGAGATTTTATAATTAATATCTATGTAATGTGAATTTTTTTTCATAGTTTGATAGGAAACCATTGATGAATACTATGGTGGATTGTTTCTTACATTAGAGATATTCCACATTTTCTTTCCTACCTTCTCATCTACTAAAAAAATATTTTCAATTCTTCTTTCAAAATCCATTGACCTTCTATTTCTTTTTGCCCCTCTAAATTTACTTTCCCTCTCTCTAAATAACCTTGAATAATATTCTATTTCAAATCCATGAGAAAAAATAGTCACTACTTTTTCAACCCTTAAATTGTGATTTGCATCATCACATGCTTAAGAAACTACCTCTTCAATAGTATAGGTCCCCAACCAAAGTCTCTTTCCCTCCAGAGTTTTATATTTTAGCACCATAACCTCCCCAAGGATATCTTCTTACGCCAAGAAACTAAGAAGAGGACACACTTTGGCCAAGCTATCCTAACATTAAATCCTTTGTATCCAATCTCAACTTGTGCTTCTTCAAGATTCTAGCCAAGAAAAATCCATAAAAAATTACATGCTAACCATTTGCAAAAGATGCATAGAATTAAGGGAGCTCATAAGCCATCCACTATTTGAAAATACATCAATCATAGCTTGAATGATTCATATAATTTGGTCAAAAACATAGTTTGGGTTAGTGACATAGTCACTGATGGGCAACTCCAGCCGTGAGAAATGTGTCAGGGTGTGATAATAACATTTCACATAGAAAAGTATAAAATCTTTGAAATTGGCATGAATGTCTAAATCTTTAAATCATTACCAGTTCAAAAAAATTTAATTTATTAATACAAATTACATGTTGAATGGAACCACTGAAGCAATAGATTGGTATTTACATGTGGATCATGCAAATTGTACTTATCCACCTTGCACTCCACTTCTTTTGATAACACTTCATTCATATGCTCCTAAAAATGTGGCAACATATGTAAAGAATGAAAATTTTAAACTTTTGGTAGTAATACTCAAGAAAAACAATGGCCATTTTTTCTTGAATTGACTGTCATATAAGTTTTTTTTGTCTCCATATACTAATAAAAAAAGAGTTCATAATTCCTAAATTTTATTTTACAAATTAATATTTCAAAACACATATTAAAATTTATCACTACACTATAACCATGTTTTACTAAATTCTTGAAATAAGGAAAGATAGTGGCTATTTAGTAAGTTCATATGTTCAACTAAAACCAGAGTATCTACAAACAAAAAATTAGAAATAGAAAATTAAGAGATTCAAAGTATTCATACCTCATAATTGATTATAGGAAGTTCATCATATTATGAAGCACCATAAAGTATATAGAATTATGTCTCTGTTTGATAACTCTATACTATGTTATTAACAAAATACCACAATTTAAAATTGAAATGGGTAATATTGCAGTCAAAATTGATGACTATTTCTAGTAGCCATTACCTTTTTAAATGGCATTAACCAACATCAAGTGTTGTAGACCCCTCTTTCAATGGGTTTGGAATCCAAAATTCTCATCCAGTTTGGGATGGATGGTGCTTCTCTATTGACATCCCTAGGATGGAATGGACAAAGGTAGTTGTCATTTTATTGGGTACATGTCATACTACTTTAAATACCCCTCCTTCATACTGAAATGTTATAACCTACTCTATAAACTTTTATAGATCACTCTCTCCAAAGGTTTGGCATCCAAACTTCTCATCCATTTTGATGTAAGAAACCCTTCAATACCATCAAACTCATCAAGGATCCTAATGATCCACCCATTCTTCAAGAACACAACTAAACATAGGCATTAAGCTCAAGGTCTTCATCAAATTATGACGGAATCTTGATAGGTTCCTTAGTTTCATCAAGGAGGCATTCAATATTGATCCATGCAACAAGGTTCAATCACTTTACTTACTTATCATGTTCACATGTTTCATACTCAATGAATTCACTAATCCATATAGAAGCCTACTTTATTTTTCCAAATATTCCTTTTCCAAATCAACACAAGAGATCCCTTTGCATAATTTATTTATTTGTTCAATATTCTTCAACATGTTTGCTATCACAATGGATATTAAACTATACCATACTTGATCCTGTCAACAATATATTTGAAATAATTGAATTGAATGTTACATCATCATGTTAGCAATGTATTTCAACATTTAGAATATAGGTGTTATGTGGTACTTTAGGTTTTGATTACCATTCAAATTCTAGACATTCACACCATTACTTTGATTGTTCAATTAAGAGAGCCGACCAATTCGCCAATTTCCATTTACCAACTTTTTCGCATTGAACCCTTATAACAAATGGGAACAATAATTACAATATTAGTTTACTATCAAATAAATTTAGTGTTGGAATTTACAAGTGGCAAGAATACTTCTAAGTTTGGGGGGGGTTGAATTAGAAGTACCAAACAACATAATATTTGATCACCCAGAAACCCTCCAAAATGAGAAGGTAAAATTGGGGTGGGGATGACACCCACAACTTATCACTATAGCAATATGTAACTTATCAAAGTTACAAAGTTTGACCATCATCAATGGTCTACCTTGTGAGAGGCCTACCCTATTAAAGGCACCAACACCCTATTAAATGTGTACCTATGTAAAAGATTTACAAAACATTCACTTGGAATGTCACCCTGTTAAAGCACTTACAAAATGGCTATTAAACCAACCTATCTTCATAGGATTTTCATTCTCCTAATACAATGGCTAGAAAGTATAGTAGAATGTGTTGACCTGATAACTTACAATCTTCAATTGCTGATTTTAGATCGATGTTCAATCCATTCTAACCTGATCCTCGTTGATCTGATCTGATTCTGTTCAAAGTGCTGATACTCTATTTTGTTAACTAATTATGCAATGTTGTCCTTCTTCTAGGTCTTTTCACCCCTTTTCACTTCCTTCAAAATTCGCTAGTATTCTCTCCTTGCATGCATTCTCTTTTTTCATACTCTCTCATACATTCCCATACATACTAAATTATGGGGTTTCAACCTCCGTAGAAAGGTTTCATGACTTAGGGTTAGGTATGAATCTACAATTGAGATTCATCCATCTTTCTCGCTCAAATATTTCCATTTTTTTGATTGGTTGCATGTTAATTTCATAGGGAATCAAATAGATTCAATATTATCTTTTAATCCTTTGAGATTCATCATATGTGAGCTCAAAAACAATTTACATCTTAGTTTGTGAGGGCACAAACTCTTATACTAATTCTGCGTTACTCAGCACTTAGTGATTACTGATGCTCGATACATATAGAAATTTTATCTTTCTCAACACCTATAGTTTACTCAACACATATATTGGCTTGGCTCAGCATCTATTATCAGTTAGTAGTTGAAACTTGCTTGACACTATCTATCTGCTCAACATTTGAATGACTCGATACTTGTTGAACTTTTGGCTTGGCATATACTGTAACTCAACATCTATATTATACTCAGCATCAACTAAGAAATTTTTTTAAGTGTGTTGACACTCAATTGTCAAAACCAATCTAAGACCAACAATATCCCCCTTTGACATGAGTGTCAAAAACACTTAACTATGCATGATGAATCTAATCTTTTTGAGTATAATATACATCTATTTGTCATATATACAAAACTTCAAAAAATTATTCAAAATTTTGTGAAGATACCTCAAAATTTGTAACTCCCCTTGAGTTGATGTGCCTTTGTTGTATCCATAACTTCTCATGCTGATTCTGATACTCTTTATCTCTGCCTTGCCATTCTTTCTCTATTTATTATGACTCCCCCTTTCACACATCTTCCCTTGCAGTTATTGTTTCCTTTTGGCTTTTCTATTTCTCTCCCTCAAAATTTATCTCCAAATTTATCTCCCCCAATTCAACGATATTATCTCCCCCTTTTTTGATACTTATGTCAAAGGGGTCTATACATTAACTGAATATTTACCCAAAAAGGTTTTATTTACCTCCATTATTATCCTCAGAGTAGCATACCAGTTTTCTAGTGCAATTTCTAGTGATTTAAGTTGGATGGTTGACTCTACTACAAGGTGAACTAGGCTTTCTAATGCAGAAAGATTAAGGTCTTTCTTTAACAAATTTTCAACATAGGCCAGTTCTTTCTGCAAAATTTCCATGTGTGGGGTTATGGGATTGAATTTGTATTAACTTGGCCTTTGCATTTGCCTTGTCTACTATTAACACAACTAGTTCCTTTTGTGTGTGAAGCATAGTTTGAAAATGCTTCTCACTCTGAGTTGGATCCTTAGGTATTTGAATGCTTGATATCTTTAGATTCCTCTCCAAGCCCATTATCTGATGGCTAGTTTCTTGTGTGAAAATTGATGGGTCACACAATTTTGAGTACAATGAGAATATATTCTCAAGTATTGCCTTTACCTTTTTAATCTTCTTGGCTAGCTCCACCTGTGAAAGTGTTATTGCACTTGATATTCTTTTATTCACCTTTGTTTGAAACTTATTTTTAGACCATTCTAATAGTTTTGCATTAGTATCAAGGTCCTCATTCTGCACTTGGTCCACTATACTAGATAGTTGTTCCATAATAGGCTTGGTTTCATCAGGTACCTAAAAGCTAAATACATCTAGAAAGATGTCTTTAATCTCAATTAATGCTTGCCTTTACTTATAATCATTTATGAGTATCTCTCATTTCTTTTTCTTTTCTAGTGCCTCTTGCACTTCATTTATTTGATCAATATTCATAGTTTTATAGTCATACTTGGGAATGACTATGTCCTTATCTAGTGTAGGGTCTCCGTAGTGAAGTACCCTTGCAATATTTGTAGACCTCGAGCTTGGTGCTGAAATTTGAAGTGGTATTGCTTCAATGCTTGGCCTATGAGATGTTCCAGTTGGAGTCCCTGTTGTAGGAAAATTTATCAATGTTTGTATTGCCTCTTGTTCCTTCTCCTTAGGACTTTCCTTGTCCTCTTTTGATCTTTCCTTATCAATTATTGTGATCTTTGGGATTGCATCTTGTTCTTTTGTTGTAGAGATAAAGGTATCCATCTATCCTGTTTGATCCTTTACTAGCTCCTCGATAGTCGTAGTGACTGGTACTATGGAGTCAACCTTTGCAAATGTGTCTACTACTATTTTCACTATTGTTTGTCCACTTGTAGCTATTAGGATATGAAAAGGTGATTCTTGTGGATTCACCTTATCCCTTGTGAAGTTAGCTACAACTTTTTGTAGTTCTTCCACACTCACCAAGACTAGATTTGTACACAATTGAGCTTGTAGTGTAGTTTGGTGAAGAATCTTTTTAAGATCCTCTATAGTTAGTGGATTTATGTTCTGACCAAAGAGGTCAAGAACATCTTGTACAATTACTGTATTTGTAGGTGTGGGAGTTAAATGCAGAGGACTTGGTGGTGGCAATTGTGTGTCTTGCACACTCTATTCTATTTGTTATTGTTCAACAGTTGCCATATCATATTTTTTTATCTCCTTCTCAACATTGTCATCTTCCTTTTCTTTTTCACCTTCTTCCTCCTTATCATTTTCCTCTTCTTCTTCATTGTTTCTTCCCTCAAAGGGATCTACCTCTCCTTCTTTGACAGTTGTTAGGCCATAAATTAATTTCCACATTTGAGTGGACTTCTTCACAACATCCTCAATTTTATTTTGTAGAATACTGAATGCTCTATATTTTGGTGCAAATTTGCTCCCATGTTTCTTATTTTCTTTGTTAATTTTCCCTTTCGTGAGTTCAGGCATTACTCAAGCTAATGTTGACTCTCTTATTTCTTTTTCCATATTGAGGCAATAATATCATTTATTTTCTACAATGGAATATAACTCCTTAGGCATTGAATTGTCAAGTTCAAGTGGAGTGTTCTTGAACTTTTCCATCATGGTGTAGACTGACTCTTCAACCATGTTCTATTCCTCTCTATTCAACTTATTAAAATCAATACTTTTTAAACCTAACAAGTCTGCATTATCCCTAATGTTATCACATATGTTTTCTAAATCAAACTTAGTGGTGTGACTTACCACTCTAAATTGGTTATTATCATCAGATTTTGTTCTTTCTTCATTTGATTTAGGAGGTGCAACATATTTTTTTCTCAGCTTCTTCTTGGTTGGACCTTCCTATTCAGTGGCCTTCTTCTTTTCTTGTACTAGCCCATGTGGTAGGCTTTGTTGGGCTAGCCTTAGCAACTTTCTTGGGCTTGGTAATTGGTTTGGTGGAGGATTTTCTTTTCTTTGCTTCTGGCTTGGTATGTGCTTCCTTGGTTTCCTCTTCCTCCTTAACACCTTCTACCTCTTCTACATCTTCTCCCATGCCTTGGGTCAATGCAAGTGGTCCTTGATCCTACTTTTCTTCAACCTCATCTTCCTCTTCATCATCCTCCTCACCTTCTGATGTGCCTTCACCAAATCTAGCCTTAATCTTTTTCACTAATCCATCCTTTTTCTTTAGGGTTGAAGTAGTTTTCAACTCCATTTCAACTTTGGACTTCACAACATCAAAAGTGTCAAAAGGTTTTGCACTTTTATCAATATCTTTTGCTAGCAATGCTGTGATTGTTGTTGATGCTTCATCAATACTGATTTCATATCCAAGTGGCTTTAGCCATCTCACCCTTGGTACTACTTCTTGGATGTATGTGAAATCAATGTCTACTAAGAAACATATGTCATTGATGTGCTACTTAACAAGAGAGATAGGTATCCCGAGTCTTTGTTTCATTGACTTCTTAAAGTCTTCAAAGTAGCTGGTCATTATAGTTTCAAAAATTTCCCCCATGTATTCTATGTATTCATTCACCTAGACTGCTATTGACCTATTTTTTTTCTAGCTTACCTTTCCAAAAGAGGGGAATTCATTCTGAACATAGAAAAATAAACATATCAAAATTGCTCCAAATTTGCATTGGGCACCCTTGGACCTTTTTATGGCTCCTAATTTCTTCATAATATATTGTAATTATAGTTCAACTAGATCATATGTATGATCCTTCTTGACAATTTTGTATCCCACATCAACTGCAATACAAGATACACTATTGAGTCGGCTTGACTGGTA
This sequence comes from Cupressus sempervirens, assembly GCA_028749045.1. Classification (NCBI taxonomy): domain Eukaryota; kingdom Viridiplantae; phylum Streptophyta; class Pinopsida; order Cupressales; family Cupressaceae; genus Cupressus; species Cupressus sempervirens. The sequence goes on from CM053787.1 coordinate 201,603,808, forward strand.
AAATTTATGAGATATGACCCTAACAACAAATTCTACAAGAGGATCTTTGATGGTGTCAATTGTCATTCCTCTGTTGTTCCATTTTTCCCCAATGTTCTTCTCTATGGCTTCTTTAGAATCACTCCTTAGGGTTTTTGGTCGTTCAAGGGTTGGGTACTCAGTTAATCTATGTATAATTATTTTAGATAGTTTAATGGGTCCATCTTCCAACCATAGGCATCCATCATGGATTATACTTAACACAATTCTTATCCATTCAGTTTTGAATACAGTAGGAAAATCTAGGGCACGGGTTAAGCCCTACCTCTCAATAATTTGAAACTCTTCCTTCAAAACCCCATTCTTGCAAAGTTTATCATATGCTTTCCAAATTTCCATGTCACCAATTACACCTATTTTATAGTTATAACACCTTCTAACATCTTGCACCATCACAACTTTAGGTGGAATAATGGATAAAGCTCCAACAAGGTCATTTTTGTATGCAACTTTGGGAATTGGTCTAAAATTTGGTTGTTTAACTTCATTACTAACCAATTCAATCTAAAATGACTCCTTGTCTTGGGGTTTCCTAGAGCTAGATGCCATTTTTGAAAATGAGTGTTTGAAGACATACAAATTTCTTAACTGTGTAGCTCAACACTAGTGTGAATACCTCACATTGATGAAATGATGTTGAATCTTGGTTGGAATCTTTGCAAAAGCTTCAATCTCTACTTGGAATTTGTTTATGTATTCTCCTTTCTCTTGCTCTATGTTTGTGATGATGAAAATTGACTAAAAACTTGACCTTATACCCTTCATTTCATAGCATTTAATGCTTAGTGCATATACAACTATCCACTCAGCTCCTTATGCAATTCTATTTCACTTGGCTTCCATTGATTTTACAACACTCAAGATACACTGAAGTTTCCCTTACTTGTCTTCAATAAGAATTTCCCCTCACTCGACATCCACTACTAACTTGACTTCTACTGACTTTGGTAGACAACTGGGCATATATTAGGATTTTACTTGACATCTGAAGGCAACTCAACAACAATGTGAAAATTTTGAAGATTTAAATTTGCATTTGATCTATCCTTTTTAGTATTGGTTTAATCTTGGAACTAATGTATGATAAAACATTTAAATATTAGTCCCACATACCTTCTTTTTCCTATTTGGATGAAGTGTCACCACTTGACCCTTTAGGTTAAGTGATCCCTCCATTGGATGTGTTGCTTCCATGTTCTATTCATTTCTCCTCTAATGTGTTCAACATCAACTTTCCCTTTTCCTTTGTTGAACTCAGAGTTGGGTGCCTTTGACCTAGTTGGGCAATACTTGTTGATGTGTCCTATCTTTAGGCAGTTAAAACAAGTGGTTTGACTCAATCACCTATTGTAGTTGCCACTAAAGTGTGTTCTTATGCAATTCTCTAGAATGTGTCCATATTCTTGATAGTAGTGATAGCTCTGCCTAGTATTGTAGTCCCAATTATAGTGATGTCCATGACTATTTGTATTTTTTGGTTGGTTTGGTGTCCACATAGGGTAAGATCTACATTCAAAGGCTCTATGTCCATACTTCTTGCAACTGTAGTAGTGACTTTGAAATCTTGGTGTCCTGATGGTTCTAGTCCTGTAGTCATGTACCTGATGACCTTTCTTATTGCACTTGCGACAATGACCCATGTTGTTACGTTTGTCATGTTGGTTGGCATTCTTGCTCCTATAAACATTAGAGGTATGTCCATTTTTACCACAAAAATGACAAGTAGGTTTTTTTTTCTTACCTTTGTTATTTCTTTCTTCGACAGTCTTTGATGACTCTCATTTTTCAGCACTTGTGTATCCTAGTCTTGAAGTGTCATTACCGCATCTTGGTGATTTTAGTAGCTATTCAAAGTACTTGATAGATTCATTAGGTTTTTTGAAGCTCTCTATAATTTCCTTCTCTCTTCTCAAGTCATTTTACAGTTGTTTATTTTGCATCTTCAGTGTGGAGATCTCAATGTGCTTGACATTCAACTCATGATGGGTATTCATCATTTGGCTTAGGGTTTCTAACTGCATGTTGGAAACTCTTGCAAGCTCAATTGAATTTTTCTCTAGTCTATTGGCAAGGTTTATCTTATCATCTTCTATCATAGCTTTATCTTTAATAGCTCTCTTCTTCTATTTAGTCACTTCACAAAGCATCATGGCTTGTGATTCTTGTTCAATCTTGAGAGTTCTGATCTCTTTTGCTTGAGCTCTATTCTTCTCCATTAGGTCTACAAATACTACATCAAACTCCTTAGAGTCTCCATTGGTAAATACTTTTGTGGTGTCAATCTCATTGTACTGTGTATCATTTTCAGCTATGGCAATTTCTTTTCTTCTCTTTAGGGATTTCCTCAATTCTTCCCTAACTTCTTCCAAAGAATGTAGAATGAGATTTATCTTAATCTCCTGGTTCTCTATAATCTTCCCAACCTTGTAGACCTCCACTTCTAGATCTTTTCTTCAAGCTGTAAGGCTTCTCCTTGTAAGAACTTAGCTCTAATACCAATTGTTGTAATTTACAAGTGGGAAGAATACTTCTGAGAGGGGGGGTGAATTAGTAGCACCAAACTTTAAGCTATAAAATTTTTAACTAAAATCAATACATGCATGAAAAATTTATAATTAAAATGAAAGTAAAGGCATGCATGAAAATAGACAACACAATATTTGATCACCCAAAAACCCTCCAAAATGAGAAGGTAAAACTAGGGTGGGGATGACACCCACAATTTATCACTACAACAATATATAACTTATCAAGGTTACAAAGTTTGAACATCATCAATGGTTTGCCCTATGAGAGGCTTTCCCTGTTAAAGGCTCCAACACCCTATTAAAAGTGTACCTATCTAAAGGATTTACAAAATGTTCACTTGGAATGTCACCTTGTTAAAGGATTTACAAAATGGTTGTTACACCAACCTATCTTCATAGGATTTTCATTCTCCTAATACAATGGCTAGAAAGTATAGTATAATGTGTTGACTTGATAACTTACAATCTTCAATTGCTAATTTCATATCAATGTCTAGTTCATTGTAATTTGATCCTCATTAATCTGATATGATTCTATTTGAAGTGCTAATACTCTATTCTATTAACTGATTCTATAATGTTGTCCTTCTTCTAAGTCTTTTGAACCCTTTTCACTTCCTTCAAACCTCGCTAGTATTCTCTCCTTGCATGCATTCTCTTTTTGCATACTCTCTCATACATTCCCATACATACTAAATTATGGGGTTTCGACCCCCCTTAGAAAGGTTTCATGACTTAGGGTTAGGTATGAATCTACAATCGAGATTCATCCATCTTTTCCACTCAAATATTTCCATTTTTCTGATTGGTTGCATGTTGATTTCATAGGGAATCAAATAGATTTGATCTTATCTTCTAATCCTTCGAGATTCATCATATGTTGGCTCAAAAATGGTTTACATCTTAGTTTGTGAGGGCACAAACTCTTATGTTGATTCTATGTTACTCGACACTTACTAATTATTGATGCTTGACACATATAGAAATTATGTCTTGCTTGACACCTATATTTTACTTGGCACATATACTGGCTCGACATCTATTAGTCACTCGATAGTTGAAACTTGCTTGACATTGTCTATTTACTCAGCATCTGAATGACTCGGCACTTGTTGAATTTTTGGCTCAGCACATACTGTAACTCGACATCTATACTATACTCAACATCAACTAAGAAAATTTCTTAAGTGTGTTGAAACTCAATTGTCAAAACCAATCTGAGACCAACATTTAGTACTATCACTATTTTGGTCCATGAAAATTATTACTAATAGGAACATTGATCTTGATCCAACACCCTCCATTTACAAGATATTAATCCAAAATTAATCACTTGATTAAAAACTAATAAATAAGCATGGTCTAACATATATCATGACTATGATTCTCATGACAATCAGTTATAAGCTAGTCATTAATTGCAATCAAAACAAAATACTTTAGCATGACCTTATCCAATACTCATTGTAGGAATCACATATGTTATTCTAATTTTTCTTGGCCATTACCTAATATTTATATGCCATTGGGATTCAGGAACCTTCCATACAAGGTTAGTACACAACTAATTCTGTGTTCTTTAACAAACTAAGAAGTTTGATGTCAGCATTAAGATTTTTGATAAACCAGTACATAGTCTCCAATAAATTTCCCACCAGACACGATTTAGAAAATTACTTTGGTCAGAGTGTGGAGAACTAGGTTTCTTCAAACATATAAAAAATGGAGAAAGATCCAATGGTACAATTAGGAGTTATGGATCTCATACAAAGACAATTGTTTTATTATTTTGAATCAACAAAATGAACATATAATCTTATATAGGCAATTAAACTTATCTCATGTGCCATATCCAATCAATATAAAATCAAAAAAAATTGAAAGACCAATGAATTAACTCTAGGAGTCCATAGTTTTATAAAAAAATGAGTGGTAAAAATGACTTTATAAACAAACTCTTGGGATAGACTCATTAATGGAGGATTTTAGAGAGTTTTTAGAGTTTTGAGTAGACCTTCCTTGATGCATCCTTGATGCATCATGGAAAACCTTCATATTTGATTTAAAATGAAGTAAGTTCCTCCCTCTTCATTTCCAAATTGGTCTTAGTAGATATTCAATCCATTACCATATGGAATAATACATGGAATCAACATGTAAACATGATTATGGCAAGCAAAATTAGTAAACCATTAAACAAACTTCAACTTTATTCATTGAACTATCAAAACTAATACTTTACATTTGTTCACCATGTAATTTCCTTCCTTCCCACATGTTCTATGGTAATTTAATAGATTTTTACAAAATAAAACTTGAGCATCTTCAAAATGGTCATTAGATCTGTAAGAGCAGTTAGGAGTATTTGATTTGGATCCTTAAATCTCACCCCCTAACTTGATTCCCTCTTTCAATTCCTCACTATTATAAGTATTTATAAAATTCATGAGGAAATTTTAAAATTTATAACTATGCAACCAACTTAAAATAATAATGAACAACTTCTTTTGATACTCTTAAAATATGTTTGTGCTTGACAACAATTTATCACATTGGCAACATTTAGGTTTGTTCTCCAATGACCTTAAACCTTTACAAGGACATAATAAATACATCAAATTTAAATTTTAATGACCTTTCAAAACTTATTTATTCTTTCATGGGCTTGTCCACATAACTTGATTTTATCAAGCTTATCAATACTTTATTAGGAAACCTTTGATAACTAAGCGCTTGATATCATGAGTCATGAGTCATTTACTTTGTATCTAAGTTTTTAATGTTATGATTCATATTGGTTTATTTTTTCTTAATATGAACACTATATAGTATGATATTATTTGCAAAATTATTTAATATTCTCCAACAAGTCAACAAGGGCCAAATGTGATGACATATTCTACGTGTCTCATCATGGACTCATGTTTGTCACCCTTTTTTATGATCATTGTTTGTCAATTCTCAATAGATTTTTGCTTTAGTTTCTTTGTCTACCATTATATTGGTTGACTTAATTAAAGTGTTTCAAATATTACAAAACCCTCAAAGCATGTAATGTCAAATAGGGAGCATGCAAATTGTTCTCTATAGTTGGAGAAAGAAAGAAAATACCAAACCCCCCCCCCCCCCCCCCCAACCCCCAACATAGAAAAATACAAGACTAAAATTGTGAACAAGGCCCAAAGGTTTGACAATAAACTTCTAAATGGGTTGCACAAATTTTATGTTTGTTACATTTGAGCTTTTAGGTTTTGATTATAGGAAATAATTGATAATGGTTTGATTTCTTTATTTTCTCATTGAACAACCTTAATGCAGTGGGAATGTGAGAAAGTGCTATATGTTGGTATGGATGTCTATTGATTTGGTTAATAATTCATTCTAAATTTTGTTAAGGACTATCAGTTCTAGAAGCTTACAACTATTGCATAAAAACAACTTAGAAACATATGCATGGTGTCCAAAAATTGTGCTCTTATATTTGCTCAACTAAAGCACCTCTAACCCTACAACTCTTTTCATTGAATGTAATGACTTTGACAATATTTTACAACCCATCATCTCTATCTTAGTGGAGATTTTAGAATGAACACATCTTTTATTTTGCCCTCACAATCAACAACCCTCATTAACATTGGCCTTTTAGGGGACACTATGATAGTTATTAATAGATATTTTTGTAACCTTTCCATCCAAAAATAATAGAAACTCCCAATTCAACCCAAGAATATATAATTGGTTTCAATATGGTCCTCTACAAAATTCTTCTCTCTTCCCAATAAGGAAATATGCAAACTTTCATAGCTAGGACATGTGAAACTAGAAGGTGCACAATTAATTATTGCCATAGTTTCCTTCCAATATGGTGATCTCCCCAAGTTGAAAGGAAGATCATTAACATAGATAAACATGAAATTTCCCCCCTATTTAATGTATCTTTCTTCCATTTTAAATGTCTTGTCAAATGAGCCTGTAAAATTGTGGGACCATCTACTTGCATAGAGGGTATTGAAGTCATTGGATTTGTTTGCATGAATTTAATTAAATTTTTTACACAAAATAATGCTAGTGTAGAGGAATACATGAACAAGGAAACAATATTTATGGGAAAGGATTTGAATATGATATGCACTTATTCCTTGTTTTGGCATGTGAAGATACACTTGGAGAGGTTATGGAACTCTTATGTTTATTGATGTTGAAACCTTCTTGCTAGTTAGTACAGTCTTATTTTTATAAGAGCTTCATTGATTTTGATGTAGGGGAAGAGTTATGATATTATAGACATGGAAAATGGAATGCTGGTATCTTCCAAGGTAGCAAAGAGCTTACTTAAGTTGTTTTCCAAAGAAGGAAAATATGGAGCTACAAAAACAAAGTATCTCTTGTTGTTAAGGTAAGAACATTGAGTTATTTTTACTCTGCAAATCTATCATTGTGCATAAAAATAATGTATGAAGCCTTAACATATACTCCTTATTCAATAAATTGTTTCAATAGAGAGGTCAATAAAATTTGTGGAATTATGTTATCAGATAGAAATTTAAGTAAAAAAAAGGATTAAATATAACCTAAAACAAAAAATTAGATTTATAAGTTTCAAATCAGAATATAATTGGACATCATCTCCATTCTTATTAGATAAAAAAATAATTAATATCAAGCATGCGTTTATGGTTATTGAATCTAGAATAGAGAATGTTATCTTCCATAATCTTCACTATTGGACCTAAGTGGAAATTTCTAAGAGTGAGTTTGGAGAGTTGGTTCAATTATTCCAATTCTACCAAGTGGTTTGATAGGTGATATTATAGTGGTCAAAGCATACCAAAATCAAAATCAAATAATGCATAACAAAAGAGATAGGATCAAGTCCTTAGGTCAAAGCTCCAAATTTTAGTGGATCAACTCCTTTTAGGTAAAACTTCCAACAAATTCTCAAGCAATTAAATGATAAAGAGAATATTGTACATGATAGGAATCAATGAAATAATAGGTGGCAATTGTTGAAGTTGATGAAAAATCAACCCCACAGCTCACAAGAATCACTTGCATGCAAAAACCTATCACAAAAAGAGAGAAGCAAAAGCTATAGAGGCTAGAATTCCAAAATCCATAGATGAGACATTCTTGATGAGCAAAAAGAGAGATTTCTATAATCAAAATTGAATTAATAGAGATCGTCCTTATAAAGGAGATCAAAACCCTAAAAAGGTCTAGCCTAGGTTGCATCATAATAATTAATAAAATAATTAATTATTATATGCCTAAAGTTTAGCTTAAACAAACTAGAGTTAATTAGGAAATATCTAATTACTCTAACACACCCCTTTAAGATAAACTTAGGAAGTACCTAAAAATCTAGAAAATACTACTGAAAGTAAATTTGGGTCTTAGAAAACAAGGCCTGATGAGGTACCCAAGCACAACCAAATCTCTAAAAAGAGGAGAAATAAATAAAACCACATGGGAAAAACCCTACTCCAAAAAGAGATGGAAATAATGTTGAAAATAAACTAGTGAAGGACTAGAGAAGCCACCAAACTAGGGAATGTCCTAGAAGATAGGAACAAAAGATGATCATGAAGAACACCATTGAAGCATGTAGAAGTTGCAAATCTTTGTCAAAATTAACTATTGGTATGAAGAACCTCCACTAAAATAGAACCTAACTAGGTAGAGAAGACTATAATCTACATCAAATCAAGAGGCACATAAAGGAAAACAACTAAACTAGAAGATGTAGATGCCATGAAACACCAAATCCTGAAGAGACAATCAATCAAATATGGAAGGCTAAAACCAAAGTAGGAACAAAAAAGAAGTGTGTCTATATGGTAAATGATCTATCTCACTGAAATGCATAGGTAACCAGCCATTGCATCTGCCTAGTACATAGGAAAAAATATTGAATACATAGCTCACTCCATTGAACCAAGGAAGCATGAGAAATAACAAAAGAACCCCCCTAATGCAAAACAAGGGTGAGGTGACAGGTAACTAGAAAAGTGACCCAAAAGAACTGCATGTCAAGGAACCATAATCAAGATGTACAAAAGAATACATATGTGTGTATTGAGGTGATCAATCTTAGACATGTCATGTGGCTAATGTCACATAAGAAAAAATCTCTAGACAAAGGAAGATGGAAAAGAAAGGAAAAACATCAACCCCCAATGGCACTTTAACCAGAGTAGTGCATGTACAATAAGGCACAAGATATTATGAATCCCAAGAATATAATAATCTGCATGAGTGTCCTCAAACAAAACTGCTCAAAGCAGAGGGAAAAATAAGGCAAAACAATTGAGATGAAAATATAGATGAAATATTTCACTTTACCTCAGTGAGTTTGCAAGAATGCAAACAATTGATGTCTAAATAGACCAAAAGAGACACAATCCTGATACAATATATAATACAAACCATGAAGAATCATCTAAAGCAATGAAATTGATCCCCAAACCTATAACAATCAAGATATCTAGAAGAATGCAAAAATACAAAAGACCAAATAGAATGTGCCTTGAGAAAAATCTAGAAAATAACCAGCATTACTAGAAAGAGCTCAGAAATACTTTTCCAATGATATAAAGAATTCTCAAATTGAAGATTGAATGATTAAGATATGTCTCTAGTAGTGCAAAATGGAACCCATGACTTTGATAGTAGAAAAAGCCATCAAAAAAGCAACAAAACTAAAAAATACCTATACCACAGTAATGGGCTTGGAACCAACTTTCTAGCGATATCTTGTTTGTAGAAAATGGAATTTGTATGCATAAGATATGAGAAAAAAAGAAAGGGTAGGTCCAAATAGATCTTGAAGGGAAAATAGGAATGTTGATGTCAACAAATGACGATCAAATGCTCATTGAGGCAAAAAAAGGCTACAAAATGACCCCTACTAGAAAAAATTCTAATTGTCAGAAATATGTATTGGGTAAAGGGCTGGTGCTAGAGAAAAAAATTCAATGGCTAAAATATGCATGTGGAAGAAAAAAATCCACCTTGGATTTTGGGATACCGCCAAAAGGCTAGAAGGTGTTGGAAATCTAATTGAAAATGAATATTATCAAAGAGGGATATTGTTGCAAAGAAGGAAGATGGTTGATAAAGAATGTTTTCAATCATTATTTTGTCATTGATGCCAAACCTACTATTTGTTGGAATGAAAATTGCTTATAAGATCCAAGTACTATCACTTAGTTGATTGATGAAGAGGATATAATCGACAAGATGTAACAAGAGTACCTAAGGGAAAGGTTGAGTTATGGTTTTGTAATGAAGTGCAAGGATCAGTTAAGACGATGGTAAAATGATGTACTAATAACATACTTGAAGATACAGAGGCTGGCCACACTTAGAAACATTAGAAGAATGAGTTGCAACAAGAATTTTTGCAAAGCTTAACTAAGATCATTAGTGATTTCCAAGCAAGCTAGTTCAAGCCGAGCAAATTTTTAGTTAGTGCCGAGCAAAAGAAAAATCTAGTGTGTGCCAAGTGATACAAAAGGAGCTTAGCATGTTTAGGTGCTGAGCAAAGTAACAAGTGTCGAGCATTAGAAAAACTTAGTGGATGCCCAATGAATCCATAGTAGGTGTTGAGCATCAGTAAAGCATAGTTGATGCCGAGTAACTCAGTATGTGTCGAGCACCAAAATTTCAATAGTGCTGAGCTATTGTATTATTTGATAAGTCAAAGATTTGCTAGATCTAAGTCAACAAATTTGTTACCTTGAATTTTGTGAACCAGATGGAGGATAAGGATGATGAGCTAGTGGCTCCGAATTCTAGATAAATCATTTGTAGGCAAATAGAAGAGGATTCTTCATGATGTTTCTAGAAGGAACAACATATGGGTTAGATTCAATGAATCCTACCTAATCTATTCAAACTAAAATTAAAGAAGGGAAGAATTGAGTAGGAAAAGCAATTCTAGACTTCTATTTAAGAAGTCATAGGCTAAGAAGTAAGAGTAGTTGGGGTGCCAAATTGTGAAGTGGTTGAAAGGTGTCAAGGAGAAGACATCAAGAGCAGAAGGAAGAATAAAGCACAGAGAATCTACTTTGATAAGTGGTCAGAAAGAAGATTGTACTGGTACATCAAGCATGAAGACTCAAGGAGATGAAGCTTGAAAGGAGGACAAGTTGTCAAAATTGTAGAGACTAAAAGCTAGGCAAATTGTGAAGAGTTGAATTGTGATCTAAAATCTGCAAGTTAAGTTGTGAGTTGTATCAGGTCAAAAGCCCTTGTTGTTACTCTCTAACGATTGTGCAAGCTAAGGTAAAATCCTATGGACTTAGGTTAGATTAATAGCCATTTGTAAATCCTTTAATAGGGTGGCCTTCCAAGTGAATGTTCTAAAGTCCTCTAACTAGGCCCACTTCTAATAGGGTGGTCAAATCCTTTAACCAGGTCATGTTTAACAGTGTGTTGTAGCCTTTAACAAGGCAGGCCTTTCACAAGGCATCAGTTTAGAAGAGTAACAATTGAGTAGCATGTTACAGGTGGTTTTTTACAAATTGGGTTTCCACGTAAATCATTGTGTTATGTGTTGATCTTTCATGGGTTATGCTTGCATGTTGATTTACAGTAACTTGCTAAGTCGAAAAGTTTAAGCTTGGACGAATGAACAGTTTAATAGGCTCACTTTACTTGATGAAAAAGTTTTAATTGGACATTTGGACCTTGAATAACTGATTCACCCCTGCCCCGTCCCCTCGCCCTTAGTTATTCTAAAGCATTTCTAACAATTGGGATCAGAGTCATCTGTTGATTTAGTTTAAAGGTACTAGAAGTAGGAAGATCAAGATGTCCAAGAGAGAAGTTTCCAAGCTTAACAAAGATAACTTCACTCCATGGAAAATCCTAATGAAACTGCACCTTGGATCAATAGGTGAGTTATGCAAAAAGCTCAATTGAAGTGGAACATGCAGATCCAACAAGAGCCCTTACTATAGATGATTTGAACAAAAGGAAGGAGCATAATCAGGCAATGTTGGAGATTGCCTCTTCACTCAACTATGTTGAATTTGATGACATCAAAGGATGTGATTTTGCATTCAAGATGTGGAAAGCCCAATCAAATATCTATGGAGGAGATCAGAATGTTCAAATAGCAACAAGAGAAAGTCTCAGAGGAAATTTTGATGACATGAAAATGAAGGAAGGTGAGAATGGTGCTCAATATGCCTCTAGAATGAAAGAAGTAGTAAGTGTAATAAGAAGTTTGGGTGGTCATTTGGAAGATGACACTGTCAATAGAAAATATTTAAGAACATTGCTCCCTATCTATGCTATTAGATTTTTAGCCATCCAAGAGTTAGGTTGTGTACTAGGAAATTAGCTAACTTTTTAAGGAATAGTAGGGAGATTCATTACTTTTGAGTTGTCCAATTTTGATAACTACAGACCTAAGAATCTTGAATTTTCTTTCAAGGATAAGCTATCATTTAAAGATACTAAGGAGGTGAAATCAAAGAAGAAGAGTAGAAAAGGATAACATGCATCTAGTGATAGCAACACAAATGAGGAAGATGTGGAAAATTGGAAGCATTATTGGCCAGAAGATTTCATAGAGGCAAAGGTAAATTCAAAGGTAAGCTGCCTATCATTTATTTTAATTGCAATGAAGTAGGACATATTGCTGCAAGGTGTAAATAGAAGAAGAACTACAAAGAAGGAAACAAGTACAAGAACAAAGGAGGAGATGATAGTAGAGATTACAAGGACAAAGGCAAAAGATGCTACATTGTTGAAGAAGATTTTGATGAGAATGATGATGAAGTAGTCTATGTAGCCATGAAGGATGAGTCAAATGAAGATGAGACAACAACACTAGTAACCTATGTGAACAAGAATGACAAATGGATCATAGAAAATGGATGCTCACATCACATTACAGGAGATAAAAGTAAGTTTATTACCTTTACCCAGTGTGATGGAAATAGTGTTAGATTTGGAAATGATGCTCCATGTCAAATCAAAGGAAAAGGTTCTATTAAATTTATAGAATAAATTTCATGTGATGATGCATATTATGTTGAAGGATTGAACTACAATTTGCTAAGTGTATCACAGTTAGGTAATGTAGGTTGCAAAGTAGAATTTGGAAACAAAACTACCAAAATCTATGATACTGATGGAAATTTGATAGGAAAAGGTGAACAAACTAGGAGTAATCTATTTTACCTAGATATGGAAGATGCAACTTGTCTTATTGTAAAACTTGATGATGTTTGGCTATGGCATAAAAGGTTGTGTCATATTAACTTTGACGATCTAATTAGCATTAGCAAAAAGAAGAAAGTCAGAGGTTTGCCTAAGCTGAAGAAGCCTGAAAATACAATGTCAACTAGGAAAGATGACCAAGTCAAGTTTCAAAAGCAAAGTCTACACTTCCAAAGAAGTACTAGAGTTAGTGCATACTGACTTATGTGGCCCAATAGAAGTGCAATGCACCAAGGAGACAAATACATAATGTTATTTGTGGATGACTACTCTAGGATGATGAGTGCCATGTTCTTAAAACAAAAATCTAATGCATTTCAAATGTTTAAGTGGTATTTGGCCAGGGTTGAGAAGGAAATAGGAAAGAGTTTGCAATGCCTAAGATTAGACAAAGGAGGAGAGTTTACATCAAAATGATTTGAGATATTTTGTAATGACAAAGGAATCAAAAGACAAACGTTAGCACCAAGAACTCCCCCATAGAATGGGATTGTAGAAAGAAGGAATAGATCAGTACTAGATTGTGCCAAAACATTAATGATGGAGAAAAATGTTGCTCTAAAGTACTAGAGAGAAGTTGTAAGTACTACTATTTACACCCTGAATCAAGTACAAGTCAAGAAAGGTACAAATGCAACACCTTTTGAACTCTGGTATGGTCATTCACCTAATGTAAAACATTTCAAAGTGTTTGGTTGTAAATGTTATATTCTTAAAGATGCTAGAAATGGCAAGTTTGATGCAAAGAGTGATGAAGACATATTTTTTGGATACTTCACTGGAAGTAAAGCATATAAGTGTTTGAATACTAACACTAACAAGATTGTGGAGAGTGCAAATGTAAATTTTGATGAGCATGCAGAAGTCCAAGTTGATGAATCCAAGAAACCAGAAGATTATAGATATTTTGTATACTTCTATGAAAGAATTCCAACTGAAGATGATGCTACCAATCAAGTTTAGAAATGGAAACAAATTTTAGTATTAGCCAAGTCACAACTAGTGAATGTTGAGTTGCATTCAAAAGCTGAGTTGCAGAATGAAAATGCACGTTCTGATTCTGAAATCAATATACATGGAAGAGATAATGAAATACCAGATAATGATGTGCAAAGTGACTCTAAAGCTAAAGGATCAAACATGGAAAGAAGGATAGAACCAAGACTATCCAAGTATGTGAGAAGACATCACCCTACAGAACAAATCATTGGAGACAAGGAAGCAAGACCAATGACAAGGAATAGACTAAGGAATAAATCATGTCTGTTGAGCAAGATTTAGCCCAAAATAGTGAAAGATGCACTACAAGATGATAATTAGCATAAAGCTATGGAAGAGGAGATAGATTAGATTGAGAAGAACAAAACCTAGACCCCTAGTTCCAAGACTAGCTAATAAAAATGTAATTGGTACCAAATGGGTGTTTAGAAACAAGCTTGATGAGAATGGTGAGATAACAAGAAACAAGGCTAGACTAGTATACAAAGGCCATGCACAAGAAGAAGGACTGGACTATGGGGAAACATTTACCCTAGAGCATGGTATGAGAGACTGCATAAATACCCTATGGAGATAGGATTTGAGAGAATAGATGACAACAACAACCTGTATATCAATGCAGAAAAAGGTAAAGACATTTTGATATCTAAAATTCTTGTTGATGATATAATATTTGGAGGAAAAGATGCTCTACGCAAAGATTTTTTGATCAAATGAACCATGAGTTTGAGATGTCAATGTTTGGAGAAATCAAATTCTTTGTTGGATTGCAAGTACATCAATTGAAGCATGGAATATTTGTGATCCAATCAAAATACATCAAGGAGATACTCAAGGCATTTGGATTAGAAGACTCAAAAATAGTCTATACACCAATGGTAATAAGACATAAGTTATCCAAGAATGATGAGTCAGATGAAGTACATCAGACAATGTATAGATCAATGATTGGAAAGTTGCAGTATGTTGTGCATAATAGACTAGACATTACATTAGCTATTGGAATAGTGGAAATATTTTCTACAAATCCAAGAGAAAATCATCTTATGGAAATAAAAAGAATATTGAGGTACCTAAAAAGATCTGATGACTTTGGCTTATACTACAAGAGGAGAGAAAAGTTTGAGTTGAAAGCCTATGCTGATGCAAATTGGGGAGGTAATATTGATGACAGAAAGAGCACCAGTAGAGGAGCACTTTTCTTAGGTAAAAGATTGATTACTTGGACCAGAAAAAAGCAAATTTGTACCTCATAGTCTACAGCAAAAGCTAAATATGTTGCTGCTGCTATCAATTGCAATAATATTGTATGGATCAAACATCTACTGCAAGGTATGAAAGAAGAGGTAGTTGAACCTGTGATACTCTATTATGATAATACAAGTGCCATCAACATACCAAAGAATCCTATGATGCATGCCAAAACAAAGCATATTGCAATCAAGTATCACTATGTAAGAGAATTGGTGGAAGATAAGCAAGTAAAGATGGAATATGTCAACTCAAAGGAATAGATTGCTGACATCTTTAAAAAAGCACTGCCTAAAGATGCTTTTGAGTATCTTAGAGGTAAGTTAGGGGTGATACCCCAATCCAAGGCTACTTTAAAAAAAAAAAGACAAGATTGCCCTGCATCAAGTAAGTTTATTGTTGGCATATTAAAAATTGATGCAGAGGATGTTTACTTTAAGATCATGTTTGAAGTAATCAAAGTGTTGAAGTTTCAAATTAGTCACAAGCAAGGTGACAAAGGGAGAAATTGGAGTACCTAAAAATTCTACACTAGCATTTTAAGATGCTGAGATAATAAGTCTTTGGCATTATTGTCAAAGAGGGAGAAGTAACAAGAAACTGATCAACAACATTCAATTGGATAGAGGAAGAAGTAACAAGAAAATGATCAAATATATAGGATCAAATTGATAGAGGGAGAAGTAGCTGATACCAAAATAGCAGAAGATGATCAATGTATGTAGAGGGAGAATAATGTAAGAGGGAGTTAGGAGTAGTAAGAGATCGAAGTAAATAGTGGTGAGCCATAGAAAAGAGAGAAAGAAAATGAATGTTCAAGAAGAATCAAGAGGAATAGTAGAAACTGATCACCATAGACAAAGGGAGAAATGGCAGGTTAGAATTGAATAATTCATACAGAGGGATATTGTAATATTTATAGTAAGGAAAGAAAAGGAAACAATAGCTCAGACGAAGAAAATAGTACAGACAAGAATCAATCAAAGGAATAGCAGAACAAAGAGGGGGAATACAATTTATCAACAAAGAATTCAGGAGTCATAAGTTAACTTATGTTGCTAATAAAATGAATAGTTTTGAATAAAGTTTTCTTTTTGGCATTTGATTTACTCTTTTAACCTAGTTAGCATTTTGATAACTTGATTGATCAATTTGGTTTGTCATCAATGCCAGAGGGAGATTGTTGGAAATCTGATTGAAAATGAATACTATCAAAGAGGGAGATTGTTGCAAAGAAGGAAGATGATTATTAAAGAATGTTTTCAATCATTATTTTGTCCTTGATGTCAAACCTACTATTTTCTAGAATGAAAATTGCTTATAAGATCCAAGTATTATCACTTAATTGATTGATGAAGAGGATTTAATCAACAAGATGTAACAAGAGTACCTAAGGGAAAGGTTGAGTTATGGTTTTGTAATGAAGTGCAAGGATCAGTTAAGACAATGGTAAAGTGATGTATTGATAACATACTTGAAGATACAGAGGCTGGCCACACTTAGAAACACTAGATGAATAAACTACAACAAGGATGTCTGCAAAGCTTAACTAAGTTCATTAGTGAGTGTCAAGCAAGCTAGTTCGAGCTTAGTAGATTTTCAGTTAGTGCCAAGAAAAAGAAAAATCTAGTATGTGTTGAGTGATATAGAAGGAGCCAAGCATGTTTAGGTGTCAAGAAAAGTAACAAGTGTCGAGCATCAAAAAAACTTAGTGGATGTTGAGTGAATCCATAGTAGGTGTTGAGCATCAGTAAAGCGTAGTTGATGCTGAGTAACTTAGTATGTGCTGAGCACCATAATTTCAATAGTGTCGAGCTACTATATTATTTGAAAAGTTAAAGATTTTCCATATCTAAGTTGACAAGTTTATTACCTTAAATTTTGTGAACTAGATGGAGGATAAGGATGATGAGCTGGTGGCTCAGAATTCTAGATAAACCATTTTTAGACAAATAAAAGAGGATTCTTCATGATGATTCTAGAAGGAACAACATATGGGTTAGATTCAATGAATCCTACCTAATCCATTCAAACTAAAATTAAAGGAGGGAAGAATCAAGCAGGAAAAGCAATTCCAAACTTCTATTTAAGGAATCACAGGCCAAGAAGCAAGAGTAGTTGGGGTGCCAAATTGTGAAGTGGTTGAAAGGTGTCAAGCAGAAGACATCAAGAGGAGAAGGAAGAATAGAGCATAGAGACTCTACTTTGATAAGTGTTTAGAAAGAAGATTGCATTGGTACTTTGAGCATGAAGACTCAAGGAAATGAAGCTTGAAAGGAGGACAAGCTATCAAAATTACAGAGACTAAAAGCCAAGCAAATTATGAAGAGCTAAATTGTGATCTAAAATCTACAAGTTAAGTTGTGAGTTGTATCAGGTCAAAAGCCCTTGTTGTTACTCTCTAACAATTGTGAAAGCTAGGGTAAAATCATATGGACTTAGGTTGGCTTAACATCCATTTGTAAATCCTTTAACAGCATGGCATTCCAAGTGAATATTCTAAAGTTCTCTAACCAGGCCCACTTCTAACAGGGTGGTTAAATCCTTTAACCAGGTCACATTTAACAGCGTGTTGTAGCCTTTAATAGGGCAAGACTTTCATAGGGCATCACTTCAAAAGAGTGAGAATTGAGTGGCATGTTGGTTTTTCCCAAATTGGGTTTCCATATAAATCATTGTGTTATGTGTTGATCTTTCATGTGTTATGCTTGCATGTTGATTTACAGTAACTTGCTAAGTAGGAAAGTTTAAGTTTGGATGAATGAACAGTTTAATAGGCTCACTTTACTTGATGAAAAAGTTTTAATTGGACATTTGGAGCTTGAATAACTAATTCAACACCTCCCCCCCCCCAATTATTCTAAAGAATTTCTAACATAAGGCATGACAAAGATATCATTCTCAAACACCACATGTTACCACTATAATACAAAACAAGTAAACCATTGATAAAATCAAACCTTTTTAAAGGGATGATAGAGTGGGCTAGGTGTGATGGGTGTCTTTGGGCATTTTGGGCTCCAAGCCCTTAGACTTCCCACCTTCTCATAGTAACACCATGCAAATCCGCTGAAATTTCTAACCACCAATCATTGCTAAAAAACTACTCAAGGAATGAAAACTACAAAGGTTGTTGAAAAACTAGCAGTAATCTTTGGGATTGATTGGAAATCACTAAAGAAGTCTGTAACAGACAATACATGGCAAAAGATCATTGATTATTAAGTGGGCCCAAGAGAGTACATGACACTTTGCATGCCAAAAACAATGTCAACCTGCCAATCCAAAAAGCCTCTTAGTAGCCATATCACCCATGTAAAACCAAAATATAAATGGGGATCTATTAATATAGGAACATGCATAGCCCCCAAACTGATAGGTCTTGGTTCATGTGGGGTTGATAAACTATGGGCCCATAACCAATCACCAACATGTCCAAAAAAGTAGACATCCACTCACGTGGCCTTCTAGCCTACCTCTCAAAGTTGTATGAGGTCAAAAAGAGTGTGTGGACACCAAAACAAGGTGAAATTTTATGCTTGGATTTTTCATTAAGCCCTTACAAGCTCTATGAAGATAAGTAGGGTACAATACTAAGATGCATGCCAAGAAACATTAGTGCCTAGCACTTTTGACTAGAGCACCTATAGAGAGGACCATAGGGTTCGAGGGAGGTCAGTACAATGCTAGCAAAAGTATGGGCCCACTGCCTACCATAATTTAATAAAAAAATGCCTCCCACATAGAGTCTGAGGGGCCTTTTGAAGGGCCTATGTAGTATGACTTTCATGAGCCAATAAAAATTATGATAATTTTTTTAATAAAAGAAATAAAAAACTACAGTCTCCTCAATTTTTGTGCCCAGGTCAAAATGACTGGGGTGCAAAAAAAGTTTGCCTCAGCTTTTAACAACATCCAAACTAGATGTATTTTATATGCAAATGGGGGTTTTGAGTCCTCTAAACTCAACGGTGTTGCACATATTGCATAATATTATTTTATTTTATTATGTAATGTTGTATGTAGGAGCACCTAGATGGACATGCACCATGTAAAGATTCTCATAAAATGTTCTTGATAAGTTGTATTGTAACATTGTGATAATATTCAATGTAATTATTTAATATTTGAAAAAGAATTAAATGTCAAATATTAAATGTGGGGTCAATGGGTTAGGTAGCACACAATTTATGTAATACCACTTGGTGGTTTTGTGGGACTTGTTACTAAATAAGAAGCCACAAAGATAGTTGTTGTAAGAGAAGATAGAAGGGAAAAAGGAAAGTTGAGCAAGACAAGGCTTGACAAGTTAACCAAGGGAGCATTTGTGAAGGTTGGAAGCATGGCATAGGATGTGTGGATTCATGCTTGTTCACATGGATTGCTTGGTTGTTGCTATGGTTTTTAAGGCTTCCATGGTTGTATAGAAATTGTATTTTTACTGAATAATAAATGATGATTGGTGCTTTTGGAGGCTAAGTTTTTCCCTCAATGAGGGTTTCCTAGGGTATATATTGTGTCACAATTTTTTGTGGGTATGTTGTCTATTCTCTTGCATGTGGATTTCAATTACATATTTATTTAAGATCTATTATGGGTATGTGGAAACGATTATATTTTATGTTGCAAGTTTCCTTACACAAAGTGCTCTAAAAAATAGATCCCCAAATGCAATCCAAAATCCTCTAAAAGCCTCGGATATGAAAAATGATGTCAAATATCCCAATAATAGAATAGGGGCATGAAGATTTGGAGTTCTAATACCATGTTGAAGTTGATAAAAGATCAACCCCATAGATCCTAAGAATCAACTGCATGCAAACACCTTTCATAGAAAGAGAGAAGAAAAAACTATGGAGGTTGGAATTCCCAAATCCATATATGAGACATTCTTGATGAGCAAAAAGAGAGATTTCTATAATCAAAAGTGAATGAATAATTACAAGAGAGATCATCCTTATAAAGGAGATCAAAACCCTAAAAAGGTCTAACCTAGGTTGCATCATAATAATTAATAAAAGAATTAATTATTAGATGCCTAAAGTTTAGCTTAAGAAAACTAGAGTTAATTAGGAAATATCTAATTACTCTAACAACAACATCAAGTAGTATAGGGACAACCTTATTTGAACTTGACATTATTGGATATGAAGAAATGTGGTTTCTAATTTTTTTAAAATACATCTATATTTAATTATTTATACATTGTTAGCTGCAAAATTATAAACAAGTTAAAATTTGAACTTTTATTTCAAAATAGTTGAACTAGAACTTCCTAGTTAAGCACCCCTCAATCATTTGTGAACTCTAAACCTCTACTACTTTGGAGCTAAATTATCATCTATCTCAATCAAAACAAAAAATATTCAATACGAACAGTACAAATAAAAGAATAGAAAATCCATAAAAAAAATGTCCAGGATCCATAAATTGGGAGTTTCAATTTCAGAAAGGTACAAATAAATTAATATAATTATTAATTTATTTAAAATTTTGTGAATGTCCTTAGTTTTTTACAAGAATATTTTACCTTTAGAAATGAAAAATGAATCTTTATCATAAGTACTATATTAATATTGTGTTTTGTATTTTTGGCCTTTCATTACCTGTGTTATCTAATATGCTATTTATTTTTCTTTTTACAAAAAATGTTTTGAAAAACTCAAAGAAGGAGATAAAGTTAAAGTTTTGGATCCATATGATAGTTGTGTTCTTGACATTGGGATTATTCACTCCTTGTCTATATTTCTTGGAGCAAACCTAAATGAAACTCAAGATGGCAATGTAAACATTATAATAGTCATAGGTAATGTATCACTTGCTTATGAAGATAAACTAGATCGAAATGTTCCTCTCAAGAGAAAGAGGGAATTTTCACATGGTGGTACTAAAGCTTTGGACAAAATGACATAGTTGATCAATGTGTTATTTGTTAGAAAATTTGACTCATTGCTTTATATTGCAATATTTTGAATGTATTGTTTAAATATTTCAACTATCAAGGTGTATAATTTGAATGATTTGGAAACTCTTAGACAAATTTGACACATTTTATCATATTTATGTGTATACTCTTTAGAGACATTATTAACTATATATATTTGCATTAAAAATCAATCTCAAGTTACCTTTTTTATTTTGATATTGAATCAATATTTTAATTTTAGTGTTGTTCATGTGTAATATTTTCATTTGCTTTAATGTTTTAGTAGTAATTAATGGAAATGAACAAATAAACTATCAAATAAATGACTAGTCAACTACCAAAACAATTACTAAATATAGTACCAGATTTGCTCCCAAATCAACTACCAATTCTACTACCAAGTCAACTGCCAAATATACTACCACGTCAACTACCAAATCAACAACTAGATCAACTACCAAATCGATTGCCAAAAATACTACCAAATCAACTACTAAATATATTATCAAATTAACTACAAAATTAATTACCAAATATACTATCAAATCAACTACCAAATCCACTACCAAATATACTACCAAATAAATTATTATTTAATAACAATCAAATATAAAATAAACCACCAAATAAACTACTACGAAATATACTATCAAATATACTACCAATTAAATTACTATTTAATAAACCACAAAATAAACTACTATTTTATAACAATCAACAATCAAATCAATGACTAAATTAATGATCAAAATAGTTTAGTGATAAATATGGTTGCAAGATTAATAACCGACAATAAACTACCAATGGTCACATGATCAAAATTAGTCATATATCTAAAAAAATTAGTGGTTTATTTAGTCATAAATTGTTGTTTTGTACTAGTAAACATCAAGGCTTGCATCTTTACATCACATACATACATTACAATGAGGAAAATAAATTTCATTTTATACCCATAACAAATAATTAATTAGGTTTATCTCTTAGGAAATCCCCAATAAAGAATTAATAGCATAGAACCATGCTAAGGTATGCATGCCTTCATAAACATCTATAAAAACATTAAAGGAAGTGTCCCATACACTTCAAAATTAAATTAACATTTGCTAATTATATTGCACATCCTACAATAACCTATTTACCTACTAATTCTTAAATCATTCTCCATGCTTTCCAATATTAGTTCTTTCTCACCATCAATATATAGCCAAAATATTGTAATTGTCTTTGTCATATTTTCCTACAATCTGGTCCTCTACCAATCTTTACAAAACAAATTGTAACTCATCAAAAATATAAGATAAAGTATAATAAACATAGACATGATGTATACACTCATTCTTCTACACAAATTTAATCTCGCATATTCAAATCTATCAACCACTACTTGCAAAAAGCTAATCAATAACCTATGATACACAGAATATGTGTCTGTCATGAACTAAATCGCATATGTTGACATTAATGACAAATTCTAACATTAATACAACATCTTTCCAAGACTTCCAAGTGCCAACAATATCTTCTATTTCCAATAGAGATTACTCATTCTTAAGACTTATAATGATAAGGGTGGTCCTCTAACTCATTTAAAATTATCATACCTTACGTGGTGATTTTGCTCCCAACTATAGGTCTATGGCTAAGTTGTTCACTACGACCTTTTCAGACTGACCCATTACAGACTTCTTATATTTTATGGCTCACATTATGGTAAACATTGTGACTCCAAGGTTTTAACACCCACAAGGTTAGAATAAAAACAAGCCCATATGACTCTACCTTATGGGAGTATTGCTTGCAATTTCTCTTCAACAATTGCTTCAATCACTTCACCCACATGAATGACTATTGTTTGGTCAATCAAGAAATTATCTTGTTTGAGGATGTCAAGTACCACCTCTAAGAGCAAGTGAGGAGATTAATAAAGGACTAGGGTTCCTACTACATCTAAATTGAGAAATGTACATCTATGAGGATTGATGGTTTTGGAGGCATCATACATGCTCCCCCAAGTTTTTTTGGACTAAGTAATTTAGCCAAAGTTTTATCAAAAGGTCTTGGAGCTTTACCAAACTTGCATCTCCAAGAAGATCATGGGAGTTCCTTTCTCCAAAAAATGTAGAGAAGATAGTTGTATATTAATGAAAGCTAAGGAGGCTTCCAAGGAGTTGAGCATCTATAATTTGAAATAGTTTTACCTCACAAGGAGTGATTTGATTATTCTAGCTACGTCAAAAGAATGGTTCCACAATAATGCCACCATACTCCCCACATGGAGGATTTTTGGGTGAATTATACCAATGATTTTGAAGTAAAAAAGAGGAAGTACAATCATATGACTACATGAAAAAAGGATTTGTTTTGTATTCACACATTTCCCTAGAACTTCAAGAATATTAGAAAGCTAAATTGCCTATACAAAAAGAAGAATATAGATGAGGAAGCTCTTCAAGTGGTAGATTGGAATAGTATATAGAGTGTGATCATAGAGGAGGTCTCCTGAGAGGTAGTAGATAGGATCCATGCTCATTTTGCAAGGGTTTGTCCTAATAGTGTCAAGCTTTCTAAGAAGAGGAATAAAAAGACAACCTTGCCCCACCAATCATAATGCTAGTTGAAGGGAAATCAAAAGGAAGGTGAGACCTCCACTCACCAAGAAGCACCTAATACTTCACTCAAATATCTCATGGAGGAGGAAGGATAGAGGCTTGAGAAGGGGAATATATTGATAGTTAAGGTGAAAGCAAGAGTTATACATATATGCATTCCTTTAGGTAGCATTTCTCAAAAAGCTAATGAAGCTTTGGGGATTTTGCCCTTCAATATCGATCTCTAGGTTGAGAAAAGGGCACAAAAGTAGAGTGCCCCATTGAAAATATCAAGGTATAATAGAAAAACCAAAGTCCCTAAGGCTAATACACCAGGTACCTTAGTGGAAGGGAGCATTAACATGCCAATTGAGATCAGAGAGGATTCTCCTACACAAGAGCTCCCAAAAATGATGGACCTTGATGATCCATCTTAGACAAATGTCACAAAAAATTTAGAAGAGAAACCTCAAAGCCTTATCAAAGAAGCAGAAGTATCTAAAGAAGATGAGGTAATGACACAATAGATGATAGAGGTGCAAACCAAGCTGATCAAGAAGAGAATTGGAAGGAGGAAGAAAGAAAAATGAAAGAGAATAAAAAGTGCCTCTTTCTGGATGAGGAGGAAAGAAAGAAGAAAGAAGAAAGAAGAAGGAAACTTTTTATGGAGGAAAAAGATGAAAGACTCTGGGAGGAGGAGCAAGAGAGCATCCTAAAAGAAAAGGAAACTGACAAAATCTAAGAGGGTTGGATCAATCTATGAGGCTCAACTAAAATCCAAATAAGAGGCTATGAAAAAATTGTGGAAGATGTGCTTGAGGCCTTGGAATACTAGGAAATATAGGTAGATACTTCCCTCCCACTAATAATCATTTTGGGGTTGGAACAACTAGAGGAAACTAGGGCTACAATTTTGGGAGGAATTTTGTAAGATATGAAAGAGGATTTTTCGAGGGAAGAATAAACTATGTCAAGGACATCTAGAAAAATGAAACTAAATTCCATAGCATTGAGTTTATCACTTCTAAAGTTGCTAGATTGTGTGGTAAAGGAAAGATGAAGAAAGAAGCACAACAACTTGTTGCTCCTCCCATCACTTAGCAACATGATGGCATAAATAAATGCCATCTTTGATAGAAGATCAAAGATGAAGGCCCATGATACAGTGTCAATTCCATGAGAAGGCCAAGAAGAGGTTGACATTGAGCCCATAGAGTACAATGTCTTACAATGTCTTAGAAAAGTATGACAAGAAGGTCAAGTACCTTAATTAAAAGAGAAAATGTTAGATTGAAAGTGCTCCTTTTGGAGTTTATGATGCCTATTTTAGTGGAAGCACCAACATCTTCACAAGTGGATACCCCATTAACATTAAGGGAGCTTAAAATATTATATAGAATGAAGAATAAAGTACTAGAGGTGGATAGGTAGATCACCACAAAACTACAAAAAATAAGAGGCTTTCTTATAGAGTCCTTAGGGATATTATATAAAGGAGAAAAGCTAGGAATGAAGGTTTGTGGTAATTTGGTTGAATGGGAGAGGAGGAAGAAAGTCCTCTCAAGTTAGAGGGATGTGTTTGGAGAAATGAAAAGTATGGGCATACAAGCCCTTAAAGAGTTAGACATCTCGAGAAACCACTACCCTAATTCCTTCTTGAAATACTAGCATTTGATTAGGTGCCATATCAAAGCACTAAGCCATATGGACACTATGCATCCCCAAAAATATAGAGCTCCAAGACTGATTGGGGAAATTCTCAAAATACATCAAGATGGTCATGGGGGCAAATTTGTGGGAGGAAAGGGGATTCTCCCTAATTAATTATTTACTCATCTATTTTGATGAGTGTATAGAGAAATTCCTCTCAAAATCTAGGGATTTTAGAGTGGCCACAATGAATGGTTTCACTCACATAGTGCTTGAATCCCATGACACAAAGGAAGAGCATTACCAATTACAGAAGGTGATTGAGGATGCAAATTTTTGGTTAGAGAAGGTTGTAATCCGATTAAATTGTTTGAAGGATCTCAATGAGGATGTTGTTTCCAAGATCACAAAGTGCAAGGATAGCTCCTATTGATGGGAATCCCTCTTCCCTAAATCTATTTTTATTCTTTATTTTAGGATAATTGGTATAAAAAACTCTATATCTAAAAGCCTATTTTTTATTCATTATTCTTTTGCAAGAGAGTGTGTTGCAATTTCTTCAGAGACAACTACCCACTGCCCCAAGGATGAATGTTAGGTGTACAGGCTTGTGAGTATTAATGTGGATAAAGATAGGAAGGTCTTCATGGATTTATATTTTTCTAGGCACCCACAAGGCATTTAATGTTGTCAAATCTTGGAAGAGTGGATGGAATGTTATTATCATATGATGGGTAGCCTAAGGATGAGTGACAGTGGAGCATGATAGATGGAGGAATGTGGTGATCCTCCTTAGGATTTGGATCCTCTAAAATCCCCTTTCTCTTTCCTCTTTTCACACTTATATCTATCATTTTCATTAAATGTAAATCTATTTGTACATATTATGCATGTAGTACTTACATGTATATAGAAAGTAGTAGGTGGTAGAGTAGATTGGATCCCCCAAAGAACATTTGTGAAGTTATAAATATTTTTTGTATAAATGGGAAGATAACCAAATCCATAAGGTTTGGCCAAATTTATGATTTCTCTATCCATATTTTGTTAAAAAAATTTAACTACTGTAACTATATGAATGGAAATGCATACTTACATGGAGTAGTGATCTATAATCTCAACTAGTGATTGTTGGATATTTGCAATTATGGTTTGGGATAGAAGGAGTTGGTTGTGCTTCATATTGGGAATATTTGATCTTTGAATATAGTGATATTATTTCTATTTTATTGTTTTCTTTTCCCTTAGCTTGAATGCTTTGAATGTCAATGTTTACGTTGTTGGTTGTTTCATCCCCTCACTTGTATACATGCAAATGGTTGATGACGATCCATGTATTTAGATATTATTTTTTTTAAGCATGTATTATTGATATAATTAATAATAAAAGCATATTATATGTATCCATATCTCAAACCTTATCTTATCTTTTACCTTTTTTTAGCTCTAGTTCGCTAAGTTTCTCAAAGACAATCCTGTGATTTAGTTCCTTGTAGTGTAAGTGCTCTCATAACTAGCAACCCCTCTTGAATATAATAATCACCTATTTGACTAAGCCAAGACAAGTGCGATCGAGTTTGAATTACTAGGATTTTAGGAGTAGTAAGCTCCCCTTCTCTCCACTTTCAAATTATGTTAGCTAACACTTAGGTTTTCATTGAAAACTTTTAACATGTTGGTGTCACATGCAATAAAGCTACATAAAAGAACTAGTGTTAAAAAGAGGTCCAAGTTTAATAACTTGGACATTTTCAACCTTGCACTAGATGACCCTAAATAGTCCACACCTGACCAGTATTTGAGTTATTTTCCTCATCCCCATACTCTTCATTGACTTTCTCCTTTTTTGTGACTCTTCTTCGACAATTGTGTTCATCAACTGACTTCATTAATTTTGAGAAGCTTGAACCTCAATTTTGATGTAAGAAAAACAAACACAAGAACAAGGTCAAGCCTTTTAGGTCTCAACTATCACTACTCAAATAAATCCTATTTTCCAATCTTAGGTTGAGATTTGTACAACCCATCTTAATATGAATTCACCAATAACTTTCCTTAGAGTAGCTAGTTCAAAAATAGTTTCATTTACACCAACACATGATCTTCCAGTGCACCTATAGAAGCTTTGTTCAAAATATGAACACTGGGGTCTATAGATGATGGATGAACACATCTAGGAATTCAAGGATGCCCTAGTTATAAATCTTGTACAATATGAGGATGTGGCTTGACACCTATTCCCCTTGACCCTAGGTGTAAATGAGTTGACATGGTACCTCAATATTCCCACTAATTCCATGTGTAAGTGGGATGATATGGATTATACTTTTCTATTGATATTTGAGCCTAGGTGGACCTCACCTTATGTCATGGTCAATTCATCAGCATCCAAAAGGATTCCAATGAGTCATTATATATCTTCAACAACTAGTTCTAACAAACATTGAAATGATGTTCTATATCATTCCTTCCTTTGATAGAGGTATCCCTAAGGACATACATTAACATGTTGGATAATTTCATCTCAATGTTAATTACACATGCAATTCTTGTGAATGACTAGGACACCCTTGTGAAGGTTTACTCTCTGGTTTTGGTAATTTCCTAAGACCTAAACCAATGACCCACATGTGTATGGAAATATGTTCCATATAATCCCTAATCTAGAGGAACTACCTACCAAGGCATTTACAACCCTAACCTAGTTGTAGGGATCCTGATCTATATAATCTAGTCCCCCAATACATGTATCCTTTGTATGCACCCCCTCCTTTAGCTCCTGAGAATTCCCCTATAACTCTTAGGAAGTTGGACTTCATTTTCCAACTTTGACCCTTAGGTTAGGCCATCATACAAAGTCCCCACTTTCCTTGGACCATGGACAGATGTCTGCAACTCATATTGTCATGGCTAGTCTAAAACCCCAAACATCACATTGTAACCAAATACTTGAATTTTAGTTGACATAAAATCCCTCCAAAAAAACATGACTGGCTCAACCAAGGGCATGGGAAGAATGAAGTTGGGATAATTTGTGTCCCACAATGTTAGTTCCTCCTAGTAGGGGAACAATTTCTTGGTGCAAAGAGGTTCATACAACTCTGAGCTCCAAAATAACAATAACTACAACCAATGGTCAAGAAATTAGTAGTGGAATAACACACTAAACAATGAGGGTGTAGCCCAAAACTAGTTTGATTCTCAAGGGAGCCTGAGGCTTGGCCACTAGATGCATATCATGCAAAATTGTACCCCTTGACCAACTAGTGTTGGTAATATGACACCAACTCACACTCTAAGGCTACATGTTTCACTACTAGGAAGATAATTCAAATATCTCAATTAGATTGAAAAATGTGTATTGAACAAATACTTTCTCTAGAGCCTCTGATGAACCTTATATTTTTTCCTTCATTTAAGAATTTGTCTCCTTTGGAGAGGATAAAGAAGATGAGGAAGAATGCAATCTTTAGGGGTTCTTTGATGAATCCACCCTAAACTTCAAGTCCAATACCTTTACATGTTTACAAGATACCTATGACACAAGGAGACAATCAAATAAATCCTCTTTTTATGATGTTGATTCCATTGAAGAACATTGGTGTTTCTCCTACCCCCCCATGCTAACATTAACCCACCCCCTCTAAAGAGGCCTACCCTTCATCCTTACAACTCCATGATAAGAAGTGCATGGATCCTTGGGAGGAAGTTTGACACCATGAAAGTTATGGAGAATACTAGTACAACCATGTATTTGATGGAGGTGCTAGTTGTCCTAAGCAATGGAAAGCCCTTATATAGTAGTTAGAGAGCCTAAAAACCTACCAAAAACTACCCTAGACTATCACTTTTGATGATTCAAATGTGGTTATTTTCTAAGGGAATATTGAGGATCCCCCTTTCTACTCAGTTTAAGGATCTATGGTAAGAAACAACACAATTGTTAGGTGAACTCTAGAGCTTCTGGCATTGGCATCATGCCTTTATCTATCCACAAAAAGCTTGAATTGGTCCCCACATTATTTAGAGGTGAAGTGGTCCAGCTTGAAAAGGTTGCTATCAAGATGGTAGGAAAGCTAAAAAAATGTAGATCTAGATTTTCTAGGAACCCTAGGTATCCAGTGTTGTTGTCATCCTTGAGATTTATAGGATACTTTTAAGTTGTAATTGGTCCAAGGCCCTCAATAGGTATATCTCTATCAACTTCTCCCATTTATGGCTTCCCTGGAGAGAGGAAGAAAATCAAATAAAGGTTTATAATGAACCCCAAATGAATTAGGCTCTCACTAACTACAATTAGGTGATTGAGGCGATCTATATGCAACACAAACTTGACCTTTATCATACTATGAAGATATTGACCTTGGACTTCATTCCAAGAGGGACATTCCTCGATGAGGATCATGTCATCCCCAAAGAATTTGGGATCTCACTATAAGGATGAAATATGAAATCAACCATTAAGGTGATTGTGATTCCCTTTTTAATCTCTTGTTTGAGACTTCATGTAAGGTGCACCGTGAGGGGTATTTTGAGTTGGAATTCAATCCTTGTGTTGATGTCACCTCTATATGTCTCTTTATGATCCTAAAGAAAATGCATCGATGAGATATTTATGTGCCTTGTAGCTAACCCACAATCACATCTAAAGGGTTTCTCATTGAGGGACCCCTTGTGGTGTTACCTCCAGAGGGGACTCTGGTCTCTACATCCTCCATCTTATATTTCAAATCTTTCCACCAACTATATGATTGTTAAATCCCCTTCTAATTGAAAATGACTTGTGAAACCTTAAATTTGATGGACCTTGACCAAAATTGGTTGTGTAGTCATGGTAGAGTTGATTAATCTATGAGGAAGGTCATTCCTCACATCTTATTGGCTATAGTTTGACTGCATGAACAATATTACCAAATATGAGGCCCTGTTCTTGGGTCTCCTATTTGTGATGCAAAAGGGAGTTACTTGCCTCTAGGTGATGCTTGACTCAAAGAATTTTTTAAAAAGTGCAAAGTTAGTATACATGTCATGACAAATGGATGACGACATATTGCAATAAGTTTTGGATCTTTATTGTGGTCTTTGATGCCTTTGGTATATAGTCCATTCCTTGAAAACATAATTATGTGTCAGAAGCCCTTGCTACATCTACCATCACTATTTAACCCATGGTGGGTTCTTTCCTCTAACACTTTTCAATTAAAATGGTACCTAACCCCTTTATCCTTAAAAATGTAAAAAATTCTAGGTCTTTGAAGATTATAGACACATTATGGGCTTTCTATCCAATATAGGTATCTTCAAATATCAAATCATAGAGGAAGAACATGATGACATGGGATAAGAGGATGGAGAGGATGAAGTCCTTGATCTTTTAATGAGTGCCCTTCCCAAGGGAATGGTTGTAGTCGAACAAATATTTGATTTAGACCCATGGGTCAAAGATACTCTCCCCTAATCCACTAAAGGGAGAAGTATGAAAAGGTCAATCTAAGTATAAAAGCTAAGTAGAAAAGTGTTTAAATTGGCACCTCCTTCTCCATTGAGGAGAAGGATAAGATTCTCATGGTTCTCTAAGAATACATTGATGCTATTTCTTGGGGTTATGAGGATATAAAGACTTATGACACATAAATTGTGACCCATATTATCCCACTAAAACTAGATGGCAAGCCTTTTCGATAGAAATAAAAGGTAATAAATCCCTAATTAGATACCTAATCTACCAGGAAGTTCAATAATTGCTATCTAGAAGAATAACCTTACCAATCTAGCATGTGAATAATGGAAATATAATAGTATCTAAGAGGGGAGAGGTGAATTAGTTACCATAAAAACAATTTCGAATCCCTTAGATGTCAATACAAACTTCCTTTTAACTCACAGCTTGGTTAGAACTAGATATTCACTATAATTTGATTATCAAAGCAATCTTAAGATAATGATGTGTATTAACCTTTAGTAAATTAGTTGTAGAAAGATCAAACAATAATAAAATAACATGAACACATGAGACACCAAGATTTAACATGGAAAGCCAATTTGGGAAAACCACCAATACAACAAGTTACAACTTTTTACTCTTCTCAAGTGAGCCCTATTAGGAGCCAACCCTGTTAAAGGTTAAAAAACACATTGTTAAGTGTGACCCTATCAAAGGATTTTTATCACCCTATTAGGAGTGGCCTTATTAGAGGTCTTAAGACACCTTAATCTAGAAATGTCTCCCAGTTAGAGGATTTAAAAAATGACTGTTAAGTCAAATCTATTAAGAGATTTCTTCACTACTACAATTGTTAGAGAGTAGCAATGATTGACCTAATTGATGAAGCAACTAAATTACATATTCATATCATTGTTTTGTCTTATCTTCTAGATCCTCCCTGATCATAATATTCTTTGTAGGTCCTTGGATAGTCTACTCTAAATTAGATATCCTTCTTTATTTGCATTTTTTCTCCACTTTCTCATTTTCAATCCACATCTTGACCTTTCATATATATGAAACCCAATGTCAAGTTGGCTTGAATACCCTTTCAAATAAAAAGATAGCATCCATTGAGCCTACTTGCATAAACCAACTCATAAATAAAACTAATATGTTGTACATCAGTTAAAACTCAAAATTGGGTCACTCGGTTACCACTAAGTTCCTTGGTAATCAACCTAACTCGGTTCACTCTAAATTCCTTTGGTAACTTACCTAACTTGGTTTACTCAAGAATCCCTAAACTTCTCTTCTTCTAAACTTATACCCGATTGATACTTGAGTCTTTTGAACTCGGTCCCAATTGGAAGTGTTCGGTTAGAGTATAACATTTGTGTAACATCAATGATAATATACAATTGAATAATTGTTATCAACAATATCCCTCTTTAGCATTGATGGAAACACAACATGTCATTAAGAAAAGAAAAAATAGAGAAATTGATGAAGATACGCAATGATGAAGGGCCTACTTTGATACCACTTGATGAAGGTACCGCACCACCCTTACCAACTCACAACCAAGAATAAACAATATAAAGACCAATAAAATGCTTCCCAAAGAACTCTTTTATTATACTTGAAAATCCAATATCAATTACAATAACATTTTTGCAATATCTCTTAAGATCCAATCCAAACCCAAGCTAGTCCAAATCCATACTCTGGTAGAAACCTCCAAGGAAGATCTCAACTTGTGCTCGCAAGCCCACCAAGCAATCTTCTTGTTTTTCAAGCCGCAGCTACTAGCCCTTCTCAAAATTTACTCTTCCAAGCTCCTCCACTTCTCCACGATGGATGAATAATGACTAAAGACTTCCCAATAACCCCTACTTATACCAAGCTAAGCCACAAGTCGGCCCAGAACACAAATTAAATGCAAATACATAAATTAAATGCCAAAGTCGGCCTACTGCAACAATTAAATTTCCAAAATCGATGTCTTAGTAAAATAGCAATATCTCCTAGCTCCGGATGAATTAAAACTTGAGCTTCGAATCGTAGTTAGAAATCTAGACCCTCTTCCATTCCTGAAATTTTCATCCTCTAACTCATTGTGAAAAATTAGATACATGGTGTACAATAGGCACAAAATTTTTAGACCATGCCGAGCAGCAGTCCAAGCACCTTTCAAAGAAACTACCGAGCTTCCTCTCATGAACTTTGAAGTATCCACTGAGAAAAACCAAGATGCTCCTGCATCAGATGCCCCAGTTAAATAGAAAAGTGTGTCCCACACTTTGATGCTCAAATAAAGAGCAACAACCAACTTCATCTTCACCAAAGGCTTCCACTCCAACATGGATAAGAAAACCAATCTGCACATCATCCACATCCACATCATTCTGTCAAACACTAGAATCTCAACCATCCAATCAACATGCTCACTTGTAGGAATAAACTAAACATAATGCTTCATTACCAAACTCCCATTCACATCAACAACTAGTGAATCCACACCAGTAGCAACAAACCTCGCATCAGCAACAACAAACTCCATATCAACACCAACATGTAGATCTCCATCAACACATGCCAAACTAGCAATATCATTTCTCACAACAAGATGCTCTACAATACATAACTCACCTCCAACAACAACTAGATCATCCACGACCAAGTGATCTGCAACATACAAGTCACCACCAGCATCAACTAGATCATCCACAACCAAATGCTCTGCAGTCTCCATGTCAGACTCAACCAACTGATCATGAAAACCAATCTCCATCCCAACATCAGCAAGGTTAGGAATATCCTCAGCAACAACCTCTATTTTCTCTATAGGTTTTGCATCAGACTCCACAAACTGATCAACAAAACCAACCTCTTCCACCTCAACCTTGCGATGCCATCTTCTCTCATGAACCTCCTTAACTTGATCAGCCAATCTATCATCCAACCGAGAAAACATCTTAGAAGAATTTCTCTCCACTATATCATGAATTTTTGCAATCATCCTAGGGTCCAATCCTCTTGGAGCCATCTCCCAAGATCTTCGTAAACCCTCTGTAACAAATCCTTCCCACGCTCCTTGTGACAACCAAATTGTTTGCAAGTCAGATCGCAACCTACCACCTCACACGAACAATCAGGATCCACATCATAAGTCTAGGAGAACAGATTTGCAGTCCACCAGCTATGATAAACTTTGCCCAACCAAAGTCCTGGTACAAATTGCCTCACTCTTCGGTGATCTACTTGTACACTCAGGAAAACCTGCTCTAATACCACTGATGAAGATACGCACTGATGAAGAGCCTTCTCTGATACCACTTGATGAAGGTACCGCACCACCCTTACAAACTCACAACCAAGAATGAACAATATAAAGACCAATAAAATGCTTCCCAAAGAATTCTTTTATTATACTTGATAATCCAATATTAATTACAATAACATTTTTGCAAGATCTCTCAAGATCCAATCCAAACCCAAGCTAGTCCAGATCCACACTCTGGTAGAAACCTCCAAGGAAGATCTCAACTTGTGCTCGCAAGTCCACCAAGCAATCTCCTTGTTTTCCAAGCCGCAGCTACTAGCCCTTCTCAAAATTTTCTCTTCCAAGCTCCTCCACTTCTCTACGATGGATGAATAATGACTAAAGACTTCCCAATAACCCCTACTTATACCAATCTAAGACACAATTCAGCCCAGAACACAAATTAAATGCAAATACATAAATTAAATGCCAAAATCGGCCTCCTACAACAATTAAATTTCCAAAATCGATGTCTTAGTAAAATAGCGATATCTCCTAGCTCTGAATGAATTAAAACTCAAACTTTGAACCATAGTTATAAATCTAGGCCCTCTTCCATCCTTGAAATTTTCATCCTCTAACTCATTGTGGAAAATTAGATACACATCGTACAACAGGCACCAAATTTTCAGACCATGCCAAGCAGCAGTCCAAGCACCTTTCAAAGAAACTACCGAGCTTCCTCTCATGAACTCTGAAGTAGCCACCGAGCAAAACCAAGATGCTCCTGCATCAGAAATTAAAATGATTTATAAGATTTTATAATGTCCTTAGTTTCATATGATTCTCCATCCATCCATGAGAACTCCCTCTACCATCTTATCTTCAAATGCCATCAGATCAAGTTCTCCCTCTTGCAAATTATTGCCTCTAATTACATCAATCTTTCCCTTAATGAATATATGACATGATTCTCTCCTTCTTTGACGTCAAATACCAAAGACTTGACATAGTTATTTTACAATGTACATGATGTACTAATTCATATGCAATGAGCTATGACTTTGTTGCACCAACTTGATAGATCTTCAAAGTAGTTTGGTTGATGCACCAATAATCTATACTCTAGGGAGCATTAGAGAGGGTAATTACCCCTAGCTTTCCTCTTAGAAACAAAAATGCATCTTTAGGTAATGGTTTGGTAAATACGTTAGCAACTTTCTCCTTTGTGTTAACATAATTTAATCTACCCTCTTTATCTTGAACTAATTCTCTTAGAAAATTATACTTGATTGTAATGTGTTTTTGTCTCAGTGTACATCACCATATTTTTAGATATATTGATTTCACTTGTGTTATCACAATAGATAACCATAGGATCCTTTATTTCTTCCTTCATTATTTATAACAAAAATGCTTGATCCACATTATGTTGGAGCAATTAACTATTGCAGCAACATATTCTACTTATGTTGTAGACTATGATATGCAATTCTAATTTTTTCTTGTCCAAGATACTAACCTCTTTCCAAGAGAGAATGCTCCTCTACTGGTGCTCTTCCTAACATTAATGCTTCCAACCAAATCAACATTAGTAAAGGATTTCAACTTGAAGTTTCTTCCTATCTTGTACCACAGACCATAGTCTTGAGTGCCTTCTAGATATCTCATAATTCTTTTGATTGCCATCATATGATTTTCTCTAGGATTTGTAAAGAATCTTGCAACTATACCAAATATGAATGCAATATCAGGTCTTGTGTGAACAACATAATGAAGTTTCCCAATCATAGATCTATAGGTAGTCTAATTTACCTCCTTTGAATCATCATTCTATTATAGCCTATGTCCAAAAAACATAGGTGTTCCAACTTTTTTGGAATCTTTTATTCCAAAGGTCTTCAATATCTCCCCTATTTGCAACTCTACTTCTTCTAACTAAGATTCAGTTATAATTTTCTCTATATTGGGTTGCATTGGTTGTAGCTCAATCTCTATTTGAGACTCAATTCCCATAGCATATGACTCAGGGTCCTTTGTCTAAGCTAGATAACATGTAGTTTCAATGAAGTCTAGGTAAAACAAATTACCTTTTATCTGATTGCCAGTTCCAACTAGGTTTCCTTTACCATCCAAAAGCATGACCTTCCCATCTACATTGAATCTAATGTTGTTTAGTTGTGCCACACTTAGAATATTATGTCTTAGTCCTTCAATAGTAGGCATTATCGCATTTCATTCCATTATTCAATGCAATGCAACCTTTTCCCTACACATAATATGGTTCATTGTTTCCAAATTTAACACTTCCACCATCATAGTGCTCCAAGTGTTCAAACTTAGTTTTACCACCAATCATGTGATGAGAGTAACCTTTATTTATTATCCATGTGTCATTCTTACTAACATGAGATATAAGTACCATCTTTTTATTATCCTCATCATCTTTAATTGCAATATATACCATTTCATCTTCATCATCACTGTCAAAATCTTTAGCAATATAACAAGATTTCTTACCTTTGTCTTTGTAGTCTTTGTAGCTCTTAAAATCTTTCTAGACTTTGAACTTGTTGGATTTTCTATCATCTTTACTTTCCTTATTAGGACACTTTGCAGTAATATGACTAACTTCTTTGCAAGAAAAACAAATCAATGGAATTTTGCTTTTATATTTACCTTTTGCTAACCTTCTTTCAAGTAGGGCTTTAATTGCTTCAAGATCATTAGAAGATTCTTCTTCTTCTTCACTTTTAGACTACTTTCCTTTTATGTTTCCCCCCTTTATACCAAGGGTTATATTGTCTTTGAATGTTGATTCTATGTTGCAAGATCCAGGAAGATAGTTATCAAAGTTATCCAACTCAAAAGTTGTTAACCTTCCCACTAGTGTATCCAAAGTTATATTATTTTTGGGATCACATCTCATCTCTTGAATAATTGAAACTCTAATTGCATAAATAGGAAGAAGATTTCTTAATACCTTGTTGACTACTACTACTGCATCTTTAATTATTCCTCTTGAAGCTCTGATTACACTTACACTTGCTTTGATTCCCTCACTATATTTTGCAATGTTTTCATCTTCTTCCGTCTTCATTTGATCAAATTGGCATCTTAAACTTTTTGCTTTGGCTCTCCTCACATTTTCATCTCCTCCATAGATCTTTTGTATCTTGTTCTACATTCCACAAGCAATAGGACAATCTTTAACCTCATCAAATTCAACATAATTGAGAGCAAAAGTAATATAAATCATTGTTGTGTTGTGCTTCTTTTTATCTACCATCTACTCCATAGTCAAAGGATTAGGAGGTGACACATACTAGTTCTCTAGGAATTTTAGTCTTGTATCTCCAATGGTTCCCAAATGCAACTTCATGAATTCCTACCATGCTTTGAAGTTATCTCTATTCAACTTAGGAATCTCTCTTTTGTAAGACATCTTGATCTTTAGCTTAGGTCCTTGAAACTTTTCCTGTAAGCACCAAGAGCTCTGATACCAACTATTGGAAATATAAGAGGAGTAACTAAGAGGGGAGGGGTGAATTAGTTATTACAACAACAAAAAATCCAAATCTCTTAGATATCAATACAAACTTCCTTTTAACTCAAAACTTAGTTAGAACTTGATATTTATTGTATATCAGTTATCAAAGAAATCTTAAGATAATGATGTGCATTAACCTTTAGTAACTTAGTTGCAAAAAGATAAAGCATTAAGAAAATAACATGAACACATGAGACACCGAGATTTAATTTGGAAACCCAATTTTGGAAAACCACCAATGCAACTAGTTATAACTTTTCACTCTTTTGAAGTAAACCCTATTAGGAGGCAACCCTATTAAAGGTTATAAAACACATTGTTAGGTGTGACCCTATCAAAGGATTTGTATCACCCTATTAGGAGTGGCCTTTTTAGAGGTATTAAGATGCTTCAATCTAGAAATGCCACTTGATCAGAGGATTTACAAAATGATTGTTAAGTCAACTCTATTAAGAGATTTCTTCACTGCTACAACTATTAGAGAGTAACAATGATTGACCTAATTGATGAAGCAATTGAATTGTAGATTCAGATCATTTTTATGGCTTATCCTCTGGATCCTCCCTAAGAAGAATATTCTTTGCAACTCCTTGGATACTATGCTCTAAATCAAATATCCTTCTTTATCCTCATCTTATCTTCTTCTCCACTTTTTCATTTTTCAATCCACATCTTGACCTTTCATAAATATTAAACCCAATGTCAAGCCGACTTGAATACCCTTTCAAATAAAAAAATAACATCCAGTGAGTTTAGTTGGATAAACCAATTAATAAATAAAACTAATCTATTGTAGGTTGGCTAAAAGTAGGTCACTTAGTTACCACTCGTTCCTTGGTAATTGACCTAACTTAGTTTACACTTAACTCCTTTAGTAACTAGCCTAACTTAGTTTGCATAGGAATCCTTGAACTTCTCTTCTTCTGAACTTATGCTCGATTGATACCGGAGTCTTCTAAACTCGGTTCCAACTGGAAATGCTTGGTTAGAGTATAACATTTTTGTAACATCAATGACAATATACAATTGAATAATTGTTATCAACAACCACATGGATAGCCAACATAGTCTTGGTTTAGAAGAAAAGTGGGGATTTAAGACTTTTCATCTACTTCTAAATTTTGAATAAGGCTTCAATGAAAGATAACTACCCATTTCCATCACTTGGTGAGGTGTTACAAATTGTCAACAACATATATGTCTTTCTTGAATAGGTATTCAAGATATAGCTAGGTCATGGTTATGCATGAGGACCAGCTCAAGACATGTCACTGGTAGATTTTTGGCAAATAAATGACTGCGTAACTAAATCTTTTAGTCACAAGACTAAAGTTTTTGGTCACATGACCAAAAGTGATCAAATTCTAGTAATGTTTTACAACTTATAAGTAAAAGTGACTAAATAAATGATTAAATGCATGACTAAACAATTGGTCACTAGTAATGAATCACCAAAAAAAATACTACATGAATGATGAATGGAATTTTTTTATCATATTAATACATTTGTTAACTTTTTTATAACATTTATTACTCATTGATGGAGTTTTGTCTTACAAATACATCATTATTAGTTAACTTCCTTGAATTCAACTAATATTGAACTAGAAATGAACTTAAATTCACTCTAGAGTTTGCACTCAAACTCCTCATAATCTATCTATGAACTACTATGGAAAATAAAATCCTCCATACACTCAAAAGGAAACTCCAAGACTATATAATATATTTTTATATTAAAAATATTAATTAAGTATTAAGTATTTTATAATCTCAACATATAATTGTTATTAATCAAATTAATGTCATTTAATAACCATCTTATAATATATTTTATTATCATTAGATTGAATATATTATAGGATTTAGTAAATAGTGAGAATCACTATTTAATAAATATTAAAGGTTGAAATAAAATGATTAAATATAAATATTCATTTATAATATAAGAAAAAAATTCTAATAAGCATAATTTAAACATAAATCAATCTACAAACAATTTTCATATTACATATATGACACATGGAGACTCATTTGGAAAAAAAGTATCAAAATTTCTAAGGGAAAAAATACCCATGATCATCAAAGATGTAGGGTTCGCCAAACCCCAAAATAAAAATACCACTTTCATTTTGTACTTGACTTGTTTGGAAATCTCTATGATGTTATAACTAGAGTTTTGGTCACCCTTGGAGTTAGGGTTTCAACTAAATGGTCATTGGTCAAACCATTTTCTCTATTTCAGAACAAACATCTAGTGGTTCTAGTATTAGTGTAATCTAGTCATAAGAATTTTTATTAGTGGTTGTCATATTAGTTTAGATGGATGATTTAGTGTAAGCAATGGAGAAAATGAGGAAAAAATGCATTGAAAGTGATTTTATTTGTGCTTGCTAAAAGTAGAAATAAATCATAATCATAGTATGAATGCAACCCAAAAATAAATCATATATGAAATCATAGATAAGTAGGATATATTTTTCATAACAAGTCAAATTGTGATATTGCTATCAAGATTTAACTGTGTGATTTTTGAGTCAAACTCATTAATACATATTTCATGAGTAGTGGTTTATCGAACCCATCTCTCATGAGAATGAATGGAACACTTAACACTCATTGGATCTAGGTGATGCTTACAAAGGTGAGTCAATTAGAGATACCTTTCAAAAAAGATAACATCGAAGTTGTAATGGCTAGAAAAGCTTCTTTCATATCTATGTATTTGGAAGATTTGTTGTAATATACTTTACATGGAAGGTTGTTTCTTGGTCTAGTTTTTGTTGTGAAAATGTGTAATAGAAGTTGCATCCATTATGAGCTTCATTAATATGTACTATGAAGGGCACATGCAAGATGATAATTTGGCCACTTCCACATATCAACCATTATAGAATAGGAGACATTATTAGGAATAATAGAATTTATGCATTCCTATGGTAACATGGATTCTATTAATATTAGTTTTATAATTTAAATATCAAGCAAAGAAATGTATTTTATTTTATATTTATTAACTTTGACTTTGAATAATATATCATACTTTATTTTTCCAAAATTAAAACTTCTCTGGAAAAAAAAATTAATTAAAAATTTAAAAAATTTCACCAATATTCATTACTCTCATATATAAGATCTAGACTTTATGATTTTTTAGGTTAAAAAATATAATACCAAACTGATTTTTACCTTTGTCAAAAACTATGTAAAATAAAATTCATATATTAAATATAAAAAAATTTAATAATAACTAAAAAAAATCTATTATATAATGTAAGGACCAAATCACTAAAAATACTTCAACATACCTAATGCACCCTAAGGTACCATTTCTAGGAAAAAATTAATTAGTGATAATTGTCTTTTAATTCAACCGATAAGGTTATTCTCCTATTGATGGCCTATCACTTGCAAAGTTCATTTTAGAGGGTTTTGAAGGAACATAATGTACATAAGAGGAGCTTATCTTGTGGGCATGTATGACTTGCTACTAAGTTGCTTGTGAAAGAGGCCTTGTAACACACAGAGCTTCTTGGTAGCCATAGTCACTATTACATGAATACTCTATAAGTGGATGATATACGATAGATCTCAACCATTCTAGCATTTGTAGAGTGACAAAGCCATTCCGCATTTCAATACCAAGGTTTGTTCCATTTGATTGCCCTTGTTACTTACTGTAGCCTTTTTTATTATTTAGTTAATTTGAAAACTAGAGTTTGGATTGATCAAAGACATTTTTTAGGGTTTTATTTCATAGTGTGGTGAGTGAAGAAGATGCTCATACGATCTCTAGTTTCCAAGAATGCATTATTTTCTCAGGTGTTGTAAATTAGGTATGTAATTATTGTAATGAATATTGATGTTGATGCTATGCTTGAATTGAAAATGTCTGTAATAGTATTGATTAGACTAAAATAATTAGGTGAAGGGTTTGGATAATAAGATATATGGCATGTGATGCTACCTCAGACCACTTTATTAACCTTTTCATGTGCTTAGTTAATATTTTTATATTTTGAAGCCATGTTTTCCAGAGATAGTTGTAACTGCACTACAATAATGAGATATATATACACTCGAGTACTTAGGAATTATAGAAATTTTGAGAGCTTTGATAAAATCCAATCTTTCATATATTTCAAAGTCATTCCTTTATGCTTTTTGATATGCAAATTGAGTGGAACTATGTCAAATTATTCACCTTACATGTCCATGTTTCCATATTTTGCATCCATGTCAGTTGGTTAGTAGATTCAAACCCCTAGTAATCTAAGAAGATAATGTTCTTTTTAGCATAGCTCTGAGTGAATAATTTTAAGTTACAGAACACAAGAACCCTAAGGTATATAGCACTATTGAATGTTTAAATATAAGCTTATAGACATGCATAT
The DNA here is from genome assembly GCA_028749045.1 of Cupressus sempervirens. Classification (NCBI taxonomy): domain Eukaryota; kingdom Viridiplantae; phylum Streptophyta; class Pinopsida; order Cupressales; family Cupressaceae; genus Cupressus; species Cupressus sempervirens. The sequence goes on from CM053787.1 coordinate 201,645,659, forward strand.
AAGTCAAGATTAATATTTTCCCAAATTAATACCAAATTAATCTAACTTAGCATCTAAAATAATGCCCTAAGAAGAAAGAACAAAGAAAAATGAAATAGAGAAATTTCACTAATGCTTGTAAATGACCCAGTAGGTAATGGGACTTCAAAATAGAATGTGTTACAAATTACAAAAGCAAGTATAACATTTAAAAATAAAAACTACTATTACCTCTCTATTATAATTATATTCCTACAAAAAATCTAGCAAGGGTTCCATGCTTTCTTTGTCATGAGCAAGTTGTGAAGACAAATATGATATGCTCAAAAATTGAAATTTGTTGCCAATTTTTTCATATGAGGAGAAGATGCATTAAAGGGTTCTTCGTACATTAGGTGGGTGAAAAATGGTGTACATTGAACAAAGCTTGATAATTGAAGGGAGAGAAAGAGAGTATGACAGAGGAATAGTATGCATCCTACAAGTCTTTGCTTCTTTTGCTACCAAAAAATCCATCTACTATTGGTAATTATTCAAACATGCCCATTTTCTCTCCCTAACCAAGCTTTAAAAGATTTAAAAGTCCAATTTTCATTCCATTTTACTTTCGCATTCCAAATAAATTCCACCATCATACCTTGCATAAAACTTTGATATCAAACAAGGCTGAGAACAAAGTACAAATTTCTACATGCGCAGATCGATTTGACAGTGGAAATGCAGGAACAAAATAGCCTTAAAATAGAAAGAACCATGTCAATGCTTCATTCCTTGAGCTCTATCTTACCAAAGCTCAATTTGGCTTTGCATAATCTTTCTCAGTTAGGTAATTTAAAGTCAATATAAATTCAATTACTATGCAATGATTTATGATGGGTATATATGGAGACTTCAAATGAAATCAACGAGATTGGATTTTTTTCTCCAACATGTTGCAAGATGGTATTTTTTATAGTTTTAATTTTTTAATTTGAAATTGAAATGATAATTCTTTATATATTGGGTGGGTGAACAATAGTGCACATTGCACAAAGCTCAATAATCAAAGGTAGAGAGAGAGAGAGAGAGAGAGAGAGAGAGAGAGAGAGAGAGAGAGAGAGAGAGAGAGAGAGAGAGAGAGAGAGAGTAATAGAGGAATGGTATGTAACCTGCAAGTCTTTACTTCTTTTTCTACCAGGAAGTCCAACTACTATTGCTAAGTTATTCAAACATGCTAACTTTCTCTTCGATCCAAACTTTAAAAGATAAAGTAATCCAATGTTCTTTCCTTTTAACTTTGGCATTCCAAATATATTATGCTAGTATACCTTGCATAGAACTTCAATATTGCACAAGGCCGAGAATGGAGTCCAAATTTCTACATGGGAAGAAATATTTAGTAGTGAAAATGTAGGAACAAGATAGCCTTAAATAGAAAGAACCATGCCAGTGCTTCATTCATGGAGCTATGTTCTTACCTTCTTTCTTAGATGAGTAATTTAAAGTCATTATGTATTCAATTAATATGCAATTATTTATGTTGGTTACGTCAGAAGTTACTTTGTAACATTTTTTCATGGGGAAAAAATCTTTAATTTTATTTTATACTAATTTTCCTATTCTTTTTCTATTTTATGTTATATAGATTAGTCTATCATTAATAAGCATATATTTTTAAAAATCCACATAACATATATTAAGTGATATTATTTTGATTATTATAGTATTAATATTCTGGTTATTACAATACTAATAATCTAAAGAATATTTATTACCAGAAATTATTCTAAAAATATATCATAACTAAACTCACCCTGACAATACAAGAGAAGCCATTGAAAATCTATTGAATGTAGTAAAGATCTTAGAAATTTCTATACTATTTCTTCCCTTTTAATCAGACAAGTAATCATGAGGTGCTTATTTAGTTTTCTAGCATATTTATCTCATTAAATAGTTTCAATTAACATGTTTATTCCATTAAATGGCATTTTTGTTAACATGTTCAATCCATTATATTCCACCTCTTACTGTCATTGCAATAATTCCCATTCATCATCATATCATTTGATACACTGGAAGAACTGGTACTTACCTTTAAATTTTATGTTTTTAATGATAATTTCAATTTTATGGGCTTTGTTTATTATATAAATTTAAATCCCTTTGAATCTCCTTAAGTTCAATTCTGATTATCTTTTTTTTTCATGAACCCATCTTATGCTTGAAAGTAATTGGCTCGTATTTCTGATAGACAAATAAGAAAACAAGCAGGTTACTATATTGACATATAATATTGTTTTGATTCTTTAGGGGAGAGATACATGTGACCTAGGGATGGATATGATAGAAAATAACATTTTGAGCATTCAAATAAATATTTTGCAAGAAAGTTTGTAGAAACTAAGAAACAAGTTTGAATTAAGGAGAAAGGAAATCAAAGAGTTATGCCACAACAATGCTTGTCAAGTATCCATTAGAATTATTATAAAATTAAGAAAATAGTCTAAATTAAGGGAAAGTGAAATCAAAGAGGCATACCACAAAAATACTTGTCAGGAAGTCATTGGAAATGTTGCAAAATTGAGAAACAAGTATGAATTAAGGGAAGTGAAATCAAAGAAGTATGCCACACCAATATTGTCAATTAGCCATTTAAAATGTTATAGAGAAAGTGAAGTTAGAGAGTGGAAAATTGTGGGAGATGTAATTGCTTTTAGGTGTTTTGGATAAAGAATGTGTAGGAGCTTCACAACTTTAGAGATTTATGGTGGTGCAAAGCATTTCATGCTACTAGAGAGGCTAAAGCACTCAAGGAAAAGGTGTCCATTTTCTTTCCATTCTATAATATATCGAGCTTGAAGATGGTGCCCACCTTTGGTGTTATTTCTATAGTATGTTTAGCTTAAGTGAAGATTTGCCAACCCTAAATATTAGGAGAGGGTTTATAGTGATCACTAATATCCTTAAACTTACACTTTGATCCTTTCAGTTTAGGTAGAAGAAGGGTAAGTAGGCTTTTGATTAGTAGTTGAATACCTTTATTTAAGTTCAAAATAATAGTCTAATCTTTTAAAGTATATAGTCAGGTAGATTGCTTGGTGTCTTTTGAAATTGGTAGAGTTAGTAAGTTGTCCCATGGACATGTGATCAAGAGGTTGTTGACTATAATTGAAAAAAATCTAGAATTCTATGCAAATTTTGAGTGACGTCATCTGTACCTTCTTAAAAAATAGCCTGAAAGCTTATAGGAGTTATTTGAGGAAGGACTAGCAAAATATATAGCTTTGTGATCAAGATTTATGATCTATTATTAAAAAAATTAACATAATTCAGAATTAGGATATAAGAGAATTTTTTTAGTCTTATTAGGGAAAGAGTAGAGTGGTTGTAACTTGGTGCATCCTAAGTTCCTATGTTGTACAACTAGTATTGTAGTTAATACTAAACTATCTTTTTATGTGGCTTATCTATTTATTGGGGAAAGTATTTGGTCTTAGGGTACTTAGAATTTTTAAATCATAAGTTGGATTTCTATGATATTTTTGGGTTTGGCTAAGTATGTGAGTAAAGAGATTAAAGGTTTTAGTTTCATAGTATTTACAAAACTCTTGTAGAGATCATTCAACATCAAGTGGTCAAAAAGTGACATTTTTAAGAGTATCCCTTGATAACTATTATGTTTTACATCATAGTCATTTACTAAAAAGTGTCAATACTTGTGGCCAAATGTCCCAATGGTTTTTATGAAATGTTTCAATACTGTTACACAATTTTTAAACATACATAATAAATGATGAACTAAATTTTGAACTTCCACATTATTAAAGAGGATTCAAATTATGCCACAAATTTTAGATGTTGATATTGTTTGCTAAATGTAATAATAATAGTACTAAGATCGTTGCATTTCCAAAACTGATTATAAGTTGTGTCAACTATAATAGAACACATTACTTCAAGCTCATCATATTCTTGATCTTATACCTTGATCTTTGATTTATCTGGATGGCTTATGAGATTTCTGAGATTTCATATATATATATATATATATATATATATATATATACATACATATATATACATATATATACATATATATACATATATATACATATATATATATGTATATATATATATATATGTGTATATATATATATATATATATATGTATATATATGTATATATGTATATATATGTATATATATGTATGTATATGTATATATATGTATGTATATGTATATATATATATGTATATGTATATATATATGTATATGTATATATATATATGTATATGTATATATATATGTATATGTATATATATATATGTATATGTATATATATATTTTTTTTTTAAAAATTTCTTTTTATGTTATTAGGTTTTCATAATTTGATCTTTCATTTATCTATCTAATTCAAGAGATTTCATACTACTTTTCTTGAAAAAATTCATTACATTATATTGAAATATATAAAATTACATATTCAAAATGGAAGAAATTTTGTAGAAGAAATAAATGAGAATGAAAGAGAGGAGTAAATAGACTTAAAAATTGCATGGATCGACTATACAAAAAAGGTTTGAACTGAACTTAAGAAGTATCCAATACAAATATATACAAGACAATTAGGTGTCTTAGGGGATATTAGATTCACTATTTTAGCATAAACATTACTAACTCTCAAGAATGCATAAATAAAATTATTTCTAAACTCACTATTGAAAAGGTGCTGAAAACTCTAAACAAAAATAAAAGTTGCAATGTTGTCTTGCGATGACAGGTTCTAAACTATTAAAAAAATGTGCTAGTACTGTAACAATGTGTTTGAACAACCAAGTAACTTGGTCAAAATAGTAAATGAAAAACCCGCAAAATGATCATTTTATTAATTATTACATTGTCTTATTCAAACGCACCTGGTATGTAGAGACTCTCTCTCTAGGAAAAATACAATGACACTTGATCATGGCTATTAAAAATTTGAAAACAACATAATCCTTGACCAGATAGAGGCCTCACTCCCTCCATTTCAATTGGTCCCTTAAACTAATGTATTAGCTTTTGTAATTTGATAAAAAAAATTATTATAAAAGTATTTCCACTTGATATTTATGTAGGCTTGTTAAATTTCTAATTATCTAGTATGGAAAATGGTTCTCTATAAGTTTTGAAAATTTTAACAATATTGGTTTAAACTATTGTCAAACAAATCCATGATTAAAATAATGGGAAAATGAGCCATTTCTAGATATATTAAATCACTTGTAATAAATATAACTTCTAACTTGTTCATGTCATTGTTTGAATGCATAGTGTGGGATATTTTATAGTAAACTTCTATAACCCCACATTGTCAAATATTCAAAATTCTTGGCTATGGAATACAAGCCACACATATTCTCAAGGCTCTATAATTTTTTAGCAAAATTGTTTAATCAAAAAAATTGACTCATAGAAATTACATCTGAAACAAAAGTCTTAGAATTAACTTTACAGGAGAAGTTAAAAATTTCACAGATTTGACTAATCAAAATCATTTTCTATTTAAAAAATATTGTTATGTAATGAGGCCAAATGCCTATTTTTTGAGCTTTCTTTAAACATTTATTTACAAAATTTGTTCTGGTGAAAACCTTGCAACTACAAACTAAATAAATAATTTTCCATTTATTTTCAAGCCACACTTCATAATTTTTTCACTTACTACATGCTGCATTCATGTAAATGAGAGAGAAAAGTGAAATCTAAAATGTAGTTCTTTAAGTAGAATAGTCCTTCCCTTCTAGTTGGTGCATACTCTTTTTTGTATTTCTTACTTTCTCCACTATGTTCATCTTTCAACTCTTCCTTCAGCTTGGCATGTCTTCAAACCACCATGTAAGGGAAGTTAAATTTATGTTTTCACTTATTGTTGTTTCAAATTTCCCACTAGCTCTCTTTCTCCAACTAACAAAAAGTTAGTTGTAAATAGAAAATATATCTTTTGAGTATTTCCATCAAATTTTTTGGAATCATTTTTGCAATGAAAGATATTATATGAACCTTTTGATTGTATGATCAATGTTCAAGTTAGCTAAATAATCAATTAGATTATGGACAAGAAATACATACTAATTATGTTAATAAATAAAAGTCTTTTACAAATTAAAATTGCATAAAGATAAAATACATCACATTATTTTCTCATTAACAATTGTCAATAATAATTTTCCTTGTAAAAACTATTCAAAATAATTTTTAAAAGACCTTTTATAATATTTTTAATAATCACTCATTAAAACATGTATTTACACTAACCACAAGTTTCATCCATAAAAAATAGAGTTAAAAATAGTAAAAACATAGTTACAAAGAAACTGTTAGTATGATTTTATGAAATTACATTTTTAAAATACAAGATGTTTTGTAAAGAAAAAAAATTAGAATAAAAGAAATGAATAAGTAGATTTAAAAATAGTAAAAATATAATGGTAAAACATGATTACAAAGAAAATATATATGTTTTGTAAAGGAAAATATTAGACTAATAAAAGAAGGAAATGGACTTAAGAAAAGTAAAAACAAAATTACAAATAAAATATTAGTATGAATTTTTATTTAGAATAGTAATACATTACAAAGGAAATGTAGATGTTTTGCAAAGAAAAAATTAGATTAAAAGAAAGGAGTACATAGACTCAAAAATAATAAAAACAATGTATAAATAAAATAGTAGTGTGAGTTTTTAGTAATATCTTTTTTTATAAAAATATTTTAAAAAAATTCACATATTCTTATTTTCAAAATTAAATTATTATCATAGATTAAAATCTCATAATTATTATATTATGTAGTATTAAAAAAATTTGTGAATTATATTAGAATAATTAAAAATAATTAATGGATTATCTTTTAGAAGAGTTGGAAGAACTCTTTTATATAATATAGTCTATGAAGGTAATATATAGCATTGTCATGTACTTTTTAAATTTTTAAAATTTATGGAAGTAGGATATGGTATTGTTTTAAATTTAAAATTTTAATATTTTAGAATTGTTTGATACATTTATCCTTTTGTCTTGCTTTTATTTCTTTAAACTCTTTTAGGTTAATCAAAATTGAGCATGATAATTAATTTTTTTTCCTTAAAATGTAGAGAAGTAGGTAACACCAAAACTTATCAAAACATAATTATCCTTATTGACTAAGCTTAAAGCTAACAAAGTCGTAAAAATATCTCCTGACTTAAAGTAATTTTGTCTTATTTAGACTTCTTCTCTATCGATGTTTAGGTGAATTATGATATTTTAATTTTTTTTTTATAGGCATTTCTTGATTACTTGAACCAGTAGATAGTAGTGGTATTTCTTGATTTGTCAAATGGGGTCATTAGTTGGGAATTAGCTCTAGTTACCACTTCAACTTCTAGTTTAACTGTCCAAGTAGAAACCAAACTGGTAATGTCAATTTTCCTTTTTATTGGTTTTTGTAGTTTCTTGGATGGAGATAGGACTTCACCTTTGATCTGATTGTTTTTTCTTATGCTTTTACAAATTCTCAAGTGGTGAGTTCAATGAAAATATCTAGCCATTTAGCTAATCAATGCTTAGGAAATTCATACAGTGGATAAGAAGAGATGGCTTGATGAAAGCTAATCTTTATTGTTTAAAACAAAGCTACATTTACAACCTTCAAAACTTTCAACATAGATTAGTTATAAGCCTTTGAATTACACTGCTCTCAAGGATTACAATTCAAATCTTGTACTAATTTTCCATGACTTCTAACTGAAGCAAATTTATGGAATAATTCCTCTATCTCCAACTTGATCCTATAATTGGGGTTATCAATAGGTGAAGCATAGCCATTGCCTACTAGACTTTACTAGTCCATTATTTCCTTTTTATATATATATTTTTAAGTAATTTATCATAAACATATTATTTAGTTCTTTGTTACATTTATGAATTGGCACCACTTTCCCTATTACTATGAATAATTTAATTATAGATCATTGATAAAAACTTTCCTTTCATGTGCCTTATTTTTATCAAATTCCTATTTTTATGTTGTTTGTAGACTAAGGTTCAATAAATGTCAACATCAGGTTTAATGAACACTTTTAGCACCCACTTGAGCATAACGAAGAGGAAATATTGGATCCTTTGACACCTCCATATGTTAAAACGTGAGTATTTCAATTGATTGTGTTTCGTGGTTTTTAATAGATTTGATTTTTTAATGGGTTTTGATGTTTTTGTTTAATGCAAAGGTCTTTTTTCTTGACATAGACTACATAACCATTTGTATCTTTTTTCTGAGAAGTTAGCACAAGAAACAATACTTGTGTGTTCCCAAAGTGCTCCAAATTATATTTTATAAGAGTCTCTCACTACAATAATTTCAAAAGTGTAATTGACATGAAATATAATCTTAAAATGCTTGAACAGAAGAATTTAAAATTGTTGAATTTTTATTCATAAAGATTTAGAATATTGTTTTTTATAATAACTAAAATGTGTGTTCTTTGAGAAGAGTATATCATGTTATAGTGACCATGATCATGGTAGATCTAATGTTGGGAAGACAACTTTGTCAATTTTTTGCATTATTCTTTAAAGGGTACTACCTCAATGGAAGAGCGCCAACTTTATAAGTAGGAGGATGTTGGTTCAATTCAATCGTGCCCTAATATGACTAAATTAATGATTAAATATACTACAAAATAAACTACTAAATATACTACCTTATATACTACCAAATATACTACCAAATAAACTACCATATATACTACCCAAAAAACTACCAAATAAACTACTAAGTAGCAACAATAAATGACTAAATCAATGACCTAATCAATGATTAAAATAGTTTAGTCATAAATTTGGTTGGGAGATAAATGTCTGACAATAAACTACCATTGGTCAAGTGATCAAAATTAGTCACATATCTACAATTTTTAGTAGTTTATTTAGTAATATATTGTTGTTTTTGTACTAATGTGTTCATCAAATAATTCCCTTCAACCTGATCAATGTCAGGGCTATATTTCAAAAGACACTAAATATTGCCTTTAGTGGGTTGATTAATAATTGTATAATCATCTACATGGATGATCTAATAATTTTCTCTTAGGATAAGTGTAATCATCCTGCCCACCTCTCTAAAATCTGATAAAGATGTCACCACTATGACATCTCCCTTAACCCTAAGAAATGTATCTTTAGGGTCACTAAAGGGAATTTACGAGGATATATCATCTCTAAGAAGGGTATAGCCATTGACTCTAAGAGAGTAGAGGTTTTGTATCAATTGGAGATGTTCGACAGTAAGAGATAAAAGTAATCTTTCTTTAGGAAGATCAGCTTTGTTTATTGCTTCATCATAGGTTTTACTAAGGTTCTTAAACCCCTAAATGATATTATGAAAAAGGAGATGAAGATTGAGTAGAGTGTGTAAGCAAAGTAGGCTCTCACCCATATTGACGAGGCTATAATAAAGGCTTAATGATATTATGAAAAAGGAGATGAAGATTGAGTAGAGTGTGTAAGCAAAGTACGCTCTCACCCATATTGATGAGGCTATAATAAAGGCTTTAGTTTTGGCTAGTCCTGACTATACCCTTCCACTCTACATCTATTGCTTTTCCTTTGCTTTCTCCCACTCTTCTACAATTATATTGACCCAAAAGGTTGAAGGGGAGGAGATACTTATTGCTTTCATGTGCTCCCCCATGTGGTTGGTCTGCAAATAAGAACTCTTAAAGGATATGGTCAAGAGAGACCCTCAGATTGAATATCAAACCTACATTGTGGAATCCCTTGCCCAAGATCCCTAGTATGTTGATTCGATGTACCTATAATTGAATAACAAATGCCCTGAAGGACTCCCTACCCAGAAGCATCATTTGGCCTAACTGAAGCATTTTATGATAAAGAATGAAACTTTTTCCTATATGTATTATGAAGGCATCTATCTTTGATGCCTTGACCAAGAATGACCTACCAAAATTATAGATGAGTTCCATAGATAATTCTGAATTGAGCATCGCTCTATCAATGTTATCAACCACTAGATCCTTCAGGAAAGCTACTATTGGTCACATATCTTCAAGGACATCTATTCTTATGTGAGCAAGTGCCACACATGTTATACCACTACTTCCATAGAGAAAAACCTAACAATACCTCCGCAAACTATTTTTTAGGCCAAATATACTAAGTTCCAAAGGCTATGGCTTGAGCCCTACTAGATCTCAGAGATACATGAGGCAAATACTTACCATCTCAACACTTTGACATGAGAAGTTGTCTCATTTCCCATCAATGGATAGTTTCTAAAGCATTATTCTGAGTATGAGGTAGAGGGAGGGTGTCCATCATCCCTCATTGTCATATGTATAGTTTCCTTGTAAATATTGCTCTAGTATGCCTTATGGTACATCCGCTTTATAAATTCTTTTATTTTATTGTTTTGTTTTCCCTTGTAAATATTCTTTTGGGTGTTGGTATTTTCTTTCAAGTTAGGTCTATTTTCCTTTATCTTGGTTTGATTTAATGGGGATTTTGGTATTTTATTCCTTAAAGTAGGTGGATATTCCTCACATAACAAATATTGTTCATTGGGAGACTCGCCCCATGGACCTCAAGACTCCTTAATTAACCCATTGGGATATCCTTAGCTAATTTTTTTATGAAGTCAAACCTCAAATTGTAACCTACAATGATAGTTAGGCTTCACCAGATTTAGAAAACCTTGCACTTGTGAAAGCTAAAAGAAAGACCAAGTCGGTAGATATATACTAGTACAAAAACAACAATATATGACTAAATAAACTACTAAAAAATATAGATATATGACCATTTTTTATCATGTGACCATTAGTAGTTTTATTTCCAGTCATCAATATCACAACCAAATTTATGACTAAACTATTTTAATCATTTATTTAGTCATTTATTTGATCATTGATTTGGTTGTTGATTTTTATTAAATAGTAGTTTATTTGGTAGTTGATTTGATAGTATATTTTGTAGTATATGTGGTAGTTGATTTGGTAGTGTATTTTGTAGTTGATTTGGTAGTTGATTTGGTAATATATTTGATAGTTTATGTTTTAGTATATTTGGTGGTTGATTTGGTAGTCGAATTGGCAGTTGCTTTGGTAGTTGATTTGGTAGCATATTGGGTAGTATATTTAGTAATTAATTTGGTAGTTAACTAGTCATGTATTTGATAGTTAATTTGGTTATTTATATGTTCATTTCCATTAATTAGTTATAAATATAGTTATGAAATGAATAAATGATTCAATACCATAAATTTTAAAATACAAAAAAACATGATATTAGAGTTGAAATAAAAAAATTAAAGCAAATGAAAATATTACACATGAACAACACTAAAATTAAAAGATTGATTCAATATCATGATTAAAAAAAAATGTAACTTGAGATAAAAAATTTAATGCAAATATATATAAGTAATAATATCTCATAATTGTGTAGGAGTTTCCAACTCTTTTTAATATTCCTCACTAATTAAAATATTTAAACAACACATTCAAAATATTGTAATATAAAGAAATGAGCTAAATTTCCTAATAGATAACACATTAATCAACTATGTCATTTTCTCCAAATACTTTAGTGGCCACGATATGAAGGTTCCCTCTTTTTGTTTGAGACAAAAAACTCCATCTATTTTATCTTCATAAGTAAGCAATACATTATTTGTGACCAATATAATGTTTATATTGGCATCTCTAGTTCCATTATGGTTTGCTCCATGTAAAATAGACAAGGAGTGAATAATCACAATACCAGAAACACAACCATCATATGGATCCAAAACTTTAACTTTGTCCCCTTCTTTGAATTTATCAAAATATTTCTAAAAAAAAAATGATATTAGATTAATGCAATATTAGTGTAGTACTTATGATGAAGACTCATTTTTCATCACTAAAGGTAAAATATTCTTGTTAAGGACACTCACAAAATGTTAAATAAATTGATACTCTCAAACAACCAGCCCAACTGATATCTAATCATAGAAATTATTACTTAATGGTAACAATTTTTTTAAATGATGGTGATTAGTCTATGTAATTCACAAGGAAATTACATTTCAAAAATTAAATAAATAGCTACTTTTTCTACTCATATTATCTTCCTTGTTAACCCATTTATTTTAAAGTTCTATAGATTATTTATGGGGTGCTTTTGTAGACTTTTCTTGGTTTAACAAGAATAGATGTAGGAGATGCAAATAGACACAATACTTGGTGAAGGTTTTGCAAATGGGATTGCAAGCTTTGGGTTTAACCACGGAGGAAACTTTGTAGTTAAGTGCACTCAGGCTGGAGTAGTATTGGGATGGGTGACCTCCTGGGAAGTCTCGGTGCTTCACCCCTGTGAGCATCACCTAGATCCAATGAGTGCTAAGTGTTCCATTTATTCTCATGAGAGATGGATTCATGTTGAATCACTACTCATGAAGCATGGGTCAATGAGTTTGACTCAAATTTACACAGTTAAATCCTGATAGCAATATCATAATAGGAATAGATGTAATCAATAAAATTAATCTATGTAGATTTTAGAAGATCCATCAAGGATCCCTTTTTAAGTTTTAATGGTATTTGGACAATGTAATAGTACAATCTGCAATAGCCATCTTCATCTAGGATCCATCCTACCATACCATATTTCTTTTCATTATTACATTAACATAAACCTTTCACTTTTAATAAGATATATAACTACTAAATTATTACAAATTCAAATTCTAAAGATTAATTAAAAGATGATGGACATCCTCACACTTGAGACCATAGGGGTTTGGAGAGCCTATAAAACACTCATAGAGAATTATAAAGAGATTAAAAAGCTACACAATTGGGGGTTTGTGTTATAATATGTTTATGGATACCATTCATTCAACAACCTATGTCAACCTCACAAACTATACATGTAGTTTTTATACTTTCATCGTGTGGACATTCAAGTCAAAATGAGCTTCACATTCCACCTAAATATCTCTACTCTAGAAGACTAGCCAGTAGGCTTGGTAGGGGATTCTACCTGTAAAGTTGTTTACAAAAATAGGGTGTTATGATCTATTATACCTATCCATATGGATGATCCATTAAGAAGAAAATAAAAATATCTATCTAGCTCCCTATGTGGGGCATTTTTATCTTTCATCCCAAATGTGTCAAGAACCTAAACATTTAGCTCACACAAGATAAAAGGCTCCCATATATTCTCCCATAAGCTAACCACAAGGGGGGAAATGTATTTAGCCAACTCTCTAAACTTATGAATCTATGAGTACTACAGTCAATCATAAGTGGTTTATTTGATATACAACTAGTAATGCAACTTTCACTATAAAGGAAACAATGATGACTAAAATGGGAAGGAGCACATAATATTTTTCTTTTAAATTCTTATAAGTTAGTCATAAACAAACTTGTATCTTACAAGTTTCCTTTCATATTTTTTGAAACTACTACTTTGCAAATGTCAAATCACCTTTCCTCACAATGATTGGTCAATTTTAGTTGAACAAAAGCTGTACAATTTTTTTTAAAACAATAATATTTCATAAACCAACTTGAAAAAGGAAATCACTAGCAGAATCCCATGATCATGGGTTGATTTCATTGAAACTTTGATTGTATGGTTACCAAACTGCACTTGCTATATGATAACTGTGTAGTTTGAGAATAGAAAGTTGAATTGAACCAATAGATAGATCATACTTAGATACCAGGGATCATTTGTAATTTCCACTCCATGGTATGAACATTAATTCTTCCCTTGATTTTTTATTTCTAGGCATGGAACCCAAGAAATGAATTTCCCAACTTAATAAAGATTATCATGAATTTTAAATTCAAATATTCAACATACTCTTGACACATCAAAAAAATTAAAACAATTGCACGTAGTGGTTCTAGATGTTTTTTGTAGAAGAGAGGAGAATTTTAGCTTTAATGATAAGGATTTATAGACTCATGAAGGTGAAACATATGAAGAGAGATCTAAGAATCAAGAAGAGGCATGGACATGGTGAGGAGGATGAAAGAGACAATCAATTATATAAAAATACCATGTAAGAAAAAATATTGGTCCTATTTGAAAGGAGGTCCAAAATAACTATTGGAATCATCTATACAATTACCTCTAGTGTCACTCAAACAACTCCATTATTTTGTTTATGTTGATAGAGGAGAAATCGCCTATATCACTTTCTTCTAAATCTTTATCACAAAGCTTGATCCCTGCAAACTATTATCCCATATGAAGTGGCAAGTCTACAATTTGATTTAGACATAATTTTCAAAGACATAATATACCTCATAGAAGAGTATCATTGTAGACATAATTTATGCACTGAGTATCAAATTTTTCCATCCAATCCATTTTTGCAATTATTACACTAGAACTCTTCATGTAAAACTAGCACTAGGAGAACCTTAACTCAACATCTGGCATACATCTATGTGTGGACATATTTATAAAAATGAATTTATCAAACTTCAAAGAAAACTTATAGCTTAGAAGTGAATAAATGCACATAATACTTTCAAAATAAAATCTATGATATATTGAAAAACCAACTTCCATCAAACTAAATTAAAGTGTGTCAATATTAGAATATTTTAACAAGTACAAGTAAAACAAAATAGCCTAAATCCTAAAATATTTGAAAAAATATTTTTCTCACTCTTCTTTAAATCTATTAGACTGTCACATATTTCTATCTAATCCATTTTTGTAAGTGATAGTTACTTACTACAAATAGGAATGCTTGATTTAAAAGATCCCAAATACCACTCATAATGTGAATCTTATAACCATTTGAACATCTTATCCAATTCCTCAACATCCTACCAAAATATGTACACAATGAAATATTCTTACACAAATTCACAAATTAATTTATGTAGCTCCATTATAAAACTGAAGAGGAGAGAAGATTTAAAAACTAGAAAAGAGTCTATTTTATATTACAATATAGACTGCAAGTTATAAGATATAAGATAACCTTCAGGATAATTCCTAGTTGAAGTGTATAAATCAAGTACTTTTATCTAGATGTCAAAATCTGTAGCTTGTAATATAAAAGGTGTATCACATTGCATGCTACCATTCAAGAAACAAAACCTAAAAATTGAATCCCCTTTGATAATCTGATGGTGAATATATAAATATAATTATTAGTAAATATAAACTAGCACTAAAAACTACAATATCAACACTAATGGACAGTGTGATATATCTACAAAAGAAAGAAAATAAATCAATAAGCTCCAATTAAAGTAAATTATAGAATCATTGAGGACCTTCCTAATTTACTATTATATATTGATCTAAGCATCTAAAAATATGTTGCATCCTTGGCAATTGTAGAGAATTACAACATTCAATAAGTAAATGAATGTGTCAACTGTAAATTATTTTTTTGGCTAATTTTAAATTTGGAGCTGATTGGGCCACAAAAGAAAACTTATTTATAATGAATAAAAGTAGCATTTTCTTAAAGGACTACATTTCTAGTTATATTATGGTCCATTTCTTTTGTTGTTCTATCAACTTTCAAAGTTCTAAAGCTGAGACCTCAAAGCAACTTAATTAGAAATATAGAAGATTTAGAATACTTGTATGGAAGAGAAGAATCATATGTAGAATCATTTTCAACCACTATTACCATAGAATTTGAGATTCAAAGGTAATGGACATACTTGATTGTTACAGAAATTGATTTATTGTAGAGAGGGATATCAAAAAAATCAAAATAATATTTAAGGTCTCATACCAATACATATGTTCAACAAAAATATTATAAATTTCAAATTTTAAAACATATCATTCTAATTTAAAGCCAAGTTTCAGTACTAAAAAGATCAAAACTTCAAAAATAAATCCATCACCAAAGAATTTCTTCTTAGAATTTCATTCTGTTTCAATGACGACTATTATTAGTGACTTTTTCTTATAAGGTCTGGTAATTGTTTTCAAGGGAGATTGATATAGAGTCACAAAATAGGAGTTTTATAATGAATAAAATGAGGGTGTATGTAAAACATAAAGAAAAGAGGTGTAATGTGTATATTTTCACCAAAAATATTCAACCAAATTTTATTTTTTATATTGTCAAATAGGGTTGCATTAATGGGGGGGGAAATATTATTCCCTAATAAGTAAATTCTAGCTTAAAATTAGAGAAAATAACCATCAAAATTATAAATAAGAACTACATTGTGGTCAATTTCATAAGGTCTGGTTTGACCTGATTGGTAATAAAATGAAGTTATATTAGTAAATACTAGAATTCTACCTTCTCTAGTTATATAAAATATTATACCAATAATTTGTATTAGTCGTGATATTAATAGAAAAAAATGACAAGTTAGAATAATTAGAATAACTATTCAAATGAGGAATTATGTTATACTGTGATTATAATTTTACTACCAATTCCCTACTATTTTATGAGGTAAAATAAAAAGTTTTTTTCATGTACTCTTTATAAAACAAAAATAATTATATTCTATTATAAAATGTTTCTTTTTCTATTTAGCTTTCTACAATGAATAAAAGATAATGCATATTATTATGGAAATCATTTTTATCTGAAATATTACATATTAATATGGAATTTATTTTTGTAATCATATTCAAAATATTTTGTGAAATTTTGGAAAGTTTCCTAATACATTCTATACACAACTGCCTTGAATCATTAAAATCATCTTTTCGAACGATTTTGTTACTATTTTATAGATAAAATTTTAGAAACTTTCATTGTATATTTTAAATCAAGAGAACCATTATAGAAATTGAGATATTACAACTTCTAATATAATACTAATGATTCCTATCTTTGTTTTATCATGAGAAGCAATAAACACTAAATAAATCCTTGTACATTGTTGATATGGAAATATATGTGTAAATATATAAATATTCATACATTATGAGTAAAGATTTATTTTACTTTACTTTAGATCCATATATGAAAGCTCTAGAATAATCAGAGCTAGTCTAGTTATAGATTTATCTTCAACATTTAATTAAAATTAGTCAATAGTGGGTTTCACTCTATGCCAAGTGGGTCATTTGGGCTCTCACTGGAGATGAGGCCTAGAAAATTCTTTTAAGGCACTGCATTTCTTTAGGCTTCCTAGTTAATCGGCCTGCTTGGAAAGGGATTGGTTTTTAGACCCTTGTTGTGACTCCTGAACCTGTTCAAATTTAGGGTACTTTTGTTGTTAAGAGTATTTGGAAAGCCTGGGAAGCCCTCTAACCATGGCTTCACTAGGCTAGCAATGGATTTAGAGATGGGCTCTTAATGAACTAGGAAAACCTTTGGTGGTCTCCTTTGTTTGCCATTGAAGGTGTTCTTTTAGCTAAAATTCAAGGAAGCAACACTTTGTGTTTATTCCATAGGGGTATTAAAACTCCCAATTACTTATTTTCCAAAGTTACTATGAGCCTTTGCTCTTGGGAGGATCTGTAGGTTCAGTTCAAGCTCATCCATGCAAATCGATATATAGTTGATCTTCTCATTTCTACGGTGCCTCCCAATCTGTTACAAAAGTTTGGTAATTACTCATCTTGACCTTGGTGGAAGGATTGGAAGTGGTATCTTGCCACTATAATGGCTAACTACAAGCCCAAACTGGGGTATCAGTAGCTGGTGCCCCATCTTCCAATGGTTGATACTCTCAATCAACATTGGCATTTGTGTTCTTCTCATGAGACATGGACTCTTAGATTTACTACTATTTGGAATGCCATTATGGAGCCAAAGATTGCTCACTTTTCTTGGTGTCTCCTCTTCCAGGGCTTGCCTTTGGGCCCTTGGCTCTAGCATTTAGGAGTTTCAAATCATAGATGCCCCTTTTGTAGCCAACCCGAAAGCTTCTTGCACATTTTTTGGTTCTGCAAGTGAGCCCAGAGATATTGGCTCTAGATTCATGACTTTTTCAAGTCTTTCCACCTAGAGGAGTTCACTTGGCATATGGTGGTGCTGGAAGATCCACCGAGAATTCCTTTTAGATATGCCCAAATTTGGCATACTTTTAGAACAAAATTTTCTTTTACTATTTCGAAGGACTAAAATGCAATTTTATTCTCTCACAGCTTTCTTGATATTCATGTTGCTATGTACTCCAAAGCACAAATTTGTAATAATGTCATCATGCAGATTTAAGTACAAACTGACAAAGTCATGCTAGAGGTGGCTCACCTATAGGAGCTACTT